>JARHVA010000661.1:1890000-3137500 GCA_037957365.1 Torreya grandis
GCTCATGTCATGCTCAGATCCTAATTTGTTTATTTTTATTTTTTTGCATTTTTCATAGTATTTGAATTTATCTTGATACCAAAAAACAAAACCAAGTAGAAAATCATAAAAATAGATGAATGGGAGGGATCCAAATAATTTGTAACATGTGTCAAAGCATAGTGTGCATTAGATGTGATAGCAGGGATATTTGAAAGAAGTGAAAGCAATAAATATTCCCCCACTGTATGTATGAATCAAATTAATGTAACTCAATAATGTGTATAGAGATAAATAGTTGCATGTACCCAATGAGAAAGAACCAATGTGTGTTCATGTAATGTGTAGATATAAATTTATAAAATTGTGTAGGCTCAATGTAAGTCGTAGCATGTATAAATACTCAATATACAAGAGTGGGTAAGTAAGAATTCTGTAAAGGACGTGCATTAGAATCATTTTAGGATAAGTGTCATGGATGTTTGGATCAAGATAATAATCAAGAGGCAAGGGCCAAGTGAAAATAAATCCAAGGGCTTGAACAAAGGTCAATGCAAGCACATATGGACACATGTATGCCAAAATAGAAGAATTTAATAGACAAGTAAATAAATTAACCATCCAAAAGTTATATACAATGGATTTTGTTCCTACTAATCGATGATCCCATCAATGGAATGCCCCCATGTAGGTATTATATCAAATAAGGGAATGAATACTTGTTGTAAGCGAGTAAAGGTATACCACCCATCATGTCCACCATTTGTTGAATCCTCTATTATATTATTGTTCAAAATATCATTAATTTGAATGATTCTATCCTCATTGTACTCATCATTATTATACCAATTCTCAAGATTATTACAATCATAATCATCTATGTAGTCATCATCTTGGGAAATATATAATTTATTAGGATTTTCTTATTTTTGAATATGTCCCTTATTTTCAATATCTTAAAGAATGTTGTGTAGTTGCTTATTTTAAAACCATGCTTGTGACATTAGCCTTTTTGAGTATATATTGTTTTTGAAATTATCTCTCGAGAAACCCTTTTTTAAGGATGTTTTCTTACTTAGATTGTGCTTATTTTAACAATGTTTCTTTTTGTAACTTATCTTCATGTACCTTTTATTTTTGTAACCTTTCTTGTTATAATGTTTCCTTTTGTAACCTTTACATTTCAAAAATTTCTCTTTGTAACTTGTTGAATAATTTGACCCAAAGTAAAATGAGGTAAACCCCATATATAGTTCAAACTTGTTATAGAGATATCCTAGGTTAGAAATTGTGTACCATGGTCTTAATAAGGTCAAACATTATGTTTTTATCCTTGTCACATATGTTAGTTTGTCCTAAGTCATTTATGTGACCTTTTAGGTCATTTATTGAACTTGTACAATTTAACATAGAAGAAAAGTGTGTCCAAGTGTACTCTAATGTCCTACATGTCAAAATATATTAGATTTGGCAATTTTGAAATTGAACTTTTCTTCAATGTCCATCCAAGAAGATCAGGTAGTTTCAAGTAGTTGTATAACTTGTAAAACACATTTGACATGTGGTAAGACCTTAAAAGTGTCTCTTCAATTCCCTTTAGTTCACTTCCATGCTCATGCATCTTTGATAGACCTAAAACTGAGTGAAACTAATTCTCCTTTCCCAACGCTCTCTTGGACAAGCTAAAATGGTCAACCAATTTCAACTTGGTACAGATAGGAAGAGGTGAGTTACAAAAAATGATTTTGGTGGGTGATATTAATCTATGTTTACTACAACTTCATGGTCATAGTTACAAGTTTAGTGGTTTGTGCATCATGAACAATTGCTAAGAAGGTTGGTGACTCTTTTCTACCTGTACATCCCCAACACCTCAGTTTTCCTTTTCTATCTACATTGATCTAAGAAAACCAAGTTATTATACATGATATTGAGTATGATAATACCTATCACAAGGTTTTAATATATTTTTCATGTGTGGTGTGAATAATATAGGCATAAACATCTCATTCTGCTCGTGGAAGGCTCCACTTAGTCTGTAGATAATGTTCCATCAGTTGCAAAAGATTATATCCCTATTTTGGTCTTAAAAATTAGGGTAATACAAGGTGATATGTTGTTTCAAATATATTATATCATGGTGATCAATTTTTATTTTGAAGGTTTAGCATTGATGGAGTGAAGAGGCCTAACACATAAGCACAGTCAGACCTTTTTGTGATTGTCACCTGCAGTCAAATGGATCTAAACCTTGACCAATCACATTGATGAAAAAAGAATATTTAAAGGTGTTGAGAGGATTATGAAGTGAAAAAAATAGGAATTAGCTATCTAAAATGTTAGATATTGGCTGTTAAGACCAATATAATATACATAGTCTTCTAACATGCATATTTACAGGCAATTTCCAATAATGGTCTGAAGCCAATCTAAAAGGATAGAGAGTGTTGAAATGAAGGTGTTTGAAATCATTTGAGACTTTCAAATAGGTTTGAGAAAGTATAAAGCATCATGGTGATAATGTTGTGGTCATTACATGCAGGTAGACTTGAGTCTATGTTCATAGGTTTGGAAAGTTGCAACATAGATAATTTACCTTAATTTCTCTGATTCAAGTTTGGATCATACACTTGGTCTTTCCATGGTGAATTTTATTAAGGTCTAGACATGAATAATGGTTTCCATATTGTGGCCCAAGCCTAGAGACAAGGTATTTACATGAGAAGTTGGTTGTTTGGTCATGAGAGGATAGTGTAAGTAGGCTTTCATTTCAATCAAGTTTTCACTGTAGGCTTTCAGTAAGATACAATACTCTTGAAGCTAAAATGGTCTTACAACAAAATAATGGCACAATGGTTGTGTAACTCAAGATAAATGGACTATATTTGAATGAAACATGCCACTAGTGACTTTAGGAAGACTTAAAATGGGAAACATAGTGTTAAGGTAATTGTCTTCACCTATAAGAGGATCTCATACCCCCAAACAACATCTACATTCTGACTATAGACCCATAGTGTATTGATTGTGAGAGACAAGAAGCATGGTGAGAGGAAAAAGATGTTCATTCAATTTGGAAGTGATCCAATGATATAAGAAGGATAAAAAGATACTAAGGTAGTACTCATATATAAATGATCATCTACATAGGTCCTTTAAATTCTCCTTGATTACCACATAGAGGTGACACAGTTAGAAAGTCTATAGACTAGCCTAAGTTAGTGGAAAAAGATGGTTTGAGGGGTTGGAAAAAGTGTTAGGTGGTTTAGAACTTTGAAAACATATTAAAACTTATCCAACATATCTTTAGGTTTTCCTAATATTCAAGGATAAAACAAAGACAAGTTTCAAACCTTAACCTTTAGTCATTTCAAATTTTTTGCACAGTCCCATAAGTCTGTCTTGAATATTTGGAGTATTAAGGACTTTAGAGAAGTGATCTAACCATGAAATTTTATGAATATGGTCTTCATAACCTAATAAATCCTCCCTTGATTTCAATATGTCTAGGAAAATAGGGGATATTCCCTCTATATTGTCTAAGATATAGGGCCTTCTTAGTCAAGACAAGATTACAGACATAGCACATGAATGAAGTATGGAGGAAAGGGAGAACAAAGAGGCTCTACAAAATAAGTTGAGAGGTTTATCTGAGTATGAAAGAGTGATGGGAAGCATATTCAACTATTGGAAAGTACTCAAAGGTGGTCATAGGCATAGAAATATAGTTAGACATATTAGACCTAGAACTAGGTCCAAGCCCTAATATGCTCAAATTCACTTATAATACCATATGAACCCTTCAATCCAATTAAGAGAATTAAAGGGGAGGTATAATGTTAATCAAAACCATTGGTTTATTGAGATTTATATAGAGTGGTCAATTTGACCTAAAATCATCTTAGGGGTACACAAAATGCAAGAGAAAGCTCAAGATTCCATTTTCAAACACTCATATCTACATGGACTAACTACATGGTGATTAAAGCACTTAAAGAGACTTTAAGGGGGTCCTATATCCAAACTTTGTGTAATTTATTCAAAACTTGGACATGTAACTTTTATAAACAATCATTAATAATCCAAGACACCTAAAACCCTGGTTTGGACTTGATGGAGAAGAAATAAATGGGAATGAATCTATAAGGGGTAAGTTTACCTTGGAAGTGTTTTGGACATGTTGAAGACTCTCCTAGGCCCTATGACATCCACTTTTTTTGTACCATCACTTGTACATACAAGATAAAATCTAAGTTTCTTAAAAGTTTTATTGTGTTTTGTAGGTGTAGAGGAGAATTGGTGGTTGAAATCCATTGAGGGATGTCTTTATGGAATTATTATAACTCCATATATTCATTTCTAACCATATATAAGCATGGAAACCTCTTTTATACATAGTTCACTACAGGCAGTCTTAGACAAATAGTGAAAATGAGCAGTGACTGCCTAATGAAAATATGAGAAGTTTGATAGTGGATCCTTTTCAGGTCTTATTGATGGAATGGAAGTCAAATGGGTTATAAATAGGTGTCCTAACACCTATTCCATGGATTTGGTTGAGAATATAAAAGTCACCTTGATGACAAATGTGAAGGTCTAGGCCTAAAAAGCTAGTAAGTGACTACAGACAGTGATCATAAGTGTCAAGAGGAAGGCTATCTATTAGGGAGGTATCTGATGACTATCATATCTTTGTTTTCAAACTACCTAAGATATTTCACATGTGTCAATAATTCTTATTTTAGTTTCAAGTGATCAAGTGATGTTCGATCATGAAGGCAGTTTCAAGAAGCCTATTTAAGGTCTCTATGCCAACTTCAAGGAGAATGATGAGATTCTAGTAGAAACTTGTCCATGAAAAATTCCATATATATTTTCACACTTCATATTATAAAAATGTAACTAGTTTCCAAGTCTTGACACTTGGATTTGTGACCTTTCCATTTCCTTTCTTCTCTCTCCTCTCACATGCTCTATAAATGCAAGCTATTTTGGTTTTTGTAATGGAATCCACACCTAGTATGGTAAAGCCCTCTTAGTTTGAATAATGTATTTGAATTTGAAATATATATTTGTAATCTAGTTTTGAGTTCACAAACTTCTTGTCTAAGTGTGTGAAGTGGTGCATAGTGAAGTGTCTAGTGATAAGTATCCATAATTGCATTCTCTTTACTCTTTCATGTTTGATGCAAGTATTTCTCCCTCTAATAAGTCATATGAAGTGTATTCAAGTGAATTTATCTATATTTAAGTGTAAAATAGTAACATTAATTTCTACAAGATGACCTTTTGTTTACTCACCTTGAGTAGTACAATGTATATCACCTCCATGTTGGAAATACTTATGTTAGAGCAATATAAGGTGTTGAGACTAGTGTTGTGAGTCATGTTTCATAGTGAAATTTTATGGTAGTCTAGTGTAGATCATTATAATGTATAACCTCATTAGCATAGGTTACTTTTCATGTTACTTATATCCCTTTTCATCTAATAAAGTAAGTAGTGTAGGTGATAATCTATCAAGGATCAATCTAGGAAGCTAGCCCTTGAACCTAGAGGTTTACCTCTGCTATAGGCAACCCACAAGCCTAGAGGTAATCCAATGTTTCAATAAATATAGAGTAGGATTGAATAAACATATCTATGGTGAAATATTGAGTGATAATAGTTTTGGCATGCTTGATGAGACCATTGTCTCAAGTACATCTTGTCAAAGTGAATGCTAGTTTTGACAACATCACAACTACATATGGTGTTCTACTCAGCATTTGGTGACTCAATTCAAGGTAATATCTAGTTTTAGACTAAGTTTTATCATTCCTTTGTTCATACTTCATGGTCCTTACTAGGTAAACTACTAGTAGAGGTATTAATCCCATAAACCCACTCCTTCAAACTAAACTTCCTCTTGAAGTTGAACATCCTCAACCTATGTTGACCTTTGAAGAACAACAAGACTTTGTAAGCCAAGAAGATTAAGAAAGTGAAGAGGAACTTGAGGATAACATGGCTAGGTAACATGCCTTCCCAACCTTTAACACTCAAAATCCCATACACCTAAATGCATATGATGATATACCTTAATGCTACCAAGAGTGTTCCCAATTTCAATGGGGAAGGTCATGTCACCCAAAGTGAGCATATTAGTGACATCTCTAGCTTTTGCAGCTTTCATAATGTTAGTAAAGTAAATATTGTAGTTAGAATACTTACCATGTCCTTTAGAATAAAAACACTTGATTGGTATAGGATATTGCTGAGAGGATGTATCACTACTTGGGATGAATTTGGATAATTTTTGACCCAAGAATTTGAGGATAAAAGTGATCACACATCACTAATTCATTAGCTCAATATAATTCGCATAACTTTAAGTAGAGATTCTAAAGAACTTGGTATATGCTGCCTCCTCCTATGAGACCTCTTGCAAGCTTTATATTACCTATATATTTAAGGGCTATTGGAACTGAAATAACCATCATGTTGTAGTCTATGGGTGGTTACAAGTTACCTAAAGCCTATGACCTAGCCATTATAGCTAAGAATGACTTAATACAATTTGGTGAAATCCCTCCAAAATTCTCTATGCCTTTTTTACCCAATATGTATTCTAATACTACAAATGTTGCTCCAATCTAAAATGCAAATACCAATTTTAGATCTACTTAAAATAAGGTAGAAGATACCATTGATTTAGATGCAAGGTGAAAAGCCTTAGAATCTCATATTAGGTAGCTACATATATAGTATGGAGTTAACCCAGAGCCATACCCATATCCTCAACAATCAAATAGATTCTCACCTTATCAATATGGTCAAGGTAGAGGGCAAGGACACCCTAACTTCAATAAGCCACCTAATACATATATCCCAACTTTCACCTCCAACACAAGAGCCATGGCCCCAGTTCAAAGTAACTTGGTCCAATGAGAGGAATGAAAGCAAGGAAAATACATGGATGCAAATTAATATGGAGGAAAAGATTTGGTAGCTCAAGGAGGAGTTAATCCTCAATTATCAACAAAAGATGATAATTTCTTACAAGTAGAAATAAATAAAGGATGACAGCCCCAAAAGGTGAACCTTGAAAAATTTCTAGTGGAAGACACATTTGCCCTCAATTACAATAATTCAATTATAGATAATACCAAATAAAAGAGAAAGGATTTGGGAGATGTTAATGGTGTTGACACAAGTCCAAGTAATCCTCTTACAAGGCATCAAGGTGTGAGTGCCAGTGTGACAGTCCCTACAACTTCTACACCTGTTCAAAATTAGAATGTTGGAAGGGTGACTCAAAGTGATCTAATGCCTCAAGATCAAGGAACTTATTTTACTTTAAGAATGCAAGAAAGGGTGAGTGTTCCTACTTTGAACATTATTGATTCTTTGAAGAGTGCTAAGACTAGTCTCTCTCTTTGGGAAGTGTTTCACATGCTCAGTCAAAAAGAGCTCCTTCAAGAATAGATGTCCATAATTCACCTCAATTATTAACCATAAAGACATGGTGATTTTGAACTCACTAATGCTCCCACTCACATTATTGAACCCTATTAAAAATCTAAAAATCCCCTACCCTTCTACCTCACTCTCAATGTGGGAGACAAGCTTGTTCACAATTGCATTATGGATAGTGGGGCAAGTACCTTAGTGATGCCTAATCTTGTGGAAGATAAATTAGAATTGAAATATGAACCATATAATAAGGGAGTGATACAAATTTATGGGATACAATATAATTTATTGAGACTTGTCAAAGGTTTGATATTTTTTTTACATGATTTCCAAGCTTCCCATTTCTTCAAGATATAGTAGTGGTTAATCTGCCTGATCAATTTGCTATTTGCCTCTCAAGGGATTGAATAAACTATATAGGAGGCTATTTATCAGTTGATTAGTACTTATTGGCCTTTAATACAAGGTATGGATCAAAGGTGATGATTAGGACAAAACCATTAGCTAAGTTTCATATTGATCCCTATGTGAAAGGAAGTTGTAATCTCAATTATGTCATCAATGATCAAGAAGAGTATGTTGTGGATAATGGATCATCCTCAAATATTGAGGGAATATATGACATTTTCATAGATGAGTATGATGCTAATAATTATGAGCATGATCCATACATCTTCATTGAAAAAACTGTCCTTGGCACATACATCATCTATGAGGAAGATGCTGGGAAATTTGAGGTAAGCATTGATAATTATTTTCCACAAGATACTAAGGCTAATTACCTTGTTCATATGCATGATGATGATGGTATTCAAAGTTTTTTAGATAAATAAGATGAGGAAAATAATGCCATTCTACCTACATAAGATGGAGGAGTCCATGAAGGTGATGGCCATGAGGAGAAAGAAGATATATGGAAACAATTCCATGCCATAGTTCACGAGTTTGAATAGTTGAGTAAGCAAACTCCCCTTCATAAGAAGTGTGAAATTTATAGTAAGGTTATTTATGGATATCCTAAGCATGAAGGATAATGTCCTATCAAGCATGAAAATGAATGTCAAACCACTACAAAGAAAGTTGTAGTCATGAAGGAGTCTAGTGAAGCCAAAATAGAAAGTCAAGTGTTTGAAGAGTAGTCTAGACCTCAGTCTGAGGTTGAATCAATTTAAAACATGTTAGAGTAGTAGGAAGAGAAACTTGATGGTCATATACATCAAATATATCATGTTTAAGAAGAATGTAAAGTTGGGGCAACTTTGATGACTCCTAAGTTTTAGTTTGGGAAGTACCAATTGGACATGATAGAAGTGAAATTAAATACAAAGTTAAGTAAAAATTCAAGGGAGATAGATGGAGTGTTCTTGAAGAGCTCCAAGTGGCACACTTTCAGTCAGTAGAAGATCTAGAGAGGGTAAGTCATTTGACTATCTTCATAAGCAAGTGTTCATTGATAAGTGTGCATCACATGAAGGTATGTTTTCTTAGAACAAAAATGATGCAAGAAGCATTGTCTTTGACCCTGGTTGAAACAATGGTGAATTTGTTTTTCACCTCAAGTGTTTTAGGTATTTTACATACTAGGATAGGCGTGCTTTGCTTATGTTATGTGTGTTTTCCCTAAGTGTTCTTGAGAACACATGTGTGTTTATTTTGGTGTGTTTATTTTATATTGTTTAGTGTGTTTTAGTGTTCTTTAAGAGGCATTTTAGTATCAAGTATGGTGTATAGGTGACTCCATATCCTAATGGATAGGAGAAGGCTACTAGTCTTTGGCATAGCTAGCTTGCCACCTCTAGGAAATAACCAAAATGTTGACTACATTGAGTAAAATTAGGTTAAGCCCCTATATAGTTCAAACTTGTTATAGGGGTCTCCTATGTTATTAAAATGTGTACCATGGTCTTAATAAGTTCAAACATTATGTTTTTATCCTTGTCACATCTGTTAGTTTATCCCAAGTCATTTTATGTCACCTTTTGGGTCATTTATTGAACTTGTATAGTTTCCCATAAAAGAAAAGTGTGCCCAAGCGTACTATAACATCATACATGTTATAATATGTCAGATTTAGTAGTTTTAAAACTGAAATTTGTAGGTTCAACATCCATCCAAGAAGATCAGGTAGTTTTAAGGGAGTTTCAAGCAGTTAAATGGCATGTACAACACATTTGACACATGAGAGGAATTTAAAAATGTCTCTTTAGGTCCCTTAATTTTAATTTCATGCTTAGGTAGCTTTGACAAAATTGAAACTGAGCAAAACCATTTCTCCTTTCCCATCACTATCTTAGACAAGCTAAAAAGCTCAATCAATTTCAACTTGGTATAGATAAGAGGAGGTGAGTTAGAACAAATGTTTTTGGTGGGTAATAGTAATATATGTGTAATAAAACTTCATGGTCATAGTTTTAAGTTTGGTGGTCTATGCCTCATGAACCATTGCTAAGAAGGTTGGTGACTCTTTTCTGCCTGCACATCCCCAACACCTCAATTTTCCTTCTCTATCTATATTGATCTAAGTAAACCAAGTTGTTGTAATTAATCTTTAAGAGTACGATCATCCTTATTACATGGTATAAATCTAGTTTTCATATGTGGTGTGAATAATATAGGCATCAACATCTCATTTTGCTAGTAGAAGGCTCCACTTAGTTTGTAGATAATGTTTCATTAGTTGTAGAGGCTTATCTCCCTATTTTGGTCTTTAAAATAAGGTTAATACATGGTGATATTTTGTTTATAATATATTATATCATGGTGATCAGTTGTTATTTTGAAGGTTTAACATTGATGGAGTGAAGAGGCCTAACATATAAGCATAGTTAGACCTCTTTGTGACTGTCACCTACAGTCAAATAGAGCTAAACCCTGACCAATCACGTTAATGAAACAAGAATATTTCAAGGTGTTGATAGGATTATAAAGTTAAAATAATATGACTTAGCTATTGAAAAGGTCAGAGATTGGTTATGAAGACCAATTCAATATACACAGTCTTATAACATGCAGACCTACAGGCAGTTTCCAATAGATCTAGGATGATCCATGTTCTATTCCAAAAAATGAAGTCTTTAAAATTTAGTTTGATTGATGGCATAACTAGAGCTCATCAAGATATTTTTGGCATAATTTGAATGGGTTGATTTTGAGTTTGTATGTGCAAGATATTACACACTAAAGTTTTAGATCAATATATAAAAAAAATGGTGTCGTAGGGTGATGTGGTACAATTCTAGCATGCCAAGTGGACCAATAATGTTGTGACATATGGTATTTAGTTTGTGTGAAAATTTGGGTTTGGTTTTCATCTTTCATCTTTGACAATGTATGGTATTGGTCAAATGGGCCTTTCTATTTATTCACTAGTGGCCCTCAACAAGGGTCGACACACTTTTTGTGAGGAGGGGTGCCTTTGACACCTTTAATTCATAACTCATTTGATTCATTGGTGTATTTAAACCTTTATTTTCTTTACAAACCCATGAATGTGGGATAAATCCTATTGCATTGTAATAATATAACACCAAGTTCTCCCTCAAGTTACCACATGGAGGAGCCAATACGCTACCATGAAGGCAAGCTCGAATACATGAAGGATGGGTGCTAAGTCAATCATTTTAAACCAACAATGTCCAACATAGATTGTTGACTCATGTAATCCGAGTCACATACCAACATTAGCTCGAATCTATCCAAGTTGGGTTGAGTCACCTCAACATAACTACCGATCAAGTAGCCTTTTCTAAAAAAAGGCTTAGCAACAACTTAATACATGGAAGCTTGAGCTTAAAAAAGACACAAGTCTGTTTCACTTGCTTGATGTGGGATAAAAGATAAATTTTAATCTCCAAAGCATAGCTGAGAATTTTAAACTATGATCGATGGGGTAAAAAGATAAAGGCCTTTACCAACTCAGTCATGGGTAATAACATGTATATAAACCCACAAACCCATATTTCAAGGGGATAAGTGTTCAAACTATGTATGAAAAATTTAAAGAGTGTAGAGATATATGGAAAGTGTATGCTTTAGGCTTAAGTTGATGGCTTAAGAGATTTTTTCCTATTAGAGATCAAACCCTAAAGAAGATTTTGAAGACTTCCAAATTAATTATAAATTCTTTTGATGTGATAATTTAATGGAATGGTCCTCACTTAGAGTGAACTCGAAGACATAGGCCTCAAAAGCCGAACTCCATTATCAAGTTTTACTAGTGATATTTTTCTTGTTCTCTGATTTTCTATATTTCACTCTTAATTTCAATCCTAATTTCATATTTTTAATTCTTTTAAAAATTGGAAAAAGACAAAAAAAATTAGATCCATTGTAAATAATTAGAATGTTTTTGATTTTACAACACTTGCTCAATTTCATTTATGGATTAGATTTTTGGTATCAGAGAAATTATGATTTAATAGTGGGATTGCTAGTGTATGTTGACAAGGAATAAGTCCAAACGGGGTGAAGGAGTACTAGTAGAATATGATCCAAATATTGGTTCAAGACATGCTTCTAAAATGCCAGGAGAAGAGTTTGAGTCTGAAAGAGGTTTTTGCCAAGCCTGCTTGGAAATGAAGGGCATGGTTGAGGAACTTTACCAGGAAAGACAAAAGAAAATGGAGAGTGATGAAGGTAGTAAAGAATCTGATAAACCTTCCTCTGCAAATGATTTTAAAGATAAGAAAGTTGTTGAATCTCTTCCTTCACTAAAATTGGACATTAAGTTTGAATTGCCAATGTTTAATGGTGAAATTAATGTAGAAAAGTTGGATAATTAGATAAACTAAATTGAAGTATATTGTAGGGTTCAAAAGGTTATTGAGGATGAGGCCAAAATTTAACTGGCTACTCTTCATATGGGAGGCACAACTATCATTTTTTGGGTGAGTAAGTTGAAGGAAAACTTGCTTAAAAAAGGTAACTCAATTTCTACTTGGATTGAATTTGTTAATGAACTCATAAATCAATTTTATCCTTTAGGCTATCTGCAGTAAGCCATGATGGATTAGAAAATTTTTAGACAAGGTAAAGGCCAAAGTGTTCAAGATTATACACAAAAATTTAGGAGAAAAGCTTTACTTTTGAATATTCCTCTTCATAGATAAGAAACACTACTTAAATACATAGGTGGTTTGCATAGTTATTTGAGACACATGATTCTTGTTCTCAATCTCACTAGTTTAGATGTAGTTTGTGTTCAAGCCACTCATTTAGAGGCTAGAGGAAAGCCAAAAAAATAATCTTCTTCTAAAGTTAAAAGTAAGCAATCTAATGTTAAACAATCAAAAGGGAAAAGTTCAAGAAAGGGTAAACAAAAATCCACTTCTACTATTCAAAAAGAAGGAAAACCAATTTGTAATCATTGCAAGAAAATTCATGATGAGTCTAAGTGTTGGAAAGTAAATCTGAGTTAAGGCCTAAAAGGTTTAAAAAGAAATAAAATAAAACTAATGCTATGGTTCAAGATTTACGTTTAGAGTCAGGGGATGAAACTAAGATCACAACCATGGGTTTGCACAATGATTCTTCTCTTTTAGTTTCTAGCACTAAGTCATCAAATGTTGCATCTTCTTCAAAACAAAAATCTATGCATGTTGATAAGAAAAGAAATGAATTGTTCCACATTAGGGTTGTTTCAAAACATAATAAAATTGACACTCTATTTGATAGTGGATCTCAAGCAAATGTGATTTCTAAGGATTTTGTTAAATAGTTAGGATTACAAACCAATCCCCATTAGAAGCCTTATCCACTAGGTTGGGTGTGTGATAATGCAAAACTACAAATAAAAAAAACTTGTAGATTAAGGTTTGAAATCAAATCTAAGTTTATTGATGAGGTTGATTTGAATGTTGTCCCTTTAGACACATGTGGGATTATTTTGGGAAGCCCTTATCTTTATGACAAAAAGGTAATCTTCTATAGAGAGGAAAATAAGTACTTGCTTATTAAGGATGGAATTGAATTTATAGTTAGGGCACATCACATTAAGACAAGTCTTTCTTTGGTTTTAGCAGGGCAAATGAAAAGACTAGTTAATTCAAGTAAGACTTTATATCTCGTGTTGATTAAGTCTAATGAAAAATAATATTCTCAGGCTTTGGAAAATTGTGATCCTAAGAATAAGAATGAATTGGTTTAAATCATTTATAGTTATGATGATGTGTTTTAGGATCCCAAGGGGTTGCCCCCAAAAAGGGGAGTTTAGCATGAAATTTAGTTATTACAAGATTCTCCTCTCCCTAACATTGGCATGTATAGGTTATCAGTGGTGGAAAATGAGGAAATAAAAAAGTAGGTAATGGAACTTCTAGAAAAAGGTGTTATTCATCCAAGTTCATCTCTTGTTGGTTCACTTATCATTTTGGTGCCAAAGAAATATGTCACATGGAGAATGTGTGTTGATTTTAATGTTTTAAACAAAATTAATATTAAGAATCATTACCCTCTTCCTCATATTAATAATTTATTATATCAATTGAAAAATGTTGTTTATTTCACTAAGTTAGATTTAAGAAGTGGTTATCACCAGGTTAGAATTAATGAGGGCGATGTTTGGAAAATTGGTATAAAAAAAAAATAGGGATTGTTTGAATGGCTTGTCATGCCTTTTGGATTATGCAATGCATGAACTAAATTCATGCATTTACTGAATGATGTTTTTAGGCAATTCCTTGATGATTTTGTTATAATCTACTTAGATGATATTTTGATCTTCAGTCATTCTTAGGAAGATCATGTGATCCAAATTAAGAAAGTTATGGATGCATTAAGAAAGGAAAAAAATTATTTGAAAATGTTAAAATGTGAGTTTGTAAAAACCTCTTTGATTTACCTGGGGTACATTGTAGGACATGGTAAATTGATCTTGCAAAGGTAGTAGTCATTGTTAACTGGCCTAAACCCAATAATGTAACTGAGGTTATAAATTTTCTTGGTGTAGTATAGTTTTGGAGAAAGTTTATTTCTCATTTCTCATATATTTCATCACCTTTGCATTCTTTGACTAGTGTGAAATAGGTCTTTTAGTGGAGATGCAGGCATTAGAAGGCCTTCGACACTTTGAAATAAAAGATAAGTACTGCTCTTGTATTGACACTTCCTAACTTATAAAAACCATTTGAGATTGAGATGGATGCAAGTGATTATGCTATGGGAGCCATCTTAATTCAGGGAAAGAAGCCTATTTGTTATCATCTAAGACCTTCACAAGTGCGGTAAAGAATTATCCAACTTATGATAAAGAATTGTATGCATTGGTTCAAAGTGTTAAAAAATGGAAACATTAATTGATGGGCTAGGAAATAGTAATTCATATTGATCACTTGCCCCTTTAGTACCTCCAATCACAAACCAAGCTACAACAGTCTATGTATTTCTATTAGATGGGTTTATTACAGTAATTTCATCTTGTGATCAGGTATAAAAAAGGTATATAGAATAAAGTTGTTGACATGCTTTCTAGGCCTCCTATGGTAGTTGCATCTATTCTTTTAAAACATGGTTCTTTGTTTCATGAAAGTTATAAAGAATAATATGTTGATGATGTTGATTTTAAGGATGTGTATGAGGACTTGATGAGTGGTAAACATGTAGAAGAATTAGACTATCATGTTCATAATGGTATTTTATATCATTTGGGTAAAATTTGTATTCCTCAGCATGAAAGGGTGCACATGATTAGGTAAGCTCATACTTCTCTTATTTCTAGTCATTTTGGAGTTGATAAAATGGTTGAAAATTTGAAAATGTATTGTTACTGGCCCTGTATGTAGGAACATGTTGCCAAATATATTAAGGGGTGTGGTCTTTGTACCACAAACAATCCTAGTAATAGGAAACTAGGAATTTACACTCCCTTACCTATTCCTACCCATCTGTGGGAAAGTATTTCCATGGATTTTCTAGGGGGATTGCCTATGTCATAAAGAAAACATGATTATTTATATGTGGTAGTGGATATATTTAGCAAGATGTGTGTTTTGATCCCTTACACTAAATAAATTACTAGGGAATGCATTACACACTTTATCTTTAAACATGTATGGGTTCATTTTGGTTTGCCCACTTCTATTATTTCTGATCAAGATTCTCAATTCATTGGGAAATTTTGGTCAATTTTGTGGGAATTAATGGACACTAAATTGAAAAAGAACATTGAATTTCATCCACAAATCGATGGTCAAATAGAGGTTGTGATTCACATCATGATACATTTGCTTAGGATTTATTACAACAAACATCCCAAGTTGTGGGATGAACATTTGTGTTATACACAACATGCTTATAACCGTGCACTTCATTCTTCTACCATGAAATCTCCATTTGAAGTTTGTTATGGGTACTTGCCTAAATCTCCTCTATATTTTTGTTATGGACAAAATTAAGCTATAGTTGAACACAATGATGCTATTAAAGCTACAAAGTTCATTGAAAAGATACATCTAGTACACCAAACTATCCATGATTAGTTGGAGAAAAGTCAAGATAAGTACAAAGCAAGACATGATAAATATTGAGTTGATCACCAGTTTGCTATAGGTGATATGGTATGGCTTCACATCAACAAGGAAATATTGATAGGTGAAGGTAAAAAGTTGAATCCAATCTGGTATGGTCCTTTCAGATTATAAACAAAATTGGTACAAATGCTTTTCGATTAGATTTACCATATTACATGCAGATTTATTCAGTTGTCAATGTTGAAAATCTAAAATTGTATGAGCCTCAAATGATAATTGATCATGATGAAAGTACATCCATTCATTATATTGATTATTTTTCTCTTGAATATCTAAAAAAAATGTAGGAAGATATAGTTCTTGATAGGAAGGTGTAAACCTCACAAAGGGGAGATGTTTAATATCTTCATGTTGGTTTGAAGGTGATGCACTTGAACAAGGCTAAATGGATGGAATTCAAAAGGGTGAGGGATGAATACCCTCACCTCATTACCAATTGAATAAACTTTTGGAGATCTAAACGCTGCTAGTGGGGAGGATTGATCTAGGAAGATCCATGTTTTGTTCCAAAAAATGAAGTCTTAAAAATTTAGTTTGATCGATGGCACAATGTAGATCTTGTCAAGAGCTTTCTGACATAATTTGAATGTGTTTATTTTGAGTCCATATGTGTAATATATTTCACACTAAATTTCCAGATCAATAGGTAAAAAAATGGTGTCGCAGGTTGATGTGGTGAAATTATAGCACACCAAGTAGACCAATAATGTTGTGACACGTGGTAGTCAGTTTGTGTAAAAATTTGGGGTTGTTTTTCATCCTTCCTCTTTGACATTGTATGGTTTTAGTAAAATGGGCCCCACTATGGTTTGAAGCCAATCCAAAAGGGTAGAGAGTGTTGAAATGAAGGTGTTTGAACTCATTTAAGACCTTCAACTAGGTCTAAGAACATAAAAAGCATCATGGTGACAATAGTGAGGTAATTACATGCAGGCAAACTTGAGTCCATGTTCATAGGTTTGGAAAGTTGCAACTGAGACAACTTACCTTAATTTCTTTGAATCAAGTTTTGCTCATACACATGGTCTTTCCATGGTGAAGTGTCTTAAGATCTATATAGCCTAATGGTTTCCATAATGTGGCCTAATCATAGAGATAAGGTATTAACATAAAAATTTGGTTGTTTTCTCATGAGAGGATAGTATAAGTAGGCTTCCATTTTAATCAAGTTTTCACTATAGGCTTTCAGTAAGCTATAATACTTTTGAAGCCAAAATGGTCTTACAACACAACAATGGCACAATGGTTGTGTAACTCAAGATAAATGGGCTCCATTTAAATGAAAGATGACATTATTGAATTAAAGAAGACATAAAAGTGGAAACATAGTGTTAAGGTAAATGTCTTCACCTACAGGAGGGTCTCATACCCCCAAACAACATCTATAGTCTGATTGTAGACCCACAGTGCATTGATTATGAGAGACAAGAAGCATGGTGAGCAAACAAAGATGTTCATTCAAGTTGGAAGTGATCTAATTATATCAAAAGGATCAAAAGAGACTAAGGTATTACTTAGATACAAATGAGCATCTATATAGGGCCTTTAAATTTTCCCTGATTGCCACCTATAAGTGACACAATTAGAAAGTCTGCAGACTAGCCTACGCTAGTGGAAAAAGATGGTTTGAGGGGTTGGAAAAGGTGTTAGGTGGGTGAACGTTTTAAAAAAATATTCAAAATTGTCCAAAAAATCTTCAAGTGATCCTAATTTTTAAGGATAGAGCAAAGACAAGTTTCAAACCTTCGCCTTCAGCCATTTCAAAATTTGTGCATAGTCTTCACAGTCCCATAAGTATGTCTCAAAGATTTGGAGTATTGAGGACTTTAGAGAAGTGATCTAACCATGAAATTTTTTGAATATGGAATTCACGACCTAAAAAATCCTCTCATGATTTTATTATGGCTAGGAAAATAGGGGATATGTCCTCTATTTTGTCTCAGATAGAGGGCACTCCCAGTCAAGATAAGACTATAGACAGAGCACATAAATAAAGATTAGAGGAAAGGGAGAACAAAGAGGATTTGTAGAATAATTTGAGAGGCTGATATAAGTATGAAAGAGTGGTAAAAAACATATTCAACTATTAGAAACCACTCAGAGGTGGTCATCGGCATAGAAACACAATTAGGCCTATTAGGCCTAGAACTAAGTCTAAGCCCTAATGATGCTCAACTTCACTTATAAGACCATATTAAACCATCTAATATAATTGGGATATCCTTAAATATGAGGTATAAGGTTGATCAATATACATTAGTTTTAGAGAATAACATAGAGTGGTGAATTTGACCTAAAACCATCTCAGGGGTACATAGAATGCAAGAGAAAAGCTTGAGAGGCCATTTTCAAACACTCATATCTATACTAACTGACTGCATGGTGCCTCAAGCACCTAGGGAGAGTTCAAGGGGGTACATATACCCTAAATTTGTGGATTTTTTTCAAAATTTATATATCTAAATTTTATGAACAATCATTAACAGTCCAAGATACCTAGAACCCTCTCAAAACCCTAGTTTGGACACAATGGAGAAGAAACAAATAAGAATGCATCTAAAATGGGTAATTTTTCCTTGGAAGTGTTTTTTACTTGTTGAATACTCTCCCAATCCCCGTGACATTTAATTTTGGCTTACCATCACTTGCATGGATAGGGTAAAATCTGAGTTTCTTGCAGGTTTTGGGGTGTTTTGCAGGTTGTAGATGGAGAACTAATGGTAGATGAGAATCACATGAAGGGAGGTATATATAGAACTTATTCCCACTCTTATATACTATATTTATTAATCACCACTAATTAATCATGGAATTACTCTCTGCTACATAGTTCACTACATGCAGTCTTTGACAGATAGTGAAAATGAGAAGTGACTGCACTAGTGAGAAGATGAGAAGTTTAATAGTGGATCCTTTTGAGGTTTGCCTGATGGAGTGGAAAGAAAAGGAGTTATAAAAATGTGTCCTAACATCCCTTATTCCATAGATTTATTTAAGCAAACTTTCATTCACCTTGATGATAAATGTGAAGATCTGAGGCTTAGAGGGCTAGTAAATGACTATAGATAGTGAACACAAGTGTCAATATGAAAGCTATCTAGTTAGGGATGTATCTGATGATTGTCACACCTTGTTTCTAACCTCCCTAAGACATTGCATATGTGTCAAGACTTCCTATTTCAATTTCAAGTGGTCAAGTGATGTTTCATCATGAAGGTAATTTTTAAGAGGGCTATTTGAGGACTCTACACCAGTTTGAAGGAGTTTGTCATGAACTTCTAGATGGACACTTGTCCAAGATAGACCTTCATAGGTCTATTATTCACACTCCATATCTCATCAAATTATAATTAGTTTCTAGGTCTTGACACTTGGATTTGTGACCTTTCCACTTCCCTTCTTCTATCTCCTCTTATATGCTCTATAAATGCAAGTCATTTTGGCTTTTGTAATAGGAATCCACACCTGGTATGGCAAAGTTATACTAGTTTGAATACTATATTTTCCATTGAAATAATTTTTTCCAATCTAGTTTTTAGTTCACAATATTTATTGTCTAAGTGTGTGAAGTGGTGCATAGTGAAGTGTCTAGTGATAAGCATTTATCCTTGCCTTCTCTTTATTCTTCCATGTTTGATGCAAGTATTTCTCCCTCTAACAGGTCACATAAAGTGTATTCAACTACATTTTTATATCTTTAAGTGTAAAAGAGTAGCATTAGTGTCTGCAATCTGACATTTTATTTACTCACCTTGAGTAGTGCAATGCATATCACCTCCATGTTTGAAATACTTATGTTAGAGCAATTTAGGATATTGAGACTAGTGTTGTGAGTCATATTTCATAACGCAAGTGTATGGTAGTCTAGTGTAGATCATTTTGGTGTATCAACTCAATAGCATAGGTTACTTTTCATGTTAATTCTATCCCTTTTCATCCAAATAAATAAGTAGTGTAGGTGATAAGCTATCAATGATCAATCTAGGGAGCTAGCCCTTAAACCTAAAGGTTTACCTCTACTATAGGCAACCCATAAGTCTAGAGGTAATCTAATGTTTCACTCAATCTAGAGTAGGCTTTAACAACCATCTCCAAGGTGAATTATTGAGTGATAACATAACCTTTATTTTTCTAATAGTTACTTTTCTAATTTTTCTTTATATAATGTTTATTTTAGTTTGGTTATTTTTGTAATTTTTCTTATTTCTTTAGTTCCTTAGAAATGTAGTCATAATTTGAGTAGGTTTCTCAATCATTGAAGGTGTATCTAAATCTGGTTGTGCTTCAATGGGTATCTCCATTTAAAAATAACCACTACCAACTAGTAGCTGAATAGTGTGCTTTAAAGCCCAATATTGTTTTGTATGATGTTGCACAAGTCTATGATAAGTGCAATAATATTTTAATCACCTTTAAGGGTGCATAGGAGGCCATATATTTCAAATATTTTCTCTTGAATATTTATTAAGATCAAGTGGACTTTTTGACCTATTTTTCATAGATGTATCTTGTTTCTTAACGCATAATTGAAATGAATACCTTTGAGGCACAAAGTTCTATAATGGAGAGGTAAAGATGTAATCTCCTTTAGCATGTTTGGGATTATGGATAAGTGTAATATAATCCTCAAGTGATGTGATTTTTAGAAGTATTTTTGTTTTGAATGCCTCTATAGATTCTCTCATAATAATCATTTTATCTATAATTATTTCATAATCACAAACTTTATACATTTAATATTTTTGACTTTATCATTTGCTGACGCTTTTTCTTGCAATAGGTTGTCGATGCATTGATATTCTTAAGTGCATATCTGACAAGATGCACTGGGAATGGAGAGGGAAAGGATCATGGTGTTTTGCAAGAGATGTTATTTTATCTTAATTACACCATTATTACTATTGTTTTGACCTCCTATAAGTGTCTATCTATTTACATCTCTTGTATGTCTCTTATCTAGATTTGTTAGCTTCCATATATCTTCCAATACCAACCTTATCATTATCATTTATTTTGTGCCTTAATCCTTCCTATATTATATCATCAGCTTGATACAATCTTGACCCTATTTATTAACATGTATATTGTATCAATGTGGTTGATACCATAATGTGTCATCTAACTTCTTTCAAGTGATCAGTCGGGCCATGTCATTGGCTTAGAATCTAAATTTGGTTTTGGGTATTAAATCAACATATATATGGGTTATATTTCATTCTTAATCAATCATATATACACTTTATTCACTTTGATTTCATTCACACTTTTTCCCCAAGATAATTTGGGAGAGTTAGTAGCTTAGAACCTTACCTTGAGGAGTCTTATTTTGTGGTGTTATTGAAGCTCAATAGGAGTCATCATTGGGAGTTACTAGAAGAGGATATATTAGGTATTCATCCACCCATTTTACATCTTCAACCTGTAACATCTCTTGTAAATTTCCACTTGAGCCAAGGGGAGATTGAAGCATCAACGGGTCCACCCCAAGGTAAGTATATTATATCCCTATAATCTTTCATGTATTTACTTAGTAGATTAAATGTTGATTATTGATTTGTGAATATATGTATGTATATCCTTGTTTATGACTTCTCCACATTAAATAAGCTGGTGTGGATATAGAATTGATTAGAATTTCCATAAATCCTTTTAAGTTTCCTAAACCCCCATTTGGTTGACCATGACACCTTAACTTTTACAATCATTCTAACCCATCTTTAGTATAATATTTTTTTATACAATTATTATATATATATATAGTTTAAGTGAGAGATACATCCTTGTGCCTTAGGCTTATGAATTTGAACAATTTCCTAGTGACATTCGTATTGTAGGTAACCCTTTGCTATATCTATAGAATTCATAGGTCATTACCCGATCATCCAAGTATGGAAATATATATTTGATTGGCCGTATTCAAGTCCTAGTCTATTTATAGAAAGATGATAATTTTAGGTTAATATTAGCCTATGCATACACAAACCCTTGGTACTTATGATTGAATTTCATACAACAACCCTCAAGAGGATGTGTGGGAGGTGGTGGGGGATGAGGAGGTACACGAGTCACCTTACCTCTTGGAATAGTGATGATATATACCATAAAATATAATATAGGTTGTTGGCCCATAATAGGGATATGATAATATCTATCACAACCATGAGGTTAAAAAGGGTGAGGCTAAACTCAAATTTGAATCAAAAATTAATTTGGAACCTAGTTTATAATGGAAAAAGTGCTAAAAGTAGCAAGGGTGAAATAAAAAGTGACTTGACAAAAATCAAATAAATAACTGACCACATGTATAAAATTGTGAGGAATTTTTAAAAATAAAAAGAGGTTTTTGATGAAAACCAATAAGTAAATGAAACCTATAAATTATTTTAAAAATAGGTATACCCTTCACCTTCTAGATGAAATTTACTAGAAATGGTAAGTTATGAATTCTAAAAAATCCATATAATATTTTGTTCAATAAAAACATGTTTTTGATCTAACCAATATGACCTATAAAACCCTCAAAGAGTTTGACAAATATAACCATTTTTATCCCAAAAAAAATCATTCAATTAAGGAATAACCTTGATAAAGGAAGAACCTAATAGGAGAGTAGGCATGAAACCCTAGGGACAAAGTAAAAATATAATATTTCACCCCCATGGAGATGGAAAAACAAAATAAATCAGCTCTAAAAGTTAAACCCAAGTCACAAAATATGAAAACCCTATAAAGAAAGATGAAACCTAAGGGAATACTAGGGTTTGGAAATGTTTAAGGAATATGCAAGTTCACTAATATGTTTTCCCTATTTTTACCTTAATTTGAATAATAATAGGATAAAATAGATTAATTACTTAATTCAAATTGTAATGTATGGCAATCAAGAATAAGTCTAATTGTAACAAATTATAATTGACTTGATAATTGAATTTGCTATTTATGGAAATTAAAACAAGGAAAATATACTTAGTTTTACTATTTGACTATTTGATTATGACTGTGTTCTGATAGTGGGAATAAATTATAATAGGGCATATGATTCATTCATTTTTTAAATTGTGTCTTTGTGTATGTAGGATCACTAACTTCAAGTTTGGGGTGAATTCATCATATATACGTGACCGGAGGTTGACATTGTTGACATTTTATATTTTGCTTCTCTATGACTATATAATGTGATGCAACTACTCATAATATCTTTGTTATTTTGATCTTTACCTTTGACTCTGTGCGTAGCTCTAGAAATAAGTTTCCTTTTCCTAAAAACCCTTGGTCCATTTTTGAAGGAAAAATACATGTAAAAAGTGAGGATGTATAATTTGTTTGAGCTGATCCCAATCACCCCTTGATGATTGAATGCTACCTATGTATCCAATACTCATAATAGGGAAGTAAAGCCACACAATTCTTCCCCTTAGTTTGATTGTGAAATTATGTTCTTTCACTATATGAATGTACCTAGAAATCTAGTTTTGATATTGATAATGTTGACTCGTAACTTGGCTTGGTGTGCTTCAGATTTGGTTGATGAATGATCCTAGAGTCTGATTTATAATTTATGAATAATAGGGCATATTTTTTTAATGTGTATAAATTATTGATAGATAAGTGCTACATAGTGCTAGATAATGGATATGATTAACCTTGATTTATATTTATATGTGTTCAATTGGGTAATTTTATGTGCCACTGACATGCTAGGTGAATGGGATGCCTTAAAGAAATGATTTTATTTTGAAAAATAGTCCTCAATAGGTGAAGGATAATAATAACAACTTGAGGACAACAACATTGATGTTACTATTTGAGTATAACATTATTATATAGGAGACAAAGATGCATATGTCATGATTTATATGTGTCTGAGTAGTATATTTAATTGATTTAGCATAGTGTAGATGATATTTTGTGATTACGTAGCACCTTAATCTTGTACACTTGGTAAACTTAGACCCTAGTTGTTCTTCTTAGTTATATGCGTGCCTTACTTCTATAAGCCTCATATCTACTGTATCTTGTGTCCCTTAGACTATCTCTTAGTCTAACGAACCTTATATTGATGACCCATCTTGCATAAAATTCTTAAAATATACTTATCTTACACCTCTAAAAGTTTTATGCCTATGCTTGCTCTCTTTCTCCCTAGACACTAATGTCTAGGGTAGACAATATCATCGACATCACTATCTTAACCTGACATACGTGTCTAATGCCCTAAATTCATGCAATTTACAAATTAAACATATTACAATGGTTAGTCTAAGTTCTTTAATGCAAGTTGTCTCCTAATAAGATTGGTATAAATACAATACCAACCCTCATTCATTTACCACTTATGAAACCTAACAATCAGACTAAAAGAGCAAGCAATAAACACTAAAAAAACACTCAAGTTAACAAAAGATTTCATATTCTACCTTATTCTGATATCAGTCAAAATAACAATACAACTATAGGTATAAAGTACTAAAGGAGTAGTCATAAGGTCATATTTACCAAGTTAAAAACTAAGTTAATATTGTACTTATTTTGCACACATTACATGATTCAGACACAAGCCAACACCTAGGGGAGAACTACATGAGTATGAGGTACCCTTATGGAGTATTAGATATATGGGAAACTCTATTTGATAGAAAGGTCATTGAAAGTCAGCTCAAAACCATGTTCCCATTAACCCATCTTTCCCCAAGGTCACATTGAATATGGAAAGCTAGGGTTTTACCTTTTCACCAGGAGTGACAGTCCATGACCCAAATCTGAATACACCAAAGCAAAGGTGAAACCAAACCCAAAAGAATTTAGGTGGCACATATTTTTTGAGTAAATATTTTTTACATGACACTAGCATCAAACTTAGACACTAGCATCGATGTAATTTTCCCAGGCTGACGCAAGTGTCCAAAGATCTAGAGGAACTAGATCTAGAATCTGATGACTGATCTAGAACTATCTTCCTACCTACTTCTTACTAGTACTAGATCTATCATTTTTTTATAATCAAAACCAACTAAGTACTTTATTTTATGTCATTTATATATCTAGTATAGTTTTACTTTCTATTAATAACTTATCTTAGTTTAATAAATTCAATGTATGGTACATCTAAGTTTAGCACATTAATTTTCTTATTGTAGATATAATACTTACCATTGTGCCTTATAATTTATATATCCTTAACCGTATCTACCTAGGTAAGGATTTACATAATCCAAATTAGGGTTAGACATTTGGTGAACCCAATCTTTGAACATCAAACCTTAGGTCAGCTAGGGTTTTTTGTTTTCTTTTCCTATTATTAATCCCTAATTAATAAATATTTTAATCATGTTTATAATGGACACATATATAAATTATTTAATGGTCCAATAACTTATATTTGTTATGGTTCATTACATTAGATGCTTGGTTAAATCCATCTTATCTATATGGGATTCAAAATCTACATTCTAGCATATTCCTTGTTCTAATGTTTACAATGAGATTTTACCTATTATTACAAACTACCAAAGGGAATGTATGAAGTAATCATTCATCCTATGCCATGTTCCCAAACCTTACAAGGATATTATTTTTCAAACTTCCCTCTTTGACATTTTACATCAATCATCCCATTATAAAGATGTCCTTTTGGATGCATTGCATATGACTGTGTTGCCTTGTAATGTAGAACTGCCATAAGTGGCTTTTGTTTTAAATTTAATCAAATGGAATAAGAATAATATATCCTTTGAAAAATAATAATTATCACAAAAACATATTATAAATAATTTTTTTTAACTCTACATCCAAGTATGTGTTTATAATAAAATGGTAAAATGAGTTCTTGTGGACAATGGTTCAAGACTCAACATTTGCAACATATATTTTCTCTCAATTCGCATTGAGCCTTAAAATTTGGATCCATATAATATGAGCATAAAGGGTTTTTATAACATTTCATGACAAGTGTTAAGGAAAATAACACTAAATATTAATGTAGGTCCCTGTGCGCTACCTACTCTTTGCCAAGTTATGTGAAATGACTTAAATCATAACATTGTCTTGGGATGGACTTAGATACATGAGATATGCATGGTTCCATCCACTTTGTATGCATGTTTAAAATTCAATCATCAAGGGTTCATTTACACATATCCTATCGATATGAATCCCTTCAAACATTATGAAATTATAAATAAAATGGATAATAGTGAACCATAATCTTATAATACTAATTTTGGTTCTTATTATTAAAAAAATATGGATACAAAGGACTTGGTCTAGGTAAAAATGAGCAAGGCATCACTTAACCTATTTATCCTCCAATAAATACAAGTTATTAGGGTTTGGGTTTTTCAAAAAAACTAGAAGTCATAAACATATCTTGTGCTACACAACTTATTTTCAAAAATTCAAAATAGAGTGTCTAAATATTTATACAACTAATCTACTAGTGGTCAACCCTCATCTTATTTATGAGCATGATTCACCAAAATTTTTGACACTAGATGAATTCTTTGATGATTAATCCTTGCTAGAGTATTTGGGGGCATACAAAGATCTCCTTTCCTTCTATCACAAGAACAATTTACTCATTCCACTTCTGCTCATACCTACTTTAGTGAAAATGATGATACTAATGTCCAACATGATATATAACATACCATTCCTACAACACCATTTATTAAAGAGAGATCCAATTTGCTAAATGAAGAAATAGTCTAATACAACTATGGAACAAATAAGGAACCTCGACCAGTTCTATTAGGTTTAATGATGCAGGAGGATGAAGGAAATACCTATCGATATGTCCTTCATGACTTTCCTAAAATCTTTTCTTGGGCTTATTCGGATATGGTTGGAATTAATCCATCGATGGAAATGAATAACATACTATTTTACCCAGATTTAAAACCATTTAAACAAAAGATTCTCAAAATGCATCCCACAATAACATTATTATAAAAAGTGGAAATTTAGAATTTTTTAGATGCTAGATTTATATGAGATATTTCACAATATGAATGGGTGTCCAACATTGTACCCATAATAAAACCTAATGGTGGCATGCATTGTTACACTAATTATAGAGATTTAAATAAGGTTTGTCTAAAGATGATTTTCATTTACCTAATATCGATATGATTATCGATTCTATAGCTATATATGATAAATTTTCATTTATGGATGGATTCATAAGATATAACTAAATTAAAATATCATGGATGGATCAAGAAAATATGATATTCTCTACTACTTGGGGTACATTTTACTATACAGTCATGCCTTCTAGGATAAAGAATGCATGAGCCACATATTAAAGAGACATGACTCATATATTCCATGAATTTATACATAAAATTATTATGAAATATCATATAATTTACTCCTACATACACATACATAGGCATACCCATAAACGTGATACACTTATGGGTGTTGGGCTTTCCCTCTACTCACATCATCGGGACATTGGGGGCATCCATATTCTAAGATATTGATACACATAGGCTATATGATTAAATGATCACTCTAGACTATCATGTTTGAGCTTACATATGTACTTACACTACATATTATCCATGATTATACATTACATAAGGTACTTGATATGCTATGTACTTGACATTTTTTGCTAACACATTCGACCCGTGGGCCACTGTGACATGTTTATGCTAGTTGCTTATGATTTTACTTTACACACTTACTTGAGTGTTTTGCATTGCTATTGTCTTGATTTTTTGAGCATTTGAACATGCCTTATTGCATGCATCCCTTGTGCCTATATTTGCCTTCTTGGACATTTATATATGTCATTATTTGTTATATGTAATTTAAATATGTCATTACTTATTATATGGAATTTGAATATGTCATTATTTGATTTTGTGAAAATTTGAATAAGTCACACTTATTCAATTTCATGACATTTAAACATGCCCCTTGTTTATAGTCTCCTTGGACCATTGCCTTTTGACTTGATTTTGAGTGCTCTTATGTATGTGCTTGTTTGCTTGTTGAGATTATACTATTAATATTTAGACATTGCATGATATTTATCATGAATCTTAAGCCTACATGTGATTACATTGGTTTGATGTGCTTAAATGATACATTTACCTAGACATGTTTCCTTATAAATGCTACATGGTTACATTAACATATTTGCAATTGTCTTTACCCTTTTGAGGTGAGCTAACTGCTAAGTAATATTTTTCCCTCACCTCAAAAGAGGGGAATATTAGTGGGGGAATGGATTGGTGAGATGTTTTACACATTTTAATAGTTATTAGATTTAGTGGGGGTATGATTTAGAAGCATGTTCTCCATACTCACATAATATATGGTACGTACACTAGTTTGTAAATTTTGTGGGGGCATGTCATGATGACATGGCTTCTACACATTCATAATTTTTAAATATAGTAGGGGTAGGATTTAGAAGAATGTTATCCACATTCATTCAGTATGGTACTTATAATTCACAAATTTAGTGGGGGCATTCTTTAGAAGCATGTTCTCCACACTACCCAGTTTTTAACATCTCTAGTTTATAGTGGGGCATGTTTTAGAAATGTGTCCTCTAGATTGGCATTTATATCAGTTTCATATTTATCTATATATAGTGGGTGCATGATTTGGAATCATTTTTTCCACACTTAAAAAATTTTATGAATCAACCAAAGCACATAGTTATATGATTTTGATATACATTTATGGTTAAATTCTATACAATGTATCATTGTTACACATAATTTCAGTATGAGACAACCTAAGGTACATATTTGATTCAACATGTGCCTAATATTACAAAATATAAATCAAATTCAGATTCTAAAACTATTGCATGTATTGATACCTTATGGAATTTTATAGACTTTAGTGATATAATCTACTGCAGTAGTTGGTTCACCTTTTGGCATGATTAGGGTGATTAAATCACTCAATCTGGCCAAGTTTTTAGTTTGGACTTGATCATACAAAATCACATAGGTTATGAGTATCACTGGGTTATATAATTGAGTTAATCTCAATTTCTAAGTGATGACTCACTTTTGCTTCAAATTTGGGGGCGTGTGCCTTCCAACCTCTCTCTATCTCCTTAGATATATGCAGTTTAAAGATTTATCTATATTTATCCTAATCTTAGTTCAGATCCTTAAAATGATACATCTTTGTAAAAATAACTTGACAATAGGAAAGGTAGTTACATCAACACACATGTGTACTCTTAAATCATACTTTTTTAATTTCAATTTATTAAAAGTATTTTTGACCCAGATTATATGCATTGTGTATCATAGGATGATGAAGATAATTGTTAGTTTCTCTTTGTTAGTGAAATAGACAAAATTAACTCAATAAAAGTATCATTCTAAGCATAATAACTAGGGTGATAAATGTAACAAATAATGCAAAAAGGCATCAAGAAGACAAAATGCCACTTTTACCTTCCTTGACAATTCAGATGGCTTGTTGGCATGAACATTGGCTTGTGCTTGGCTTGTGAACAATGGAGTATTTATCTATGCTAGTGATATATGGGAAACACCTCCCCTTATTAACCTTGGTTTTTGTCTTGGCATGAGTTGGTTGTGTGAATCTCATCTTGCAAATTTTGAATAGTAATTGTGCACAAAAAAGCTTTTTTAGAAATGGTCATGCCACTTGTATTTATAGGTTTTCAACTAGCTCTAACCTAAGTGTAGTTAGGTTAGGGTTAGGATTGGGATTCCAAATATAATTAAATGAAGGATTTAATTATGCATTTACGGAGGCATGGCTCAACATTTCTAATTTTTATGGCATATATGTTGATATTTTATAATTCTTGACTTTGATGATGACATCCTCATGACCTCATATTTTGTTAAAAATCCTTTTTAAAAATTACTTATCCACTAATTCAACATGGATTTTTAACTTAATCATTTAATTTGATTATTTTGGTTAATTGATTATGCTTAGTCTTTTAGTCATTTCAAGAATTAGATTAAGTGTCCCAATTAATTGGTCAAAAATGTTAGTTTGCTTAGTCGTAACCTGACTGGGGATAAATTTATGAGAGGTTATCATTGCATATAGGTTAATACCAAAAATATGGATATTTTTATAAATTATGGGCACTTACATCTAATGTGTAGATGAATTTAGGTTGTTCAATGATTTCTAGGCTAAAATTTACATAGTTTGGTAGAAATCAATTTGAAGTCTATTTAGACAAGGAAGTGGCCAAAAATGAGTGGATAGATTTTTACCTTGTTTGAGAAGGCATTGTGATACACATTCAAAGTAACAACTTTTCAAATAATGAAAAAGTCATTAAGTCAATTTTTTTAATACTTGACAGGTGATATGTTGACAACTATAGATTATTACGAGCTAACATGTAGAGGTTCATGCTCCAAAGGGTGGTCAATTATCCCTACATTCCCCCTTGAAGGTTCTTGTAAAAAATAGTGTCATAAAATGGTCTCTAAAAAAGAATAAATAATATGGTCTAGCAGTGATGGGGGATGAAATGTTGATTTACCCAAAGATGGTAATATTTAGTGGAATAATGATGTGCCTTAATAGGGTGAATGGGTTGAAATGATGATTTGTCCAAAGGTGATTCTAATCATTAGAATAATTATTTTTACCCAAAAGGGTATATTTATCATGGAATAAAAGCATTTCCACCCTAGTAAGGTAGAATAGATCATTAACTAGTCAAAATAATTTATCACATTTGGGCAAATTGGCAAAGGGAGTTCATGCAAGAAATTTGTAATATGGATGAATGATGAGCTAACATAGAATAACAACATGAATCTAAAATACCAACTAATATGAAGATGCATGCTCAAACTAGAACGTGGTATGACCAAAAAAATAATGCTGTTAAATATGTCTCAAAAAGGCCCACTAACATGGTCCAGGTATAAAAATTGTAAAAAAAAGGAATGTAGAAGTGAATGACATGAAAAATATACCATAGAGCCAAAAATAAGAGCTCTTGGAATGAATGGAAGGAAATTTAGGAACTAAGGGGTGAAAAATTAAATTTTAAATCTATATATTCACCCCATGGGGTGAAATTTTTTCATTTTCACCCAAACCATTTACAAATTAGAGCTCTAACCTGGTGAGAGAAAAGTGACAAAAATGGTGTATGGATGATGATGGAGGCATGTGAGTGACTAGGTGAGGGATAACGAGTGATAAACACATAATGGACCACCAATAAGTCACCTTACTTGAGTTTTTGGGTCATTTATTGCATAATTAAATCTAGGTTTAAGACTAAAAATAATGAAGTCACCATTTGTGTGGCACTATGTATCATAGGATTACAAGGATGATTGTTAATTTCTCTTTGTACATGAAATAAATAAAAAAACTCCATGAAACTAGAATTAAAATATTAAGACCTAGGGTGAGAAATATACCAAACAAGATAAAAAGGCAATAAGAAGATAAAATGACACTTTACCTTCCTTGAAGATTCAAATGGCTTGTCGGCATGAAAGTTAGATTATGATTGGCTTGTGGAAAATAGAGTCTTTGTTGACGATAATGATTTGTGAGAAACACATCTCATTTTTCACCTTGGTTTTTGTCTTGACATGATGTGAATCCCCTCCTACAAATTCTACATAGTAAGTGTGCACAAAAAATCTTGTTTAGGAATGGTCATGACACTTGTATTTATAGGTTTTCAACTAACTTTAACCCAAATGTAGTTAGGCTAGGGTTAGGATTAATAATCCAAATGCAATTAATGAAGGCTTTAATTATGCATTTATGGAGACATGGCTCAACATTTCTATTTTTTTATGGCATTTATGTTGGTATTTTGTAATTCTTGACTTTGAGGATGATGACATAATCACAACCTCATATTTTGTTGAAAAATCCTTTTTAGAAATTACGTATCCACTAATTAAACATGGAATTTTCACTTAAGCATTTATTTTTATTTGATTGGTTAATTAACTATACTTAGTCTTTTAGTCATTTAAATAATTGGATTGAGTGCCTTGCTTAGTTGGTTGAAAATGTTAGTTTGCTTGGTTGCAACCTGATTGGGGATGAATATGATAGAGGTTATCATTTCATATAGGGTAATACCCAAAAGATGGATGCTTTGACATAAATCTAGGCACTTATGTCTATTTTCAAATAATTTTAGGATGTTTAGTGATTTTTAAGATTAATTTGCATAGTTTGATAGAAATTAGTCTAAAGTCTATTTAGACACAGAAGTGGCTGAAAAGGAGTGTCTACATTTTTCCTTTTCTTTAGAAGGCATTATGAGACATAGACATAGTAATGTCTTTTCAAAGAATGAAAAATTCATTAAATCAAAAAAATTAATACTTGATAGGGGATGTGTTGACAACCATATATTATTATGAGCCAACAAGGATAGGTCTGTACCCCAAAGGATGACCCTAGATGCCCCCTTAAGGGATCAGGAGGAAAATAGTGTCATTGATTGAGCCCTTAAAAAGAGGAAACAACATGGTATAATGGTGATAGGGGTTGAAATACTAATTTTCCCAAAGACAATTTTAATTAGTGGCATAATGATGTGCTCTAACAAGGTGAATGGGTTGAAACAATGATTTGCCCAAAGGTGGTTCTAATCATTAGCGTAATGATTTTTCCCTAGTATGGCATATTAATCATGGAATAAAAGCATTTTTTCCCCAATAAGGAAGAATAGATCATTAATCAGTCAAAATAATTTGTCATATTTGAACAAATTGGCAAAGGGAGTTCATACAATAAATCTGTAATATGAATGAATGATGAGTTGACATAGAATAATAATATGAATCTAAAGGACTGGCTAGTATGAAGATACATGTTCAAACTAACATGTGGTATGAATAAAAAAATAGTGTTGTTAAATAGGTTTCAAAAAGGCCCACTAACATGATTTAGGTATAAAAATGGTAAAAAAATAAGGAATGTAGAAGCGAATGATGTGAAAAATAGACCACAAAGTCAAAAATAAAACCTCTTAGAACTAATGGAAGGAAATTTAGGCACTAGGGGGTGAAAATTAAATTTTAAAGATATATATTTACCCCATGGGGTGATTTTTTTCATTTTTACCAAAACCATTTACAAATTGGAGCTCTAACCTAGTGAGAGAAAAATGACAAAAATGACACGTGGACAAGGACAAAGGCACATGAGCAACCAATTGAGGGAGCACAAGTAACCACCACATGATGAACCACTATAAGTCACCTTACTTGAGTTTTTTTGGCTATTTATTATGTAATTAATGCTAGGTTTAAGACTAAAAATAGATGAGTAATTGTTTGTTGTGCCACTTCACCCTTCACCAAATGATGACATTACCATAAATAATGGAAATAACCAAAATAGAAAAATCACAAAAAATAGGTGAAGTCACCATTTTCATGCAAAATGAAAAATGATGACTTCACCAAATTTCCTTGTAAATTAACGAATCAGTGACTTCACCTAAAATAGGTGAAATCACCATTTTCATGTAAAATAAAAATGTTGACTTTACCAGAGTTCTAAGGAAAAATAGCGACTTCATAAAATACACTAATTAAGATAATTTTAGGGAAAATAGACATTAGGTAGGTATTTGATAGATAATATCATAGGATAACATGAAGCTATCTATGGTTGAAGGAGAATTTCAAGGTACTGATGACATGTGAATAATGTTCACACTACCTACAAACTTTGTAGATCTAGATGAAGGACATGGTGATATTTTTGCACATTTTGGGTCTACTAGATTATATGCAAGTAAATTAGCATGCACTAAACTATGCACTCAAATCCCTAAGGTCTAGAAAAGGAAGATAACTAATGGATTGAATAGGTTTTTGTTGGTTGGGGTGGAATGGGATTTCAGATAGGTGGTAATAATGTATTCTTGTGATGGACCTAGAAGACCTCAGTAATGTCTTGATGCTCATTTAGAGCATTGAGTCATGTGAAGATAGAGTTCAAAGGCCCTTTAGTATCTGATATCATAAGAAGGTATAGTTATTTTTCAATTTTAGGCTAAGGGAAATGAGGGTGATTGGGTTAAATGACTCACGAGAGAAGATCTACTCTATCAAGTTGACTTTGCCCATCCAATATCATCCATACGTGTGAATGATATATGATGATGCTAGAATCAAGGAGAAGAAAATGGGATGAATGGGTCACTAATCTTGGATAATTTTATATTAACATTCCCTAACATATGGGAGAACAATGATAGGTGGATCAGGGATGTACTCTTTTTCTTTTAAAGCGACTAAGGACTCTATGATGAGGTATGAAATTGGAGTGGATCAATATACCTCACATCTCAATTCAATACTAATGTCAGACCATGTGATAATTTTGGGATCAGGGGCTCTAATTATAAGGAATAGGACATGCTAGACAAGATCTAGGGTCTTGGTAAGGGTCATCCAAAAGAGACTAGGTGGAAGTAAGAGAAAAACATATGAGCTTATTTAGTCAATGACTTATGAGGTATGCTTGCTAGTATGTTGAATCAAGGCTTTGATATGTAATAATTTCTTGAATGTCAAGGATTATGTAGGATATTTTTGATTTAATATATGGGTAATGATTTTTATGTGACATGGTTTCTTTCATGGATGACAAGGCTTTTTCTGTTTTGTGGTTGCTAACACGAATGACAAGGATTTTGTTGTTGATTTTTTTTGGGTTTTTCTACGTTTTTATAAAATGAATACTTACTAATTTTTTTTTGAAAGTAAATAATAAAAAAATTAAAAAAAATAAGATCAAAACTATTTTTAGTATCCTTTTCAATATTTATAATGCATACAATGAGAGAATAAACTTATACTACTATGCAAGATGCTGATTTTTCCTAGATCTGTTTGCATGCAAACGAGATGCGATGTTTTTGTTTATTTTTGATTGGTTTACATGACATGGAATAAATTCATGAATTAAATATATTTTTAAAAATTAATATGATAATATATGTGATCTAAAATAACAACAATGAAACACTTTCTATGAACCTTCTTTGTAAGCAAACTAGGTTTAACTTCTTAGCCTACCTAACTTGCTACAAACAATATTTTTCTAATGAATTGATAGGATGAAAACAAAAGATATAAGTTATGAATTTTATGTTTTGAAAGATATAAATAAAAATTATTTTAAATTCTTAAAATAAACAAATTCAACAATCCACAACCTTCATACATTCACCTACAATTGCCCATGTTTATGTGTTTACCCAAGTGATTATTTTAAGTACAAGAAGTTTGTTTAGATCTTGAATCAAAGAAGAGTTATATTGGATGGAAATGAATTTAGTTTTTGATAAGATAATTTTTTGGAATAATTGAAAATATGTATTGTTAACTTGAAAGGAAACTAATCTATTAAATGCAAGCATAATTCGAAATTAATTATGTTTTAGGATATCAAAGATCAATGAAAGAGGTAAATCTATTTCAATATCAAATTTGATTCTTTTCTCTTTTAAATGAGAAAAAAATTTCATCACAATAAAAATATGTATTAAATCTAATCTAATAAAATAATACCACTAGAAATCAAAATAACCCCAACTTGATTTTGAAATAAATCAGCAGAAGTGTAAGTAGTGTGTTGATAGGAGAATCCTCAACATGCTAGCTTTGTATAATCATATGTAAATTTAGGAAAATTTTTAGCTAAGGGATGAATTTTTTTTGGAACAAGATATAAAATTGGAGAATACACAATCCATAAAAAGAAGAGGAGTTGAATTGAGGGTGGATGATGTCTTGGTTTGCAAGGTTTGTGTTGCTCTCACCAATGACACGTCTTTATTTGAAATTGTGTAGTCGACTCAAAAATACTAGGGGATGAATCTTTTAATAATTATAGAAAGGATATGGATGAAAAATATTCTCAATAAAAATATCTATTGGAAATTTTTGAATCTAAAATTAGGGCAAATTTGGCCTTCTTGTAAGAAGAGAATAGAGTTTGTATGGGAGAGTTCAACTAAATGTGATAGTGAGTTCAACTTGAGATGAACTAAGGAAGGCTAAAATGATAAAATTGAGTGATTATACATGATTAGAAGTGGATATAGGTGTTAGGAACAAGAAGCATGAAACTTATTATGAACAACATGTGAAATAGGGGTTATAAGAGCTAATTTTGGGAGACATTTCCACTGTGATAAAACTGTCACTTTATATAGGTGGTGGTTATAGAACCATTGATTATTTTATCAAAAACACCTTATAAGATAACTAAATCACTCCTATTTTAATAAATAACCACCCTTATACAATATAACCACCTCTTAGGTTTCAAAACCACCATGATGGTTGTGGAAACTGAGGGGCTCAGTTCTATCACCTAGGGTGGTAATTTTGTCACTCATGGCTAGTTTTTAAAATAGTGTGGAAGTGGATATGAAGGTCATGATCAATGGGATTAAAAGGGGTAAAAAGAGGATTGTGGAAGCATAAAGGGGGGTTAGATCTAGATATTTTCCTATAGAGCACAAAAAAAGAGGTCATTGCATCATCATTATATTTGTATTAGAAATATCACACCATGTAATTTTTAGGTGCATACATAGACGTAGCTCAAATGCCCATGATCAGAGCAGATAAAGCCTATTTGAGCACACTAGTGGAGTGGTGGTACTCAAATAATTTGACATTGCACTTGCTAATAGTGTTGGAGGTTTGTCAATGATGTCTCCAAGGTGACCAAAGATGTTGATGAGGTGTCATGTGTGCTAGAATGACAATGAGAAAGTGTGCTTCAATGGTTTTTAGTGTTCTTGCATAGTTCTCTAGTGTTTTAATTGGTTATGAATATGGTGGATGTTATTTATGGTATGTTAAAGTTGAAGATACCCTATGGGTTGTTATGAGTGCTTCAAGGTCTTATGGAAGTGAAAGGAATTCATTAGAGGAGTCATATGAGTGTCTAGGTTTAAGTAGTCATCTTGGCAGATAATGCTGAGCAAGTAGTTTGATGAAATTATATTTCACACATATGAAGGTTTTAAGATAATATTGATATGTGTGTGTGTGTGTGTGTGTGTGTGTGTGAGGATATCATATGGTTCAATTTTTAAGTCTGGATATGGAGTGTAGCAAAAGTTATTAATGTGTAAAGTTGGCTTCTCAGACAAAGTTCAATAAGTTCCCATACTTGGCCAAATTTTCATTATCAAAGATCCACGATGAAAATTTCATCAAGAAATAAACATATATAGAGAATAATTAATTTTACCAGATAAGGATCTAATGACAAGTGAATGATCATGTAGATAGAGATCAATGATGCACTCGAAGTCATTAAGTCAAAGGTTCTTGAGATTGCATGTGTTAGTGACATGTGTATCAATCATGATGATTTGATAGAAGATAAAAAAACACATGGGTTTTTATGTATATGGATATTTATGGTGTATTTTAAGTTAAATATTCAATACTTAGAAGGTGTGTGGGATTTCCAAAGTGGCAAGAGTGAGGACTGACAATAATATGCTCAGAAGGCACGTGAGGGTACCAAGTATCTTAATCACAAAAGTGTAGATCAATAATCAATGGTGAGCATTAAAGAAATAAAGAAAAATATAATCCAAATTATATTTATGGATCACATTTTATATAATGGAGCATGAGATGAAGACATGTGTTTGCAATATTTGCAGTTACACAGTGACTGTTGGCATTTGAATTAGTAAAGGGAAAAACTAGTTTGCAATATTTTGGTAATATATTTTGATCTAGATGGAATTTACTGATGGTGTAAAATGAAAAATTGTAAAGGACTTAAAGGTGCATCCATAAAATTTAATTATAAGATTTGAATATTTATATATTTGTATATATTGAACTCTAAAGTTAACTATGTGTTTAACCATGTTATGCAAATGACCTAAGAAGGATATTTGAGTTGATATTGATGGTATTTATATGTTTCAAGATGAGATAAATATTTAAGAGTGTTATAAACTCTATGAGGACAATATGTGTGGATTTTATAGGTTTTACCAATCCATCTTCAGTGTGAACTAAAGCTTAGAAGTTGATTGTGTTTATTGAATACACTGGCAGTTTGAGTGACCATCTTGCAGAGGTAAGTTGAAGGTGTTATGAGTAGAGTTGAGGAAAAAAATTAATATGAAGATGTCAAGGGAGTATCAAAGATTAATTATAAGGTATTATAGATCTTATGTTTCCCATATTTATTTATGGAGAGTCAAAATAGTATAACTATATTTTGACTGTATGTGACCAGTCTGAGTGATCACTCTAAGAGAGTTGTTTTGAGTGCTTAGAGCCTGAGTGAAGGTGTCAAATGGACATAGAGATGTTGCATAGGTCATGTATGATATATTAATGGATTTTTTTAGTGTATTATTTGATAAAAGTGTTTGTATGCTTCAATTATATATGATAGATTTTTGTATGTTTCTAAGCCTATTGGCGAGCAGTCTATAATGGCTTGGTTTAAGGTATGAGGTTGAGTTTCAGGTGACATAGAACTATGTGGAAGTAAGAAAGTTCCTATCAGAGGTAGGTTTGATATTTTTTAAGAATTGGTGGAATCTGAAGGTGGTCTAATCATTTTCAAGTGTAACATGTAGATGTGAAGGCCTAATTATTTTAGGTCTCATTAAGGCCTAATGGAAGATTTGAGTCTTAAGGACTATGGTCAACCTATGGAGTAGAGTGTCTCACACATGTAACATGTATGGAGACAAATTTCATGTATAATATAAGTATGCAAATCATCTTGGATGACCAAGATGGGTTAAAGGAAGAGAGTGGTATAAGGATAAGGTCTAATTGGACTAATTGCAAGAGTTAAAATAAGTGAGTATATGAGCAAAAGATTTGTGAAGGATTTGAGAGCCTTGTGGATGTCTTAAGAATTATATCAGAGTGTGGATTGATTGTATGACCTTGTGGTCATAATTCTAATGTTAAATTTATAGGTTTGATGCATGAGAACAAGTGAAGGCGTGTAGATTGATCCAAAAGGTGGTTTGGATGCCTTGCTTGTGTGTGAAGGTTTGAATGAGTGAAGAGGATTGATGGAGGTTGTTTTGAAGGGTTTGTCCATCATATTGAGAAGCAATCATAGTTATGGGGTTTTTAATTTCATAGATGTTGTGTTGGTGCTCAACATCTTAAGCAAGTTGGTGCTTGTCATCTTTAGGGGTTGGTGCTCCTTGTGAAGTGGGTGCTTCACTAAAGTCTCATGTTTGTAATCATCTTATAGGATAATTAGTCAATGTTTTTTCAAGATTGAGAGTGGGTTTTCTCCCCCAAGAGGATTTTCCAAATAGATCTTATGTTATCTTGCATATCTTTCATGTTATTGCTATGAGTGGGTGATTTGCTTCTTGATTGTTTATGGTGTATAACTAAGAGTTTAAAAAATTTAGATTGAAGTTTTGAAATATCTTGATTCACTAATTCATCTCCCCCTCTTAGTGATTGTACCTATAATAATTGGTATTAGAATAGGACTTTCTATACAAGTTTAACCACTTGAAAGTAATCTTAGGTACAATGACAAGTTCTCAAGGTTTCTCTATTAAGTAAGATCCATTATTAAATGGATCCAATTATGCTTTTTGGAGTGAAAGAATGAAGACCTACATCATGTACTTGGGTTTTTACACTTGGAAATATATTTTGGATGGTTATTTCATGCCACCTACACCTCCAACTAGTGCTATAGACAAAAATCTGAGTGAGAACAATTCCAAATCTATGAATGCTATCATTTTTGGTATTTTTAAGGCTGAGTTCAGTAAGGTAATCCATTAAAAGTCTGAAAACAAGATTTGGGATAAATTATAGCTCATCTATGAAGGAAATTCAAAACTCAAGTTGGCCAAACTACAAACCTACCAAAGGCAATTTGAAAGTCTCAAAATGAAGGAAGAGGATACTGTGGTTTCCTATATTCTAAGAGTTGACAAGGTAGTAAACATGATCAAAGGCATGGGAGAGGTTATTGAATAAGGAATTGTAGTGAAAAAGTTACTAAGGTCTTTCATTTTCAAATTTGATTCAAAAGTTTCTACTATAGAAGAAAGTCATGATCTCACCAAAATGAAGATGGATGAATTGCATGGCAATATTTTTACCTATGAAAGGAGAGTTAATGAGGACAAACCACCAAAGAAAGAAGCATATTTCAATGCATAAAATAAGTTAAAGAAGATGTTATAAGGTAATAAGGTCAAGGATGATGAGATTTTTGATATTGATGATGATGAACTAATAACTCTGTTAATAAGAAAGCTAAAAATAGGTTCAGGCAAGTTTAAGGGTAAACTTCCCTTCAAAAGTTTCAATTGTGGAGAGATAGGTCACTTTGCCAATAATTTTCCTCACAAGCATAAGGGAAATTATGATGAAGAACATGAAGAAGATCATGATAATGATAAGAAGAAATTCAGGTCTGATAAGGGCAAGAATAATTTCAAAAGGTATAATGTCCAAAAGAAGTTTTACAAGGACAAGAGGACTCTTTACACCAAGGTATATTGTAGCTCATCTAATGAGAATGATGGCAGTTATTCTAAGAATGATCATGAAGATGATGGTCCTACTGAAGAGGAATCTCTTTTCATGGTTGAAGAAGGTAGCTGCTCATATCAAGAAGAATCTACATGGTTTAAAGGTGGTTTTGGTGATACAGATGATAAAGAAGACAAGGTAAATTATGAGACTGAGTTGATGAATTCCCTTGAAGATTCAAAGATTGAGAAGAAGAAAACCAAGAAGTTTAAGTCTAAAATAAAGGACTATGAGGTGAAATTTAGTATATTTGAGGCAAGAATAGATGAAGAATTTAAAGAGTATAAAAATTTAGTCAAACTTCCTAATGATCAGTTAGAGACTGTGAATGCAAACTTTAAGGCTAAAGAAGTTGAATATTAAAAGTATGTAATTGAGAATGGCTCTTTAAGAGATGTGTTGAAAAAGACTTGAAGTTAATTTAAGTCATTTGTGAAGTTTGAAAAGGGACCAATTGATCTAGATAACATTCTGAGTAGTAAAAAATATGCAAGTGATAGAGCTGGTCTTGGATACATAGAAGAATAAAAGAATACTACTCATGATGACTTGAAGACCAATATGAACAAGGAAAATCAAACCTTGAAGATCAATCATCAATCAAGGAATGAAGGTGTTGGAATAATGAGGATAAATCAGATTAGACAACCAAATGCTATAAGTTATGCAAATTTAAATGGTTATTGCTACACTTGTAATCAATTTGGATATAAGGTTAGAGAGTGTATAAGACCTTATAGGAATGAATTTGATTAGAACTATGAATGGAATCATAAATCAAGTACTATGAGTCAAAGTGAGTGCTATAGTTATGATGACATAAGACACATTACATGATTTTATTCTAATAAGTTAAGACAAGCCGAGTTTCCATCAAGAAGAGTGGTTTATTACAATTGTCTAGGAATTGATCACATTGCTAAGTTATGTAAATAAAGGACATAAAGATAGGATAAGTCATTTTAGGATCTTAGAGTGCAAGGTAGAAAGTAAGATAAAATATGAAAACTAAAAGTGGAAAGTATGTGCCATGATCAGTTTGTAGGTCCAAGTGGATTGTTTGCCATGGTAGAGAATGCTATAGAGGCTAAATAGAATCAAGAGATCTCTTTATCTGGTCATTTTTGGAATGAAGAGGATACAAGTGAACATCTTGATGCTATTGAGCAAGTTTCATATAAAGAATATCAGTTAACAATGTCAAGTATTGATGCTTTGAAATGTGAGATTGATATTTCAAGTGAAAAGGTATGTGAAGAATATTTGTTATCTCCATGTAATGTCAGTACCATCCTATAAGAAAAGGAAAGTGATAAAGTACATAAACAAGTTGATTCAGTCAAGTAAAAGAAGAAGAACAAGAATCATCAGTTCAAGTTGTCTGAGAAGGAGAGAGAATATGAGGAGTTTTAGGCAACTTTTGGTTTCACATTATTCTAGGACATTATGGGTTAAGGGTGTGTCTCTCTAGGCTTCAAGGAGACACTTGTCAGAAAAATGAAGCACAGTGGATGCTAGTTGAGTTTTCTCTGATATTGCAAGACAAGAAAAGTCATGAGAAGATATGCTTGGTTAAAGGGGAGAAATGAGCTTTATGTAACTAATCTAAAGTGATATGATGGAATAATTTAGAAGATATATTTAGGGATAGTTATCCTAAAGTTAAAGTTTTGGTTAATATTTGATGGATGGTTTAGTTGGTCAATATGGTGAATAATGAAGCTATGTATGCAAGGTATACAAGTAGGGAATGGATGTCTCTAGGTTTTTAATCAAGGATGATGATTTTTCAAAATTTTCTATTTACATATAAAGGTATGTTGATCCTATTCTATTATGCTCAAGGTGTGTTTGAGGTTTTTGGTCCTAAAGATAAGAACTTGTAAATTTTTATGACTTAAATTGATTGATCAAATGTTTAAAGACTGAATACAAGGTTGATATAGAAGATGATAAGAATATATTATCATATCTTTTGATATAATGAAGAAGGTCTTAGAGTTATGTATATGAAAAGTTGTATTTGTCATGGAGTTCATAATATTCTAAAGATGATATAGTTCCATGAGAGTGCTTTGAAAAGGTTTTAAACCGTGATGGATTGTAGAGGATAAAGGGAAATTATCTTGAGATCCATATGAGAGTTATTATTATCTGCTTTAGCTATTTAAGTTGATATAATGAAGATATGAGATCTATTGGTGGTTTCATAAGGATATTGACTATGTGTGGATAGTGCTGAAGAGTTGTTGGTATATCTAGTTAATTGAGAAGTATTTTTGAAGAAATCATGATCCAAGTGGAGTGTGGAGTTAGAGGGTGGATAACTCAGATAGTTTGAAAGGCTTGGAGAGATGTGCATGATGTGAGGGGGAGCATATGTGAGATGCCTCAGTCATGGTAGAGATATAAAGATATCTGCTATAGTTGTGATTTCTAGCATATTTGTATGATGACTTGATCAAACCAAGTCATGTATTTTTGATAATATATTGAATCATCATGCATAAACAAAGGGGGATTTTTGTAAATGGCTGAGTCCTAAGATCAGAGGACTGTGTAGTAGAATTTGAGAGAGAAGGTATGAAGGAAATTATGTTGATTAATCATTGTTAAAAATGGTCTAAAGATGCTCAAAAGGGTGCCTAAGCTCAGGTGACTTAGGGGGAGTCCCTCTTAATGTTTTCAAGGTAAGTTCATGTAGTTTTTGATGTTCATGTATGTTTTTTCTTCATAAAAGCTATGCATGATCAAAGAAGAGTGTAATCATGGAGAATGTTTGAGAAGCTCAAAGTAAGAAGAGGTATACAAAATATTAGGGGGAGTCTGTATCATCTCTCAGAGGTGTTCCTTTCCTATTTTTTGGTCCTTGAAGTTTTTTTAGGTCCACAGGATTAGGAGTTGAGTCCACTTTGTCATTATGTCAAAGGGGGAGAAAGTACTTGAAGAGAGAGACAAAATATGAGTATAATATTTATATTGGTGTTTGAAATCAATGACAAAGGGGGATATTGTTGGATTTTTGTCAATGATGTCTCCAAGGTGACCAAGGATGTTGATGAGGTGTCATGTGTGATAGAATGACAATGACAAAGTGTGCTTCAATATTCTTCAGTGTTCTTGCATAATTATTCAATATTTTACTTGGATAGGTAGATGGTGGATGTTATTGTTAGTATGGTCAAGTTTAAGAGACCCTATGGGGTTTTATGAGTTCTTAGAGTGCTTAGGGAAGTGAAATTAATCTATTAGAGTAGTCATACAAGTGTCTAGGTTCAATTAGTCATCTTGATAGATAAGGCTGAACAAGCAGTTTGATGATGCCATATTTCACATGTGTGAAGGTTTTAAGAACATCTTGATATATGGATAAATTCCCCTATGTTAGGAGATCATATGGTTGAATTTTTAGGTCTAGACATGGAGCGTAGAAAAATTTATTAAGGTACAAAGTTAGCTTCTCAAACAAAGTTCAATAAGTTCCCATACTTAGCCAAATTTGCATTATCAAAGATATATAGTGAGCATTTAATCAGGTGATGAATACACACACACACACACACACACACACACACACACACACACACACACACACACACACACACACACAAACAAACACATGAATTAATATGATTAGATAAGGATCTAATGGCAAGTGAGTGATCATGAAAATAGAGATCAATGGCATGCATGAAGTCATTAAGTCAAAGGTTCTTGAGATTGCACATGCTAGTGACATGTGTCTCAATCATGATGATTTGATAGAAGATAAATGACACATAGGTGTTAATGTAGATGGATATAAATTATGTGGTTTGATTCAAATAGTTAATGCTCAGAAGGCACACATGACTACCAAGTGGTGCAAGAGCAAGGATTGACAATAATGTGCTCATAAGGCACACGAGGGTGCCAAGTTTCTTAATCACAGAAGCATAAATCAATGATAAAAAATGAGAATTAAAGAGATAAAGACCAGGATAATCCCAAGGATATTTATGGAGTGTGTTTGGTCTATATTTTAGGGAGCATGAGATTAAGACATGTGTTTGCAATATTTGTATTTACATAGTGATCGTTGGCATTTGAATTAGCAAAGGGAAAAACTAGTCTACACTATTTTGCTAATATATTTTGATATAAAATGAATTTATTGATTGTGTAAAATTAAAAATTATAAATGAATTAAATGCACATATAAAAAATTTAATTATAATATTTTAATGTTTGTAAAGTTGTGGATATTGAGCTCCAAAGTTGAGTATGTGTTTGACCATGTTCTGCAAGTGACCTAAGAAGGATATTTTAGGTGTTCTTGATGGTATTTAGATGTTTCAAGATGAGATAAATATTTAAGAGTGTTATATAATTTATTAAGACCATCTATGTGGATTTTGGAGGTTTTACCAATCTATCTTTAGTGTGAAAAAAGGATTAAAAGTTGACTATGTTTATTGAATACACTGACAGTTTGAGTTACCATTTTGCATAGGTAAGTTGAAGGTGTTCAAAGTAGATTTGAGGAAAAAGTGAATATAAATATGTTAATTAAGTCTCAAATGTTAATTATATGGTATTAGAGATCTTATGTTTCACATATTTAGTTATGGAGAGTCAAAATAGTATAATTATATTTTGACTATATGTGACCAGTTTGAGTGATCACTCTGAGAGAGTTGTTTTGAGTGCTTAAAACTTGAGTGAAGGTGTAAAATGGAAATAGATATGTTGCATAGGTCATGTATGATATATTAATTCATTTGGTTGAGTGGATTATTTGAGAAAAGTGTTTATATTTTTTAGTTATATATGATAAATGTTTCTATGTTTCTAGGCCTACTGGTGAGCAGTCTAGAATGGCATGGTTCAAGGTATGAGGTTGAGTTATAGGTGACATAGATGTATGTGGAAGTAATCAAGGGACTATCAAAGGCAATTTTTGATATGTTTGAATAATTGGTGGAAGCTGAAGGTGGTCCAAGAGTTTGCAAGTGTAATGTGTAGATGTGAAGGCCTAATTGTTTTAGGTCTCATTAAGGCCTAATAGAAGATTTGAGTCTTAAGGAATATGGATGACCTATGGAGTAGAGTGTCTCACCCATGTAACATTTATGGAGACCTATTTAAATTATAAGGCAAGTATGTAAATCATCTTGGCTAACCAAGATGGGTTAAAGCAAGAGAGTGGTATAAGTACAAGGTCTAATTGGACTAATTGTAAGAGTTGAAAGAAGTGAGTATATGAGAAAAATATTTGTGAAGGATTTGAGATCCTTATGGATGTCTTGAGAGGTAAATCAGAGTGTGGATTACTTATATGACCTTGTGGTCATAATTCTAATGTTAAATTTATAGGTTTGATGCATGAGAATAAATGAAGGTGTGCAGATTGATCTAAAAGGTGGTTTGGATGCCTTACTTGTGTGTGAAGGTTTGAATGAGTGAAGAGGATTTAAGGAAATTATTTTTTAGGGTTTCTCCATCAGATTGAGAAAAAATTAGAGTTATGGATTTATTCATTTCATAGATGTTGTGTTGGTGCTCAACATCTTAGGCAAGTTGGTGCTTGTCATCTTTAGGGGTTGGTACTCCTTATGAAGTGGGTGCTTCACTAAAGTCTCATGTTTGTAATCATATTATAGGATAAGTAGTTCATGTTTTTGTAGAATTGAGAGTATATTTTCTCCCCCAAGGGGGTTTCCCACATAGATCTTATGTTATCTTGCATATCTTTCATGTTCGTTGCTTTGAGTGGGTTATTTGATTCTTGATTGTTTATGGTGTATGACTAAGAGTTTGAAGGATTTAAATTGAAGTTTTGAAATATATTGATTCATTGATCACCCCCCATCTTAGTGATTACACCTCTAACAGATAGGGGAGACTACTATGATGCTTGAGGATACTTGGCATATCCTCAAGCTAATTATGAGAGGTTAGAGTTTGTTTTAGATAGGTCCAGCTAAATAACAAATGGTTTTGGATGATTTAAATAGCCATAGAGAGATTCCCATTCCACATGGGAAGGTTAACATTGATATACTGGAGACATACACTAATATTCAACCAAATGACCTAGCCCTAGAGGACCCATCACCACCAACACTAATTGAAAAATAGGTCATTGTTATTATGGCTATTGTTAGTGGTATATTAATACCTAAAAAGAGTAGTTGATTCTTTCATATGGGATTAGATTGAGTGATCGAAGATATGATGGATGATATGATCATATTTTCTTATGAGATAATAGTATTGGCTAAACTATATAAATACTTGCACATCATGGCCTAACAAGGAGGTAGGAGTATTGGTGCTTCTTCTTTTCACTATTGAGAGTCTAGTTGGCCAGACAAGAGTATGAGGCATATAAGATTCAATGGAATATGGTTGGTTTTAGATAGGCATAGGCCATAAATGACACCTTGATGAGATATATTTCTATCAATGCATGCTGGATGAGTTGATAATTGAGTTCTTCATTTGGAAACCATACTTACCATATCAACTATATTAGCCAAAAGATAGTTGGTACATGAGATTCATGAATTCTTCATGCTTATTTATAGGTAGATAGACCCAAATTACTAAGGAGTATAAGCTTGATCATGTTCTATGATAATTTAGTATACTACATGATGTCCATACTGACCTAAGATGGTTTTTACACAACACTCAAGACATTAGTCATGTGACTCCAATAATTGTTAAGATCATGGCTATGGGTAGTTATATGGGAGTTCCATAGATTCAATGGGCTTATGTAGGTGGAATAATATATGTAGGTATGATGCCGACCTGTGTTATATGGTGGGCATAATTTTGTTCTCTGAGATTGATAACACCATTATAAGCACTATACATGCACATGCTAGACATGCATAGGGTGTATAAGTTGGGCATGGTGGTAAAGTTGGGAAAGGTGGGGATCAAATAGATATAGATGAGGAGAGTGAGGCTAAGGTTGAGATGAAAAGTTGTGTTATTAGTACCAATAGTAGTTTGCATAGTAGTGGGGGTGGAAATGATGATGACGGTGATGAAAGAGGTGATTAGGAGATTGGTACATAGGCTATAATGGTATACCCTAGCTCATCAGGTCTAATAGGTATATTTGTAGATCTAGGCCACACATGGTCATCTAGTATAACTAGAGTAGCTAGGGATAGTGTCATGTTTGAGGAGGATATTGCATCTTGGCTAGGTGAGAATTAGGGCCTATAGATGAGAGTGGGTTAGCTAAAAACTTGGGTTACCCTCAAAGATGGTGATATCATGGCCCTTAGATCAAAGATTGATTCTTTAAAGGTTGAGGTAACATGTGTGGTATATGTAAAAACATATATTTAGGTGGAAAAGGATCAGGCTATACTAGAGAGGGATCAGGGCCTAGTAGATGTTTAGAGGCTCTGATATGAGTCAGATGAGGCACGAGATGTTAATTCAAAAGTAGGGTTTTCTAGGGTGGTTTTTGAGAGCCTTGAGGCTAAGGATGAGGCCTCATATTATCAATGATACTATAGTCCCAGGATGTCAATATATTCCTATTTTTGAGGTATGGGATGCACAAAGGGTTGGTATTAGGTCCTCACTTTAGGACCAAGACACATGGTATAAAAACAAAATGTCAGGTAATAAAATACCCATGGCCACTATGACCACTAGGACCACCTCCTACACCTATAGATTCATAGAGTAAGAGCTGATGTTGTATAACTCTCCATTTTATTTTTTTGGCAGTATGACATGTATATAATCATGATGTATATGACATTTTTTTTTGAGATATATGACATTCATACTTGGTATATGGAATTATGCATGGACTATTTTTATTTTGATATATATACGATGCTCTGTTATTTGCTTTATCATGATGTTATCGCATCTTGCTTATGTTGTGTTGATGTTTATGCTAATTTTCCATTTCAAACATGTATATGCTAGTAAATGTACACTCTTTTACTTTCCATATGTATGCCATGTATATGAGATGTTGCTCTATATTTATCTGCTCATGGTGATGACTAGTAGCATATGCTTATTCAGAGACACACATCTATATTAGCACATAATATAGTCATTGTGATTTGGTTTTATAGGTTTTGATTGTTTGGGATATGCCTTTTATGAAAAAGGGAAGATATTGATATCACTGATGTATGTCTTAAGCATGGAAAAACTTAATTTAATGTATGTCTTAAGCATGATATGTTTTAGTTATTAACAAACCATAATAACAATGTATGTCTTAAGCATGGAAAAACTTAATTTAATGTAAGTATAAATAAATTAGGCATAAGATATGAGAAATCAAATCCCAAGTGTAAATACAATGTAATAAACTAAGTGTATGAGTAAAACAAATATTCAAAACTCAAGTACAAGATATGACAAATGAAGACTCAAGTGCAAACATAATGTAATAAACCTACAACACTCGAGGAAAAGGAAGGCATAAAACAAGATGTTAGTCATCAACCAATTAAAAATAAACAAATTTGATAAACTAACATAACCCTAAGTAAATAGTTAAAACTTAGACTCAAGACAATGTTAGTCATCAACCAATTAAAAAGAAATAAAGTTAACAACTAAACTAAGGCACATGCAATAAGTAACTAAGCAAAAGCAATGTGATAAACAACTAAGCTAAAGCACAAATAATAAAAAAATAATAAAAAGTAAGAGCAATAGAAAACCTAAGATAAGGTAAATAATAATCACATAAGATTAAATCTAATGAACTAAATAATCAAGTTAATGCAAAAGTGATAGATAACCTAAGTTAAGGTAAAATTAAATAAGCAACAATGTTAAAGCTGATGCAAGAAAAAACTAAGTTTAAAAAAAAGGTAAAAAACAAACTACTCTAAAAAAAAAAAATTTAAGATAAAGAGAATTCAATAAAACATGTGAATCTAAGACACAAAATAAATTAGTGAATTTAAAATTACCAAATGAACTATATGTGCATGTGTAATGGATGTGTTACGCTAGTCAAAAGGTTGCCCCTAAGTTGTAGGGAATAAAGACATATGTATGATGGCATATGTTGGGTGATTTTCTATTATGTTTTTCTTAAGGTGCTAAAGTGCCTAATCCCAACAAGATTATGCATTGGATTTTCATGTAAGACTATGCTCTTGTACACTCACTCAAAGCACGTAACATGAAACCAGTTCTCGTGGGTTATGTTACGTAATTAATTTTCATAAGATTGAGTTTATTCATATATCTAATTAGATATTACACAAAAAAATAAATATAAGACTAAGGACCTTGTCTCATTAATCACAACAAATAAGAACACAAAGATAAATGTCATGAAGTTCAACGTGTTGTTTACACAAAAAAGTAAAATGCATATTCTATAATTATCATAATGAATTATAATCCACATATTACTTAATGCAAACCCAATGTTAATGTTTAACTATCAATTATCTAAAGCATAACACCATAACTAAATGCAATATCTATAATTATGAATTATAAAGAGTCATTACATGTTATCCATCATCAATCACCTTACATATCTCTAAAAAGGGGTATTTATACTTGTTTTTCCCTGACCAAGTAGTTACATAATTAAATGATAAAAGGGTGATTGGCCAATGATTTCTAGTAGATTGAGAGTCATGGTAATCATTCACTTATTTTATCCTAAGGACCCAAGCCTTCACATCTCTTATATTCTTGTTCGATGCTAGATCTTTACTACCAAATTTCTTCCTTTTTGCAGATTGATGCAAAACTTGTGTGATGATTAAAGCCTAGTTTGTCCTTGAGAATTGCTCCTCAATAATTTATTGCTTTACTTATGCTCCCCAAGTATTTCACTATTGTACCAATTCTTATGCTCTCAGATTATCCATAGTTATTTTTTGTCTTTGACTGGGTCTTCTTGTGTTATTATCTTCTGTACCTTTGTCCTCTTGTGCTTTGTTGCTCTTGTACCATGCTGGTGCCTCACCAAAAAGTTAAAAAATTTAGTCAAAATTTTGAGTCTAACATCACCCCACACCACACTCTTAGTCCACCCTAGACTAAGTTTTAGTCTCAACCTTAGCCAAAATTTGAGGCCCAATTTGTTCAATCTGCTTCCTGACATTGTCCCAATGTGATAATGTTTCAAGTAGTTTGGACATTATTTCCTCAATCACTACCTTCAAATTTTTAATCTCCTCTAGTTGATTAGGACACTCACTTACCTTATTAACCAATTAGTTAAGAGATGTATTAGCATCATTATATACCCCTTCAAGCGCCGTGACTTTAACTATAACCTACCCTCAAAGAGCTACAAAATTAGAATTTAGTTATTGCTAATGCGTATTTATTATTTCCTCCATAGTCTCAACATCTTTAAATGCCTTTACACACTTAGACTAATATTTTTTAAAAAGGGCATCATCCACCAATTATTATCACTGAGACTCTTCTAATCTAAGCCAAGCCTCTAACATTTTATTAGGCCATGCCAATTATTCAAAAATCCCATCCAAGATGGAGATCACTTCCCCAAATCTTTCGAGGGCATGTCTTCAGACTTATATGGATTCTATAAACTATTCAACCACCCATAATGCTTCATTCCATGGTATGGGCTATTTCTTACACCACTTTAGTAGAAGATTTACCAAGGTTTCCAATTTATTAACAACTTCTCCCTCCAAAGGGACCCCATCTACCAATGTCAGTTCTTGGCCCAAAATAGTTTTACATAAATTTAAAGTTTTTACTTTGGCCACTATGGTTTCTTCTATTTATTTATTTAACATGGCCACTTCCTCTTCAAGAACCTTGTGAGCATCAACTTCTTTATTGTACAATGCCACCACCTAGCCATATTTTTTCTCAGCTTCACATGTATCAACATCTGAAAGTATATTCTACCACACAGCTTCAAAGGCCATTTTCAAAAATGTGATGCTAGACTATAGGGGAGATATATTCTAGGGATCAACCCAAACTAGAGTAGGTAGTGCTGATGCTTGAGAATCTAAAATTAGGCTATATATAGGAATTTCAAAATGGCATTCTTCATTGTACATGTCCAAGAGAAAGGGCACTTATCACTTAGTATCGATGGTTGCATCCTGAGGATGGAAATAGGACCATAAATAAATCATCTTATTCAAAATGCATATTTGGTATTGGGCACATAAGTTAGTGGATGGATCAATCAAAGGTGGTTGAACTTCATAATCTACTAACTTTTTTCCTTTGTTAGGATCTAGCTCAAAGATTTTGACCTCCACATCTGGGGCTAAAGAATTTCTACCAATGCCCATGACACTCATTTATTGGGTATCAAAACCATCCCCCTCTTCTCCAAATGGATCTTCCATGTTCAAATTTACCTCATCAAGGGTGGTCTCCTTCTCTTGCACTAGGGAGGGTGTCTTTTTTGGGTCAGATTCCTCCATTTATTCCCTATGGCTGACATGTTCTTCCTCTAATGGTTTAGGTGGGGGTAATGATGTTGACCCCTTAGGTTATCTCTCTAGTGTATTTCATTGAGAATCCCTTGGTGGTGGCACCTAGGTAGTCCTTTGTAATTTTTGTGGTTTTAACTATGAACTTGTGCTAGCATCATGCCCAACTTGCTTCTTCTTATCAAGAGGTGGTATAGGTGGAAGATTTTCTCTTTCATGCTCCATGCCTCTTGAATATTTATTTTTGTGTTTCAACATATAAAATAAATTATGAATTGTATTTTTGACCATGGTCTATTTAACCTTGATCTTAGTTTTATTAGTCTCATGATTTCCCTGTAGGCCTTCTTACTAGGATAAACATACATATTTCAGAGAATGTGAATCTCTAAGTTAATTTGATCTACTTCTAGAGTGAGGGGTTATGCATAAAAAATATGATCCATTAAGTTGATGAAGTATCACATTGTGAAGGCATAAGGCATCATAAACTAAGCTAAAATTTCTCCATAGGGGGACGTTTTGATATGGGAAATAAAGAAATGTTGTTTTACATAAATTGGGTTTTCTCATGAACCTAAATGGGCAAGTCCTTAGGAATACACCATTCATTCCCAAAAGCCTCCTTCATGCCATCATATCATGATTTCATCTTAGTTTTGAATGTTAGGGTGATATGATTGGGGCATATAAACACCTTATAGTGCTCTATGGGGGACTTATGTTCTAGTGGGTATGCCAACTTCAAATCATTAGAGGTGTAATTTTTATATCAATCTCATCAAACACCATTAATGATAGAAATACCCCCAATGGAAACCTATCACCTAGTATTTGATGGGTCCTCTCAACATCCCATATGATTTTGTTGTAAAGGTACATTGCTTGATTGTATTTTAATCCCTCATTTATCTGATGGGTGATATAAAAGTGAGCCATGTCCACTTATTTTCACTGATCAGTGCTATTGATATTTTCATGATGATGTGTGCTACTACTTAGAGGATAAGTTCTTTCAAGTTGTTAAAATGGATGGCATAACCCTACTTTCGGTACTCAAGTACCATGGATTTTTTAAATTTCCTTTGAGTCCTCCAAATCAAATTTTACATCCATGCTAGAGCATTGTAATCCTGACACCTTACTTATTATTTAAGGTGTAATCTTCAAACGATTCCCCAAAAAATAGATATAGTCCTCATGGATGCACAAGAGTATTAATTTTACTACTTTCATTAGTTTTTCAAAATATGTAAGGTTAAATAACTGGAATAGCCCTATAGAGTTCAAGGCATTAAAGATTTTTAGGTCATACACTCATTAATTCTTGGTGTTTTGGTGCTCAATCTGATAGTTTTTCTACAATTCAACCTCATTTCCTGGTTGGCAGTGGTTGTAATCAAAAAAGGTATAAGAGGGTACTTTTGACACCCAATTTTCTATGCACAATACCATATTTGGGTACTACATCTATTCTATCATCAATGATGGGGGTAGAGGCATTGGTGCTTTCTTTGTTTGGCATGCCATTCTAGATTTTTCATCTTTTGCATATGGCACATGTTCCTCAGATGTTTCTTTTCTAATCAATACTACTTCCCCCCAACATGTGTTACTTCCTCTTCTAGAATGGTTGGTAATAGAACAATTCTTAAGGCCTTCTTCTTAGGTTACATCACCCTCCATGGAACCTAAAGGTTGAGGCACAACCATACAATATTCCCAAAATAATACGTGTTTGTAGTAAAAATGACTTGACTTTTCTTGCTTTGATGCCCTTTAATGGTGGATGCCTACCTCTACAACCTATAACTACCAATTTTCTTTGTCATGCTTCAAGGTTAGTTTCTACTTGATTACTTAGTCAAGATCCTTCTCAATATCCATGAATGAGAATTTGATGCTCTGAACTTGCACTTATTCTAGAATTACTTGGATTTAGTTCACTCTTTAGCTATATAAAAACTCAATTGAAAGAAAAGGTAAAGTTTAAAATGAGACCTCAAGTCAATTTTATAGCCTCAAGGGGGTGAATTGCATTTACATCCCCCCTTCTCTTCAACCATCACTTCTCATAATTAATTCATTTTTAATAACCACCTTTCTTTGACCATAGATTCTCATCATAAATGCATTTAATGGTATCATCATGACATGACAATGGCACACATATCACAACCAATTATCCTTTTATATTAATGGCACATCTTGTCCTACAATTTTCTTTGGAGTATAAGATAATTGTTCAACCCTTCGAATATTCATATTATTGGCAGGAATATCTTATCCTAGGGATTTTCAACTTGTGCATGCATCTTTATAGTACCCAACATAAATACATGTAACACCTCTTACCCCATACTAAATGTGCATTATGGTACTCTATGAATTACAAGTACAAAATTTAATAGAGCTTAAAATAAAAAGGTTGCACATAACTAAAGCAGTGCTTTTATTAAAAATAATAAATCCTGAACTAATGGAATAAGTGTTATTATTACATAAGAAACTAAACTTTAAGTAGAGAAATATGGTCTTAGCCAGCTACCATTGTAGTGTCTAGGAAGAAATTGGCCATCTAATCTTTCTAAATGATAAGGACTAGTAGGGTGAATGTTGTGAAAAATAAAAGGACCATCCCAGTGAACACAAAGTTTCCCAAAATGGCATGTGAACTTGGAGTCATAAAGCAATAATTTCATTCTAGGGGTAAATGTCTTATGCTTATTGTGGTGATCATGCCATGCCTTTTGTTTGCATTTCTCCACATATTTACTCTAATGAGCAAGGAAAAAGGATTCATCTAACTGAAATAAAGCATTTAAAAAGGCATTTAATGATGAATACTCATCTAATTTTCCAATGCATGCAATATGAAGAGATGGTACCAAGAATTAGATTAGAAGAACTGCTTCTATATCAAACACCATATTGAAGGGTATACTCTTGTTAAGGCAATTATAATTTATTTGGTAATCCCAAAGTACTGTAGATACTTGATCATCCTAGTCAATGTTGCCAATATTAAATTTTTTATTAAGTGTTTTGCTTAAAATTTTATTGAATGCCTCAACAATGTCATTAGCCAGGGGATGATAGGGTGTTTTTTATGATGGGAAATCATTAACTCAGTAAGTAGGATGCATGTAGTTTCATTAAGGAAATGTGTACTATGATCTCTAGTAAAACTTAATGGGTAACTAAAATGGGTTATGATATGTTCTGATATGAAGCACATGGTGGTAGATACAATAAAATCCCTTATTATCATGGCCTTAACCCAGTGCGAGATAATCAATTACTAAATAGTACATAACAAGAACCTATATGTTGTCTATTTGGGTTGATGGGGCCCAATGGACATTTTTTCAAATGGTTCTTGAGATAGAATAAGATGTAATGGCATGACATCCTGACAATTTGGTTTCCCTACATGTTGAAAAATATCACATTGCTTAACATGCATTTTGGCATCTTGAAAAAGGGTAGGCCACCATAGTCTAGATATTAGTACTTTGTGTATAGTAGCCTCATCAACATAGTGTCTACCAATAATGCCTTTATGAACCTCTCTAAATACTTTAGAGCAATCATGTTTCATGACACAATGTCAAAGGATTTCATCTCATCCAATTTTGTAGAGGTCCCCTCCAATGAACTAAAATGGTGTAGCATGGATGATGAGTTGCTTCTTAGCTCTTGGAGTTAAAAAATTTGGAATTATTCTAGTAGTTAAGAAAGATATGATATCTTCAAACTCCTGAGGAACATGAGAAACATGAAACACTTATATATCAAGTAGGTCATCCTCAATGGCATGTAGTGGTTCTCCAAAATCAATTTAGGAGAAATGGTCAAGACTGTAATTAGTTTTTCCTAGTTTAACCATGATAAAGAATTAAAATTCTTAAGATAATATAATCCAATGGTAGATGTGGCCATGAAACACATGTTTATTTACCATATATTTTAAAGCTTCATGGTTTGTATAGAACACAAAGGAGTGGACAATAGGTATTGTCAAAACTTCTATAAAGCATAAACCATGGAAAGTGCTTTGCACTCTATGGTGGTATAATTCCTCTCAGCTAGAGTAAATTTTATACTAGAAAAATAAATGGAGTGATTAAGGTGACCTTCACTAGGTTATGCAAAGACTACACCAATGGCTATACCAAAAGCATCAACATGGACATAAAATGGTTTTGTCTAATTACGGAATTGGAGAATTGGGGTATTGACAATTTTGTCCTTTAAGACCTTAAAGGCATCTTGGAAAGAATGGGTCCAAATAAAGTGTTCATTATGTTTCAAGAGTTCCTCCAAAGGCACAAAATATTTGCCTAACCTTAGATGAATTTCTAATAATACCTGGTATGTCTTATAAAGGCATGAAATGTGCATTGAGATGTTGGCACTAGTAGATGGAGAATGATAACTACCTTAGTAGGGTCTATAAAAAGTCTATCCTTATAGATAATATGACTAAGAAGAATACCAAATGGTGTATCAAAAAGACACTTCTTTAAATTTAGTGATATTTGAAGCACTTGGCAATGCTCAAAATGAGCCGTAGATTAGAATAGTGGTCCTTTGCCAATCCATAGATTGCCCAGTCATCTAAGTAAACTTGAATAAATTTATGGATGAAGTATTTAAAGGCCTCAATGGCTATATGGGAAAATACCAAAGGTACATTATTCAACCCAAATGGCATGACGGTATATGTGAAGGATCCCCATTTAGTAGTAAATGTAGTCTTAGGTCGATCCTCCTTGATGATCTAGACTTGATGGTACCCAAAGAATCCACTTGTGAAAATGTAAATTTCACACCCACTGATGCCTTCAAGGATTTATTCTATGAAAGGTATTGGTAAGGGATTAGTAAAGAAATATGCGTTAAGTATGTGGTAGTCAACACAAATCCTAATGTGCCCATCTTCTTTTATACTTATGACCATGGGGCTAACCCACTCAGACTAATCAATTGGGGTTATTACTCCAATGCATAGAATATTATAAATTTAATCCTTTACTCATTTACGTAAATTTGGGTTCATCCTATATGGCCATTTCTTGACTGGTCGAGCACTGTTAACTAGTTTGATATGCATTTTGCCTAGTCACAAATGAACACCTTTCATCTCACTATAAAATTTTGGAAAGAAATCTTGGTATTATTTAAAAAACTCAAATATGTTTAAAATATTTGTATCAGTCTATTAGTTACCCATAATAGCTATCTTTGGTTCTTCCTCTGTGCTAATGGTGCACTAGATAGTTTGAAGAGATTCTAAGTATAGGTGGTATACATCAAGACTAATATCATGAATAGTTTGGGTGCTATAGTCTATAGGAATATTCAAATGATTTATCAATGGGTTAGGTGCACTGACTCCTTCACCTTCATCAACATGAAACACTAGTTTTTACTTCCCTAGGTGAATCTCTTCATGACATTCCTGATCAGAGACAAGTTTTGGTGCAGGGATGTGATGTTCAAATAGATAATTAAAGATAACCAAACCTTCTTCTAGGACATCATGTATATTTCATAGGCAATATTTAATGGGATTAGGGTTACCAATAATTACTTCATGCATGGTTTGGAGAGTGAGGTGAAAATCCATTCTTGAAGATGAGTAAGATAATTTTGAGTTCATGTTTTCTTTCAATAGATGCCAAAATTGGGTACCCATGTGTCATTATTCATGAACATACCATGCTCTCACCCAAGTACGTGAGGTGATGTAAAAAACATGTACCTATAGGTAATTTGGAAAGAAAGATTCTTCAGCCCTCCACATGGATTCATAATATTCTATGTGTGGTTATGGTGTTCATACTCTACCATAGCTGATTGTACCCTAGATTTGATTGTCATGATGAAACCAGTGATGAAAAATAGAGCATACTTAATCCCAATAGAGAAGTCAATCATTATGGGTTCTCCACCACCTAGCATTTATGCTATAAAAAAGGTGAACCAATGAATGCATGCAATCAACATCAAAGCTATAAAAGTCTTCAAGTTGCTGGATGAAGTTATGGACTTCCATTTTCCCTAAAAGACAAGGAAATTCATCAAGTTTTTCTAATGGTGCATCCATAATTGGTCCTCTCATGATTTGTCCAGTAATATGGTGAACAAATATGTGGTGTTTATAGTATTGGCAAGAAATGTTCTCAAAACTAGAAATGGCACCACCCACTCTTCTAGTAAGGTCATAGTCATTATGGTCCCAATAATCACAAACATTACTTATAGTATCAGAAAGGGAATGAGTATTCATCCATCAAAGGATATGATCAGGAGTAGGATCATGATGCTCACCATCTCTAGTTGTGACATTGTAGATGTGGTTAATATCTTCATCCACAATAACATGTTCTACGTATGGGGGCCCATGTGATTGATCCAATGAGACAATGATGCATTGATCAACATTTTCAAAATTGATATAACACTTTTTAAAACTTAAGTCAGTGTTATTTGTATAGCACCAAGTTCAACCCAATAGAGTTGGAAAATCATCAGCTTCAGTTAATTCAAGAACCTCAAAATTAGCTTTGAAAGGTACTCTAAGGATAATAACTGTTACATTCTTAAGAATGCCAATGGGTAGAGTACGAGTTTTATTAGCCATAAACAACATGTGAGGTGATGGTTGAAATGTTAAGATATCCATTTTGCATTATTCATCCTTTATGAGGATGTTAATCTTAGCTCTAATGTCAAACAAAATATCATAAATCACCCAATCATCAATGGAAACATTCACCTGTATTTCGTTATCCTCTTGAGGGCTAGGAGGAACAAGAGTATCTTATTTATGAGCATGATTTAATTAAAAATATTTAGTTGGCAAAAAAAATTGAGGTTGAGCATTATTTGGTGTTGGTACCTAATTTTTAAGCTGATTACTCAATTGTGGGATAATGTCTTCATCCAACATACACTTGAAAAGCTCTTGAAAATTGTCCTATGCCATGTTTTGAGGTTCTATGGCCTTTTGTAGACAAGCATGTTGGGATGCCTCTTGGTCCTTAAGAAACTAAATTTCCCATTGTAATTCTCATAATAACATCATAGTATCTTGGATCACATATTTATATTACTAGGCATCAAGATAATTCTTTGTATGAGGTTCTTCACACTGTATATTCTCAATATGGGGTATAAACATAGACTAAGACTATCCACCTCTATGTGTAGTGATATTAAACTATTGGGTTATCAGGGTGCTAGAACACAGTCACCAGTGAGGTTTATCAATTTGAATCATACTATTACCTTTTTCATTTCTTTCCTTAGTGATGGTTTTGAATGGGTCAAGACATCCTTCCAATTGATGCTTTTTCTTACAAAAAACACATGTTGGATAGATTGGATAATCCCACTGATAGTGATCTAGAGATCCACACTTATAACATGTTTTTATTGGAAAATAACCACCTCCTCATCCTCATCCGTAGCCTCATCCATGATATACACCATTATATCTATTGTTGGAGACAAAGGTTTGTTGTGTACCATGTATGCATACCTCATGTATATCACTAATTATCCAACAATCATTTATGTTATGGGTTTAGGCATCACATATCTTATAGTCATAAGACACTTTAGAATGTGTAGCCCATTGTAAGAGATGATAAGAGCATACATCATTCTCTTTGTGGAAAATTTCACATGACTACTTTAGTACAATGCGGATGTTTTTGCATGGGCAATTGCTTCTATTATGACCTTCAAACTTGTAATCGATACACCAAAAACCATTACGAGTGTTATATGCATTGTTTCCATTTAAATTCTCTAATTGTGATGCCATTGAAGTTATTTGATCTTCCATAAAAGAATTTGTTCCAATGTTAATGCTACCAACAAATTTAGCATGGAGGGAATCTTCCATGACTTCATGCATGCTGGTAAAGGTCATTTGAGATAGCATTCATTTAAAGGGAAGTAAAAAACCTCCCATAAACCATTGACATGTTGAGCAGAATTAATTTCAAATTATATATTTGAAAAGAGTGTTTTGAACCATGCATCATAGTCATGTACACTTTTAGTGCGCTCTTGTTTAATATATTTCAACATAGTAATACTTTGTTGTTTAAATTTGGGAATATCAAATTACTAAAGAAATGCTGTCTTGAGCTGTTTATTGTCAATTAACACTTATTGAGGTTCAAACTTCCTATACCACTTGCATACTCTTTTGAGAAGTGTGGTTATAAATTATGTGGCCTTTTGATTAGAAGAAGTTATGCCATGCACCCTCCAAATGAGTTCACACTTATGAACATGCTCTGCAACATTTTCCACACACCTATATTTAGGTAAATGAAACATTAATTCATAATACACCATCAATAGTTGAGGTGCTTATGCTGGTGGCTATTGAGAACCCACAAGTCCTTTTCCTTGAAGGGGAAGTCCACCACTTCCTCCTATGCCACCTCCTAATCCAACTCTAGTGCCTCCAACAACAACACCCATGATGTTGGGCATGGTAGCAGGTTGATTAATAATACTTGATCTAGTATTCTACCCACTATGAATGCTAGGTCCACTAAGCATACCAAGTTGGGCCATAAAATTCCCTTGAAGAGGAAAATAAAGTGTTAATTCACTATGAGATAAAATTGTTTCACCTATAATTTATCTTATAGGATCAGTTTCTAATTCTCACTATCTATATCCCAATTATGTACAAGTAATTTATCTAGTTCAAAAACATGAGTGCACACTATGGTTTGGGAACTTGGTTGGTTCAAATGTGGTTCTTTGGTCTCTTTTGTCTGAGTAGTTTATCCCTCATATGATAAAAATAAAATTGAACATATTTTTAAAGTGATCGAGTCCTCCTTGTGTCTTTTTGCTTCCATGTGAATCCTAATAAAACCTCTTAAGTTCTATCATTCCATTCCTACACTGCCTCTACCTATGATACTATGCCTAGCTTCATCATATTTATGCTTTCACAATGCCCACTAACTAGTTACCATTTCAAACAAAAAATTCTTTACCAACACCTTTGTATTCCCCTTATAACTATGTGGCTCATGAAAAGATGGATTTAGCCCTCCATAGGTAGAGTTTATCATCCATAATTAATAAAAAACTTCCTTACTTCTAGTGGAAAGTGTCTAATATACTGACCACATGGTTCTCAGAGAAACTAGAACTTGGTTTCTTCAAAACAAGAGTAAGTGGTTACAACATATTTGAAGATGTAGCTATTCAACACTCCTCTCCACCATATATTAATATCCTATGTCCACAGTGTTCCCAATCATACCAAATCCATTTGAATTTCTATCATCTAAAATTGCCTCCTCCCAAAATTTCATGATCAGTGTTAAGCATATGTAGAGAGCCAAACATGTAAATGAATAGGGACTTTAACAAAGGTTTCATATAATGAGTTGTAGAGATGTTTTTCCACTCATACACATGGGAAAACTCCCAGTTCAAGATAGGGAACTAAATAATTATCCTCAACCTCAGTAATCCATTATTCAATACTTTTAAGGGATCAACATTCAAGCATATTCCATTACTATACAACAAGCGCTATGGGTCCTGACAACATAACCAAAATGTTAGTTAATTTTATATCATGTTTTACTTAAAGCACTGAAGTACCTAGTCCCAAAAAAATTATGCACTAGATTTTCATGTAAGACTAAGCTCTTGCAAGCTCACTTGAAACATGCAACATGAAAATGGTTCTTGTGGCTTATGTTGCATAGTTAGTTTTCATAAGCTTGAGTTTATTCATATATCTAATTAAAGATTACACATAGAAAGAAATATATGACTATGGACCTTGACTCATTAATCACAAAAAATAAGAAAACAAAGATAAATGTCATGAAGTTCAATGTGTTGTTTACACAAAAATATATAATGCATATTCTTTAAATATCATAGTGAATTATAATCCACATATTACTCAATGTAAACCCATTGTTAATGTTTAACTATCAATTATTTGAAGCATAAAATTGGAATTGATTGTAATCTCCATAATTGTGTATTATAAAAATTCATTACATTTTATCCATTATCAATCACCTTACATATCTCTACAAAGGGGTATTTATGCTTGTTTTTCCCTGACCAAGCAGTTACATAATTAAATGACAAAAGGGTGACTAGCCAATGATTTCTAATAGACTGAGAGTCATGGCAGTCATTCAATTTTTGTCTCATAAAGACCTGGGCCTTCATGTCCTTATATTATTGTTTGATTTTAGATATTTGCTATCAAATTTCCTCCTTTTTTTGGGATGATACAAAACTCATGTGATGATTAAATCCTAGTTTGTCCTTGAGAACTATTCCTCAATCATTTCCCACTTCCCTCACACTCCACAATACTTTCACTATTGTATCAAGTCCTATGATCTTGGGTTCTCTGTATTTATGTTATATCTTTGATTGGGTCTTCTCATGCTATTATCTTTCATGCCTTTGTCCTCTTACACCTTATTGTTTTCATGCCATAGTCTTTTTGTACCATGCTAGTTTTATGCCATGGTCCTCTTACACCATGCTCATCTTGCATTGTGCCAGTTCCTTACTAAAAATCTAAAACACTTAGTCAAAATTTAAGGTCCAAAAACATAATAATAGTTAGCATAAGGTTATCCTTGGGCTATAGGGAATAATGACACAAGTATGGTGAGGGGGAATGGAAGAATAGGAAGGGGTTGGCTGAGCTGACTCCAAATACACTAGGAAAATAGATGCTACCTACATAGTCCTATGAACATGCATTCCAAATGTAGTTCTCCTAAGATGTGGGAAGTGAGTAAAATTGATGACAATTAAAAGAGATTGATCATAGATGAAAATAGTATTAGGTTCACAAATAGCAAGAGCATGAAATAAAAGGGGTTGACGCTCATGATTATGAAGATGTCAGGAATAAGAATTCATGAAACCATGAGAGTGATTTTTAGACTAAAACCACACTAAAAGACACAAGGTGGGTGTTTACAAATGAAAAAGGTTGATAATTCATAGTGTTCATGATGTATAAGATTGAGAACAAGAATAAGCTCACAAAATGATGAGAGCATAAAATGATATGAATCACAAAACAATGAGAGTGTTTGGAGACAAACCTATAAGAAGGAATGGTTAATGAAAATGATGAATGAAATCAATCACTGATACTAGTCAAGCTGACCCAAGATGCCCCATGTATCCAAACACTACCTATATAGTCCATGCAAACCTCAAGCTGATGTAGTTCTCCCAGGGATGGGAGGTAAAACTATAAAAAAATGGAACAGGCAAATGGAAATGGTCATGATGTGACCCATGTGAAAGATTCAATTATACCTACTAACTAGGAGATGCATGTCCTAAGTAGAATGTATAAAATCTATATGAACTAATGTTTGAGGCTTTTTAAGGAGTTTTTTGGCATATTTCCATGTTTTTGGGTTTTTTAGGTATCTCATCTCATTGGAAGATTATGAGATAGAGAATTAGTTAACTCACAAAATGATGAGAGAATTTATTAAGAGTGCTTATAAAATGGTGAAAGTGTGGCTTAGGTTTCTTGTGAAATGGCAAGAGCATGGCTTAGATTACTTGAAAAATGGTGAGAGCATGGCTTAGGGTGGCTGAGCTGACCTCATAAAATAATGAGTGTTGCCTACATAGTCCAAATGGACATCAAACCATTGTAGTTATCCTACAATGAGGAATCTAAGTAACAACAAGTTCATGAATAGATAAATGACATATTGTTATTATGGTATGGTAAGTTATAATGATATATAACTGGCAAAGTGAAGGATACAATTTTCAAGCCCACTATTGTAATGCTAAAAAAGATGAACACTTAAAAGAATGAAATCAATAGTTTACAAACTAAATCACCTACTGATAACTGCATCTAAACCCACGTATTGCCATTGTTTGAGGTACCACTAGAGTGAAACCAAGGTCAAAATAAAGACTAGTGACTAAAACCTAAGGCAAATAGTAAAGACACATGGCATGGTATAGTATCAAAGTGAATGACTACGACATAAATTAAGTGATCCTCATAAATAATGCTCCAGGTCACTCAAGAAAAAGAAGGATTGAGGTGTATTATGTTCATTGGTTTTTCAAGTTCATATCCTTCTAGGGAAACCAACTTGTATACCCCAAATCCATAATTAACAATAATTACATAAGGGCCTAACTAGTTAGGCTTAAATTTGCATTTTTTCTTGCATTTGAAATTCATGTTTTTCTAGTTTTCTTTTAGTACAAGATCACCAAGATCGAACTATCTATGCTAGACTCACTTGTTGTATTGACCATGCAACCTATTTTGGTATTTTCAAAGGATATTTAAGGTTATAATGCATTTTTCATCCAGTAGTTCTAGATCTTGCAAATGAGCCACTCTATAATCCTCATCATCAAGGACATGTTTCAATGAAATGCATAGAGAAGGAAACTCGACCTCGATGGGAAGAATGGCCTTAGTACCATAAACTAGGGAATATGATGTGGCTCCTATTAAAGTATGGAAATTGGTTCATTAAAGCTTGAGGGCATGAAAAAGTTGCAAGTGCCAATCATGACCAACATCATTGATAATCTTCTCAAATATATTTTCAATGGTTTTGTTAGATGCCTTTGCTTGATCATTTCCTTGTAGGTAATACGGAGTGTAAAAATGTTGGGTAATGTTACATTCACCACAAAGGGATTTTATATCCTTATTCTTGAATGAACCACCATTATTAGATATAATATTAGAGGGGATACCATAACAATAGATGAGGTGATTGAAAATGAGTTGGATATTTGTTTAACTATCATGTAAGTTATGGGAATGGCTTCCACCCACTCAGTGAAGCACTCAGTGGGTAGGGTTGATTTTTACTATAAGGTCAAGTCCCCATGTTGAAAATGGAATGATGTGGTTAGTGGTTGAGTGTTTAGTTGGAACATGTATCAAATTAGCATGCTTATGAAATTATTTCACCATTTAACATAAGCAATTACATATACTTCTATGGTTAACCAATAATAAACAATACACAATAATTTTTGGCAAGTATGGTCACATTGGTGTGGGCCCTAAAAAACCCTACATGAACTTCCCTCAATGCTAGTCCAAATTTTGCTGAGGTTAAACAATGAAGTAAATTTACATCAAAGTTTTTATGATAGAGTGTAGGTATAAGTAAGGTATAATGAGAGACTTGGTGAATGAAAGATTTTTATTTTTTTTAGGGAAAGTTAGGTAGAATGAGTTAATCATGAAGGTAATTATATAGTTTAGTATACCAGGTAGAGCTAGGACTAATAATATCACAAATCATTTCAACTATCAAAGGTTCATGGGATGGTGCACGAAGATGTTCAACAAGGAAATGATAATCATTGGCCTTATTTATAATTTGGATCATAGAACTAATTATGTCCATGGAATCTATTGTTCCTTTATTGGTCTGAGGTATTTGCTCAAACTAAAGATGAATGATTTTTTTTTTGAGGGTATCCACCATCAATTTATATGACACAAGCTTCTCATCTTTGGTATAAATTGGTTTGTAACATAATTTATGATAAACCAAAAATCCCCATAAACTAGAAGATGTTGAATATTACATTATACTGCTATATGAAGCCATACAATGAGTTCTTCATATTCATCCATGTTGGTATAAGAAAAGATGATATGAAAGGACTTGGGAATGAGATCCCCCCAAGGTGTGATAAATAATAATCCTACCCATGATACTTGAGACATTAAGGATCCATAAAAATAAAGTTTCAAATTCTACTCTTCAGGAGGTGCTTATACTATGGTCATGATGGACTCATAATAAAATCTAAAGATGAGTGGTTGAGTGTCAGCAATGAGAGTATCAACAAGCTGATTTGCATTTACCTATCCCTTGATGGATTTTTTATTGACATATTCAATCTCAAACTCACTTTGAATAATGATACATTTAGCCATTCATCTCTATAAATTTATTTTTGAAAGTAGATACTTGAGCGGATTTACTTTGTTAATAAAAATTATATTCTTATTAAGCATGTAGTGTTGCAGTTTTTGATCTATGAAGACCATAACCAAAAATGCTTTCTATATTGGTATATAATTGTGTTCATACATGACTAATGTGAGTCTCATGTATTACATGACATGTTATTTTCCCTACTCATCATGATAGGAAAAAAGTTTTCCCAAGGCATTTCTAGTTGTAGAGAGGTAGAGTAATAATGACTTGTCTGACATAGGTGGTAATAGAATAAGTGGATTAGCCAAGTATTATTTCAAATGTTCAAAGGATTTCTTGCAATCAACATTTCATGAAAAGGTGATGTACTTATTTAGTGAGTAAATGGATGGAATTTATTGGCCAGTTAGGAAATAAAGTGCCTAATGGACTGTATCTTGCCCTAAAAACTATGGAGTTGCTTCAAAGTAGATGGTGATGACATCTCATTAATGGACTTAACCCTGGATTGATCGAATTTAATGCTGCTGAGAGAGACAATGAAGCCTCATAATTTTTTTTAAGTGATTCCAAAGACACACTTTTTAGAGTTAAGCCTTACTTTATAATCATGGAAGAATTCAAATATATTTCATAATATCTTTGAATGGCCTCTAGTGTTAGATTTACCCAAGATTCCATCAATATAATCCTCCATAATATCATACATCATGTCATGAAAAATGATAGTCATTGTATGCATGTATGTGGAACTAGAATTTTTGATGCTAAAAGGCATGACTTGATAGTAAAACATTCCCAAAAGAGTGGTGAATGTTGTCTTGTATTCGTATTCTAGCACTATCTTGATCTGATTGTACCCTAGGAAACCATCTATGAGAGAAATCATCTCATACCTAGTTGTAGAGTTGACAATCATGTCAATATTTGGTATAGGAAAGTCATCCTTTGGGCATGCTTTGTTGATGTCTTGAAATTGGTATATATACAATACCCTCTAGCTTCTTGATAACTGACACAATATTTTAAATCCACTTTGAATAGTCAATGAGATGAATATATCCTTCCTCTATGAATTTTTGTAGTTATTTATTGACCAATATGAAAATTCAAGGATATATTTTTTTCAGCTTCTATTTGATTGCCTTGGAATCAAGGTGTACTACATAGTGATGTAAAAATAATGAAGTATGGAAGCTTAGTATATCAAAATAGGCCCATGAAAAGATATCAATAAACTCCCTCAAGAGAGTAGTAAGCATTTCACGTTCTTCTTTAGTGATAGATGCACCTAGTTTGATCCACTTTGGATTAACCAGTGTTGTAATGTTAACTTTGAAAGTGTCTTCTACAATTAGTGTATAACCATATTCTAGGAGAGTCAATAAAAATGTAAATTGGTTGGAAATATCAAAGTCTTTTGGTAAGACTAACTCATCCAACTCTCTCAAATAAGATGAATCAGAATCACCCAATAGTGGCAAGGGCCTTGTAACAAATATTCTGGACATTCTTGGATAATATCTTTAAAGGCCTACTATTATTCTTCACTAATTTTAGACCTAAATATGATTGTGGCATTGGTATTATCCTGAGCTTCATTCAAAGAAGGGTGAACATCCTTGTCTGATGGCACATGAAATAGGTTTTCACCAAGAGACTGACCTTTTTCTTTACTTTTTTCTTAGTCTAAAAGTGCCTCTAAGAGGTTTTCAATTTGGGACCTTAGTGTTTAAATTTATTTTTGTTTTTGGCAAACTAAGTTCACTTGATCTTCAATATAGGTTGTAGAGTCCAATCTATTATAAAAACTTTGTCTATGATCTCTAAACAAAATATGGTCTCTTAGGCCCAGAAAGTCATAAATAGTCTCATTATATTTGAACTCATCAAGTGATACTATTGATTCTTGTTGGTCCCAGTCAATGAGTTATGGATGATGAAAGAAAAGTGGGAAATAATGAATGATAAGTGTAATGGTACATATGACATGAGTTTTAAACATGTTGGTATTGGTTATGTCCTCATATACACTATAATCAAACTCTACGTTTGTATTGGCATCACCATCACTAGTCATTAGTGTAAGAACATAGATAATATACACAGGGTCACCTTTAGGTAGTTTAAATCCAATACCATAATTTCCTTTATGTTTGGTCATATAGATAGGCTCAAGAGTGCCTTGCTAATTTACCCCTAGGATCTACCTTCATAAGCTTGATTATCCATTATTTGATTAGGGATGGGATTATTTTTACATTGTTAATAATCAACCAAGTTATCATTATAAAGTTAGGATTTATCTTTGATAAGTGGGTCTTATTCTTGGCTAGTGGATAGTGTGAAAATAATGGGCATTTGGCTATTACATTTTATTTTTTGTCACCATTCCATGTGAACATCTTTGGCTTTGGGTCTTCCATAGGATTTAGGGGCCTATGGAAGTTTGGATACAGGGAAGGCATTATGTGTGAGGTATTCTCCTAGACTTTTGTTAGAGACAGTAAATTAATTGGATATCTCAGGAGGGGGTGTAGAAGTAGAGGGAAGGATTTTTGGGTTAAGATGATTGGAATTAGGAAATTTGATAACTACATTCTTGTCTTTCTTTGGCATAGGGTTTAGGCCAAAATAATAATTGAAAGTTTTATATTCAACTTCTAAATTCTTGAAAAAATGATATGGCTATAAGTCTAAAAAAATAATCACCTCCATCCACAAATAGGGGAAATTAATGCATTGGTGAAATGTGGAAGGTATTGCACAAATATCATGTATCCTTGACCAACCTAGTAACAAGTTGTATGATAAATCTAGATCTAAAACATGAAAAAGTGTGTCATGGGTCAAGGGCCCACTAATAAATGGTAAATAAATTATTCCCTATGATTCCCTTTCCTCATTATCATAAGCCTTGATGGTAATGGTATCTGGTTGAAGGTCCATTACCTTGTATCTAATATGCTTTACTAACCTTAGAGACATAATATTTAGGCCAAACACATTGTCTATGAGGATATGTTTAACCTTGTGCTAGTCTATGACAACTTAGATGCATAATGTGTTATTGTGGAGAGGGCCAAGGGACAACATGCCATTTTTGTTGAAGGTTAATTATTTTCCAAGAGCTAAATGTCTGACCAAATCTTGGAATTTATCTGGTGTTATGTCATTTGGAACTTGGGACTAGCCCAAGAGTTTTGTAAAGATATTCTTGTCGATAGTAAAGGTATACAAAAAATTTAAAATAGAGATTTGAGAGGGTGTCCTCTGTAATTGTTCCAAAATATCATACATCTTCTCCTTAGCATAGGTAATTGGATTATTTTAGACTAGCATGTGAGCTGAGATAGGCTCATTGGTAGAAGGAGGTTGTGGTCCTAGAATGCTAACTTTCACATGTCAAGTTATGATTATGCAATCTATATTAGGTAATGGTATACTATAATTAGAAAAGGGTCCTGAGATGGTAAATCTTGGGTATTGGTGAGCTTGGTTGCTCACATAGACCATATGAAGAATACCAACATAAAGAAGTAGTTGCGCACTATTTGGTACTAGTCATTAGTGATTGGTTGTTGGTCTTGGGTTGATGATAACTGTTATCACATAGGTTTTTCACCCATTTCTTGATGTAGTATCTCACTATATAAAAACTAATGATACAATAGGAACACCTCCAAACTATATGACCTTGGTGAATTGAGGTGAACCTCCAGAGAAGTCCAACTTCTTTTCACTAAACTCAGTGAAATTGATAAAATACCAATTTTATAGAAAATTCTCTTTTAGTGTTATTACTCTTAAATTAGGGTTTGATTGGGGAAAATATTTTGATAATAGAATTTGAAAAATTGAAAATGGTGATTACACCAAATATTTTTTATAGTGGATTTTAATGCTTGCTTGAATGAACACAATAGAATATAAAAATAGATTGAAACTTATAGGAGCACAAACTCATGTAAATGGGAAACCAAAGGCAATATTTGTTATTTTTTGTAGAAGGGACACTATTCTTTTATTTTAATCAACAGTCTTATAGAAGGTTTGAAAGTACCACAAATGAAACTTCCTGACTGAAATAAGAATTTAAACACCCACAAATATTTAAATAACTTTGTATACACAAGGATTTCTTAGAGAAGAAAGGAAAATATTCAATTATTTCTCTCTCTTCAGGTTATAACTTGTAGAAAACATATTAAAAATGTAGAATAATATTAATAATAGTAAAAAGATAAATGGGATAAGGGGTCCTACCCACATTTATATAAAATATCTCATAAATGAGATGTAGTTATCAAAAAGTCTAATGCCTAGTAGATAATCATGCAAATGTAGAAACTCCATGGAAAGAGGTGTGATAAAAAATAGTTATGGAATCCAAGGCATAGTGAAAAAGTTAGAAAATGATCATGTAAGAGCTAGGCATGATCTTTAGTTGGTTTGGCATTCAAGGAACTTGAGAAATTTTCATGCAATGCTTCTTTCTTCTCTAGTTTAGCTACAACTTGTCTTCATGCAAATGGGAGGCACCAAAGTGAAACTTATTTTTAGAACAAAATATAACTTTAAGATAAATCAAGTTAATTTTTTTCAAAACCCTAATTTATATTTTTCAAGTGAGACTTTTACAACTTACAAGTCATCCAACTTTGACAAAATTGGAATTACAATTTTTAATATGTGATTTTACAACTTAAACAATTAAAACTTATCAAAATGAAAAGTGCAATTTACAAGTTTGCTTTTTAAAATTTCCAACCTGTCAAAATCAAAAGTGTAAAATACACATGGCTCTTTATAAAAAAGAGCTATCAAAAGATAGCTACAATTTACAAGATATGTTTTTACAACTTTACAATGTTTTTACATTAATGGAAATACAAAATAAAAGAATGCCTTTCATAGAAAAATTAATGTATTTCTAATAATTCTTCTACCTCTTTATCTTTCTTAACCTATAATTTATGAACATATGCATCAAAAGCCTTGAATATCTCCTAGATTCTATCCTCATCTAGTCCAAAGGAGTAGAGGTTGGTGATCTCAAAATCTACCATTGTATCAAAAATTTCCCTTCTCAAAGCTTTGTATGTTTGAATCTCTTTACCAATCTGATCCAACGTGTTATGATACTTGATGTAATGGTGGATAGAGCTCAAGGTAAATATTGTGTTGAGTGTAGATTCCTTTTTGATCACTTGATTTTTTTTAATTACTCTAATAAAAGGAGGTTATCTTCATAATCTATTGGCTTACATGATAATTTATTCAACAAATCTTCCATGTCATATAACATGTTGATGGCCTTATCATGTGCAACTTTAGCTTTATAGGTAGTTTTTATAAGTATCTTTACATAAAATTGAGACAATCTATGTAATTCCTCTTGCTCTCTATAATTATTCCATATTTTTTATGCAAGGAGGATGTCCATATCAATTGAGTCCATAACTATCAACTTGGGGATAACAAATATTCAAGCTTTCTACCTCTCCCTCATACTTATTTACTAGTCCTCTTAGGGTGACCCTTATCTCTCTCAAAAATTCATAATGATCCATTATCATATCAATAATTTTGTTGCCTTTGGAGATGAGCTCTTCTGACCATTCCTTGGTATCTTTCCCCATGTTTATAATTTCTATCATCACATCAAGTGTTTCTTGATCTATGATCCGAGTGACTGGCTGTGCTGGTTCAAGTTGTGTTAATGGAACATTGGGCTCTATGAATTTATTCAATATACCCATAAGTTGTTTAAACTTATTTTTAAGATCATCCTTAGTGACCTTGTCACTATCCATTTTCTCAAAGAGGGAGTTAATGCTGGATTGAACATCATGTTTCAACCCCTCCCTCGTAGTATGTCCAAGGTGAACCTTTGATACTTGATAGTTCCCCATCACTAGATATTATTTCTATTTTTTTGGTGTGGGGACTATAATATCTACATATCTTTCCCTTGTTGAGTGACACAATATTCTTGACAAGGTCTGAGGAGTAGTCTTAGATTTTTTTATATATCTGAAAGACCAAAATATAATGTATTAGGGGAAATCATCTGCTTGCATTTATTCCCCACTATTTGTGTTAACAAAATAGGTTTAACATCCTATTATGTAGAAACTATCACTTAATAATATGTATCTAAAGATGCTACACTGGTAGGCATGGTGATAAGTGTTTAATACTGTGATGATACTACCATTGATTGATCAGAAGATGCCTTTACAATTTCTTCTCCATCTATGGGTTGAAAGTCCACATTTGCATCAAGGGCTTCCTCCTTGCCTATCTCCACTAAAGAGGTTGGTGTTACCATGGAATAGGTAAGGGAAATGGGAACAAATATATCTACTAGGGGAGTAGGATATGGAAGTGATATCAATGGGGGAGTTGACACAGGGATTCAAAACTTGGTGATTGGTGGAAGTGTGGAGGATAAAGCATCAAATGAGTCAATTAAAGTGGAAGGGATACTCAGGGGTGGTAAGGTAAGGAAGATGAAGGGGGATGCAAATAGAGTAGTACTTATCCCAAGAGTTGGGATGGCCAATAGAGCTAAAGTCAGAATGACTGAGTTCAAGGTTATATACTATTGAGTAGTATTGGAAATCAATGGGTATGGAATGGAGGGAATTGTAAATGGAATGGAAAGAATTGTAGAAGGAGGGGGTGAAATCATAGGAGGAGGGAGTGAAATAGAAACCTAAGTATCCACTAAAGGGGGACCTTGAGTGTCCACTTGACTTATTTTTACTATTGGAAATGAGCTTATTTCCATGGGTATGGTGGTGGCAATGGAGGGTGGAGTCACTTGGGGTGAAGGAGGAATGGAGATAGGAGGTGGAGATGTTAGAGATACAAAAAAATAGAAATAGGTGGGGGATGAATCATTGAGATGGGAGTTGTCACTATCACTGAGATAAGGGTTGAAGTGGTGGTTACTTCAATTGTAACTGTGTCCTTAGATAAAATGACATTATCTAGTCTGATGTTAATCCCTCTCTACTTGACTACCCCTTCTTGGACTTATATTTCTTTTTCTTCTTATGGGAAATCACTGGCCTCTTTTATTGCTTTCCTACTATACCACTAGGACCCTTTACTAATGGAGGAATTCCTTGTTCCTTGAGTTTTAATAGCTTTTTTTTGACACTCATTATATCCTTGGTTACTTGGACCCCTTTACTCCTGATCAAATTAAGTGTTTTTTTGATCACATGTGCAGTTCTATCTACAAGAGAAAAAGATTTAGGCATAGACCACCTTACTACTAGAAAGGGTTGAGTAATGATTTATTTGTAGTAGAGGTTATCCATCAGGGACTCATCATCAACCAAGTCCTTAGGGACTGGTGCCAAATCAAAATCTTTGACCTAATCTAAGTTCATTCTAGAGTGGTCCCTCAATCTGACCTCCTCTTCATCATCTAAATCTTCCTAATAATCTTCAAAGTATGGAACATGGGAATATGTAGAGATTCCTAATGCGCTGGTGATTTTACCATTAAAATCATAGTCTGGCTTTGCCTCCAAATTCATAAGGGTCATCTATGTCATTTTTTCATCAACACACTTGGCTTTGAGTAAGGATGGGCATGCGTATCTACCTATACTGACTAGGAAATGAATTCTTGACTTGTGTTTGTTGGATAGTAGCTTTTGAGTCTCAACAAGTTGTCTCACCAACTCCATTAATGCCTATTTATCACTCACATATCTTGGGAGTGTGTAAGGGTAGCCAATGAATCTAAATACCCTGATATAAGAATAGGTGGGGAACTGAATGAAGTAGGATCCCCATCTTGTGATTTCTATAGTAGCTGCATTGAATAATATCTTTCTCTCAAGTTCTTTATCAAACATTATTATGATGCAATAGATGAATACATATTTGAACCTCCTAAAGTGTTGTCTACTAGCCTCCAAAGTGAGGTCAGGATAATAGTTATACACTTTATTGGCTTCACTAGCTATAGTGTTGAGGCTTAGGAAAGCTCTTCATTTGGCCAATATGTATACTAGGTAGCTAGTCATGTAAAATTTCCCTATAGTTTATATCTCCATCAAATACTTATGGAAGGATTTACTAATGAAATGATCCCAATGAATTTATTGTTTATTCTCATAGATGACCCATACGTACTGATACATCCACTCTTGGAAACTCTTTGCATAAGGATTACCAGTGATCCTATACAATAATATTATTATGTCTCCAATCGCATCCTTGAAATCAATTCTTGCTAGTGTCTTTGGTGATCTGGTAAAGGCAACCTTAGGGGTCTTAAGCCATTATTTATTTATCACTCTCTTGCATCCCAAGTTGTTGTCTTGAAATAATTTTTGGGATGTTTATGGAGTTATGTCTAGATAACTCTCAAACTCTAGTATCACAAATACTAAATTAATGAAACATGGGTTTAGATTTAGAATCCTTTCCCTTTAATTATTTAAGACCTCTCTCTTATCAACATCATAATGCTATTCTAGTATCAGTACTAGTTTAAGGATTTTCACCATTAGGAGAAAAGCTACTACTTATGGTATTCCAGAGTCATAGATACTCTGGATATAACCATTCTTAAAATCTATATTGATCTTGGTCTAAAAGTATCCTAGGTCAATATGACCTAGGTCTGTATCTGTAATCTCAATGGTGTTTACTTATAGACTAAGATTTATAGTAGTCCCTTTGACTTGAAATTCATCTCTTTCCTAGACATGGATTCTAGAGAGTCTGTTGAGGGAAAACCAACTATAAAAGTTAGTGGTATTTATAAGTGCTAGAAGCAAGTGGAAACTTCAATGGAACTTGGAGTTGTTTTGAGTAGGTAAATATTCTATGGGAAAATGTAGCTAAAAAAGTAGGTTAAAATCTCTGGTGGAGATTAGAGGTGCAAAATATAGTGGGAGATGCTTGGAGCAAGTTGAAATTCTATGAAAATGGGAGGTATTTAAAGTAATTGAGAATCCCATAGAGATGGGAGGTGTTTGAAGCAATGGAGAATCCCACAGAGATGGGAGGTGAATATTGTAGGTTGAAGGTCCATGGGGAATATGGATGGATCAAAAAAGGAATATTATTTGGTTATACAAATATATGCTAGTATATTCACTTGGCTATGCAATTTGGAGAAACCTAGATTTTAATGCAACACTTGGGAAAACCCTAAGATTTTAGTGCATAAAGAAAAGTTTCAAATCATGGCATTGCATAAAATATACCTAATAAGAGAGCCTAAAAAATAATGATGAAAAACCCAAAATTGCTAAAAGACATCTAAGCAAGGAATGAAAACTTCAAATTTTCAACTAGATTTCTCAAATGATAGAAGGAAAATACTACTTTGTATAAAAGATGGATTAAATTGTAAGGGGAGTTTCAAAAAAATACCGTACAGGGGTCAACAATGTTTTGGTATTACTTACAGGCATGGCTCAAGGTTTGAGGCATGACTTGAGGTCATGGTTCGAGGTTGAAGGTGTGGTGTAAGATCATTGTTAGAGTTCTAAAACTCACTTTAACAATTAAATAATGAATCAACAAAATCCACAATTTCATTATATAACCCCTCTAAAATTAATGTGTTCATGGAGGTAGTTGGTGGAACCTCAAAGAATTTAAGCAAATTTTCAATTTTACAAATTAGAGTTTAACCTCCATATTTCATGTGTAAGGATTGGTTGATCGCTTTGGAAAAGGGAAGGTAGAACTCTAAAAACAATCTACAATTTTTTGAAATTACAAATTGCATTTGGAGTTTCAGATTTTTCAAGCTTAGTTGTTGGCAAGAAGTAGAACTTGGATTGTAATTTGTAAAATTGAAAATTTCTCTTCGAGTTATAGATTTTGGATAGAGTGATTTGTGGGAAGTGGAACTCCACCTACAATTTTCAATTTTTAAAATTGTAAATTACAGTCTAAGTTTCAGTTTTTGTGGGGTGTTTTGTTTATAGGAACCAAAACTCTACTTATAATTTGCAAAATTGTAAATTGCAAGAAGATTTTTGATTTCCATTGGCTATTGTATTATGGGATCCATATGACTATCTACCATTTATAATTTTTAAAATTGCAAATTTCATGATGAGTTTCAGATTCCATCAGTTAATTCATTATAAGATCTAAAGCTCAGGAAGTAATTTGTAATTTATAAAATTACAAATTGTAGGTAGAGTTATGGATTCTATAATACAAAGGAAATGTGCGATTTGGGTCAATTCTATTTATTTTTACAAAAAATTAGGGGGTATCCCTTAAGGTACTTGATATTTTGATATTTTTGGGGTAAAAATATCAACATTTTTGGTGACCTTTGTGGGATGATTGCTTGCTATTCAGTTTCTATCCAATAACCTTCTAGTTCATTAGGTATGGAGTCATTTTAAGCTTAACACACTTAATTGGTGAAGAACAAAATTGGGATTTGCCTAGATAAGAAAAAATAGAACAAACTAAGGAAATAAAAACTCCTAATGAGCTGACCTATGTGAAATCACTTATTTTAAAAAACACAACTAACCCTATTATATATAAAATTTTATTTTTTTGGAATGAATTCCAACCTCAAAAGTAAGATTTGAGGTATATCCCACTGATTGGGATAGGTAGTTTTAATCCATCAAGATTGGATAACTAGAATAAATTAGCTCCCTTATACTAAGTTATAATATATGGACCACTCTATATTGTATCAAAATTGGTGTGATTTCTTAGTTTATATTTTTCTACATTTCATTTGAGCACCATGTCCACTTCATTGAATCTACTATCAGATTTTTTTTGTTAAAAGTCCTCTTTGTTTGAACCTAATTTGCTTCCAAAATTTTCATTGATTGGTTCCTGATTTCTTCTAGTTCCATGAGTTCAACCAATCTTACTATCATTTCATCATTATCAATCAAATCTAATTGGTGATTGAGCTCTAGAGATGGTAACTTAATTGATAGTAGGAATCAAGCTTCCCTTCCATATACCAACATGAATGGGGAGTTTCCAATGGATCTGTTAGGGGTGATCCTATCAGACCATAGTGATAATTTCAAATTTGTGTGCCATGTCCTTTGGTTATCCTTCATTGTTCTCTTGATAATTATTATAAAGGTTCTTGTTGGTAGACTTAGCCAAGCCATTACCTTGAGGGTAATAATTGGAAGAAGTAATCAGGTATACATTGTGATTTATAGCCCATTCACTCACTTGAGTGCTTATAAAATCTTTGACATTATCAAAGATAATGGTGTGAGGAAAATCAAACCTTGAGACTATGTCATCATGAATTCTAGGATAAATGCCTCTATGGAATCTTTTAGTGCAACTAATTCAGTCCATATTATGAAATACTCCATTACTATGAGGACCCATTTATGGCTTGTAATCGATGGTGGATTAATAGTACCAATGAAATCCAATCCCCATTGAGCAAACAGTTGATCTGCTTGAATTGGTTTGAGAGGGAAAGTTGCTAATCTTTGCTTACTCATAAATTAAGCACACTTGTCATAGTTTCTTACCCACTGATGGGCATCTTTGAATAATTTAGGCTAATAATATCACCCTCTCATTATTTTGATGGCTATGGCTTTTACAAATAAATGTTCACTTGATGGGACATCATGAAATTATTTGAGCACCTTGGGGACTTGATTGTGCTTGATACATCTTAACATGGCTCCATTCATATATTTTCTAAATGATATTCCATCAATAAAAACATAGGGAATGGATTGGAGTCTAAAATACCTTTTATTGGATAGCTAAAAGTCATATGAGTACTCTCCAGTCTATAGTAAAATGGTCATGCCATAGATCTAGCTATTGATAAGAGGTGGATTAGCTATTTGGAGTGCACTTTGAGCATATACTATTTCAGATGCTACGTCAATAGTTTTAATTGTAGAAGCCATTTATTCACACAGTCCCTTCCCTATTATAAGCTTTATGATTTTGATGTCCACATCATATTCCATGACCTTTGTGATCCATCTTGATCTTTTTTCATTTATCTCTTGGCTCAGTAGGAACTATTTAAAACTTTGGTGACTTACCATCAAATAAATTTTATTATTGGAGAGCATATGCTTGAAATTTTTGAGAGCCTTGATCATAGCATATACTTGCTTCTCCATGAAATTGTAATTTTATTCATAATCCTTCAAGGATTGACTAAAGAAAGATATTGGTTATTCCAATTGTTCTTTATTCTACTAAGTTAGAATAGCTAAGATGCTACCCTCCCCTCCAAAAGTATAGAGAATTAAATCTTTCTCATAGTTGGGGTTGACTAGGGTGGGAGCTTGAGAAATAGCTTGTTTGATGGCTTCAAATTTATCTTTTCCCTCCTATGTCTAGCTAAAAATTATACCCTTATTGTGCATTGTAGTAATGGGTTTGGCCATATAGGTAAAATTAGAACAAATCTTCTTACAAAGTTGATTTTTCCAAGAAAGCTCTGTAATCCCTTCTTATGGCTTGGTAGTGCTAATGCAAATATAACACTTATTATTTTTGGGTCTATTACAAAACCTTCTTATGAAATAATGTGTCCTAATAGTTTCCCTTCATGAACTATAAAAACACACTTCTTTGGATTAAGGGAAACTCCAAAATCTCTACACCTTTCAAATTTTTTTCTAAGGTGTTCTGGGTGTGCACTAGCATGCTTTGAGTAAATAGTGATATCATATAGATATAATAGGATCATCTCATTCATCAAACCTCTAAAATCCATATCCATGGCTATCTAGAATGTTTCACCATCATTAGTCAGACCAAATAACATCTTTTTATATGCATACATACCCCATTTTATGGTGAAATTAGTCTTAAACTGGTCTGATTCTTGTACCAAGATTTGGTTATAGCCAGAATAACCATCTAGAAGAGAAAACCTTTCAGACCCTGATATATTTTATAACATTTGTTCCATAGGGGGAAGAGGATAATGATCCTTTAGAGATGCTTTATTTAGATCCCTAAAATCCACACAAAGCCTAATTTCACCATTTTAATTTCTTATATGGACCAAATTAGCAACCCAAGATGAGTGCTTGATAGGAAAAATAATATTAGCCTCTATCAATTTAGATAACTCACTCTTCATTAAGGGCTCAATCTTTGGATTAATCGGTCTCTACTTCTATCTAATAGGATTGGTATTTGGATTAAGATCTATTGTATTTAGGGCTAAGCAAGGGTCAAATCCTCATGGATCATGATAACTCCAAGAGAAGTTATCATCAAACTCTTGACACAACTTAAAAAATATTACGTTTCAAAATTAGTACATACCTTTCCTATCTTTAGTGATTTCCCTTCTAAGATGACCACTGTATTGTAGTCTTCTTCATTTACCATGATGTTCTTTTCACCTTTCAGTTGATCATCTGAATTGAAGATGTTTTTAGTGTAACTATACCCATAGGTAGTTTATTTGTCTTCAACTAGATGATTTTATCTCCATATTGATCTTGGAGTCTTGATCAGTTCCTATCATAGAATTTAAATTCTTCTCTCAAAAAGTTTACAATTTACTGGTTGCTATCGAAGACTTGCCAATTGGTTGCATTATCATGAATAAATGGCCTTACTATCAAACTTACATACTAGCTATTTTTTAAATTTCTTCTAATAGGTTGTATTGGGAGCCTATAGAGGTCATATGATTATCATCTTTGTTCTATGTTTTTGGTACCACTTGAATGTTCAAGGTGGTAGAGTCTTCTGACAAGTCAAAAACCCTATATTTGTAATATCTTAACAAATTGTTCTTAATTATGATTTTGGATCTTACTTGGTGAATGATCAATTCATTATCACCAAATATTTTTAGGGATTTTATCCCTCTCTCCTTAGATAATTATAGGACTTGAATCAAATCCTCATACAAAGCTACATTATTTGTGCAACTGAATTAAAGTCTAAAAAATAGAAATAAATCTCCTTATATGGAGAGATTAAGATAATACCTGCACCTATACCATTCTTGTTCCTTGAACCATCAAAGAATAATTTCCATATTCCTTGAAGATATTCAATTGGTTTTACTAGGTTCAAGATAATTACATCATTTTCATGAATGCAATATGTACCCAACCCTATTTCCTATACATAGTCATAAGGATCAAATTGAAGGGATGATCCCCATTCATCCAAATGAGTGTCTATAATTTCTTCTATAGGTTTTGTAACTTTGTGATCAATCTCCTCTTCTTAGTCCTATAGTATACATTTCATGTCTACAAGGAGAGGATTATATGGCTCAATATGGTCTTTTGCAATTATCTCAGCTCTTATTATTACTCTTATTCCATATATCATCCTAAGAAACATGTGATAAAAATTTGTAGATATATATCTTCCCATTTTCATAGTGAAATATCATGAAATCCAAATGGAAAAATAAGGGGGGAGATCTATAATTGAGATATCTTGTAAAATTAACAAGCTTGGACAAGCATGAATAATGAGATTTAGCCCTTTTATTGTTCATACTATTTGAACAACAATCCCATCTAATTGAACCATACCCTTATTGATAGATGTGTATTTTATACCAAGGGCATCGGCTATTTTCTTGGGCATCACTGAATTACTAGCCTCTAAATCTACCATGCAATTATGATTGAGATACTTCCCTACTATAAGTGAAAGATAGAAAGGGGGAGGCTTACCGCATTTTCTCATTTTAGTGTTAGTTTTTGGTTTATGCAAATTAATTATAGCATTAGGTCCCTTGGATGGATCCTTATCTATTTTCTATAAGTTATTCAAAGCCTCTTGTAGCAAACCCCTTTGCATGGGAATGGATAGTGCTTCCCACATAGTAAGATTTACATTGGTCTTCTTCATTTTCTCAACAATATTAAAAGGGATATTACCAAAATTTAATGGTGCATTTGTAGGAGCTACATCCTCTTTTATAATATTTAGATTTGACACTTTTGCTTTGGACTAGCCCATAGGTACAAAGAGTAGCCTTTGTATTGTATTGCTCTTTGTAGGTTCTTGTACAAATTTGTAAGTTGTAGCTTGTTCCACCCACGAGGTTACTCACCTTCTATTTCTCTTTTCTTTGAATGTGTATTGGCTGCCATCGAACCTCTACCATTAAATAATTCCTCCTCTAGATTCATACCACAAAAATCTTCCTCTTATTAGTTTAGAAGAGTAGAATTACTTTGAGCAGGTTCTTGTGTATCTGGTTATTGGGAAGTGGATTCTTATTGATATCCTTATGTACTTGATATGCCTTACACCATCAAATCTTGATTGCCAATGACATTAAGACAAGTATTATAGTTATGCAATTGAAAACAAGGATAACACCATTCATACTCCTATGCCAAGTTATTCTGAATAGGTACAATAACTTTGGTAGCACGTAGTGTAGGTAGAGCATGGATGTTTGGAGGTTTTATTTTCATATTATGACCTTGTGATGATGAATTTCCTTGGTATGGTTGACTATTAGGTTGGTATGATAGGTTAGTCTACTGATAAGGCTTATAGTTCTAGGATTGCTACCTCTTTATTGCTTTAACTCATTTCCAAAATTGTTGAGTAGTGACTTAACCTCATATAAATCATCTATAGGTGTAGTAGTTAAATTTGGTGATTTACTCGTGGTGGGAATTAGAGAAATTATAGGTGGTGGAATAGGAGGTATTTTTGGAAATAGAGGTATTGGTAGCCTGGGGGAAATTTTACCTACTTGAATTAAATATTTTTTACCCTTATTGCAATTTCATAGGTATTAGGAAGTGTGGTGCCACCCATTGACTGAATCATAACAAGTGTATCACTATTTAGGGATCTCAAGTAATATAAGAAAAAATTATTTGGAGTTGGCTTGACTAATACTAGAATTTTGTTTCATGTCTTTTGAAAATGGAAATTAAAATCAATCATGTGCTCATGAGGAGCCCATTGAATAGCAACTAGCTATTTAACTAGGGAAAGGTGGTCACTCTTGTCTTCAAATTGAGAACATAGTATAGTTCCTATGTCATCCCAAACTCATATTGAGTTGGAAGTAAGACCTCTTTACCGCTACAAGGCTTTACCTTTGAAAGAGGATACAAGGAGCATGATTGTAACATTATCTTGTACCACATTATGGACTAAACATAGATTAATAATGTCTTATATGTGTTCCATAGGAGTGGTGGAAGTTTCACCAATAAAATATGATAGGATTTTTAAATCCAAGGTAGGTATATCATCATACTGGGCCAATTGGAGTGGGTAACCTCCATTAAAAGTTATGAAATTTAAATTCCTAGCCATTATGGGAGGTATGAAACTGAAGAGAGTACTTGGAGGAGATGTAAATAAAATTATAGGATATACTCTAGGGCAAGGTACAACTAATTTTGATCTCTTTTTAGATGGAAATGATAATTTCAAAAAATAAACTCTCTTACCTTTAGTAGATGATCTTGTTAGTTTGCTTGGCATATATGAATCTTGAAATTCTGAATTCATAAGCCAGTGGAGTTTCTAGGTGATTTTGAAATTTGTATGAGGATCATACAATGCTCACTGAGATGAATCTTGAAATTATGAATTCATAAGCTAGTGGATTTTCTAAGTGATTTTGAAATTTTTATGAGGATCATACAAATCTCACTAAGAATAACACCAATCTCTTTGTAATTTTTGGGTCCCACTTGGCGTGCCAAAAACTGTTATCACATATATTTTGCACCCATTTCTTGATGTAGTAGCTCACTGTGAAAAAACTAATGATACAATGGGAAAACCTTCAAGTTTTAGGACCTTTGATAATTGAGGTGAACCTGTAGAGAAGGATGGATTCATTTCACTAAACTCAATGCAATTGATAAAATACCAATTTTATACAAATTTCACTCCTTTAGTGTTCTTGCTCCTAAACTAGGGTTTGACTGGGGAAAAGAGTTTGAGAATGGAATTTTCAAAATTGAAAATGGTTATTGCACTAAATATTTTTTATAGTGGATTTTAATTCTTGTTTGAATAAACACAATAGATCATAAAAATAGATTGAAACTTGTAGGAGCACAAACTCATGCAAATGGGAAACCAAAGGCAATATTTGTTATTTTTCATAGAAGGGACAAGATTATTTTACTTTAATCAAACAATATTCTATAAGGTTATAAAATACCACAAATGAAACTTCATGACAAAAATAATAATTTAAACATCCACAAATATTCAAATAACTTTGCACACATGAGGATTTCATAGACAAGAAAGACAAATCTTTAATTATTTCTCATTCTCCAGGTAACAACTTGTAGAAAATATATTCAAAATGAAAAATAATATTAATAACAACAAAAAAATAAATGGGATAGGGGTCTTTCCTATATTTATACAAAAAATCTCATAAATGAGATGTAATTATCAAAAAATCCAACACCTAGTAGAGAATCATGTAAATCTTGAAACTCCATGGAAAGAGGCATGATAAAAAATAGTTATGGTACCCAAGGCATAATAAATTTTTTTTGAAAATAATCATGCAAGATCTAGGCGTGATCTTTAGTTGGTGTGTCATTCAAGGAACTTGAGAAATTTTCATGCAATGCTTCTTTCTTCTCCAGTTTAGCTGCAACTTGTCTTCATGCAAATGGGAGGTGCCAAAGTGAAACTTATTTTTATAACAAAAGATAACTCAAGTTATTTTTTTTCAAAACTCTAATTTGTATTTTTAAAGTGATACTTTTACAACTTACAAGTCATAGCACTTTATAAAAACTAGAATTGTAGTTTTCAATATGTGCTTTTAAAACTTAAGCAATTAAAACTTGTCAAAATGAAAAGTGTAATTTTCAAGTCTGCTTTTTACAATTTCCAACCTATCAAAATGGAAAGTGTAAAATACATAGGGATCTTTCTCAAAAATATATGTCAAAATATATTTGTAATTTACAAGATATGTTTTTGCAACTTTACAATGTTTTTATAATAATGAAAATACAAAATACAAGAATGCTTTTCATAGAAGAATTAATCTATTTCCAATAATTCTTCTGCCTCTTTATCTTTCTTGGCCTATAATTTCTGAACATATGCATCAAAAGCCTTGAATATCTCTTGGATTCTATCCTCATCTAGTACAAAGGAGTAGATTTTGGTGATCTCACAATCTAACACTATATCAAAAAATTCCCTTCTCAAAGCTCTGTATGTTTGAATCTCTTTACCAATCTATTCTAATATGTTTTGATACTTGATGTAATAGTGGATAGAGCTCAAGGTAAAGACTGTATCATGTGCATATTCTTTTTTGATCACTTCCTTGAATTTATTCTATACTTCCTCTACTGAAAAGATGTTATCTTCATAATCTATTGGCCTACATGACAATTTATTTTACACATCTTCCATTTCATATAACATGTCAATAGCCTTATCATGTGCAAATTTAGCCTTATGGGTATATTTTAAAAGTATTTTTATCCATAATTATCATGCTCTATGTAATTCCTCTTTATCTCCATCATTTTTTAGGATCTTTTCTGTAAAGAGGATGTCCATATCAATCGAGTCCACAACTGTTAATTTGGGATAGTAAAGATTCAAGATTTCTACCTCTCCCTCATACTTATTTACCAGTCCTCTTAGGGTAACCCTTATCTCTATAAAATCTTCATTAATTTCCATGATCATATCAATAATTTTTTTATCTTTAGAGATGAGCTCTTATGACCATTCCTTGGTCTCCCTTGCCATGCTTGTAATTTTTGTCACCGTATCAAGTGTTTCCTGATCTATGATCTAGGTGATTAGTTGTGTTAGTTCAGGGTATGTTGATGGAATAGTGGGATCTATGAATTTATTTAATGTATTTGTAAGTTATTCAACCTTTTTTTTTCAACTCTTCCTTGGTGACCTTGTCACTATCCATTTTCTCAAAGAGAGAGTTGTGCTAGATTGAACATCATGTTTCAACCCCTCCCTTATAGGATGTCCAAGGTGAACCTTTGATATTTGATAGTCCCCCACCACTATATCTTCTTTCTATTTTTTTGGTGAGGGGAATATAATCTCTACATATCTTTCCCCTATCGATTTACAAAATATTCTTGAGAAGGTTTGGGGAGTAGTCTTAGATTTATTTCATGTATCTAAAAGACCAAAATCTAATGTACTAGGGAAAATCATCTACTTGCATTTATTCCCCACTATTTGTGATAAATAATTAGGTGTAGCATCCTATTATGTAGACACTATCACTTGATAATTTGTAGCTGAAGATTCTACATTAGTAGGCATGGTGACATGTGTTGAATCTTATGCTGATACTACCACTAACTGATCGATAGATGCATTTAAAATTTCTTATCCATCTATGGGATACAAGTCCACATTTTTATCAAGGGATTTCCCATTTCCTATCTCCATTGAAGGGGTTGGGGTTACTATATAAGTGGTAGGGGCAATGGGAATAAATGTGTCTACTACGGGTGAAGGAGATGGAAGTGATATTAATGGGGGACTAGACATAGGGATTCAAAACTTGGGGAATGGTGGAAGTGTGGAGGCTAAAGCATAAAATTAGTCAATTAAAGTGGAAGGGATAATCATGGGTGTTAAGGTAGGGAATATGAAGGGGGATGAAAATTGAATAGTGCTTATCTTAAGAGTTGGGATGACTAACAGAACTGAAGTCAAAATGATTGAGTCTGCATCTATATGATGCTAAATAGTATTGGAAATTAATGGGGATGGAATAAAGGGAATTATAAATTTAATGGAAGGAATTTTGGAAGGAGGGAGTGAAATCATGGGAAGAGGGAGTGAAATGGAAACCTAAGTATCTACTGAAGGAGAACCTTGAGTGGTTACTTGTATTATTTATATTATTCGTAATGAACTTATTGCTATGGGTTGGTGGTGGGAATGGAGGGTGGATTCATTTGGGGTGAAGGAGGAGTGGAGATAGGATGTGGAGGAGGAGTGGAGATAGGAGGTGGAGGTGTTGGAGCTACAAAAATAGAAAAAATAAGTGGGGGATGAATCACTAAGATGGGATTTGTCACTATCTGTAAGATAGGGATTGAAGTTATGGTTGCTTCAAGTGCACCTATATCCTTAGATGAAATTAATATTGGTTGGTTTTATTATTCTCCCTCTTTTCTTGATTTCCCCATCTTGGCCTTATATTTCTTCTTCTTCTAATGGGAGATCACTGGCCTCTCTAATTGCTTTCTTACTGTACCATTGGGACCCTCTATTAATGGAGGAATTCCTTGCTCCTTGAGTTTCAATAGATTTTATATTATACTCACTATATACTTGGTCACTTGGACCTTTTTAATCCTAATCTAACTAAGTGTTTTACTAATCACATGTGTAGTTATATCTACAAGAGAAAAATATTCAGACACAAACCACCTTATTGCTAGAAGGGGTTGAGTAATGATCTATTTGTAGTAGAGGTTATCCATCAGGGACTCATCATCCACCAATTCCTTAGGGACTGGTGCCAAAACAAAATCTTTGACCTGATCCAAGGTCATTCTATCATGGTCCCTCAATATAACATCCTCTTCGTCATCTAAATCTTCAAATCTTTGAAGTATGGAACATGGGAATATGTAGAGATTCCAAGTGTGCTGGTGATGTTAACATGAAAATTATAGTATGGATTCACCTATAAATCCCTAAGGGTCATCTGTGTCATTTATGCATCAACACACTTATATTTTAGTAAGTAGTGGCATGTGTATCTACCTATATTGATTGGGAAATGAATTCCCAACTTGTGTTTGCTAAATAGTAACTTATGAGTCTTAACAAGTTGTCTCACCATCTGCATCAATGCCCATTTATCACTCACATATCTTAGGAGTGTATAAGGGTAGCCACTAAATTTACATACCTAATATAGGAGTAGGTGGGGAACTAAATAAAGTAGGATCCCCATCTGGTGATTTCTATAGTAGCCACATCAAAGAATCTCTCTCTCTCTCTCTCTCTCAAGTTCTTTGTCAAACATTATTATGATGCAATAGATAAATGCATTATTGACCCTCATAAAGTGTTATATACTAGCCCTTAAAGTGAAGGTTAGGATAATAGTTATACACTTTATTGGCTTCACTAGCTATAGTGTTGAGGCATGAGAAAGCTTTTCCTTTGGCCAATATGTATACCGGGTAGCTAGTCATGTGAAATTTCCATATAGTTTGCACCTCAATCAACTACTTATGGAGGAAGTTACCAATGAGTTGATCCCAATGAATATATTATTTATTCTCATGGATGACCCATATGTACTAATACATCCACTCCTAGAAACTCTTTGCATTAGGATTACCAATGATCCTATGTAATAATATTATTATGTCTCCAACCTCATCCTTGAAATCAATTCTTGCCAGTGCCTTTGGAAATTTAGTAGAGGTAGGCTTAGGGGTATTAATCCATTATTTATTTATTAGTATCTGGCATCCCAAGTTGTTATCTTGAAAGATTTTTTTGGATGCTTATGGAGTTATGTCTAGATAACTCTCGACTCTAGTATCAAAAATATTGAATCAATGAAATATAGGTCTAGATTTAGAATCTTTTCCCCTTTATCATCAAAGACCTCTCACTTATCAACATCATGATGTTGTGCTAGTGTCATTATCAGTTCACTGCTTTGCACTATTAGGGGAAAATTTGCTACTTGTGGAATTCTAGAGTCATAAAATACTCTGGATCTAGTCATTATTAAACTTTGCATTGATCCTAGTCTAGAAGTCTCCTAGGTCAATGTGACCTAGGTCTGTATCTATAATATTAATGGTGTTTGATTCCAAATTGAGAATTACATTGGGTACCTTTGACTTAAACTTTATATCTTTCTCAGACATGGATTCTAGAGAGACTATTGAGGGAAAACCAACTATAAAAGTTGGCAGGATTTACAGGTGCTAAAAGCAAGTGGAAACTTTAGAAAAACTTAGAGATTGGAGGTGTAATAGTAGGTAAAAATTCTATGGGAAAATCTAGCTATAAAAATAGGTTGAAATCTCCATTAGAGATTGGAGGTGTAAATTTACATGTTGAATCTCCAATGGAACTAAGAGGTGCTTGAAGCAAGTTGAAATCCTACAGAAATAGGATGTGTTTGAAGCAATAGAGAATATCGTAGATATGGGAAGTGCATGTTGTTGGTTGAAAGTCCGTAGAGACTGTGGAGGGATAAAACTAGGAATATTCTCTAGTTATTCAAATATATGCTGGTATATTTGCCTGGATATGCAAATTAGATAAACCCTAGATTTTAATGCAAAACTTGGGAAAAACTCTAGGATTTTAGTGCATAAGGAAAAATTGCAAATCATGAATTTGTATAAAATAGACCTAACAAGAGAGCCTAAAATATAATGATGGAAAACCCCAAATTTCTAAAAAACATTTAAGCAAGGAATGAAAAATTCAAATTTGTAACTAGATTTCTCAAATAATGGAAGGTGAATACTACTTTGTAGAAAATATGGATTAAATTGGAAAGGGATTTCCAATAGAATATTGTTAAGGGATTAAATGATGTCATGGCATTACTTGCAAGCATGGTTTGAGGTTTGAGGCATGACTTGAGGTCATGGTTTGAGGTTGAAAGCGTGGCACAAGGTCATTGTCAGAGCTCCAAAACTCAAATTAACAATTAAATAATGTATTAAAAAAATCTAAAATTTCATTATATAACCCCTCTATAATTAATGTGTTCATGGAGGTAGTTGGGAGAACCATGGATTCTTCGAGTAATTTTGTAATTTTATAATTTTTCAAATTACTGTTTGACCTCTAGATTTTGTGGGTAAGGATTGGTTGACTGCTTTAAAAATTAGAAGGCATAACCCTAGGAATAATTTTCATTTTTTCAAAATTGAAAATTGTATTTGGAGTTTCATATTCCATAGGCTTAGTTATTAGAGGGAAGTAGAATTTGGATTGAAATTAGCAATTTTTAAAATTGCAAATTTCTCTTTGAGTTCTAGATTTTGGAGAGTACTTTGTGAGAAGTGGAACTCCACCTGTAATTTTTAATTTTGAAAATTTCAAATTATATTCTAAGTTTTGATTTCTATGGGGTGTTTGGTTTGCAGGAACCAAAACTCTGATTACAATTTACAATTTATAAAATTGTAAATTTTCAGTTTCTGCCAACTATTGTATTGTAGGATCCATAGGTCATGAAGTAATTTGTAATTTGAAAAATTTCAAATTGTAGGGAGAGTTCCAAATTCTATAATACAAAGGAAATGTGTGCTTTAGTTCAATTCAAGGTATTTTTACAAAAAATTATGGGTTTCCCTTAGGGTAATTGATATGATATTTTTGGGGAAAAAATGTCAATTGTAACAATAGCTATATAACCACCCATGATACATTCTAAAAATTTGTTTTAGTTATGGTTAAATACATGATAGGCCCATTGGTTATCACTCTGAACTTAGTTCTATCCATTTTATAGTTGTGGTGGTTATTGTTGTTATTAGTGTAGTAGAGGTCTACATTGTTGTTGATTTTATTGTTGATTTTGGTTATTGGGATTATGCTATGAAAAAGGGTTTTGATAAATGCCTAGGTTCTAATTTGAAGTAGGGCCCCTATTATCTAATTAAATTACTCCATTTTCCAACATGTTCTGAATGAGATGCCTTAGTTGCACACATCAATTAATGGAATGTATTGCAAATCGATGATAATCATAAAACTTGTGCTCTTTGTACCATTCAGGGAAAGGAACACCCTCAGGGAATGATTTGGTAATGGGCCAACTAATCAAATTGGCATTAGTTAGCTTTCAAAACATAGATTTAATAGGCTTTCCTAGGTGACTAGAATTTCTCTTTATAGGTAGTCCTCTTCTTAGTTGAGGAATTTACAAAAGAGGAGGTGGGAGTGCCTGCATTTATGAAATTGGATGCATATGTGGAGCAGGTTGGGATTACAGTGTTTGCATAATTTGAATGTGGTGAAACTTAGTAAATCCATTACCCACAACATTCTTATTATAGTTATAGGATTTGGGATTTTTAAAAGTATTTTCCTGGGTTGGCATAGGAGCTTACATCTAAATTGGGATTTGGTTCTGATTTTAGCCTTGAGTCTGGTTCTGGCTCTAATTTTGTTCTTATTATTAATTCTAGCTTTAATTTTGGCCTTGGTATTGATTTTGGATTTGATTAAGTGTATACAACTTGATTATTCCTTTTTTGATAAGAGGTTTATTAATTTTTAGGTCCTTATTATTGTGATCTCTTCAAAAGCATGTTGAGGTGTGGAGCTAAAAGCTTCACCAAATGAGCAAGTTGCAGGTTGCAGGAATTACACAGTCACCGACGTCGGTTAGGAGAGACTGACATCGGTCAGGAGTCGACTAGGAGATGTCAGCGTCAGTCATGGATCAGCCGACGTCGGTCACAGGCAGGCAGGAAGGGACTGATGTCGGTCACTTGTGCATCCAGAATGCTATTTCTGTGGACAAAACAAAATGTTTGCATCTTAGGATTAAGTGTTAGTCTTAAGTCCGCATCTCTATCTTAAGTAAGACTGTTTTGAGCCCTTGATTAGGAGGTGCATCTAATGGTTGTGATTGTATGCTCATGATCCCTAAAGTTATATATAGGGATAGATCTTCATAACTTATTGTAATGTAGAGTAACAGTACAAGAATTGTATATGTGTATCAATCCAGAGTGTTGGAGTTGATTGTAATTGAGAGAGAGAAATCTTAAGGGAAAGAGATCTGGAAAGAGATGTGTACATTTGAGAGAGGTGTGGAAGAAAATAAGTTTATTCAATTGTATTCCTTCTGTAAAGAGTTTAATACAAGTTTTCAGGGTGGTTTCTTATATCTCTTATTGTTTGCTATTTTTTGATTCTAGTTACTTATCTTTTTGGTTTAATTCTGCATTTTTTTACTTTCACATAGTAATCAACTTTGTTGGTTGATCCCCAACAAGTGGTATCAGAGCTCAGGTTGACTAACAGGTGTTTCAGATATGGTTAGTGTGTATTGATTATAGGTTACTCACAGGGATTTCTGTTTGAGTGGGAGAAGCAATGGCAGAAGAAAGTAAACTGAGAATGAAGAAGTTCAATGGCAAGAATTACCAATTATAGAGAATGAAGATAGAGGATTATCTATATTAGAAAGATCTATACTTATCGTTAGGTGGAGTTTCAAGGAAGCCCACAGACATGGAAGATGAAGAATGGGAAGTTCTTGATAGAAAGGCTCTTGGATCTATAAGATTGAGTCTGGCATCTACTGTGATATCTAATTTATCACAGGCAAAGTCAACGGTAGAGTTAATGACTACTTTAGAAAATTTATATGAAAAACCCTCAGCTTCAAATAAGGTATATCTTATGAAGCAGTTATTTAATTTGCAAATGTAAGAAGGTGGATCTGTATCCAATCATCTAAATGATTTCCATGGAATTGTAAATCAATTAAATTCAATCAAAATAGTGTTTGATGATGAAATTAAAGCTCTATTAATCTCATGCTCTTTACCTGAGAGCTGGCATAGCTTGGTAATGGCAGTTAGTAATACTGCATCTGCTTCAAATATTTTAAAAGTAGATGATGTTGTTAGTGTAATCTTGAATGAAGAAATTCACAGGAAAAGCACAGAGGAAACATCAGGGAACACTTTAAGTTTTGAGAGCAGGGGAAGGCAAAAAGAGAAGAGCAAGAAAGGGAGATCAAGGTCTAAGTCAATGATGAGAGGTAGATCCAAATCCAAAAATGGCAGGAAGCCACAATGCTGGAATTGTGGAAAGATAGGGCACATAAGCAAAGATTGCTGGTCAAAACCTAAAGAGGACAATCAACATGAAGGTAAAGAAGAAGCAAAAGTTGCAGGTATTGCACAAGATGCTCTTATATTCTCTTTGCATAATAATATAGAATCTTGGGTTTTAGATTTTGGTGCCTCTTTTCATGCTACCCTTAATAGAGAATATTTTAGTGACTATGTCCATAGAGATTTTGGAATAGTTTATTTAGGGGATGATGAGCCTTGTAAAATTATTGGAAAAGGAAAAGTGCAGCTGAAAATGCAGAATGGGAACACATGGGTGTTGAGAGATGTCATGCATGTTCCCAGCTTGAAGAGGAATCTGATTTCTGTAGAAAAGCTAGGTGATGAGGGTTGCACAGTAACTCTCACAGTTGAATCTTGGAAGGTGACCAAGGGTGCACTTGCATTGGCCAGAGGTAAGAGAGTAGGTACTCTCTATTTATGTAATTGTATTACTGATTATTCTCCTTCTGTATTATCTACTTCAGATGTGGATGCAAAGTTGTGGCACCAGAGGCTTGGCCACATGAGTGAGAAGAGAATGTTTATTCTTAAGTCAAAAGGTAAGCTTTCAGATTTGAAAAGCATAGATATAGATTTTTGTGAGTACTGTATTTTTGGGAAACAGAAGAGAGTGAGTTTTCTCAAGATTGGGTAAACAAAGAAGAAGCACAAATTGGAGCTTGTTCACACAGACGTGTGGGGACCTGCTCAGGTTGCTTCTATTGGAGGATCACAGTACTATGTCTCTTTCATAGATGATGCTACAAGAAAGGTATGGGTCTATTGTATAAAGAAGAAATCTGATGTTTTTGACACTTTTAAGATTTAGAAAGCTATGGTTGAGAATGAAACAGGCATGAGATTGAAGTGCCTGAGATCTGACAATGGTGGTGAGTTCTGCAGCCATAAGTTCAACTGGTATTGTTATATGCATGGAATATGTAGGCAAAGGATGGTTCCAAGGACACCTCAGCAAAATGGAGTTGTTGAAAGGATGAACAAAATAGTAATGGAGCGTGCAAGGTGTATGAGATTGCATGCTATTTTGCCCTTAGAGTTTTGGGCAAAAGCTATGGATATTGCAATTTACCTGATTAACAGAGGACCCTCTACAGCTCTAGATGGTGGAATTATAGAAGAGGCATGGATAGGTAAAAAGGTAGATCTCTCATTTCTCAAAGTTTTTGGTTGTGAAGCCTTTGTGCATGTTGATAAGGAAAATAGAAAGAAGCTGGATGCTAAGTCTATGAGGTGCACATTTATTGGCTATGGCTCTGATGATTTTGGATTCAGGTTTTGGAATCTAGGAACTAACAAAATAATTAGGAGCCATGATGTTATTTTCAATGAAAAAGTGATGTATAGTGATCAACTCAAGAAGCTAAATCAATCTGAGCAGAGCAATGGAGAATTAGACGAGGTGACGGTCCAAAATGAGCTCGCGGGAAAGAATAATCACAGACAGGAAAACATAGAGACTGACATCGGTTAGGTAAGAATCGACATTGGCAATATAAGAATGGATGTCAGTTAGACAGTGACCAACGTCGGTCATGAAGGAACCGGCGTCAGTCATGTGGAACTGATGTCGGCCAGTTACAGGCCTGGAAGTGACTGAGGTTGGTCACTGTCAGAGAATTTGGGTAGACAACGTGTTGTGAATGAGTCTCAGATGCCCACCAAGAGGTCAGAAAGGGTAAGTAAACCTCCAATTCGATATTCCCCTTCATTATTCTATTTATTGCTTACTGATGGTGGAGAACCAGAGAGTTTTGGTGAAGCAATATAGGTGGAATCCAAGAATCAGTGGGAGCTAGGCATGAATGAGGAAATTGAATCCTTGAAAGAGAACCAAACATGGGATTTGGTTGAGTTGCCAGTGGGAAAGAAGACACTGAAGAATAGATGGATCTATAGATTGAAGAAAGGTGAGAATGGACAGATGAGATATAAGGCCAGGTTGGTAGTGAAAGGATTTGCACAAAAACTAGGTATTGATTTTGGTGATATTTTTTCTCCTGTAGTTAAGACAATGTTTCTTCATGGAGATTTGGATGAAGAAATATATATGGATCAGCCGGAAGGATTTGAGGTCAAAGGTAAGGAGAAACTTGTGTGCAGATTGAAGAAAAGCTTGTATGGGCTCAAGCAAGCTCCTAGACAGTGGTATTTGAGGTTTGACAAGTTTATGACTGAGCATGGCTATAGTAGGTGTCAATTTGACCATTATGTGTATTTTAAGAGATTAGATAATGGTAGATATATTATTCTATTGTTGTATGTAGATGATATGCTGGTTGTAGGATCACACATGCAGGATATCTTTGAGCTTAAGGTGAAATTAGCTCACACATTTGCCATGAAGAATTTGGGAGCAACAAAGAAAATCCTTGGCATGAGCATTAAGAGAGACAGGAAAATCATAGGTTGATTTTGTCTCAAGAGGATTATGTGAACAAGGAGTTGAAATGGTTCAATATGTAGGATGCAAAAAGGGTAAGCACACCTTTGGCTAGACATTTCAAGTTGAGTAAAGAACAGTGTCCTAATTCACATGATGAGGTAGAGTACATGAGTATAGTTCCATATGCTTCCATAGTTGGGAGTTTGATGTATGCAATGGTATGTACTAGACCAGATATTTCCCAAGCAGTGGGAGTTGTTACTAAGTATATGGCCAATCCAGGGAAGGAGCACTGAAAAGTAGTTCAGTGGATTCTTAGATATCTGAGAGGGACCAGCAGTAGGCATTTGTGTTATGATGGGTCAAACACTTCTCTACATGGTTATGTAGATTCAGATATGGCAGGTGATTTGGATGGCAGAAGGAGCACCACAAGATATGTTTTCACTATTGGTGGAACAACGGTTAGCTAGATTTCAAAGTTACAGAAGGTTGTTGCCTTGTCAACTACAGAAGTAGAATATATTGTAGTCACAGAGGCTAGCAAAGAGATGATATGGATGACATGGTTCATGGAAGAGCTAGGAAAGGAGAAAGAGAGTTGCAGATTATACAGTGATAGTCAGAGTGTAATTTATTTGGCTAAGAATTCAGCCTTTCATTTAAGAACCAAACATATACAGCTAAGGTACCACTTCATTAGACAGGTATTGGAGGATGGTGAGTTGAAGCTGGAGAAGATCCATACAGATAAGAACCCTGCTGATATGTTAACCAAGCCGGTAACAAAGGAGAAGTTGAATCTTCATTCAAATTTTGTTGGTCTTCATGATTGAATTTGAAGATGGAGAAGCTAGAAGATGTTGCTATACAGGTACTGGTGCAACTGTTTATCTCCAAGTGGGAGATTGTTGAGGTGTGGAGCTAAAAGCTTCACCAAATGAGCAAGTTGCAGGTTGCAAGAATTACATATTCACCAGCGTCGGTCAAAAGAGATTGACATCGGTCAGGAGTCGACCAGGAGATGCTAGCGTCGGTCATGGATTGGCCAATGTCGGTCACAGGCAGACAGGAAGGGACCGATGTCAGTCACCTGTGCATCCAGAATGTTATTTCTGTGGACAGAACAAAATGTTTGCATGGTAGGATTAAGTGTTAGTCTTAAGTTTGCATCTCTATCTTAAGTAAGACTATTTTGAGCCCTTGATTAGGAGGTGCATCTAATGGTTGTGATTGTATGCTCATGATCCCTAAAGTTATATATAGGGATAGATCTTCATAGCTTATTGTAATGTAGAGTAACTGTACAAGAATTGTATATGTGTATCAATCTAGAGTGTTGGAGTTGATTGTAATTGAGAGAGAGAAATCTTGAGGGAAAGAGATCTATACATCTGAGAGAGGTGTGGAAGAAAAGAAGTTTCTTCAATTGTATTCCTTTTGTAAAGAGTTTAATACAAGTTTTCAGGGTGGTTTCTTGTATCTCTTATTGTTTGCTATTTTTTGATTCTAGTTACTTATCTTTCTGGTTTAATTCCACATTTTATTGCTTTCACATAGTAATCAACTTTGTTGGTTGATCCCCAACAAAGCATGGGCACACTGAAGCTCCAAGTGATAGGATATATCACTTTGTAGATTATGAGTAAACACTTCGACCAAATATTTATTTGATAAATTATGTGTGAAATATTTAGAAAGTGCCCTACATCACTATAAATAGTTCAAAAATATCTCACCATATCTTTTTTGTGCTTGACCTAAATCTACGATAGTAATGTCATGCTCAAGATTATACGAAAAAAGTTGCATAATTTTTTTTTAGAGGTCATCAAAGTCTGGCACATAACTATTTAGTAATTAGAGTAACCACTCCAAGGCTTACCCGGCTAAAATGTGGAAAAATAAGAAGCAAGTAGATATTTTAAAATTCCACTGGATGCCAAGTAACAAATAACTCCTTCAAATGTTCCTTTGGTTCACGTTGTCTTTAATCTTGTTAAACTTTGGTAGCTCAAAACCCTAATGAAATGGTATATAAATATAGTCCATGTTAAAAGGGTATGAGCATATCTCATTTATTTTAAAATTCTTTGTTTTCTTCCCAATATAAATAACTATAATTACATCCTTAATTTGTTTTAATTCTCAGGATAAAAACATGGATGGTATTGATGATGTAGATGGTTGTGGTTGGGCAGTCCAAGGTGAATTAACTTAACAAAGGTACAAAGGAGAAATGAAGGAATAAGGGATATTTACTTGATTGGTCACCTGACTAGGCATATGTATTCACTGGTTTGGGTTATATTTTTGGTATGGTATTTTTTATTGGTATATATTGGGTTAATATTGGTGATGTGACTTTGATTTGGAGGGAACTGTGGCCTTAACAAAGGTATTTGGTGTTGAGGAATGAACTGTGTATGATGGGTTTAGAAGGGAGCTTATTGTTGGCTAGTCAAACCTTATGATATAGAAGACACTTGTTATTGGCTAAAGGTCTACTATTGAAGGTGTTACATGTTAGGCACTTATTATATGTGAGGTACATATTGGGTATGGGGAAATTATTGCCTAGTGGGTACTCTTTGTATGTTGGGCCCTTGTAGTGGAATGTTAGGCACTTGTGGAATGTTGGGCACTTACTACCAACTAGAAACCATCTATTATTAACTAATAAATGTATGTTATTTATTATAAAATGTTTGTAATAAAGGATTTACCGATTATTGTGGTGGCACATTAGTCTGTATTTGTTGTTGTAGAATGTTGGTAACCACCTATAGAGGTGGAGTAGTGTTCACCACTTGTTGGGGTGGAGTATTAGTTTATGTTTGGTTGATTTCCCCCTAATGTATGTTTGAGGAAGTGGATGGTGTAGGGGGAGTAGCCGTATGTTGAATTTATGAACTAGACATTCATGCACCCTATTGTAAATTACTCATAGTATTTGTAGGAAGAATCTATTATGAATTATTCCTTTGAACATTTGAGTGAACTTGGTTTGGATTGGGATAAACTTACATGTTACCCATCATTATTTGATAAGGGTCTTCTGATGGAGATACAATTTTTTTTAATCATAGGGACATTGAACATGTTTGCAACATACGTTTGGATTGGCATAACCTGATGAGTTAGTTTGTACCCTAGTTGAAGGAGATAAATCTATGAGTGGTGCATTGGAAATGGTCATGACATTTAGATTTTTCTCTAGGTTAATATATGTTTGATATTCTTGTTTAGTTTTTGCTAATTGATTAGCAATTTAAGCTTTTCCTTTTGCTAGTATGACAAGCTCTTGGTTATATATTGGTACAAAGGCCTAGTTTTGGTTAGATGAGGCTTGCTCAAATGATTTGATGAGATGCACGTTACTAGATTCTATAACCAAGATAGGTATACTTTCATGTGGGAAGTTTAATGAGAACTTAACACCTACCTCTATCACTCTAATAAGGATTTCATCTCTATGCTCCAAGAAATGGTGATCAATAAGTAGGGATCATAATTGGTATTGGTTGATGTGTTCCCATAATAAGGTTGTTATTGTTGGACCTATTCTATATCAGATGGTACATTAACAAGGTATTTGATAGTTTGGTTTTGTTCTTGTCCTAGATATGAAGGTGTGATGGCAAGGTAGTGTGTTAATAGGTCATTCCCTTGTTATATATAGTGGGTGACATACGAGGGGTATGGATCCATCTCATAATCTACATAATATCCATAAGGCTCTTGAAAAAATGGGTCACTTATGATAGTGTAATCATATGAAGGATTATACATAGTCCCACTACATGTATATTGAGGCATGGCTGAATAAATGGTTAAGCATCTCATAAAAATCTGATCTAGTGTAGTAAATGTTTTGAACTTAGTGTAAAAATATCTCTTGAAAACTTGATCGTGGTCTAACCATATTTTAATATTTGGAAAAGGTCTATACTAAATCTAAGTCTAAAGAAAATTGAAATGAAAAATTTAAATTAGTCTTGACAAAGGTATCAAACTATTTAAATAAAAAAAAATTGGTCAATGTCTAAGAATAAAATCATGCTATCTTTGGCAAAAGTCACAAATCTAGTCTTGGAACTTAAAACACACTAGTTCTTTGGTAAAAATCCTCAAAGATAGTTTTGGAAATGAACTTAATATAGGCACAAAACTTGAAATAAACTTAACTCTAAGGAAATTAGTTTGAAACAAAGAGTGTACTTGGTCAAGGTAAACTTAAAAACTAGGTCAAAAGAGAACTTGGTCTAAAAGGTACTTAAAATTTGAAAATGAAGGTCTAAACATGTTCTAGGAAAATGTCTTAAACCAATTAGAAAGCCAACTCAAGTACCAAAAACTAAGTGAAAAATTTAAAACATTCAATCCTTAGTAGTAAGAAAGACTCAAATGTATACTAATTATCCCTAGATCTATGTTTGAAAGTGGGTTTCGGACTTGGTTTGAGATGGCAACTTAACTCTTGGCAAAAGGGTCGTAAGTCTATGTGAATGACATAACCATGCTAGATTTGAAATTGGATCCACACTTTTAGGATGTTTTAAACTTGGTTGAGAATAAATCCAACTAATCTAGGGAAAAATGGTAAGTGTAACAACACTATTTAGAAATAAGGGCACAAATGTTTTTGATCTTGTTTGAATAATGCAAATAGTTTAGAATAATTTTGGCAGCATAACATTTATTTATGGAACATGTGTTTGTTTGATGTTTTGACTTGTTTTATTTGTCAATTTTTTTTTAGACTCAAAAAATATAAGTAAAATAAAAAGTATCACCTAAGTGCACTCTCTTACACTAAAACTAACACACGGTGTGCCTAGTATCCGCTAAACTTCTAACAATATATCAATTTTTGAAAGGAATTAATTGTTAATCTAATAAATGAAGAGTATATGTGGGTATATTTTTTGAAGCCCCCCTCTGTCTCTCAAGAATTGATACATGGGCTGTAACTGAAAGTGCCAAAACAACTTGACATCGGGAGGACAATCTATGGAAATTAGGGTCAATTAATCTAAAATTTTTGATTTTTTTTAGATGGTCCTCAAGTTCCTAAAAACACTTGGGGGAAATAAATATACATTAATGGATTCAAACTACCTAGATTTTTATGAAAAGGTCTTGTCCCTTTCACAATGACTTCAACCATGTACTACTTAGTGAAGTTTGATGTCTAAACTACTGCTTAACTTGTGTCCCCTTCCAATTGGTTAGGTTATCCACTCAACCACTATTTCAATGGATAGTGTGCTCCTTTTATATACCCCACTAGATAATTGGGGTTATAACAATAATGGGACATGAAACTCTAGGTCAAAGCCTCCTAAATAACTTCTAAGAAAGTGCTCACAAGTCAAAAAGAAAAAAAAAAGGTCATTTTTGAGTCATCCAAGTCCCTAAGAATAAGGAGAGAACACACATGACATTTCTTCTAGTAAACTCAACCAAACAAGTAAAATAATGCATTTTTAGTCCCCCAAGTTCCCTAAAGGGGACATAGGGAGAACATAGGCGCAAAGCTTTACCAAAACTAACTACTCTAGTGTTTAAAAAAAATAATGAACATAAAGGAAGGTGATATTAAGAACTCTTAATCTAAATGTGAATGTTTTTTTTAAGAACCTATAAAAATGTGATTTAAGTTTGGCCTTTATTGAAACTTTGAAAATGATAAAAAGGAAAGTTATTTTTCACAAGTTTTTAAAAGCACCAAAAGACAATATGAAATGACTTTGTTTAGTATGTAAAACCTCTTCTATTTTACTTAATTCCATGTAAGAAACATTAGAGGATTTATTTGTTCTTGGTTATATTGCCTAAATAAAGATAAATTTCAAACTTTTAAGGTCTCAGGTTTTGGTCTTAGGGTGAAGTCACTATTTACTAGATAGGGTGAACTTGCCATTTTCCATGCAAACATAAAATACATAAAAGCCAAAAACATTGGTGACGTCACTAATTATCAAGTGCAAATTCACTGATTATAACTATCAAAGTCATTACTTTATTTAAAAAATAAGCAAAGTCACCAATTTCATAAAAGCTTGTTACTTGGTAAAGTTGTTATTTTCGTGTAGTGAAGTAGTTGATTTATCAGGTCAAAGTCACTATTATTTGAAAGAAGTAAGTTACAGGTCAAACTCATCAATTTTAGGCAATTTTTTTTTCCAACAAATTCACTGATAAATAGTGGTGAAGTCATTAATTTCCTAAAAAATATAGAAACACATAATGTAGAAAACCAGTTAAGTCACTAATTTCTTGTGTTAAAATCATCGATAAAAAACTAATAAAAACATAATATTTTTGGATAAAAATACTAAAAATATGGTCTAAAATTAGTTTTTATTAGTTATTATGAGGTCCAAAAATGCTCTTATGATGAGTGTGGGGTGCACAGTCCCACCAACGTGCCAATATATATCATAGGATTACGAGGACAATTGTTAGTTTCTCTTTGTTAGTGAAATAAACAAAAATAACTCAATGAAAGTAGAATTCCAAGCCTAAGACCTAGGGTAAAAAATATAAAAAACAAGACAAAAAGGTAACAAGAATAAAAAATGACACTTTTACCTTCTTTGATGATTCAAATAGCTTGTTGGCATGAAATTTAGCTTGTGCTCAGCTTATGGATAATGGAGTATTTATCAACGCTAATTATTTGTGGGTAGCACTTCCAATTATTCACATTGGTTTTTATCTTGGCATGAGTTGGTTGTGTGAATCTCCTCTTGTAAATTGTACATAGTAAGTGTGTACAAAAAAAATTGTTCAAAAATAGTCATGACACTTATATCTATAGGTTTTCAACTAACTCTGACCCAAGTGTAGTTAGGATAGGGTTAGATTGGGACTCAAAATGAAATTAATGATTGCTTTAGTTATGCATTTATGGAGGCATGGCTCAAATTTTTTTATTTTTATGACATTTATGTTGATATTTTGTAATTCTTGACTTTGAGGATGATGACACCATCATAACCTCATATTTTGTTGATTTTTTTTTTTTAGAAATTACATATCCACTAATTCAACATGGAATTTTAACTTAATAATTTAATTTAATTTAATTTTCTTGGTTAATTAATTATTCTTAATCTTTTATTCATTTAAAGAGTTGGATTAAGTACCTCACTTAATTGGTCAAAATGTCAGTTTTCTTGGTCACAACCTGACTCAGGATGAATTTATGAGAGGTTATCATTAAGTACATATTAATACCAAAAATATGGATGATTTGATATAATTTTGGGCACTTAAATCCAATTTACATATCAATTTAGGATGTTTAGTGATTTTTAGGCTTAATTTGCATAGTTTGGTAGAAATCAGTCTTAAGTCTGTTTAGACATGAAAGTGGCCAAAAAAATGTCTACACACTGATTAAACACTGTAAAATGCTCTTAGTTGTAGTCAGTCACCAAAAAATATCTCAAATATAGCTCCAACAAAGCACTCAAATTCAACTCAAATAAAGACAAGGTGTGTATACACACCCATGTACTTATTCATTTCCTTTAAACTAGTAATTTCATTACTAAATTAAAGGGGAGAAAAATGTAGATGATATTTTGTGATTATGTATCACCTTAGTCTTGTGCACTTGACAAACTTAGATGCTAGATGTTCATCTTATTTCTACACATGCCTTGCTTTTACAAGCCTTGTATCTTCTATATCTTGTGCCCCTTAACCTATCTCTTAGTCTAAACAACCTTATATTGATGACACAGACATCCCATCTTGCCTAGAATTCTTAAAATATACTTATCTTACACCTTTACAAGTTTTAAGCATGTGCCTACTCTCTTTCTCCCTAAACACTAATAACTAAGATAGATAGTAGCGTTGATGTTATTGTCCTGACCCAACACAAGTGTCTAGTGCTCTAAATTCATTCAATTTACAAATGAAATGTATTACAATGGTAGGATTAAGTGAATTAATGTGATTTATCTCCTTATAAGATTGGTATAAATATAATATCAAACCTCATTCATTCACCACATATGAAACCTAGAATTCTACCTTATTATTATACCAGTCAAAGGAATATCCCAACTATAGGTTTGAAGTACTAAAGGAATAGTTATAAGATCATATTTTCCAAGTTACAAGCTAGGTCATTATTTTACTTGATTTACAAACATTACATGATTCACACATAATATAACATGTAGGGGATAACTATATGAATATGAAGCCCTTTTTTGGAGTATTGGTTATGTAGGCAGTGCCCTTTGACAGTGGGTCATTATGGATTAGGTCAACACCATGTGCCCACTAACCAATTTTCCCCCAAGATCACATTAAAGATGAAAAGATAGGGTTTTTCCATTTTACTAAGAGTGATAGTCCATAAGCCAAATATAAATGCACTAGTACGAAGGTGAAGTCAAACCCAAAAGCATCTGAGTGGTCGTATCCTATTTGAGAAAATATTATGTATAGGACACTAGCATCAAACTCAGACACTAGTGTCAACATAAATAAACCAGGTTGATGCAAGTTTATATAGAGCCGTAGGCACCATATCCAAAATATAATGAATGATCCAAAACTATCTTCTTGCCTGGAAGACATTCAACACTGTGTTAGCATCAAAACCGACTAAGTACTTTATTTTATGTCATTTCTATATCTATAATAGCTATAATTTATATTAATAGATTATATAAATTTAATGAATTTAGTGTATGATACATTTGGGTTTAGAACATTAATTAACATGCTATAAATCTAGTATTCACCCTTGTTACCTATCATTTCTATATACCCAACCCTATCTACCCAAGCAAGGATTTCCATAATACAAATTAGGGTTAAACACATAGAGTAAAAGGTTTATGTAGGTGATTGATAACAACTTAAAATGGATCGAGATCATAACTATCATACAATTGTGTGGGAATGAAGACTAAGAGCTATTTGGAGATGCACAAGTCATGTAGAATACGTGCAGGTCAAGATTGACATTGGCAATTGTTAAATACTATATTTTAGTATGTACACCCAAGACATTCTATTGAGGAACCATTGGTGATTAAATCCCTTATTAGAGGTGAATATAAATAGGGAATTTTCATAAATGATAATAAATAATGAAACACATGTACAATTATATTTCTTAAGTATTTGGGATATAGTGATCAAGATTTACACCATACACATACTTATGAAAATGCCATGGGGCATGTTACTATACTAATTTTTATTTTGACTAAGATAAGAGACACATTATTAAATGCACATAAGGATATTCCACAAGGCAATGTACATTAGGATAATCATGGTTACAACTAACTTAGAAAATTTTGATACAACTAATATGACTATCTCCTTTGCTCGTCAAGGTGGCTTACTTGAATGTCAGATTTATAGAGAAAGTGAAAATTAACATATAAATACATCTTCTCCAACACAAGTGTGGGTACCAAAAATAAATCTATAAATTAAGTATCATGGAACTTATAAATTAAAAATCATTACACACTAAGAACATGAAAAGAAACCATTCCAAATTGTCATGGGACATATACATCATCCAACTTCAAGTATTTCCTTCGATGATTATAACACACAATTCTTATTTTTGAGTGGTTGGTCAAAGAATTTTTACACACCACATATGTATAATTATGTGGATTCCATGGGTTATTTATTCTACATATATGCATCGTGATTAAATGCCATATAATTCATGGATTTATATCCAAATATAAAATGACAAAATAAAAAAATCATAAAATAATTAAATAAAATGTGTACATATTCTCTTGCATGTGATCATTGTTCTATCCCTTGTCTTTATTTGACTTGGTTCTTGCCTTTTGTTCCTAATCTATAAATTCATGACATTTATCCTATGATGATACATCATTTATAACAACTCCATCTTGGTGCACATTCTTTGTGGCATACTACTTTTTCACTCTTGCATTTTGTATATCCCCACTAATTATGACCTACACATATATCTATGTTTATATATTATATTAACATATATGTTTATCCCTCTTTATCCCCCTCCACCTCACACATAATTTGAGTTATGATATTATGATTCACATTTATAGTGGGGACATATTGCTTACCTTTACTTGATCCAAATTTCCATGCTATTGCATTTGGTATACATTATTCATTAACATATGTTACATATTGTTTAGATCCCTACCTTTATTATATTTCAAATCCTTTCCACTTTCATTCCATTATTATATATATGTGTTCTAAATATTTTAAAAAATACTAAAAATATATGAAAAATTCTAAAATCAAGACCTAAGCATGACATGTTTGCTAGTTCTACATGAGTGAGATGTAAGACATACAAATTTCTTACATGATCCATTGATTCATAAATATAAGACATTCATGTACCCAGGGGCCATGATAGTTTTGGGGGTATATCATTCCATAAGTCACATTGTTACATGTGTTTAACCCTAATTCATATTATATAACCCTAATTAAGATTAAAACTTTAATTTAATTCAGATCGTAGAATATGATAGTTAAGCATGAATATAAATGTAAAATATGAAAACTAATTTATTAAGTGGCATGTGATAAATATGGAAAGTACTAAAGAGATCAATATAGTTAACTTTCCTAGTTCACTGAATGACTTTTGATAGTGGGAAAGGGTTGGAAGTAGGCCTATGAGTCTCTTAGATCTAGAATTGACTATATGTGCATATAGGGTCACTAACACTAGGATAGGGAAAATCCATTGACATTAGTTCCTAAGGCTGACATTATTATCTTGGGTTGATTTGGATCTTTGTAGCCTTATAGTCACTTGTACCCACTTTAAATTCTTTTGTATGTGTAATCTTGATGTTTGACTATGTGCACAACTCCAAAAATTAATATCCTTCTCCTTGAAACCCTAAGTCTAATTTTGAGGGATAGAAACCTGTAAAAATCTTGGGAAATGTAATGGGTTGAGTTGACCCAAATCACCCTTGTTAATGATTCATCACTACCTACTTATCTAATGCTTGAAAGAGGGAAGTCAAGCCACACATAATTATTCCCCTTAATTTGAATTTACAATTATATTCCTTTACTATATGAATGCACCTAAAATTTGGTTTTCGATACTTGAAAATAATCAATCTTGACTTCGATTGATTTAATTTAGACTTGGTTGATGACTAATCCTATTGAATAATTTATAATTTACAAAGAATATAGTACATTTTATCAATGTACAATAGTGTATAAATTCTTGATAAACAAGTGCCAAGTGAGTATTAAGTGTGGGGTTTATTTGTATTTATATGTTATCTGGGTAATTTCTCATGCCACCTAAACACTAGGAAAATTGGATGACCCATAGGAATGATCTAATTTTAAAAATTAACCACTTTTGGTTGAGGGTCACTAACATCACCCTCAGGTTAATTTCATTAATGAAACTTTCTAAACTTAAAATTAGTGTTGAGGAGGTAGTAATGTGAATCTTATGATCTAAAAATGTATAAATAAGACATTTAGCTAGTTTGACATAGACTAAGAGGTTATTTTAGGTGATTAATTAAAAAATGAGAAGGTCAAACTCATATACAACATGTGGATATGAGAGAATGGTGAATAAGAGGCATATGTGTGCATACAAGTGATGTATGGAAAAGGTAGGTCTAAATATAAATTATCAAGTACCTAATTATATATTTTAGTGTCTATAAATGCTCCCCTTTTATTCTTGTATTGAAATTTAATACAAATCCTAAAGTAAAAGGATAAAGTATATCTGAGTGTGTACAACACACTTTTTCTTTGGGAGATGTCTCCAAATGTACAAATTTTCTCCATGAAAACTTGAAATGAAAATTGAGTAATCAATGTCCATATGTGAAATTTAAAATTGAAAAAGTTTTAGTAACAAGGAAAGATTACACCTGCATGTGAGTAAATTATGTTGTCATGTAACTTGTTGGAGATGATATATCTTTTTTGAAGCATTGGTTAAATGTGATTCTTTGTTGAAGCATATGGAGTGTTGGGTTGAGTGTGCCCCAAGTTTTTATAACTATGTAATCCCTTGGGTTGGGAAGATAAATGCTCCAAGACTCATGAATGTGGAGTAGTGTTAAGATAGTTCAACGTCATTAAACCTCAACTGTGCTAACTCAAATAACTAATCTTGACCTCAAGATGGTAAGGTGGGAAACACTTAATCAGTTTGTTGTGGGTAATGACGTAGTTATTGAGTGTCATTGAACCTCAATGTATATTACCTCAATAATCATGAATCAATCATTTTAAGTAGACTTATAGATTCAAGTTTGATCACTTCCTAATGCCATTAAATTGTGTTTACAAATAAACAACTAATATATTGCTCACTATAAAATATGTAAATGTGCATGAACAAACATCATGCCTCACTAAATTAGTACCAAATGATATAAAATTTTATGCATCTATATGCTAAATTTGAGAACTTGTATCTCAAATTTATATGTATGTGAAAATTTGTAAGTTTTGTTCCTATAAATTGTGTGAACTTACATAGCATATGCACTCAAGTATATTTGAATGTATATTACTTTATTTGTGTCTTTATAAAGTGAGTGAATATGCCCCTAGAATCAATTCCAATGTGTAAAATATATGTCATATCTAAACTAATCCCTAGAGAATCCCAAAAAAATATGAATTTCATGTTCTTAGAGGCTTTTACCTCTATGACAAGCCACTAATATATCACATGTTATATTAAAGGATATATCAATATAAAATATGTAAATGTGCATAAAATCTAAAATATGAACCACTTCAAATCTCTAATCTCGATACTCTATTCTAAAAAAATATGAATTTCCTATTCATGGAGACTTGTATCTATATGACAATCCCAATAATATACCCACTTTTTGAGGTGAGGGATGTATCATGTAAATCACTCATCTCAAAATAAGATTTAACTATATAATGTCTTGTATAAATATGTAATCATGCATAATCATGTCAACATGTCGGGAATATGTCATCATATAAATATATATGTCATCAAGGCATTTATGTAACATATGTAATACAAAGAATATAAGTGTCATGTTAATATAAATGTATCAATTAAGCACAAAAAATTAAACATCATTGGATATGAACCAAATAATATTACACATTAAAGAGGTGAATGATATGAATCATAACACTACACATAAAGGGGAGGTGTATGATATGTATCATGGTAGCCACAAACTTAATAATATTAGCAAAATCAACAAGCAAAACAATATAAATAATCTCAAAATATAATCTTAAATTAAACCTTTCATAAAAATATGGTGTCATTTATAAAGGATGTAAGTATGTCAAAACAAACAAGTCCAAGGGCCATAAAGAAGGGACATAAAGATGTTTCAAAAAATAAGGTCATGAGGCCACATTCAGGGGACATATAGATGTTGTAAACAATAGACAAATGAATGTCACATACATAATACAAAAAGACACACACCATATACAAGTAATAACTACCGTATCATGTAAGAAAGTAACAACATCAATTAAGCATAGAATAATTGAAAACTAGTCGATACTAACCATGTATGTTAGTATCATAACATAGTAAAATAATATATCAATTTAACACTATGTAAATATGAGTAACTAACAAGATGTGTAATAAATATATGTATCTCAAAATGATAAAAGGTCACATAAATATATAACTTGTCATAATGTGACTTATGGAATAAGCTGCCCCCAACATTGACATGAACACTAGGTATAAAAGAGTCCATCATCTATGTGTCCATGTATGATATATATATTCTTGTTTAACCTTAACGTGGATTGGGATACTATTTTGGGTAGATAGAGTTAAGAATATATAAATTATAATGCACAAGGGTTATAATTAGATCTATAGTAGGCTAACTAGGTGCTAAAATGAGATATAAACATACACTAAATTTCTTATGTTGAGAATATGTTAAATATAGAAAGTACAACTAAACTATGTATGAAAATGACAAATAAGTAACATAATTAGCTAGTTTTAATGATAACGCATTACTAGAAATGGAACATGTAGAAATCATGCTAGAAGATGATTCTAGAATAATTGTTAGATTTTGGATTTGACACTTATGGAGCTTTGGATAATAATGTTAGCTTAAGATGGTTGCATCAATGCTACTGTCTGGGTTAAACATAAGTGTCCTATATGAAATACCTATTGGAAAAGGATGAAATCACATAAATGATTTTGGGTTTGAATTCACCTTCACTTTGGTGTATTCATATTTAGGTCATGGATTGTTGCTCCTCATGAATTTTCAAAACCCTAGTTCTTCATCTTCATGGTGACCTTGGGGAAAAATTAGTTAGTGGGCACATGGTGTCAAGTTGACACAAATATCCCTTTGTGAAGAGTTTTTATTACATATCCAATACTCTGAAGAGGGCCTAAAATTGATGTAGTTTTCCCCTACATATTGGCTTGTTTATGAATCATGAAATATATGCAAAGTAAGTACAACAATGACCTAACTTTTAACTTGGCAAATCAAGATCTTGGGCTGCTCCTTCAGTAATTTAGACTTGTAGATGTGTTGTCCCTATGTTTGACATGGAAATAGGATAAAATAAGGAAACTTTTCTCAATTAAATGCTCTTTGGTATGAATATTCTATATTTTCCCATGTATGTTAGGTGAGGAATTTAATGAGGGTTGATATTATATTTATATTAATCCCTTTGGAGAATTAAATTGCATTAAAGCACTTAGGTCGACAATAGGGATACCTTTCATTTAAAAATTGGATGACTTTAGGGCACTGGACACTTGAATCTAGTTAAGACACTAGGGCTGATGCTAGTGTTTATTCTAGACCAGGGATCATGAAAGTAGGTACAAGCTCAAAACTTGTAGAAGTTGAAGATAAGTACATTTTAAACATTTTGGGAAAGATATAAGGCCCAAGTCATCAACATAAGACTAGTCAAACTAAGATATAGGCCAAAGGGCACAAGATAGAGCAGATGCAAGACTTGCATAAGCAGGGAAGATCTATAATTGAGAGGAATAACCAAAGTTTGAGTTTGCTAAGTGTACAAGATTGAGGTGCTATATAATCCAAAAATATCATATACAATTATGCATCACACTCATATACCATGAAATGCATGTGTGTACGAAAAAAATATTATGCCATCTACCAAATATTTAAAAACTAACATATGAAAAATAATGTAATATATTAATCATGTCATTCTCAGGTCTTGATTTTTAATTTTTTAAAAATATTTGAATATTTTTATATTATTTGATTTTTTTTATATTTTTGAATTTATCTTGGAATTGGGATGTACAACAATAACATAGCATAAGATAAAGTAGCAAGGCTTCATAAATATAATAATGGGAGGGATCCAAACAATCTAAAACATGTGTCAAGGCATAATGTGAAACAAATGTCATAACATGACAATGTAGAGGAAGTGAAGGCAAGTAATATGCCCCCATTGTATATATGAATCACAACAATGTAGATCAAGAATCAATGTATGATAACATAATATGTAAATATAAATGTATGTGGTCATGTAAACTCAATATAAGCCATAAAATATATGGATAGTTAATATGTATGAGTGATGAAGTAGCATGTCGCCAAAGGTGTGGACTAGAATGAGATTGATATGAAAGATGCATCATAGTAGGATAGATGTCATGAATGTCTAGATAAAGATATTCAAAAGGCAAGGGACAAGTAATAAAAAAGCTAATGGTTATAATAATGATCAATACAAGATAATATGTACACATGTGTTAATATAGAATAATATAGGGGATGATTAATCAAGCAAACATCAAGAAGCTATGCACAAGAGATTATGCGTGATTAACTCATCCATAGAATTACCCCAAATAAACATATGAGGTGTGTAATATTTATACCACCCACTCAAAATTAATAATTGTGTAAAATTATTGGTAATTAAAACCTAATCTTGTAACTGTGACATTGTATTGTTAATAACACTCACATTGGAATGATATCACTACATTCATTATCCTTCATAGAATATGTATAAGTAAATGTATCATCCTTTATAAAAGTGGTTTATGCTTTCATTTCTTGATGTGTAGAAATTACATCCCTTGATATAGTAATAGTCTCACATTCATGATCATATATAATGTATTCATGATTCTTACCAAGTGCCATCCCTATTTCCCTTAGTCCTAAACTTCATGGGAGAACATTGTATTGATGTAAGTCTGGATTAATGTGGAATAGAACATAAAATGCTTTGGGAACAAGTGTTATAGATAAAATAATAGATCTAATGCATGCCCAGACTTATGTAGCCTTAACCATATGTTGGATTTCATATCCAAGAGATTTGATGTGTCATGCTACATATATTGATTTCATAACTGTTAGTAATCTTGAGATTGATGCACTGATTGCCATATATGTAAGGGATAAGAATCTAAGGCTCTAGATACAAGGAAGATTTTTTATTTTCCTCCTTTGAAACCACACTTTTGATATTAATTTTTAAAGATATATATTCCTTTTGAACTTCCTTATTTATAAACCCTTTCTTAGGGATGCTTTCCTGCTTAGCCTACACTTCTTTATACAACCTTTCTTTTGTAGCTTCTCTTGTTGTATTTTTCTTGTTATAACTATTGCTATTCCAATTGTTCCTTTTATAACCTTTATTATTTTAATATTTATTGTCCCAATTACTCCTTTTGTAACATTTATTATTCTTTTTGTAATTGTGATCTTTGTAACCTTTCTTGGTCCATTTATTCTTTTGGGTACTTTTCTTGATCTATTTTACCTTAGAAGATGTATCCATAACTATAATTGGTATCTTAATTATGGAAGGTTTACTTAAATTTAGTGGTTCTTTAATGGATGTATTTAATGTAACATCACCACTATTAAGTTTTTTCTAGATTATGTTCTTCAAAGCATGCCACTATTTTATATGATTTCCCACAAGTCTATAATAAATAAAATAGTATATTTATTGTCTTAAAGGTCACTTAAGAGGCCCCATATCATTAATATTTTATATTGAAGTCTTATTAAATTTGGATGAATTTTTTGACCCATTTGTCACAAAATTGTCTTGTTTTCTTAATCCATACTTGAGATGAATTCTTTTTAGACACAAATTTATTTAATGGCTAGGCAAAGGTGCAATTAGAACTAGCACTCTTGGGATTATGGGTGTGTGTAGTCTTATCCTCAAGTTATGTAACATGATTTTGAATCATATATATGTATTTCCTCATAACAACTATCTGATCCAAAATGGCTGCGTTATATACATTATTGCTCATATGTTGGGAAGATTCAATGCACATACAATGTTTGTTAGAAGGATGCAACCTACCTCTTGGGATAATGATAGCATAAACATATATAACAGAGGGATGGAAACTATAAAAATATTGAGGTTGAAAGGGGGGGGGGATAAAATAACATATAAAGCATAAACAAATTTGGAACCCTAAAAAGGGAATACAATCCTAAAAGTGCAAAGAGTGCAAAAATGGTGACTGGACAAGGGTCAAATAAAGATGGACCACACAAAAAAAATCGTAAGAAATTTTTAGAATATAAAAAATGTTTGTGAAAAAAATATTGGATAAAATAAACCCATAAACTAATTTTAAAATAGAAACACCATTTACCCTTTAGGTGGATTTTACTAAATATAATAAATTGTAAATTAAAGAAAGTATGTAAAATATTTTTGTGAATAAAAACAAGATTTTTATCCACTCAATACAACTACTAAATATTTTGGAGCATTTTAAAAATAGAACCATTTTTATCTAAATATTATCTAATCAAGGAATAACCCTAATGGCGTAATCCCTGTTAGATGAATATGCATGAAATTTTATGGGAAGCCTTATATTAGCACTAGACCTTGGGTAGACATCACATGTGAAACTGAAGGTGTAAATTTAAGAATAATAGAGGGTCTTGCACTTTATATGTGTTAGCCTTAGTTTATTGATTGGATTTTGACTATGTGGGCTCTGTTATATAGTAAAAAAATGCATATATACATGTGCTTGTTATGGAACATGCTAAATTATTTATGGGACTAACTCGATACATGTTGTATCAAATAAGGGCCTCTAATAATCCTAAATAACTCTCTAATGTGATAACTACTATAAAATTGGATACTAAGGAGAATCAAATACTCTCCTCTGAACCAAATGTGTAGATATATCTAGAATGGGTGTAATAACTGCCTCTGAATAATGGTCTTGACTGGGGGTAACAACCACTTCTTTATAATGATCTTGAATAGGATTAATAGTTGATTATGGTGGTGGTGGGGGTGGAGGATGAAATACCACTAGCTAAAGAGGGTACTTATATCAAATTACTGAACTTGTAACTACCCTATTACATTATAGAGACTTAACACATTAATTCACTAAATATGGTAATGCACAAAGATTCTGAATCAAAGGGCATCCCAACATCATGTCAAAGACCCCATTACTTAGTATAATTAAGATCATGTCAGGTTCACTAGTATGTTTAACCTTAATTTGGATTATAAAACCATAATTCAGATAAAAACTTGCATGGAATTCAAATTATAGCATATGAGAATTCAACATGAATACGAATGTAAAATACTAAAATTGATTTTATAAGTGACATGTACTAAGTATGGAAAGAATTAAATAGATCAATGTGCTTAGATTTCCTTATTCATTAGATAACTATGAATGACTTATAATAGTGGGAAAGAGATGGAAGCAATCTTGTGAGTAATTTAGATTCAAATCTAACTATCTATACATTTAGTGTCACTAAATTTAGGCTAAGGTAAATTTATCAAATATAGTGACTGAGGATGACCTTACTATCTTAGGCTTATTTGGATCTCAGTGGCGATATAGTCAACTATGTCTATTGATACACCTTTGTATGTGTGATATTGACTCTTGACTATCAATACAACTCTATAAATCAATCTCCTCTTTGAAACCCAAGGTCTACTTGTGAGGGATAATAAATTGTAAAAAAATTAGAAGTGTAATGGGCTAAGTTGACCCCAATAACATGCATTGATGATTGTCCACTACCTATGTATCTAATATTATTAAGAGAGAGTTAAAGTCACATGTAGTTCTCCAACTTAATGTGAATGTGTAAATGTGTTCCTTTGGTTTATGTGTGCACTTGGGATTAGGCTTTTAATAATTGATAATATTTAATCTTGACTTGGATTGACATGTTTTAGACTTGGCTTATGATTAATCCTGGTGATTGATTTACATAACAATAATAATAGGGTAGATTTTATTAATGTGAAATATTGTATAGATACTTGATAAATATAACCACCTTAAATTGGTATTTGAGTCTTAAGAGTGATACTTGAGACTAAATATTCATGACTTAGCCTTATACCTATTCTAGAGCCTATTGTCACACTTGTCTAACCTTCGTGCAGGCCACATGCATCCTTAGTCAAATCCAAATTAGTCCCATACCCTCATTTACCAATCATATCCCTTTGTGTCTAGTGTTCTTCTAGTTAGACACTAGTTCCATAATAAGGACACTAGCACCATGTGGCACTAGTGTCCCAAAAATGATGCTAATGTCATTTGCCCTAATATTTTCCAAATGAATATATTTTCAAAACAAAAGCCTCCTAAGGTTGGCCTAAACATATTTTATCATATGCATAAGAAACATAACAATATATATACATGAATTTTATCCCTCTAATAAGGAGATGGAAATCAGATGAAAAATACACATTCAAACATAAAACAAGTTGAGCATAATTAAGGTTATTAATCCCTATTTTTACCTGCTTCTTCATACTACCATCTAAATAAGCGCTCAACTCAAATTTTATATATTTCCATTCTTAAGCACATTCATGGCACTTAAGGGCACTATCATACTAGCATAAATTACACTTGCACCAATACTTAGGTGGGGATAACCACAAATGACTTGATCCCTCCTCAGATTATTGGTATGTAGGCAACTCTCATCAAGTGGGGTGTTAAGGATGTCCAACCTACCCTAATAATAAACACACATTTCAACTCATGATCTAGTTGTATGGAAGATTAGGGTTTGCATAATAAATTAGTCATTAAAAGTAAAATATAAGGTTTTAGAACTTGTGCACACAAGAATAGACCCCAAATATCTAGACACACGTGCACCCAAAAGCTCAAGATAGTCCTACACAAAGGATACTACTACCAATATCAAGACACTACCACCAATTTTTCAATAATGGTGCCAGCATATAATTATTGCGCTACTATGTAGAAGGGGTTCTAACATTGAGATCTAATTTAGGATACTCAGACCAACTTCCATCTCAATTTTAGCACTGAGATCATTGATATCAGTTGATTTCTAGCTAAGTCATTACTTGCACTATTTATTACTATTTAAAAAAAAGCCAAAGATAGTCAATTATATAAAAAATAAGTAGATGTATTTATTACATATTATTTCCCTGATTTAGTCTTAAACTCACAAAGTCCTAAAATATTAAAACATTTGGTGAACCTCACTTACTTCTAACATTGCACAAAACCTAACACTTGATAACCCTAGGGTTTACATTTCAAAAATTCAAATTATATATCCATACATTTTTTGATTTTATTTGTTATAGTCATGATCATAATGATAGAAGAAGTGTATCAATTTTTGTTGGTTTAATACATTCATTTGCATGCGTGTTCCCTTTAAATTTTAATGAATTCATAAAAGACATAAACACATGTATAGATGATGCTTTATATAAATTACAATATATATATCATATTTCATAGCATGTTATATTTATCCTATGTGGAATTACTATAATAAGAAAACCTTTGCACACATAGAGGATTTAACACATAAGCTAACAACTATGTTTCAAGTTTTAATGTCATATCTTATGCATATGAAAGAATATCTTTCTCCTCATATCCATGAGGGTGATATCTAATTTCCTTCTAACCAAGTCTATAATATCACTCCTCTGTGAGATGATGCAGCCTATACCATTGTCACTAATCCCCATACTTAGCCTATTTACCCCTCTTCCCTATAGGGTGTGTGCCTACATGTTCAATAAGAAACAACTAGGGTTTGCACTTGTGAGACTCTAAGAGATAAAATCATCAATATGAGAAAGATAAATCAGATTTATAGAATCAAAATAAGTTATTAAGTGAACAAATCACATTATTATGAAATCACATTACACGTACACAGTCTTCAGAATATGCTAGTGTAAACCATGTATATGCATCTACACCTAGCAAAGTTGTGCCTAACACTTTTTCATATCCAAATCATAAATCACAGTAAAGTACATCTACAAATAATGATTCAAAAAACATTAAAATATCAAATAAGAGTTCAAGTGAGGTGCTAAGATAAATGATTAAAACTAAGTTGATCAATCAACCTCCTCTACATCCAGTTAGGAGATCTATATATTATTATGCATATCATAGAATGCATGGGCACCACATCGATTAATGTTTTATATTTAAAATGAAAATATAATAGATAATGGACACATATGACTCAAATAATGACACATCATCCAAAAAACATATAATGGCACATCTACAAATTTAAAAAGGGTCAAATTCAGAAATAGTACAAAAATGGTTACTAAAGTAGATCTCAGAACAATAAAAAATTCACACAACACAATCACATTAAGAAATGATAAAAGAACATGTAAAGAAAGTAATTGATGCAAATATACCTCTTTTAAATGAGGCTCAAATTTCAAAGCAATATGGCTTTGGTCAAAAATATCTACAATAGTTTGATTATCATGGTCACGGTTTGGGTAAGCAGGCCTAAGGCATCAGTTCTCCTATTCTAGCAGTTGATAATATTGGTCAATAGGTTTTGGGATTTTTTTAACATCCTAAGGCACATCAATCACATATATGATTTATTAAGGTGACAAGTCCAACTACATAGGAAATGTTACAAAAAATTCAAGAAGTTAAGTTGCAAAATCAAAATCATGCTAAGCCAACAAATATTGTCAAAAGAGGCCTTCTAGCAAAAGAGATTTCAAATCACCATATGCCTATAATAAACATAGTTTCAAAGGGTAAAATCACAATCAATATTCAAAATCACTATTCAAGAAGATCAATTCCACAATATGAGGCAATTCCTAATGCTCATCTAGATACAACAACAGTCAACACTAGCATTTCAGATTATTATGATTTAGATGATAAATAATACTTAGATTCATACTAAAACACTATTGAACTACAACATAGCAATCAAATTTCATGAGAGATTACCATTCCTATTTTTAACACAAGACACAATGATGGTGAGTCTCCCATGAGACTCATCGGTCACTATTATTTCTCTCTTCTTGTACATACTTTCCATCTCTTTTGCTTCTTGTACATAGTTCATTTTCATGTTTCTTGTACATATATTATATCCAAAAAATAAAAAAATAATATATGTCAAAAAACATAAAAAATATTCAAAAAGTTTACTCAAAAAACATAAAATTATAGATTGTATGCATTGCTATGTTTACATTTCTTATATTTACCAGACACTACATATGCTAGCTATCTTAGTATACTTAATTTTATTATACATACATGATTCAATTGTTCTTTTTGAATGTTTGCATTCCTTACAAGACTTATTTCCACTACATTGATCCAAACTTTCTATTATCTACCCATTAGGGGTATATACACTGATACATGGGTCTTCACTTGACACATTTGCCCACACTAGGGGCATCTTATACACAGTTTCAATTAACAGGTTTTATCATTCTATACTCTACATCCTAGATTTAACATTGTTATATCTTGATATTGATCATGATATTCTTCATCATATTTTTTTATCGACTATTAATTTTTTAGACTCGACATATGTAAATCCTAGCTCTTACATAGATTTTTATTCCATATTCATGCATAATTTCATTTATAGCTTACCTAGTTTAGACTTGATTGTATTTCTATGCTTATTCTATTTGAGGGCATTTGAATATACCATTATTCTTAGGATCTATACCACTTCTATTCATAATATGTATGCTTTGGACATGTGCCCATGTCCTTGTGTGTGCCTTTCCTAATTATGTATGCAGATATTTGAACATGTCCTTCTATGTGGATCTAGCCAAGTTTCTTATTTCTTGATTATGTGGACATTTAAACATGTCATTATATGTATTTTTTCTTAGATTTAGTAAAATGTGCCCATGCCCCTTATATTGTGGCCCCTTGGCCTCCTTTGTGTCTTTCATGCATTTTGTATGTAAGATTTCTTGTATGTATCATGGCCATGACACTTATATTTTCTTATTACACACACCAATTTTTGATGTCATGAGGGACCTCATGCATCTACCCTTCCCATTTGGGTTCCATGATGGACATCATGCCCCATCCCCCTAGATAACTACCCAATTTTAATTAGATTTTTTGTTACATACATTGATTACATCTATCTTGACACCCTTGTGAAATTATAGAAATGACATACATCTTACATTAAACACTTATGCTCAAATTATCTTACATCCTGATGTTACATATATGCTTCCCCTAACACATGTTTTGCAGAGATTTTTATTTTGAGGATAGTTCTTGTATAGGTTCAATAATTGCCCTCAAAAGAGGGGGAATTCATAGGGGTTTGTCATAAAGATCAGGCTCCTATATTGTATTCATAGTCCATTTTCAACACATAGGCCCAATTATAGAAAATTAGACATAGGTAAACCTAGTAGGAAAATAATGACCTAGAAAGTAGTCCAATTACACATAATTTAGACTAGAAAGACACTAGTTCCCAAATGGAGACAATAGTGCCACATGGTGCTATTGTCAAAGATATGGTGCTACTATATAGTAACCTCAGTTATAGAAAAACTCACATTGGCCAAAATAGTACAATGGGTATAGTACAAGTTTGTGCAGACTCAGTTATAGATTTATTAGTTATACTTAGGTTTGCTCAAATTCATAGCAGTACATCTTATATTCATATCTATTTTCTTAGATTAGGGGCATCATGTGTGGCATGACCATTCCCATATTTATATTAGATACCCATATATAGTTTATTACAATTTAGTCCATAATCTATATACTCAGATATCAAATTTGGGGGGATGTATATGGAAAATTATTTCTGTATGCTCACTTAAACACCAGTTGATTAGATGGAATGACAAATTCATTGTCATTCTTTACATTGTATACACCCAACATAATATTCTAGGTTGTACACCAGTTTCATGCCTTACTCTATCTAGAGTGGTTGGCATTCTTGAGTGGCCTAGAGATGCATAATATACCTAAGTGGCCATAGAGCCAACATACACAATTAGATATAACCAGTTAAACATTTACAATACTTCACACAGTTCAATTTTAGATTCATATACTATACATGGGTGGGAAATGATGGTGTCATAGCCTACTTGAGTTATTTATCCACCTATATGAGAGGGTTGGACACAACATCAAGCCAATATAAGCTATTCATAGGCCATAATCTACCAAGCAGGGGTGGGAAATGATGAAGTCAAAACTAGATGGAGTTGTTGAGCCACCCACACATGAGGATTGATCATGATATCAACTTAGTCCAAGTTATTCATAGATTAATCACTATATACACACATGTTGTCACCAGGTTCATGTATTAGTTCATGTACCCAATGAAGTGACATGCATTGGAGCATGATTCACATACTTAGACCTAGCTTCATATACTCAGATCTAGGTTTATGATCTTCAACTCTTAGGTAAGTCCAAGTACACTTCTTTTTCCTTTATACTAATCATTTTATTTTGTTTCATTTCTATAATAAAGGGGGGGGGGGAAGTGTAATCACCCAAAAGTGGCATTTGAGTGCTAAGTGTGCTACTTGAGACTAGTTATACCTAGTTTATCCTAGACCTATCTTAGAGTATAATGTCACACTTTCCCAACCTTTTTACAGGACACATACATCCCTAGTTGCCCCCAAAGTAATCCTAGACCCTCATTTTTGATCCTAGACCTTCATGCCTAGTGTTTTACTGGTTGGACACTAGTTCCATAATAATGACACTAGCATCACGTGGTGTTAGTGTTCCCAAAATGGTGCTAATTTCCTTTTCTCTAACATTTCCTAAACGGATATCTTTTCAAAACTAAAGCCTCCTAAGGTTGGTCTAGACATCATTTATCATCTGTACAAGTAAAAAAATAGTATATATACATAAATTTTATCCCTCTAACTAAGAGATGAAAATCATATGAAAAATACACATTTAAACACAAAAAAAGTTGAGCATAATTAAGGTTATCAATCCCCATTCTTCCCTACTTTTGCATATTACCATCTACAACATCCCTAAGCTTAGATTTTTCATATTTATAGTATCAAGCACATTAAAGTCACTCAACGCCACTATAATACTAGCATCACGTACACTTGCACCAATATTTAGATGTGGATAAATACATTAGGATTGATCACTCCTCAAAGTATTGGTATGTAGGCATCTCTCTTCATAGTGGGGTGTTGAGGATATCAAACCTACCCTACTAATGAACAAATTTTTTAGATCATGCTCTAGTTATATGGAGGATTAGGGTATATACAATAAATTAATCATTAAAATAAATATAAAAGGTTACAAAACTCATACACATAGGAATATACCCCATATATCTAGACACAGGTGCAGCCATAAGCTCAGGATAGTCTTACACAGAGGACACTACCACTAATATCAAGACACTACTACTACTTTGCCAGTAATGGTGATATTATACAATTGTGGTGATACTATATAGGAGGGGTTATGACACTGAGATCCATCTTAAGACACTCAAAATATTTTCCATCTCAATTTACAACACTCATATCATCAGTATCAGGTATTTTCCAACTACGTCATTACTTGCACTATTTCTTACTATTTTTAGAGAAGTCAAAGCTAGTCAATTCTATAAAAAAACAATGGTTGTATTTATTGTATATTATTTACCTGATTTAATCTACTCATCTCTTTAATAAACATAGGATTTAAACTCACTAAGTCCTAAAAGGTTAAAACAATAGACAAGTGCCAAGTGAGTATTAAGTGTGGGTTTCATTTGTATTTATATGAGTCCATTTAGATAATTTCTCACACCACCGACATACTATGAAAATGGGTCGAACCCTAGGATTGATCTAATTTTCAAAAGTTATTTTTTTGGGTGAGGGTGACTAACATCACCCTCATGTTAGTTTTGTTGATGAGACTGCTTGAGCCCGATGTTAGTGTTTAAGAGACATGAATGTGATCTGATGATCTAGAGATGTCTAAATAAGATATTTAGTTGCTGTGACATAGATAAATATTTTATTTTATGTGATTGGAAACAAAACAAGAGGATCATAATAATAGTAATCATGTGGATGTGAGCTAATAGTGAATAAAAGGTATATATGTGTCCACAAGTCATAAATGGTTAAGGTAGGTCAAAAGTGACATTGTCAAGTAATTAATACTAGATTATTAGTATCTATAAAAGGTTATATCTTTCTATGAACTTTTTAATTCATCATGTTGAGATACATTGATTACTTAAATATGCCTTGCTATTGTTATATTCTTTACAGTGCTACATTTCATGGATATGTGACTTTGCTATTAGTGACATTGACATAGACTGATGGTATTGATTAGTTTAACTTGTTTTATGTTTTATTTTTTCTATTTAATTTTATATAGGTTAATCATTTATTATTATTTTGTCTTAGTGTATGGTATTTTTTTAATTAATTGTATCACTATGCCTCTTTATTTGGGCCCTTGCCTTCTCATGTGATTTTTTCTTAATTGAGTTTTCATTATATGACTTTTCTTTGGGCCCTTGACTTTTTTACAACTATTATTCTTTGAGTGTTTCATTATATAATTTTTATTTGTATGGATTTTTCCTTGTGTGACATTTGAATGTCCTTTGTGAGTGATTCTTTCCTTGTGTGTGACATTTGATTGTCTATTGTGTGTGGCTCTTGCCTTGTGTGACATTGATTAATTTTATGTCTGCTTCTTTTGTGTGGATCATGGCCATGAAATTGTGTACTTATGAGTGGATATATCTAATATTGTTTTCAATCTTGTGGTGATATGATCCATATCACACAAATACCTTATTATGTGCAGTGATATGATCCATTTCATCCACCTTTCCTATGCAGGTTACTCTTATTTGGTTATATCTATGACGGTTATTATTTTATGACTAATTGTTATATGTATTTCAATATGAAACTTATATGCATCACACTATATGTTTCATATATTCCTTCATAATATATTCATAAATATGATGGAATATTCTCCACATGCTAGCACATGCATCTAAATGATTACACCTTTCTACATTACATGATGCAATTAAATCTTTTATTTTGAGATGAGTAATTGTAGGCTAGATCCATAACCTCAAAATAAGGGTATATTAGTGGGTTTTTAAAAGATATTTAAGCCTTAATTTATATAAAATTAATATTTTGGGGAAAATTTTTAGGTATATGCAATGCATATGCACACATTTTATAGGAACATGAGTTACATGTTTTTTAGATTTTTCATATTTGGGATAAAGCGAGATATATATTTTTAACATTATATATCATGTTGGAACCAGTTAGATCATATTTTTGGCATGAAAATTATTCATGCATCCACTATTTTAGTTTTCTATTTTGGCATAAATTGCAGACACCTAATATTGACCATCAATGGCTTCAACTGGACTTCAAACTGATTCTTACCAACCATTGAAAATTAAGCCTAAAAAATCACTAAAAATACCAAATTTTATTGTGCTACACTCATAAAAGTTCATAATATCATTAATAAATACCTAATTGGGGTATCATACCATAAACAACAAAAACCTCTCATGATTCATCTCCAATTATTCCGCAGCATTATAACATGAAATTTGACCTATAAACCTATTAAATGGGGCAAGTACACACATAAATAAAATATTAAATTTGATAAAAGACTAATCAAAATTAATTAAAATGATAAACCAAATTAAATGCCTAGTTGAAATATCCATGAGCAATTAATGAAATTCTAAAAAATAAAATTCAAAAATCAAGAATATCCTAGGAATTCAAAATTACCTTTTGTGAGTTGTCAAAAATCCTAAAATATCTCACCCATGCCTATTCATTACTAATCATGAGGATTGGACACTTTTTAACTCTACTGGGATTAATTAACTCACTTGGGTTAGGTTTTAACCCATTCTAATCTTTAACTATACTCTAACTCACTTTGAGTTGGGGTTAGTTTCTAAATTTATAAATACAAGCATTTGCCTCTCATTTATGAGAGTTTGGATAGAGTAAAGTTATAATGTAGGTTTTATAATAAGATTGAAAACAATAATGTTATAATTCCAAAATCATAAGCCAATCCATTAATCCATATTAAAACCAACCATGGCACCAAGGAGAGAAGGAACAAAGAAAACTCCACTGCTAAAGATTTTTTGAGCATAAGCCAAGAAAGCCAAATGAACACATCATTTGGAGCATTCAAGGATGGTAAAAAATCTCGTTTCTTTTAAATTTTAGTTGTGTTTTCAATTTTTGTTTGTTCATTAAGCTCCCCTTATGATCTAGGCCTAGAGATTTTATGCTTGTTAGTGTGTTTATTTCATTATTCTATATGAAAACTAACACTTGATTTAACCTCATTTCTTGAGTCAAATTCCTATGATAATAAATGGCATGCCTGATGGGACCCTAAATGCTCCATGTAGCAAGGAGATGAAGATGTAACTCATAAATCAATAAATGAATGCCTTAATATCTTCAAAATTGTAGTTTTAACTTTATTTTTACCATATTTTTATATTTAAACTAACTTGGATCTACACAGAGAACGACATCAATCAGGGATAACCAACATCAATTCTACCAAACCATCATCATTTTTGCCTAGCCAAGATTGGTTTTGGGTGATCATAATCAGTCGATTGTAGGGGAATACATGACTTAAAAACTTGAATTTTGAATTTTTTTAGCATTCTTACTTGTGATTTCTTGGTTTCATTAGAATTTATAGTCCCTATATAATCATCTCCTTGCAATTTTTGAGAAGTTTTTATCTAAAATTGAGCTAATTAACATTGTTTTTTATCTTGTGTTGGTTTTGCCTTCAGGTTCATAGGAAACCAATCTTGATTTTTATCGACTGATATCAATTATTACCAATTGGCATTGCTTACCTATTAACTGACATCGATCACAGGTGACTGACATAGGTCTCTATGTTTTTAAAATAAAAACCTGAGAGCTATGTTTTGAAAGTTTATTTGCTCATCATTGAAAATGCTTCAAAGTAGGGGGAAACTCTCTAACCCTTAAAGGTCCAAGGCAAGACTAAAATATAAATTTGAAAGTTTAGACTAATGAACATTTCATTTTGGGTGTTTAAAAAGAATTATCTAAGTCATTCACACTTTATTTTAGTGCTAAAATGAATTTGTTAAATCTTAAACATTTGAATTTAGTGCTTAAAAGAAACCTAGATTTTCTAAATGTTTAAACACTTCACTTTGGTGCCTAAAATGAATTTTTAAGTCTTGAACATTTGGGTTTTAGTGCTTAAAATGAATAGAGACATTCAATGCTTAATTTACCTTATGCAATTTATTTCAAGACTTTACAAATAAGCCAAGGGGCCAAGTAAAAAACTTAGTCAAACATTTCAATTGGTGCATGAATTGACACTTATCTAGATTAAAATTTCTTGAAAGTGTTTATTGCTTGTGTGTTTTTGTGCAAAAATAAGAGTGCACATATGTTCTCCCCCATCACCTATAAGGAACTTGGGTGATCAAAAGTGCCTTTTCACTTGTAATTTGTGCTTAGTCCAAGGTATGGAAAGAAATTTTTTAGGCTCTCTGCAAAACACGTATGGTTTGGGTGATATAAAATCAGCCTTAAAGTATTTCCACTTAGTTTTGTTTTTTATGAAATTTGGCTTGTGAAGGGAAAGTCATTTCATCTTTATGAGTTCTTTAGGGAATCATTGACCTAAGGCTTCATCTCTCAATAGTGTTTCAACCCCACTCCATGATGGGGTATAAAAATTAGGGTACATATATTGTGAGAGCCAAGGAGTTGAGTTGCTAACCTTTCATTTTTAATGAAGTCTCAAGTCAATTCTGGTTAACTAAGGGATTCCACTAAGTAGTCCATATATGAAATCGATATGCAAAGGAATAAATATTTGCATAGTAAGTTAATCAATATGAACTCAATTGATGTGAAGATTATCTAGTGTTAACCACACTTAGAATCAATCTAAACATTCAAAAACTATAGTTTTAGTCAACCCCATTTGTCATACCTTGTCAGTTTAGGGCTTAGGATGATTTAATTAGTTGTATTTGGTCTTTTTTATTTATTGTTTGGTTATTGAATCTAAAACTTTGTTTGTTTATACCACATGCAAAAATGAGTCTTGTGTCCACACTACTCTATTGTTTAAGGAGGCATTATGTCATCCATTTGACACTATGCCTTTTACTTTAAAATTTTTATGTCAAATACATTGTGTGTGTCACTTTATTGAAATGGGTAATGTTACATTGCCCAAATTATTTAAAGTTTATGCCTTAGAAGTCTTTGAAACAAAACATTGTTTATACCTTTTGAGAGTGCTAATATTGTTATACTAATCAAATTATTTCATAGAATCATTTTGTCTTATGTCCAAGTTGCCATTATTTAAAACTAATCACTTGTGTCTTATGGGATCTTTATTTAATACTATTATGCCATTCAAGTTTTCCTAACTTGTTGGTCAACTAAAGCCCTAGTTTTCTTAAAGTTGAATTTTTAATTAAATTTGATAAGTTCATATTTAAACATTGATTAATTTCTATTTAGGCCTCATCGTGAAGGGGATGATACACATATATTTCTCTTTTAGGTTGTGTAACTTAGGTTGATTCATCACCCACTTCAAAAACTATTGCTTGTGCCTTTATTTTGGGAGAATAAATATATCTATAAGTTCCTTTTGTTTAGTGACTCATGCCAATTTGATCAAGTTTATGTCTAAAATCATGTGCCTCATCTATGCCAAAGTGTTCCAAGTTTGTTAGATTAAAATCATCCCTTTGTTTCAAGTCTAGCTTTTGATGTTGCATTTGACCAAGAGTCCTATCACATGCCCTATTTGAGCCTATATTTTGACACCACATTTGGGCAAAATACCTAACAACTTTTACCTTTCCTAGATTAGACCTATTTGGAACATTTTGGACCTAGAGTTGGCATCTTATTTTTAGTTCATTTTATTTGACCTTGTTTGTGTGAGACATTAACATTAGACATTTGATGTTATACTATTTTTACCAAGTCTTTTCATAGACTCTTTTGGAGATACAACACCCCTTGACCAATTTAGATATAATTTAAACCTTTTGCCTTTTCAGACATTGCTTTTTAGAGTTTGTAGAACTCTAACCCATCTTATCATGAAACATTTATAATTGATTTGACCATGTCTCACTATACATGTAGTGGAGTCATGTATAATCTAGGATATGGAAATATTATCACATAAGAGGACTTTGTTCAAAACCATTATGAAGATGATGTCATTTGTGACATGGATTATTATCCACCTTACAACACTCAATTAGGGGAATAGATTCAAGATCCTTTTGCCCATTATTTAGTTAACACATGTCCATACTCAAAGTAGGACCAAGAAAAAATGACATAGTATTTAGATAATGTACCTATGGTTACAAAAAAAGTCCAACAATAACCTTATTGTGTTATAATGCCATCAACCTATAACCCTTATCTAGTTGATCATCACTTACTAGCAAATAAGGATGATGTATTAAATATATCCACAGAGGTAGGGGCTAATTTTATGATAGAATTTCCCCATGAAAAATTTCTAAGTCTTTTAAGAGGGCTTTGTAATATGTCTTACAATTAGAACAATAGATAAACCTTTTCTAGTAAACCTCATGCTATAGTACCAATGTTCTATCAATATCCTCGTATGTTTGTCACACAAAAGAGCCTCATGGAGGACCACTTCATTTAAATGCAGACAACATACTAGACATATTTTAACCTAGAATGTAACTTTAATAATATGACCATGCCAAATGTTGCTTTTATTAAGTTAGATTCTTTAATAGGAGTCTGAATTGAATTGACTGGGCAAGAAAATTAAGGTTTAGACCAAGTTGCATAAAGCACCTTAATAGAAAACATGTTTAGTACCCAAACTGTCAAAGAAGTGTCTTTTACTTCCATGTAGAATAATGAGCCAAACATAGTGGACAATATACAAGTAACATCCAATTTAGACCAAAGTGGTGTTAACACATAAACAACTAGTCAACAATAAAATGTACCTTTAGTTATCACCATGAGTGGTTTGTAAATGTAGGGGGTAAGAACTTCTACCTCCCAACCTCAAATGAATACCTCTAATCCATAACCATCTACTTATTCAAGCATTAAACATCAAATATTAAGTATTCAACCAATGACCAGTGCCATGCCAAAATAAAATGTGATGAATGCTACTCTACCACAATAGGTGATGAGTAAAATTCCATAATAATAGGTACCATACAATGCACCCACACAAAAAAGGCAAAAAAATTTGCCACCTCAATAGGGGGAAACCAATGTTTCATCTCGTGAGGTAGTGATGAACATACCCATTCAATCATAGACCAACATGCCAATATAAAAACAAATGATGTCTAATCAACAATTTACAATTATTGGTTAGTGAAAAATATCAAACTTTTAATATGCATCTACTTTCCAATAAGGATTAATGAAACCAAGAGGTTATAATGTTTCACAAGTAGTAATTAGGAAATAATTACCTTTTACACCAAACATACCACAAATTCAACAACAAGGCCTTGGTTCATGAATTCTCCTCAATAACCAAGGTTTGACTAATTAGTAACATGTCCCTATTCAACCTCAATAGGCATAGTACAAAAATATCCATCCATCCCAACCATAATATTCCAAAAACTAGGACTATATACCCAATCTCAACTAGAATATCACATTGTAGCACATGTAATTTCAACAATCATACCCTAATACATGCATGCATATTCCCAATTCATTCCCTATCTAATCTAACATTCTAAAATAAATGCATCCATTATACCCTGATCAAAGTAATCCACTTATGACCACATAGCCTCCACCTTAGGCTAATGATCCCACTAGTTTTCTCACATAGGAACTATAATAAATGAAGGATGTAATTTCCCTCATTCAAGCCAAAAAGTAGACCAAGAAATTTAAGTTGGATAATGTGTGTTCTTACCCTTTCAACATGGAGTACTTGCAAATACCATTTCCTCTAGGGTACAAACCACGAAAGTTAGACAAATACAAGGGGAAAGGTGACCCCCAAGGCCAATTTGATGGAATTATTTGTTGCATGCCAACCAATATCATATCGTGATGTATACTTATTACTATTGTTTCTAGGGAGTTTATCAAGACAAGCATTGGAATAGTTCTTGAAATTGCCTAAAATTTCAGTATCTAATTTTGATGATCTTTAAGACAAGTTTGTGAAACACTTCTCCTATAATCTCAAGCATGATATTTTATTTATTGATTTGACATAAGCCAAATAGAAGGATGGTGAAATATTTTCAAGGTATTTGCAGTGATGGAGATCCCTTGCAAGCTGATTCATACATAGGCTACTAGACAAACAACTAGTTGTTATGTTTACCAAAAATATAAACAATGAGATATCTTATCTTTTAGAGTTATAGTATGTACATAAATTTAAATATTAACAAAGGTTTGTTAATCAAAATATCCCTCATTAACAAAGGGGTCATTAAACTTCCCTCATCAATTCAAAGCTAGAACCAAAATTAGAATAATGGCCAAAATTAGAATCAAGTCCAAGTGCAAGCATCACAATGAACCCCAGCCAATAATTATGACAAACCAAGGAGTTTAATTGTAACAAGAATGTTGTAAGGAATGAATTAAATGATTCATGACATGTCTAAATGGTGAAAACACCATCTGCTCAACCTACACTGCATATGTAAATTACTCCTAACCAACAACCTCTTCAGTAAATATAATAAATGAAACAAGCATAATAACCTAGACTAGTGCAACAAATATAATTACCTATGCCTTTTCAAAACCCTCTCCCAAGGAGAAATGTGCCAACTCATCACATTTTTAGTGACCTCAGACAACCCATTGAATCCATATTTTTTTAGCTCATTGTAGCTAATATAATTAACTGGCCTATTCCAAAGCACTATCTTGAGGGCCTTGAATATCTAAACTAATACATGGAAATTGAATTTTATGAGTATCATCATGTTAATGTCCATAATTTATGTTGTTATGTGCAAATTAAACATGTGGTTGAGAATATGTTGGAAAATGGGGAGCTAACATTGGTTAATAGAGATCCCACATCTAATCAAAATATGAAAATATATCAAAACCCATTTTCCCAACATAACAACCACCAACAACAATACAAAAACCAACACAATAATAATAGTATCAAAAACTAAGGTAGAACCAAAAAAACCAAAAAAATTAGTAGTAGAATTGACAATGTTAAAATAATGGACATAACTAAGGCCAAAATGATGCCAACAACCAACAAACCTACCATGTAGTTGTATATGCCTACAAAAAGGTTGTAGGCCATATTTTAGGAGGTTACATTAACACCATTTTCATCAATCCAAGACCAAGTGCCAATCAAAAAAGACCATTGCTAATCATTCCTAATCAACCAACCCATACTGATAATCCTTCTTTAACCTCAAACTATATACATGGGAACTAGTAAGTAGGGATTCCCATTTTTGGACCTTATACTGATAACTCATCATTAGCCCATGACCACACACAAGTACACCATCAACTAAGAATTATCCTATCTAGTCCCCTTCCATCATCATTTATTAGCAACAATGGTCCTGTACCTAATCTCAATTATGTAATCACAACTCGATGGTCGAAGATTACCATACTAGGCCCACAACCACCTACCACTTCACCCATAATATAACCAACTATTTTGGCTAGGAACAAGCCATTTACCATTGTAAAAGAAAAGATTTTTTACTATGGAATAATTACAAAATATGCCCACACAAATCTCCATTTTAGATTTGTTGTGTACATCTACTATCAATAAAAACATCTTGACATAATTCCTTGGCCAATACCAAGTTACTAATGACATATCTCTAGATAAATTTCATGATTTAGTTGGACACCTAGCTCTAGTCCAATAATTAACCTTCAACCAAAGAGATATGTCATCCCTTGGCCCACTTCATAACAATCCATTATACATCAAAATTTTCATAATGTGATATAAAGTGAAGTGTGTCCTCATATATAGTAGATTAGGTCTAAATATTGTGTGTTTAAAGCTCATCAATATTCTTGGGTATAATACAATAGATCTCTAAGCATAAACAATCACAATCAAAACATTTGACAATGAAGAATGGGAATCACAGGGCACCATTAGCTTGCTATTTATTATTTGGCCCTTGACCCACAATACATTATGCCATGTGTTAGACCTTGAATTATCATATAACATGATTTTGGGTTGACCTTGGATACCTAAGATTCATGTAATCACATCAACATTGTACCAATGTATGAAGTTCCACCATTTTAGTTTGGAGGTCACTATCCATGGAGATTTATAGCCATATGAACATTGCAAGCATTTAGAGGCCAAGTACCAGAGCTATAACTATCATTTCAGCTTGAATATAGTTGTAAAGAAAGACAAAGGGAAAGAAATACTTGTTGATTCACTAGAGTCCAATTGCATTAACCTTGATACCCTCGATTGACTTTCCCACATGCCACCTCTTGAAATGTCTAATCATTACACCATCTCAGCTAATGGCCCAAGATAATATTTGACCCATGATACATTCCACATCACCAAGCTTCCACAAAACCCAAATCCCTTTGGAAGACCAAAAGCCAAACCACCTTGTATGGAATGGCAAAGAAAGGGCAAAGCCAAACTACATAGTCCAACACTTATTAATTTCATACCAACCTCTAGCCAAGAAAATACCCTCTTGCAGATGATGAATCATGGTTGTATAATGACAAATTGGTTGATTATTACAAAAATTCCAAATACCCCATTCCTAATAGGATCATGGAGAACCAATATTATGAAGGAGGAATCCTTTATCCAAATCAATAGGGAACACTTTAGCCAATTTCTATGACTTGATACAAAGGAACCTATGGTCTTATATTTAAACCACCTGGGGGTGACCCCACATATCTTATTTGATTTCTATCACCAATGACTTAGAATATTACTTTTGATGACCTATCCCAAAATTATTTGTTTGACACTAATGCCATCTGTACCCTTTAACCAACTATTCACCATAAACCACTTCCATTATATTACCCTCAACTGATAGTCTAGGCACAATAAGAATCAAACATGCTAAATAATGAGTTTTAGAATGATAAGGCCTTCTATGATTTTATAGGCCTTAGGGATAATGTTCTATTAGGAGACCAAAAATAAGGGTTCTCAATCAAACTAGACCCTGAAGCCTATTTTGGAGAATGGGTGGACACCCTTAGCCATAAATAATTAAATAAAACATTGATGTCCTAGAGTGAAAACCTCTTTGAGGTGTTTTTTGACTAGGGAAATAGTAAAGATAAAGGTCAATATAGTGGTGAAAACCTATTTTAGGCACCATTAGATGGGGGTGTTCAACCTTCCTCAAACACATATTAGGAGACCACCAATGATGAACTTGTCTATGGGTCTGATCTTAATCTTGAAAAATAATAGGGTTTTGATCAAATCATTTAGGAGACCACCAATGATGAACTTGTCTATGGGTCTGAGTTTAGTCTTGAAGAATAATAGGATTTTGATCAAATCATCTAAGATTTTACAATGGTATTTATTACATGGCCATCCATATCATTGGGGTATTCTGATTCATCATGCCTAGGAGAAATTGAAAAGCTAGTCCTAACAAAAATTGCAGGCTAATTCAAATATTTTCTCTCTATTATAGAAGATGGTTTAACCCTTCTAGTGGAAGACATAATAGAGATTAATATCAGGACTCTAGAGGACCCAAAATGGATCAAATTAGGTACATCCCTCATTGAGGAGTGTGAAGTCTTTACAACCCTATTAAGGGAATTTGTTGATATATTTGTATGGGCCTATTCTAACATGCCTATTTTAGACCCCACCTTGGTTGTACACCACATTATGGTACATATTGATGCCAAATCTATGAAAAAAATATTACATAAGATGCATTGTCACATTACTATATTAGTAAAGAAAGATTTGGAAAAGCTCTTAGAAGTGAGATGTATTCGATTGATCAACTATTCAGAGTGGATCTCTAATGTTGTACACATCAACAAAAAGCTAGAAGGAATTAGAATATGCACTAATTTTAAAGACATAAACAAAGCCTACCCCAAGTATGACTTTCCTCTTCTAAAAATTGACATGACTATCAACTCCACAATAGGTTATGAAATGCTTTCATTGATGGATGGATTCTCAGGATACAATCAGATTCAAGTCACACTAGGAGACCAACATAAAACAACATTCACCACTTCATGGGGAACATTATATTATTATGTTATGCTATTTGGTCTCAAAAACATAGATTCCACCTACCAAAGAGCCATGACCATCATATTTCATGATATGATGCATGACATTATTGAAGACTATCGATGACATACTAGATAAATCGAAGACCAGGGCCAATCATCTAGTAACACTACGTACGATATTTGAATAAATACATGAGTATAAAATCAAGCTCAACCCTAAGAAGTTTGTTTTTGGAGTTACTTAAATCAATTTTCTTGGTTTCATTGTGTCTCATAGAGGCATTGATGTCAATCCAGCCAAAGTACAAGCCATTACAGAGATGCTGCCACTATCCAATTTGAAGTAGCTCCATAGTTTTTAGGGAAAAATACAATCAATTAGATGCTTCATATCTTAGTTCATAGATAAATTTCACCCATTCACACACTGTTTGAAGAAAGGGGTCATATTTATTTGGGATGATGATTGTTAAAAAGCTTTTCAATAATTAAAAGACTATTTAGTGAATTTGCCTATTTTATTACCTTATATACTATGAAAGCCATTCTTATTGTACCTATCAATAACCAATAAATCCTTAGGGGAAATTCTATCTCAAGATGATTATAATGGAAAAGAGAATTACATATACTATCTAAGACATAAACTGGTTGTATATGAGCATAATTATACACCCATTAAAAAAGCCTATTTAGCTATGGTCTTTATAGCTCAAAAAATTGAGACATTACATGTTAAACAATAAGACCATGGTTATTTCCAAAGTATATCCACTCAAGTATATACTATCTAAAATATATTTTCAAGGCCACATGGCAAAATGGATCATGTTTCTCAGTGAGTTTAAGATAGATCAACTTGTTGAAGCAACCCTTATAGATACAAAACTACTAAGATTACAATTTTTTGATGGATCCATTATGACCATCATTGAAACACATCTTGTAGAGTAGTATTGGAATCTATATTTTGATGGATAATTCACAAAAAATGGATCAGGTGTAGGCCTTTTGTTTATTACTCCATAGGGGGATCTCATCCCTAAGTCATTTAGGATCATATTTCTTTGTGCCAACAACATGGCCAAATATATGAATCACTTATAGGGATTTAATAGATAATAAAATGGAACATACATCATCTTAAGGTTTATGGTGTTTCTTAGTTAATCATCAATTAGGTTACATATCATATTCAAACCAAGGATGACAAGCTAGTCCCATATAAGGGCATGGTCAACACTCTCAAATAAATTAACGATGCATAATTTGAACATATAACAAAGGCTGGTAATATAATAGTAGATGCCATGACTACTATTGGATCTCTCATTTGACATATATATATATATATATATATATATGACCAAAGAAAACCAATTTCTCATTGAAAATTTTCTTTCACCAGCTCATGAAACTTCAACTATTATAATGATATATGCTATTATTGGTCCTAGATATAATTGGTATTCAGACCTATACACCTACCTCCATGATCAAATTATGCCACTAGACTTATCCCACAAATAATCTAAAGCCTTTATCCATAATGTTTCATGTTATACTTTACTCAGACCAACCCTATATCACTGTAGTATTTATGGAACTTTTCTTCATTATTTAACTTTGATATAATCTACACTAGCATTATAGGAAGTTCATGGAGTATGTGGATCCCACACTAGCGGGGTAGTCCTAACCAAAAAGATCTTACATACTAGGTACTATTGGCTAATGATAGACGTAGATGTAGCTGTATATGTGAGAAGATGTGATAAATGTCAATGGCATGTTAATCTGATTCATGCCCTAGCCAAGACTTTGAAACCAATGCTAACACCATGGCCATTTACTACATGGGGCCTTGATCTTATTAGGAAGATAAACCCCACCTCATCTAATGGCCATAAATATATCCTTACCACCATAGAATATTTCACTAAATGGGTTGAAGCTATACCCCTCACTTATGTGACTATAAATAAAATTTCTAAATTCATCTTTAACCATCTCAATTACCATTATGGTATTCCTTCTGACATTATATCTGATAATGGTGGATCATTCAAAAATAAGGACATCAAATCACTATGTGTTGAGTATAAGATTAAACAACATTTTTCCATGGCATATTACCCATAAGGTAATGGGCATGTAAAAGTATCTAACAAAACCATTAGAAACATCCTTAAAAATATTATCAATGATGTCAGTTGTGATTTGCACCTTCAAATATTCCATGCCCTCTAGGCATACCATACCGATCACCATAATCTAATAAGAGTCACTCCATATTCAATTTTTTATGGTACTGAATCTATTCTTACCATTGAAGTTGAGTTACCTTCATTACACATCTCTTTGAATCATGTCCTCAATGATGAAAACTATCAAGTATCTTGCCTACAAAAACTAGAGTTACTTGATGAGAAATGCATAGATGTAGTAAATAACCTTCAAGCATATCAGAACTGACTTTGTGGCCACTACAATCAATGCATAAAACATAAATAATTTGAGCTTGGTGATCTTGTTCTTAAAGAAAACAAAAAGAATACCACGACTAAAAAGAAACATAAAGGCAAGTTCAAACCCAACTAGGTAGGTCCTTTCATCATTTTTATAAGTTATGGCACTGGAGCAAACATGCTCACCACACTAGATGGGGATGAACTCGATGATTTGATGAATATTATACACCTCAAGCATTACTTCACTTGAGTGACTTAGTGTATTGTTTATGAGGACCATTTCAAGTTGTACCATATTATCAATATTCCTCTTTATATCATACCATTATGCCATTCTATCACTTTCACATTCTACCTTTATTCCATTTTACCATACCTTTTCTATCAATCAAGTTGATTTGACCCTACCTACCTAACCCATTGACTTTTTTTTCCATTGGTTCCATGATGGCTTTTAGCACAAAGATTCAGATCAAGTTTCAGTAGTTGTTTCAAGTATTCCAGATAGAGGCTATATTTTGGAGTAATATGCCAAAGATTTTGGTAGTTTCATCCTTCATTTATTATTCCATTATATACCAAGAGCACCTGATTATAATTGCCTATGGGTAAATCAGTGTCCCATCATCTTGACACTAATTATAAATGACAATGGGAAAATTAGTATCATTGACTTATGCCATTGTTTCCTAGCTATAACCACCTATAGGCAAACTAGGGGCAATAATTTTTTATCATGCTTTGAATTACCACCTTGCCATTTTTATGTTGTAATATGCCATTATGCCACCTTTGCCTATTTTTTTGAATTGACTACTACACTATTTAGATTCCTTCACTGTAAGGCATAACTACAGTGACTTGAGGTCTCCTCTTAGGAATATGTAGGCAGTGATTGGTTTACATTAATGTCATCTTAGTCACCTTTTTATCCCATGCTCTCACCATTTTTTAAGCAAATTTTAAGTTTGAATGCTCTCATCATTTTGTGAACAACCTAAGCCATGCTATTGCCATTTTATGAGCAATGTTTTAGTTTGAATGCTCTCACCATTTTACGATCTTGGACTATTTAGTTTATCATCATTCTCTATCGAGTTGGGATACATAAAAAACTCCAAAAACATTTGTAAAATCAATTTAGAAAACACAAAAAAATAACATTGCCACTTATTTGCCTTAAGGATTCTAGGAACCCTCACTACGTCACAAGAAACCACTTGTCATTTAGTTTCCCCATCCTTAATGGCCCTCTTGTCCCATCCTTATTATTCTATTCCATCATATTTTATTCTTCTCATCATTTTCTTCTATCCCATTTCCTAGGAGAACTACATTTGGGCAAATTTTTTTATTGGACATTGTATCCATGGAACTATGTAGATAATGTCCACTTTCCTAGTGCATCTGGAGATAGCTCAGATAACCCCTTCCTTTTATTCTATTCCCCTATTTTATTTGTTTTTTTAAGTTGTCTCCTTTTTTCTAGAGTCAATGTTCATTGTCTCATTTATGTTGTATTATTTTTACTAACATTATGATTAACCATTATTTGAGTTTGTTTCATGTTTTTTTTTTTGGTGTTTTGCTTATTTGTTTGCCTTTTGTTTGCTTTATTGTTGTTCCTTGATTTAGTCTATGTGCATTCATTAGGTGATTCCATGTGGATTATTCTTGAATCTATCCATATTCATAATTCAACATTGTCATCATGGTTTTTATCATTGGTGCATTGTTTTCCTTCGAGTATTGGATATTGTGTTAGTCTATATGCATATTTTGGCCATGTTATCATGGAGTTCTATCATGATGCCTACAATCACATGCTAAAAAGAAATAGATCCATGAGTCTACAAAATAATGCAACATTGATATATCTCTTTGGCACCATCAACATTCCCCATCTACTCTAAATCATATTCTAAATAGAGTAATTAAATAATAAAATAATTTTCTTCCTTTCTAGTTCAGATGCACATCTCCTTATTAGTAAGTTGCCCAAATTCATCTTTCTCCTCTGTACCAATTTTCCATCATATTTGCCATCATGTTTGCCATAATTAGGGTATAATGATTATAACCACCTCTAGGAAAATCATTGTATATCATCCCACATGCATTACCAATGATTCTAACCACATTTGGGTAAATTATTATGTTTCCATCCATTTGAAACTTGATGATTATAATTACCTTTGGGAAAATCATTCTCTTTCTTCTACCCAATTGGGGCATGTTTTCATTATGATAATGCTTATAACCACCTTTGGGCAAACCATTATCTCTATCCACCTAACTGGGGCATGTTTTTATCCTGTAAATGATTATAACTACCTTTGGGAAAATTAGTTTCTTGTTACCCTAAGCTTTTTTCAATGATTATAACCACCTTTGGGAAAATCATTACCTTTTTTATCCCACCTATGCTAGTGATTATAATTTCCTGTGGATAAATCATTCACCTATGTAAATTAGTCTTTTTCACCCCATCATTTCATCTATTTGGTCCAATCATTTCCTCCTTTGGAGGGACTGATCATCAAACCATTTTCCAACTACTCCCTTGAGGGGACACCTATAGTTCATACATTAAAATTGAAGTCATAATCATATTGAACCTTTTTATTATTTTATGAGATGATACTATGCTTATAGCTTGTAACACCTTCCGAAACAGGGGCATACTATAGACACCTAAAATTGGCCACTAATGGATTCAACCAAAATTTAGACTGATTCTTACCAACCATTATAAATTAAGCCTAAAAATCATTAAATGTCTAAAATTTGCTTATGTAACACTCATTAAAATTCAAAATCTCATTGAGACATCCCTAATTGGGGTATTTTACCATAAACAACAAAAACTTCTCATGCATTCATCTCTGATTATTCCATGACATTATAACATGCAATTTAGCCTATAAACCTATTAAATGGGGAAAGTGAACACATAAATTAACTATTGGAATTGATAAAATCCTAATAATAATTAATTGAAATGCTAAACCAAATTAAATTTCTAGTTGAATTATCCATGAGCAATTAATGAAATCTTAAAAAAGGATATTTAAAAACTAAAAATATCCTAAAAATTTATAATTACCTTTTGTGAGTTGTAAAAAATACTAAAATATCTCACCCATGCCTATTCATTATTAATCATGAGGATATGACACATTTTAACTCTACTAGGGTTAATTAACTCACTTAGGTTAGGTTTGAACCCATTCTAAGCATTAACTATACTCTAACTCACCTTGAGTTGGGGCTAGTTTCTAAACTTATAAATATAAATATTTGCCTCTCATTTATGAGAGCTTCGATAGAGTAAAGTTATAATGCAAGTGTTATAAAAATATTGGAAATAATAGTGTTATAATTCCAAAATCATAAGCCAAGCCATCAAGTCATATCAAATCCAACCATGGTGCCAAAGAGAGAATGAGTAAAGAAAACTCCATTGCCAAAGATTTCTTAAGCACAAGTCGACAAAGCCAAATGAACACATCATTTGGAGCTTTCAAGGAAAGTAAAAGATCTTATTTATTTTGCATTTTAGTTATGTTTGCAAATATTATTTTTTCACTAAAATCCCCCTATGATATAGGACTAAATATGTTATCCTTGTTAGTGTGTTTATTTCATTGTTTTATATGAAAATTAACACTTGATTTGACCTCCTCTCTTGAGTAATATTCCTATGATCACACAAATTAGATCAAATATTGGGACTATTTAACCTTAAATTCACCATATATATATATATATATATATATTGTGAATTTAGGGTTAAATGGATATAGATAGCTTAGGAAAAAAGGATAGTATAATATCTCTAAAGTAGGATAATTATTTGAGAAACTTAGATAAACATATATTGAATCTATTATGTTGAGATATGTTAAAAATAAAAAATACAACTATGCTAGATATTGTAATGTATTTTAACTTTTTAGTATTTAGATATGTAAATATTATTTTTGATTAAAGGGTTGAGTATTCTAAATTAGTAAAATAATAAGCATAAAATAACCACTAATTTGTTACAGATTTTGACTAGCTTTAACTTTCTAAAAATAGTAATAAATATATACAAATAAAGAATTATCTAGAAAATGCCTAATAAAAATGATATAAACTGAGATTAAAATAGGTCTACATGTCATCAACTGGATCCTTATGTCACAACCCCTCCTAGATAGTAGTGCCACACTTGGAAAGTAGCACCATGTGGTTCTAGTGTCATGAAAATGACACTAGTGTCTTTTATCTAAGACTACTCTAAAATTTTGGGTGCAAATGTGTCTATGTTTTTGGGTTTTATTCTTTCATGCACAAATTTTAAAACTCTTTAGTGTGCCTATAATATCTGATTTATGATGTAAACTGTAATACTCCTTGAAATTAAGGCATGAGCTGAAAAGTGTGTTTGTTAGTAGGATAGGTTGGACATCCTCAACACCCTATTATGAAGAGAGTTGGCTACACACCAATAATCCAAGGAGGGATCAAGCCCAATGTAGTTATTCTCACCTAAGTGCTAGTGTAAGTGCAAGTTATGATAAAATGATAGTGGTCATGAATGCTTTGAGTGTGCTTGAGATTAGAGATTTAGAAAAAATGAGCCTAGGGAAACTGTAGATGGTAGTATGTATAAGTAGGGCATAATAGGGATTAATAACCTTGATTTTTCTCAACTTGTTTCATGTTTTAATAGGTATTTTGCATCTCATCTCCATCTAGTGGATAGACGTCTAAAATTCTTATATTTATGGTGTTCTGTAGCTTGTGTAGACAATAAAATATGGTTAGGATGACCTTAAGAGGGTTTTAATTTTGAAAATATATTTATTCAATAAAGATAGGGTAAAGGACATTAGTGCCATTTTGGGGACACTAGCACCATGTGGATTTAATGTCCTTAATGTGGCACTAATGTCTAGTTGGTAGGCTGTTAGGCACGAAGGGCTAAGATCAAGAAACGAGGGTTTGAGACTACATTTAAGCTAGATAGGGATGCCTTTGGTCCACACAAAGGCTAAAAAAGTGTGATAATAGGCTCTATGATAGATATAGGGCTAATATATGAATAGGTTGTCTCAAGTAGCACTCAAATCACTCAAATACCACTTTTAAGTGATTACATTTACACCCCCCCTTATGCTAGAAATGCAATAAAGTGAAATGACTAGGATAAAGGAAAAAGAAACATACTTGGACTTACCTAGGAAGTGAATCCCATGAAGCTAAGTTTGAGTATGTAAAGCTAGGTTTGTGTATATGAATCATGATCCAAATCAAGACCTAGAAATGAAACGTGAATAAATCAATCCTTACTTAAGAGATATCAAAAGAAAAAGACTAAGATAAATAAAGTAGTAATTGAGTAAAACTAAATAAAAATATGGGAAAGAAAAAATGAATGGATACACCTCATTGGGCACATGAAGTACTGCATGAGCCTAGTGAAAACCTATGTGTGTGCATGTATATAGTGATCAAATCATTGAATATCTTAGACCAAGCTAATAACTTTCTCAATCATCATGTGTGGGTGGCTTAAGAACTCAATCCAGTTTTGATTCCATCATTTCCCACCCCTACTTGGTGAATAATGACCTATGAATAGCTTGGATTGGGTTGAAAGTGTGTCCAACCCTCTCATGTGGGTGGCTCAAGAACTCAATTAGGCTATGAATCCATCATTGCCCACCCATGTGTAGTAGATGCATCTAAAATTAAATTACATAAAGTAATATAAATGTCTAAATGAGTATATCTATGTATGTCAGCTCTATGTCCACTCAAGTACATTAGGTGGTTCTGGTTCACTCAAGAATGCTAACCACTGTAGATGGAGTAAGGCATGAAACTAGTGATAACCTAGAATTAGATTCTAATTGTATAAAATATAGAGAGTGACATGGATTTTTACATTCTATTGATCAACCTATGTGTAACTGAGCACATGGAAACAATGTGTCACATACATACCCCCAATTTGATATTTGAGTATACTAATTTTGGACTGAGTTGTAATGAATGTATCTGAGTATATGAATTAAATATGGAAATGATCATGTCATACATAATGCCCCCAATCTGAGTATAATATGAATTTGAGTTGAGATAGTGTGAATCTAAGCAAAATTTAAGCATAAATGTTAAACCTATAAATGAATCTATGCAAACCTTTACATACTGTACCTGGTGTGCTATTCTAGCCAATTTAAATTGTTCTAAAATTAGGGCTACTATATAGTATCACCAAATTTGGATAGTAGTTCCATGTGGTACTAGTGTCCCTATTTGGGTGCTAATGTTTGTTTGGTCTAAATTTTGTGTCACTATACTACTTTTTGAGTCACTATTGTTTTTGCGTTTACATTATCTTAATTTATGAAACTAAGCCTTTGTGATGGAAAATGTTCTATGAATGTAATATAGGAGCCTAATCTCTATGAACCTTATTAATTACCCCTATTTTGAGGGTAGTTGTTTAACCTATGTAAGATCTATCTTAAAAAGAAATATCTCTATAAAATGTGTGTTAGCTGGAGCATATATGATAACTGCATAATAATCTAATATATTATGCAAACATAATGTAGAGTATTTTAACTGCTTGGCTCAAGAATAACAAGGTCGCTACGAGAATTGTGCATGAGGGTCGTCCTTTTTGGGAAAACAAAAGAAACCTTGAGGAAGATATTCCTAATTTTTATGTAGAATTGACAGATTTTCCCTTTCAAGAGGCCAAGCCATGGGAGAATTTTTATGTTAAGGAAAATGATTTTGACCCTAAAATTAGGATGACTTCTGGTTGAAGAAGGACATTGAAGAACAAAGATTGGAAACCTGAGAAAATAGAAGCCTATTGGAAGTATAGGCAGGAGATTTGTGAGACAACTCACTATTTTGGTAATGTAGATTCAGATGAGAAATGGGAGGCAATCTAGGATGAATGTCATATGTCTCCTATCTCTAGTCCTAATACAAGAAAACTATAAATAGAGGGTGGAGAGTTAGAAGCCAGAATAGAATCTAGTCATATAGTGCAGGCCCCAAGACAAACCTCATCTACAGTCACTGTCGCTATCTGGCCCCAATCTCTCAGTGCCATAGAAAAAAAAGAGTGTAGTATCCTCACCACCTAGAGCCTCTCCATTAGTGTTAGCCTTTGGGGTTCCTAATTTTGTATAATCACCACTAGCAGTAGTGGTAAATGTTGAAGAGAAGGAAGCACATCAAGAAGAAGAAAAGGCCAAGGAAACATAAGAGGCTAAAGCTTTAGCCTGATTCAGAGGCAGAGGTAGAGCCCTCACAACATCAACCACTGAGTACATTTGTTGCTCCTTAGGCACGTGTTGTTTCTCCTTCTTCTTAGTATTTTCCTTCTTCCATAGGGGTGGTAATCTCAACTGGCCAAATAATATCCCCTGTCACCTCTACTGTGCCAATATCCCAATTTGCCCCACTTATTACTACTCAAGCCACATCATTGCCTCACTTTTATCCCTCTATCCCAAAGAGAATACCTTCCCAAATTCCCCCTAGCCAACATTTGGCTATTCCCTATGGCTTGCCACAGGGTTATCCTGTTGTGGGTGGGCATATTGCCTCTCCCTCTACCTTCCAAACTCAAGCAGATACTGCTAAGAAGGCTAGGGAAGCCTAGATGGAGAAAAAGAGGATGAAAGATAATAAAGCTCTGGCTACACCACATATGAGGTCACTATTTGACCCAATCTATCATTAGCTAACTGTGACCCATTTGTCACCTAATGTAGTTAAGCCAAACTAGCAGATGCAGCCTCAAGATTATATAATGAGTGTAGTGGCTATGGATATGTCAATTTTTAGACCACAAGATAGGGTTGAGATACTGAATGAATCCACTTCTACTATTGCCACTGATTATTTGAAAGCATCAAAGAAGCTATAAAAGATGGAGGCTAATTTAGCTCAAGAGAAAGCAAACTGTAGTGGTCTGACTATAGAAATCAAATCAAAGAATGATGAAATAGAGAGTCTCAACAAATAGTTTCAAGATATTATTTCTTGTCAGACTCACCAAGCTATTCAGGCCCTAAATGCTTCTTTGAAAGAAGAGTTGACACAGGAGAGAGCTGTAGTGATAGCCCTAAGGCAGGAAAAGGCAACACTATAGAAAGAATGTGAGGAAAACCTGCAACAGGTCACTCAGTTCTGGCAAAAGCTACTGAATGAACAAAAAAATACCACTGCCATACAAGCCCAACTTCAAGCTAAGCAACAAATAAAAAAATAATTGACACTTGAGTTGGCTAATAGGTCAAAGAATGTAGGATTTTTGAACTTGGTCAAGGAGCTATATGTATCAATATGGAAAAGAATCTCTAAGGAGATTACTTAGCTCAGACCCTCTCTAACTTTCCTACTAAATGCACAAAAATTATGTGAAAAGGTGGAGACTTTAGTTTAGGCCACTCTGTCCACTATCTCTTTGAGAGTGTTTGATTCTCAAATGTTGCTGCAAAAGCTATATGACACAACTGATGGAATGTTATCAACATTAAGGATTAGTGACATAATGATTGATGTGAAAAGGGTGAATGAAGTTCTCAATTGCAACTTTGCAACAATTAATTTCAAAGAGCTCTTGGATGTGGTAAAAGAGGGAATAAAAGACATGAAGCAGAATATTTAAGATCTGGTGCAATTGGGTCTTCCCTCCCCTTTTCTTGATAGCAACACTATGTTAATGGTTGATGAAATTAAACCTTTATTATTAGCTAGACAAAATGATCAATCAATTTTCTAGGGTTTAATAGATGATTCATCAGTGCCAGAAGTGGAAGTTGTCTTGATCCCCATGTCCCAACTTGAATTCCAATTGAAGGCTGTAGTTCATATTTTGTATATTTTTTCACATAAGGACATCATCAACCTTGATTTAGCCTTCCAAGAATTGCAAAATAAGCAGGGACTATCTGATGCTGAATGGTCTGTTTATCAGACAACCTTACTATAGTTGTGATTTTTTGCCACATTTTTATATGCGGGAGATTGTGGATTCTTTTTTGAGTAGGCTCAAAATTCCTCAGGGTCACCAAGAACTATAGAGTAAAATACTCTACATTTTATTTTTAGTTTTAGTTGTGCGCTCCAAGTTTTGTCCCTGTGCATTTCAGTTTCGAGGCAGTGAAGTTTTTGACACATAATGTGGGCATGAGTTTTCATTTTTGCCTAAATTTTTTCTAAGTATCAAAGTCACATAGAGCATGCCAAGTGTCATCATTTGGGACACATTTTATAATTTCTATAAGTTATGCGGAACATGCCATGTGTCCTGTTATAACTTAGCAAAAAATGCCACCTGTCCCCATTCCCCTTTTGAAGCTACTTAGGCAAGAAGTGTTGTGGGTCCCATTTTCTATAAGTTGATAAAGTTAGGAGGTAGTAGAATATGATAGATGTCAAAGATGGAGCACTCCTGATACTCCTGATACAAAGACAAAATAAAGAGTATAAGTAATGCAAAAAGTGTCGTGTGTCTTCTGTAAGTGCCGTGGAAGCTGTCAAGTGTCATTTTATAGTGCCTCTTGAATAATGAGATGGTTTTAAAGTGAAATAAGTGGATGCTACCAAGTGTCCTCACCTGTTTCATAGTGGGAAGTGTCACGTGTATCTAATTCAGCCAATGATCATGTGAGGAGACTAAATGTTTCAGATCCAAAAAATATCTTTTGTTAGACACTTCTAGTTATGTTCAGTTTGGTTAGGCCATTGGGATTTGATCATGTGAGGAGACTAAATGTTTTATATCTAAAAGATATCTTTATTAGACACTTCCATTAAGTTAGATTTTAGTTAGATTGTTGGGAAGGGAATGTGCAGGCAATCTATAGCCAGTCCTATGATATAAATATGGGTGCAGACTGCAAGGGGAGATAGAAGATATCATCATCAGAAGAGAGAAATAATTTTCTATAAGAGATTGTTATCAAGAAGTTTTATACTTTCTTTCTATGGCTAGGAATATCATTTGCCTTTGTTCTATTTTCTTGAGTTATAAATTTTATATAACTGTGCATGTATCTGTGCCTTTTATGTGACTAGAAAATTAATAAGATTGAATTTTGTGCCTTTGCTGATATTTTCTATGTTACTACAAAAATCATCTAAGTTGTGAGCTTTTGATTCTATTTATTTTCATCTTTTACATTGATCATTCATTATTTGCTCTCTAATGTAATTGAATCCTAAAGATAGCTTCACTGTGCTTAGTATTAAGGATCAAATTAAATTTAGGGACATCGCCATAGTTAGATTTTATTTCATTGCATTGGTGATTCCATTTAATTTCTATCCCTTTTCTCATAATACATTTGAGATAAAGAAGAGCCAGCTTCTTTAAAATCTTGAGGTCGTTTCAGGTCATAAGTCCCACATTCCTGAAACTTCCCATTGTTGGTGTTGGAAACAACACAATTCTAAGCATCAACACATAACATTGAAATTTAATATAATCTAAGCATGAGTGTTTAATGTAAGATGTATATCATGTATAATATTACAAAAAGGTGTCAAGATAGATGTAATCAATATATGTAACAATAAATCTAAGTAGAACTAAGTAGCTACCTAGGGGTATTGGGCATGATGTCCATCATGGTACCCAAGCAAGAAGGGTAGATGCATGAGGCCCCTCATGAAATGGAAAATTGGTGTGTGTAAAAAATAAATGCAAGTTTCATATCCATGACATATACAAAAAATGATACATACAAAACACATGAGGCACACAAAGTAGGCCAAGGGGACACAATACAAGGGACATGGGCACATGCCATTAAATCTAAGAAAAGAAGACATACAAGGACATGTTCAAATGTCTATATATGTAAGAAATAAATAATTTGCCTTATATCCACATATAAGGACACATTCAAATGTCTTCATACACAATTAATAAAGAACACATAAGGGACATGGGCACATGCCAAAGGCATACATACTATGAATAGAGGTGGTGTAGAGCCAAAGAACAATGGCATACTCAAATAGCCTCAAATAGATTAAGCATAGAAATATAATAAAATATAAAATATAAAATCTATAAATGAAAGCATGCATGAATATGTAATACAAATTTATGTAAAATATAGGATGTACATATGCTGAGCCTAAAGTAGTGATAACTGACAAAAAATCTAAGTATAGGTAGCAATGATCAATATCAAGATATAACAATGCTAAAATTGGAATGTAGAGAATGTAAAGATAAAAATTGGTAATATAAACTATGTATATGATACCCCCAAATGAGTGAATGTGTCAAATGAATAACCATGAATTGGTGTATATTCCCCCAATGGGTAGATAACATCAAGTCTAGACAGTGTAGTGGCCCTGAGTCTTGTAAGCAATCTACAAACACTCGACAGGAACAAGTGAAGCATGTAGTATGATAAAACTAACTATATTAAGATAGATATCATATGTAATGTTTGGAAAATATAAGAAATGTAAACGTAAAAATGCATACAATCTATAATTTTTTGTGTTTTCTGAGTAATTATTTGAATGTTTTTGTGTTTTTGACATTTTATATTATTTTTGTATTTTATATAAATAATCTATGTACAAGCAACATGAAAATGAACCATGTACAAGGAGAAAAAGAGAGGAAAAGTATGTATAATAAAATAGAAACCATACTAACCAATTAGTCTCATGAGAGATTCACTATCACTATGGCCTGTGTCAAAAATAAGAATGATAATATCTATGTAGTGTGAATGCTATGATGTAGTTTAATGTTGTTGCAATAGGAATCTGAGTATTATTCATCATCAAAATCATAATAACCTAGAATTCTATAGGGAATTACCTCATACTATGGAGTTGACCTTTCTGAATTATGCTTTAGAATATTGATTATGATTTTTTCCTTTGAAACTATTCTTATTGTATATGTATGGTGTCATGGAGGCTCTTTTTCTAGAAATCCTTGTTTGAGAATGCTTATTGGCTTAGCATGATTTTGACTTTGCAACTTAAGTTATTTCTCTTTATGTAACATGTTGTATGTATCTGGATACTTTGCCTTGATAAACTATATCTGTGAGTGATTTTCCTTAGGATGTTCAATAAACCCTGAACCTTATTGATCAATATTATCAATTGCTAGAATAGGAGTAGTGATGCCTTAGGCTTGCTTGCCAAAATATTGACCATGATAATCAAACTGTTTTAGATATTTGTGACCAAAATCATACCATTTTAAAAGTTGAGACTCATTTTAGAGAGGTAGGTTTGCTTGATTTACCTATGCTTGTTTTAAAGTTTCTTGCTCTGATGGTGTTTTGTGAACCTTTTGTTATTTTGAGTTATGCTTTGGTAGCCATTTTTATACTATTTATGAATTTGTAGATGTGTCATCATATGTTTTTTGGATGAAGCATCACTATATGAGTTATCTATATCCATTATGTATTATATTTTCCTTTTAAATGGTAAAAATGAATCAATGTGGTGCCCATGCATTCTATGATATGCAAAATAATATCTGGATCTCCTTGTTGGGTGTATTTCCCTTGGTATCTCACTTGAAATATTATTTTACCTTTGAATGCTTTTTAAATCACTAGTTTTTTATGTACTTTATTGTGATTTATGATTTGGATATGTAACATTGTTTGCCAAAAATTGACTAGGTGAAGATGCATATACATGATTTCCACTATTATGCCCTTGAGGCCTTTGACTTGTAAATTGATTCTCCAATGTTGTAATATTTTCATGTAATATTTTTTCTAGTTTTTTAAATCACAAGTAAAAACCCTAGTTTCTTATAATTAAATAATTAGACACATACCCTGTAGGGAAGAGGTGTGAATAGGCTAAGTATGGGGATTAATGAAATTGGTATAGGTTGTTTCATTTCATGTAGGAGTGATAACATGGACCTAGTTAGAGGGAAAGTAGCTATCACCCTCATGGAGATGAGGAGGAGAAGGAGATTCTTTCTTGTGCATAAAATATGACATTGAAACTTGAAACATAATTACTATCGTATGTGTTAAATCCTCTATGTGTGTATGGGTTTACTTGTTAATGGAAATACACATAGGATAAAAATAACATGATATGAAATATGACACATATTAAAACTGATATAAAACATCATCTATACATGTGTTTATGTCTTTTTTGAGTTCATTCTAAATTAAAGGGAACAAGCATGAAAATGAAAGAATTAAACTTTGAAATAAAAAGTGATTAATTTCTTCTGTCATTATTATCATGATTATATGAAATAAAAATTAGAAGATATATGGATCTAAAATTTGAATTCTAGAAAGTAAACCCTAGGGTTATCTAGGGTTAGGGTTTGTGCAAAAATTCAAATTATATTAAATAAATAAAACCCTAATGTGAGATTGATTAAATGAGTTAGGTTATGTCCAAAAATTATAAAAATATAAGTTTTTAATTCTAATTTGGTGCACAAAAAGTAGAAGGTAAGCCCTATGTAAAACTATAATTTTTAAGTAATATTTGAAGGAATTTGAGTTCACCAAATGTTTTAAAATTTTAAGGTTTAGCTATGCAAATCCTATATTTGATTAAAGGGATGAGTAGTCTAAATTAGTGAAATAATATGCTTAAAATAACCATTTATTTGTTACATATTTTGACTAGTTTTAACTTTCTATAAATAGTAATAAATATATGCAAATAAAGACTTATCTAGAAAATGCCTGATATGAACAATCTGAGTGATAGAAACTGAGATTAGAATAGGTATGAATGTTATCAACTAGATCCCTATGTTAGAACCCCTCTTGGATAGTAGTGACACACTTGGACAGTATCACCATGTGGCTTCAGTGTCCTAAAAATGGTGTTAGTGTCCTCTGTGTAGGACTACTCCAAACTTTTGGGTGCACCTTCACCTATGTTTATGGGTTCTATTCCTATGCACACAAAGTCTAAAACTTTATAGTGTGCTTGTAATAGTTGATTTATGATGCAAACCCTAATCCTCCTTCCAAGTAAGGCATAATTTGAAAAGTGTGTTCGTTATTAGGATAGGTTGGACATCCTTAACACCCTACTATGAAGAGAGTTGCCTACATACCAATAATCTGAAGAGGAATCAAGCCCAATATAGTTCTCCCCACCTAAGTGCTAGTGCAAGTATAAGTGATTCTAGAATGATAGTGGTCTATAATGCCTTGAGTGTGCTTGATATTAGAGATTTAGAAAATCTAAGCCTAGGGTAGTTGTAGATAGTAATATGCAAAAGTAGGGTAGAATAGGGATTGATAACTTTGATTTTTTTCATCTTATTTTAGGTTTGAATAGGTATTTTGCATTTCATCTCCATCTAGTGGATAGAGGTCTAATATCCATGTATTTATAGCATTCTGTAGCTTGTATAGATAATAAAATATTATTAGGCCAACCTTAGGAGGGTTTTATTTTTGAAAATATATCCATTCAATAAAGATAGGGTAAAGGGCATTAGTGCCATTTTGGGAACACTAGTGCCACATGGCTCTAGTGTCCCTAATGTGGTGTTAATGTCTAGCTGGCACATTGCTAGGCATAAAGGCTAGGATCAAGATATGAGGATATAAGACTATGCTTAATTTGAATAGGGACACCTATGGTCTACATAAAGGATAAAAAAGTGTGATAATAGGCTCTAGGATAGGTCTAGGGCTAAGCTAGGAATATGTTGTCTCAGGTAGCACTCTTATCACTCAAATACTAATTTTAGGTAATTACATAATGATAATAAAAATAATATACTTAGGTACTTCTAATGCTAATATAGATCTAGATTTGGAACATGTATAAAGTAGACTAGATATGGATTCTAAATCAATCACTTGATTTTAAAAATTTTACCTTTGTAATCATAAACACTTACATCAACATGAAATAGTTATTCGGATGCTATTGTCTAACTTGAATGCATGTGTCTAATACATAATTCTATATGAAACTATATGTGACCACCTAGATGCTTATAGATTCTGTGTCACATTTTCTTTGGTACATTCAGTCTAGGTCATGGATTGTCTCTCCTTGTCAAATAACAAAACCCTGGTTCATCTTCATAGTGGTTGTGGGAAAATTGGGTTAGTGGGAACATGGTGTTGATCTGCCTTAAAGACCCCTCTATCAATGAGTTATACCTACATAGTCAATAGTCTAAAGAGGGAATCTGATTTATGTAACTCTCCCTTATGTGTTGGCTTGTGTGTATAATGCAATGTGTAATAATAAAGTATATATAGTGACCTAACATGTAAATTGGTAAATTTGGCTCATGGAGTACTCCTTTAGTACTTAAAATCTATAGATATGTTGGAACCTTATGACTAATATGGAAATATGAGAAAATAGGGAAGCCTTGCTGACTTGAGTGCTTGATTGAGTTCTCTTTTGGTCTCTACTTGATTTATGTTAGGTGGGTAATGAATGACAATTGATATTGTATTTATACCAATCCCTTCAGAGAATATCTCTCATTAAATTACTTAAGTTTACCATAGGAATACATTTCATTTTCAACTTGGATGACTTTAGGGCACTGGACACTTGCATTGGGATAAGACACTTGCATCGACGTAGGGACATACGTGTCTGGGTAGTTGGAAAATAGGTGCCAATTTAAAACTTGTAGATATGGAAGATAAATAATTTTATAACATTTTGGTCAAGATATAAGGCTTGGGTCTTAATAATAACATTGGTTAGACTAAGAGATAAGCAATAAACATAGAGAGATAGTGTATATAATACTTTTAGTAGTGGGAAAGGTCTATAAGTTAAAGGTACATCCATGGTATGTATTTGAAAAGTGTAAAAGATTGAGGTGATATATAATTTATAAATAGTATCTACATTTATTTCCCCCTTTAATATTGTAATGAAATTTCTATTTTAAAGGAAAATAAATGCATATTTTATTGTGTATAATACACCTTGCCTTTGCTTGAATTCAACTTTAGTGATTTTCTAGTGACTTATATACAACCAAGAGCATACCATAGTATATAATCAATGTATATAATCTAAAATTGAAAACATTAACATGATTAAAATCAAAAGATAATGAGGTTTAGGAGTACATCTTTGTATTGATGCAACCATCTTGGCTTTTGGAAATTTGATTTGAAAAGATAAATCATTATGAATCATTAGAGCTAGGATTAGGATAAATATAAAATTTTGAAATTAAATATATCTAAAAAGATAAAGAGAGATTAGAGGACACATGCCCCCAACCTTGGATATATATATATATATATATAATAAAATTAAAATTTATTATATATTTATTTTGTTTATAAATATTTATAAATTTTTAACTATCATAAATTTATAATAATTATAAATATACAAATTTATAATTGTTTTTATTAATTATATAGTTAATAAATATTTAAAAAAAAATAAATATACAATAAAATTAAAATTTAAGAATAAAATATAAGTAGTATTTGCATAAAATTAAATTAAAATTTAAATTTAAAAATAAATAAAAATATAAAAAAAGATAAATATTTAAAATAAACATTAAAAATTAAATACAAATACATTTACATTTTATTTTATATTAGAAATATACATTTTATTTTATATTAAAAAAAAGGTGAGTTTCCACTTGGCAGTTGAGATTATCTCAATCATGTAACCCAATCATACTTATAACCTAGTTAGTGTGATCAAACCAAGTCAACTCATATTATAAATATTATGAGGTTGGATGATTTAATCCAATACAACCTATAAAATTGGAAATATTGAGTGATTTATATCACCTCAACCATACAAAAAAGTGAACCATCTACTATAGTAGATTAGCTCAATACAATCCATAAAACTCCAACCTGGTGGGTGATGATAGTCCCTAAAAGTGTTTCAAATCTAAAATTGATCTAATTTTGAAATTTATGTACCCTTAGCATAACATATACACCTTAGATATGTATCATACTCAAATTGTGTATAACAATGGTACTAATGTATATAATTATGCTACAAATGTGTATCTAAATCATATAACTATGAATTTGGCTAATTTAAAACTATGTAAGTGTGGAGAACATCTTTCCAAAACATAGCCCCAGTATAATCTAAAGCTGAAAATTGGTGTAAGTGTAGAGAACATGTTTCCAAAACATGCCCCCACTGTAATTTGAAACTAAAAACTAGTGTAAGTGTAGAGAATATGTTTTTAAAACATACCTCCACTATAATCTAAATATGTGAATTGGTGTATGTGCCAATGTGATGAACATGTTTTTAAAACATGACCCCACTATAATATGGGTATGATGCATACTAAATAAGTGTCGAGAACATGTTTCCAAAACATGCCCTGACTAAATCTAAAACTATAATAAATGTGGAGAACATGTTTTCAAAACATGCCCCCACTGTAATATGAATTTCTGAAGTAATGTGGAAGTTGTGCCTCTATGGCATGTCTCAACTGATATCCCCCCTTTTGAGGTGAGGTAAAGTAACAAATGGTATTTACCTTACCTTAAAAGGATAAGATAGCCATGTAAACTATGAATATACCATATAACATATAGAGGGAACATGTTGAGGTAGATATAACATTGAAGCACAAAGAATGTGAATGTACCAAGTCCTAAGATGCATGATGTAGATCATGCCAATATTTAGATAGTACCAATACAAGCTCAATAAGTAATCAATCACACACACAAGAATACTCAAATTAAAATCAATAGATAATGGTCCAAGGAGACCTCAAACAAGCGGCATGTTCAAATGTCACACAATCAAAGGGACATGACTTAGTCAAATGTCCATAAAAGCAAGAACAACATATTCAAATATCAACATACAATAAACAATAACATTCAAATGTGAAAGAAGAAAACAAATTCATAGGGAACATAAACAATGGATCATATTCAAATGCTCAAACAAACAAGACAATAACAAGATAAGATACTCAAGGAAGTGCATGAATTAAGACATAAGCAACAAATATAAACATATCATACTAATCTATGTATCATATATGTTAGAAAAAAAATGTTAAGTACATAAAATATCAAGTACACTATGAAAGATATAAGTATGGATAAATGCATGTGTAAGGACATAATCTAAAACATGATAATGTAAAATGACCATTGAATTATATAAACTATATGTATAATGATCAAATAAGTAGATGCCCCTAATACCCCCATGACATGAGTAGAGGGAAGGCCCACATCCAAAAGTGCATAGATAATGTATATGTGCATGACTAAATCACACTAAAATTATGTGTAAAACATGTGTAAATAGAAATTATTGATATGAAATTTACCTTAAGTTGGATCTTTTACATTTTTTGAATCATGGTTGGATAAGTGGAAATGGTATATAACATGTTCCTCACATTTTACATGTGCAGTAGAAGAACCAATGCTAACTTTTGGAATATGGATCAATTTGCCTTCATGAGGAAAAAAATACCTTGCTGATTTTGCCCAATTTTAATTCCATTTGATATAACCAAAGAGTGCCCAATGTAAATGCACATGGATATTTTTGTGGCATAACCCAAACCTTTATTTGAATCACTTTAGGACCATAATAAATTGGTATTATTATGTTTCCCAAGAGGTCTTTTCAACCTCATTTTCTTTGTAAGTATTTTAGATCAAAGCCAACCTGTTGAAAATGTCTTATATTGCAAGTAGTTTTTATTTGTGTAGGATCAATATGGTTATGCCAAAAGTAAGCACCAACCATGAATACTGTTATTGTTAAATATTTTTGACATGGATTCTTTTTGGATTGTTCACCTTGGGGTGTTTTCATAGGATGTGGACCTTGGATTGGTACCACATTGAGTAAATTCTGTAGAGCTCCCATATAAATATTATGAACTACACATTTTTTCATAATGTTCATTTGGTAATTCATCTCCCTTCTTTATGTGAGGAATAAAACTTTGGTATTTATAAGGGGATATGTTAAGATCCTTTGTATGAGTAAGTATGAATGAAGCATATCTATGCACATCCACATGTAAACGGGTAAATGACTCATATTTTTTATGAAATGGTCTTTCTTTCAATGGAGAAAGAAGACCTCTATTAAAAATGAATTGTAACTCCAAATATGAAGGTCTAAATGCTAGCTCTTATGATGTACTTTTGAATAAAATGGTATAATCTTGAATGGATTCATCATCACATTGTTTTAAATTTTGAAAATTTTCTATGTAAGTTTTGTTACCTTATGGATATTTAAATCAATGAATAATGCATCTTCTTATTGTGAAAAAGTGGTTAAAGAACCCTTTGGTAGGCTATAGAGCCAATCATGAGCCTCATTGGAAATGCCATATGGAATACCTTTAGCAATAGTTTGTCATATTTTTCCCAATGACCAACATAATATATAAAGTTAATCACGTGGTTAAATGGGTCCTTATGACTAAAAATGAGATCTAAATTTGGTAGTTCAAAATCTTGTGGATAAGGATATTCAAGTAGACATTATGCAATAGGTTGATTGTTGAATGAGGAAACATTTGCATTAATATTATATAAAGTCATTTACATTTGAATTATATAAATTTACTTTTAAATATCCCCAATAGTGCTCATCATAGAGATAAGACACCCCAATGGAATGGTGGTGTTTGTAGTAGTGTTATCATTAATACTAATCCACCACCTTTCTTAAATCTAGGCATATAAGTATCATCATCTTCATGGATAAAAAATACAAGTTATGAATCACTAAATTTAGGATACTTTGGTAATGGTATTGGATCTCTAAGTTGTGGTACCATTGATATATCATTTGAAGAGCTTGGTTCATTAACCTTTGGTAGATATATAACAATTCATATTGAAGGGAGATTTGGTAAAGGCACCTCTTTTGGTATGGTATAAACAATTTGCATGAATGAATCTTTTGGGAGATAAATATCCCTTGGTTTAAAGACCTTGGTTGCAAGATTTAGAACATTATGAGCCTTTAACACTTTAGGTTTGTAGTGTTCCCTTCTTCGTAGTGCCTTAAAGTTACTTGGTAAATATGCCATGATGTCTTGAAATTTTTTTGATATCAAATAAAGGAAAAGGGGGATTTTATTTGGAAATGTTTGAATTATGGGGGTTTGAATTAATTTATTTTAAGGAATATCCCCTTTATAATAAATTTATAAATCAGTCATAATATCCTTATGCATTTGTCATAATTTGTGATGATTAGATAAAGGAGCATCTTGATGATATGTATTTTTTGGTGGTATAAAGTGAATGAAGGGAATGATTAGATGACTTGCCTTTTTGGTGACTCATGGATGTTTCTAAAAATCCCAAGCCTTGCCAACTTTTATTATATTTAAGAGATATAGGGTGGTTTATACCTTGTTCATTTTTACCTAATCCTTATCCTTTTTATTCAAATTTTAACAAATATCGAAGGCCAAAATCATATGATGGTGGTGTAGGAAGTAAAAATAATGACTCTTTATATTCCTTAAGATGGATCAAATCATCTCTTGAAATGGTGGAACCATGGCCCTAATTAGAGGGATGATATATACCACCTTTCAAAGATTTGAGATTGGATGTTTTAGGATTTGGAATAATACAAGAGTAATCAATTCTTACCTCTTATTTGATATAAATTTGGAGAGTTTCATAATCATAATCATCAAATAAATCAATATTATCCATGATGAGAGAGATAAAAATCAAAAAGATTATGATAAATTAGATAAGAAAAATATAATATGGAAAGCTAAGGCAAGAATGATGTTCAAAGATCAAATTCACGAAATGTTTAACTCTAAAATCTAGATATGGGTAATCTAAGGTTAAAGGTGTAGCTATAGCCTAGGGCATAAGAATGGTAGACTATATCTAAAGTAGACCAATTATTTGTGAAACTTAGATAAACATATACCAAATTTATTATGCTAAGATATGTTAAAAATTAAAAGTATAACTATGTTAGAAATTAAAATGATAATGAAAATAAGATAGTTGTTTTTTATGCTAATACATATATAAATCTAGAATAGGCAAAAAGTAGACTAGATCTAGATTTTAGATTAGTCACCTATTTCTATAACTTATACTTATATATATATATATATATATATATATATATATATATATATATATATATATATATATATATATATATATATATATATATATATATATATATATATATATATATATATATGAATACTTATATTGGTCTATGATGGTTGTTTCAATGCTACTATTTTACTCAAACTTAGGTGTCTAGTACAAAATACCTGATGAAACTAGATGTGACCACCTATATGCTTTTAGATTCTATGTCACCTTTCCTCTGGTGCATTTATATATAGGTCATGATATGTAACTCCTTATCAAATATAAAAACCCTAGTTTTTTATATTCATAGTGGCTATGGAAAAAATGGTTTAATGGGAACATGATGTGGAGTTGCCCCAAAGACCCTTTATCAATGAGTGCTAACTACATAGATAATACTCCAAAGAGGCCCTTAGACTTAGGTAATTATCCCTTACATGTTGGATTATGTGTGTACTATGAAATGTGTAATAATTAAGTACATAGAGTGACCTAACTTGTCACATATAAAATGTGGCACATTTCAGTCATATAAAATGTCACATGAGTGTAATGAGTGTCACTTGAGATAACCCATCCCTAGCTTATCCCTAAACCTATCTTAGGGAATCTTTCAACACTTATCTAGATTTCATATGGGCCTTACACATCCTTAGACATCTCAACATTAGTCCTAAACCCTCCCTTAGGGATTTAGGCCTCTGGTGCCTTAGTTTATACCACTTGGACACTAGCATTGTACTTTGGAAACTAGCACCCCATGCTAGTGTCCTTTGCCAAATTTCAACCCCAAGGGATATATTTTCAATTCTTAAGACACCTATGGTCAGCATATACCTATTTCAAACTCCACATAAGCACCTAATCAATATAAATACATGATTTTTATCCCTTTATCCACTAGATGGAAATTGGATGAAAAATACACAAACAATCTTAGAATAAGTTATGCATAATCAAGGTTATTAATCCCTATTTTGCCTTACTTTTGCATATATACAACTATAACCATCCCAATCCCAAAGTACATAGATTTATAACCTCAAACCTCATTCAAAACACTCAATTTGACATGCATGCTAGCATTCACTTTCACTTGCACCAAGCACTTAGCCAAGAGAACTATATGATGCTTGATCCCTCCTTAATGTATTGGTATGTAAGTAAATATCAACACAATGGGGTGTTGATAATATCTAACTTACCTAGCTAACATAATTATTTTATTACTTATGCCACTCAAATACTATAATAACATGAAGGTATAGTGTTTTCTCCTAAAATAAGTCAAAAATAGTATAGAGACACCAAATTAGAACTCATCCACAAAGGTATAGGAAAATCAGACTCAATTAGAGGTGCACTTAGAAGATTAGATAGTTTTTGCACAAAGGACACTAATACTAAAATTAGGACACTAACATGATGTACTACTATCCAAGGTATAATGTTATTTTATAGGAGGTATTTTGACATTTGGACCTTGTTTAAGTCACTCAGACCACATTTAACACCAATTTTTAACTTCTAGATCATCCATCTAAGTCAATTTTTAGCTAAGTAATTATTTATGCCATTCATTATTATTTTTAGAGATATAAAATTAAGGCAATTATTACACAAATTAGTAGCTATATTTTTTGCATATTTATACCCTGATTTACTATACTCAGATCCTTTAACAACCTAGGTTTTACATTCTATAATCCCTAAAAAATTAAATCATTTGGTGAACTTGACTTAATTTGAATACTACCCAAACCCTAATCCTATATGATAGTTTGTACCCTTATTTTTAATATTTCCCTTAGATATGTTAGGATTTTTAGATTTTATATATTATATTTAATAACACTATTTCATTTATTTGGTATATGCCATCTCAAAAAGTTATATATTTTACTTTAGGAAGTGTTAGGCTTAGTGGTAATCCTATTGAGCATACTCAAATTCCTTATGTTTGAGCTTATACCATGTATGAAGGACCAATTATAACCCCTCATTTATTCTTCACATCCTATTATGTGGACTTCAATGATAATACATCTGAAGATGAGTAATATAATCAAGTTTAAAGTGATACACAAGATTGGAATTGAGACACACTCCCCCATTTAATAATTATAATATTTTAGTCAAAAATGATGAGATTCTACAAATTTTTAGAGATAGACTTTGGGAATAACCCCATGATCATGCATAAATTATGTAATCCATAAAGGAAATAAAGAACAAATCTAATAATGGATAATCTTCTACTCCCCTAGATGCTAATATTGTTACACCTAATTTGGGGGAAACTTAGATTTTACAACCTATTATAACTTGGAAACCTTCAACAAGGGAGATACCTCCTATGGCTAGTTCCTCCTCTCTAGATGTATAATCTGTTATGCATGAGATCCATGATCTACAAGCCATGGTGTTACATATTTAGAGGGGTGATACTAGTCCATCTCATGCTTTAGATTCTCATGCTCTCTTACATACACCTTTGGCATAAAACATAGTGGAAACTCCTTTGCCATCCAGATTTGTGGCACCCAAGCTTACTTTGTATGATGGTAAGGGTGACCCAAAGCACCACCTATGATATTTCCACATAACATGTTTGGACTATGTGTCTAATGATTGGCTCCTTAATAAGTTGTCCCCCCAAATTTTAAAGGACTATGCTATATAATGGTTTTATGATATTCCTAATTAGTCCATCAAAACATTCAATTTATTGGTAGATATGTTTTTGGTACACTTTTTAATCAACATCAGTGATAAGGTTTCCCAAACTAAAGTGGCACAACTCAAACAAAAGTATAATGAACCAATAGATGAATATGTCTTGTAATATAAAACTATATCAATAAAGATTAATATCCCCATGATAGATAGAGAACTCTAAGACATATTCAAGTAGAGTTTGTTACTGGCATTTCATAAAGTTATCAAAGTCAATAAGTTTCCATCATTCATAGATATTTGTCATAAAATGAAATAACAAGAAGTCAAGCTTATATCCATGTGTAAACTAAAGTACATAATGGGATTAGATTCAACTACTAAGAGTTTTAATAAGCCTCCATATAAGGCTAAACCCAATGAGAACAAGAATGATTCAAAAATGATAGTTAATGTAGCTTCAGATAAGGATAGCTTTCATGAATCTTCCTCAGTATTCAACATGTGTTATAAAATAGATCTTTAAATAAAATGTCATATCTCTCCCTCCCATTAAAGAGGTTAATAAAACTAGGCCTCTTCAAAATAACTATGATTCTAATGCATTATACAATTATCACAGGGTACCAAGCCATACTATAAATATATGCATTAGCTTACAACATAAGATACAATATTTGATATAAGCTAATATAATTGATATCAAAACTCCTATAGAGGCACCTATACCATAATAAATGAAAGCAAAAGCATTGAAAATATTTTTAGATCCATTTCCAAAACATAAAAATAATGAGACAATAGGCATTTTATGTGTTTCCAATACTTATTAGGCACCTCCACCACTATCATCCTATCATACTCAAATTATGGACACACACCCTATAAATAATAATATTACATTGTATCATACTATAGTGCCAAATATACCTCTTATCACTTTTTCCAAGCATGAAATAGTTGAAGATGACATAGATTTATACACACTATTTGTACATGCCTACATTGATCATCATCCTATTTTAAGTGTCATGGTTGAAAATAGGTCAAGTGTAAACATGTGTACTATCACACTTCTATAACACTTGGATTATTTAGAGCAAGACATTTATCAGACATATAATTATTTATGGTTTCAATGGCCAGATTTAGATATCCATCAAGGAGATAGTACTATAATTATGGGTTGGACCCACACACATGGCCCTTATCTTCATAGCGTTATCTAGTGTCAACATATTTGACATGTTATTGGGTAGGCCTTAGATACAATAGATTTGAGCCATTTCATCCACCGTACACATATGAATCAAATATATACATGATAATTATATGGTTATAGCTGATGGCCTTCCATATGAGTATCCTTTACCTATTCCATAACTGTTTATACAATAGACACCAACATTTTTTTAGCACACAAATTTTATTAACACACATATGATATTAGTTACACCACTACTATAGGTGAGGTCTAATCTTATAACAATACCATGTGTGCATACTCTCCCATAGAGACCTTTATTATAAATACCCTTGTATTAGAGACTATAATCACCTAAAAGTGGTAATTGGATGCTAAGAGTGTCACTTGAGTTACCTTATTCTTATCTTATACCTAGACCTATCTTAGAGCCCTAGACATGCTTTTCCAGTCATTATGCAGACCACAACACATACAGTTAGTCAAAAAATAGTCATAAAACTATCTTCCTAGATCCTAACCCAACTTTCTCAACATTTTTCTAAGTGGACATTAGCACCACATTTGGGACACTACAACCACATTGCACTAGTGTCCCCAATTGGGCACTATTATCCTTAGCCCTAACTCTTCCTAATGGATACTTTTTCAAATGTGTGCCCCTCCTAAGGTTGGCCTAAGCATATTTTTAAATTTATATAAGCTATAAAACCCTATAATTACAAGTCTAATTGACCTATATTCATTATATGGAAAATAGATGCAAAAACACAATCAAACTAAAGATAATTTGATAAAAATTAAGGTATTTGATCCCTATTCTACCCTAATTTTGTATACTACAATATACAACAACCCTAAGCCTAGTTTTAAAATACTTCAAAGCTCAAACACATTCAAGGAATCCAATTCCACTCTTATTATAGCATTCACTTACACTTGCATCAAGAACTAGATAGGAGAACTACATTAAGTTTGATCCCTCTTCAGAGTATTGGTATGTAGGCAAATCTCTTCATAGCAGAGTGTTGAGGATATCTATCCTATTCTACTTAAAAACACACAATTATTTTACATGCCATACTTGCAAAGAAGATTAGGGTGTTCACACTAAATCAAGTTTTATAGGCACAACACAGAGCTCCAAGTTTTGTACATGCAAGAATAGGACCTAAAAACATAGGCATAGGTGCTCTCAAAAAATAGGAACAATTATACAAGGGGGAAATTAATATCACTTTGAGGACACTACAAAAACATAGTGCTACTATCCATATGGGGCACAACTATCTAGTAAGTAAAAAATTTCTAGAATCCTATTGATGACATTTAAAACCATTTAGAACCCAAATCATTCGTGATAGTCACTTTCTAGATAAGTCTTTATTTAAGCCTATTTATTGATATTTTTAGAAAGTCAAAGATGGTTAAATGCCATAACAAATTAGTGGTAAATATTGACATTTATTTAAATAATTTAGACATCTCATCCTTTTAATCTAAACATAGGTTTTACATAGTGAAACCCTAAAAGGTTAAATCATTTGGTGAAACTGAATTATTTTGAATATTGCTTCAAACCCTAGCTTGCATTAATTCATATTTTTATGTAATAATTTAGAGCTATATACTTCTATTTTTTTGATTTTTCTTAGATAACCTAGCTAATTAAAATCAATTTCACATTAGGGTTTCAATTTATTTAATATATCATTTAAATTGGTACCAAGAAACCCTAGATTTAAAAACCCTAACCCTAGATGATCTTAGGGTTTGTATCCTTTTTTATCCTATTTTCACTCACCATTATTAATTTTTTAGAATTCTTATATTCTATTTTGGTATCTCTATTTCAATTTGTTTACTATATGCCATTTAAAAAATCTATCTCTCTTCCATAAGAAGTGCTAGACTAGGTGGTAATACTATAGAGCATATTCAAATTTATGTTATCCAAACCTTTAACAAGGACAAGTAACATATTAAAACTCTATCTATGAATCCTTTACGCCTTGATTATGTGGAATTTAATGACAATGCATCCAAATATGAACAATATAACTAAGAAAAAGATGAGGTCCACATTGAAAATTAGGACACACTACCTCCAATTAACAATAATGACATAATTATGAACAAAGATGAGGTATTATAAGGATTCAAATATATAATTTGGGAACATCCACTTGATCATGCACAAATTCTATAAGAAATATTTGAGATCAAAAATAAGACAAATAATGGTCAATCTTGAACCCCTCTAGTTAATAATGTTATTACACCTCCAATGGGGCCAACTCAACCAACTCAGATAACACAACCCAAGATTTTTATTCAACCATTAGTGATAGCTACACCACTTGTGGCTAGTTCCACAACTCTAGATGTACAATCCCTTATGCATGACATTCTTACTCTACAATCTAAGGTGTTACATCTTGATAGGGAAGCAGTTATCCCATCACGTGCCTTGGATTCCAACATCATCTTACATAAACCTTTGGCACATCACATAGAAAAAAATCCTTTTACATCCATTTTTATGGCACCCAAGCTCAAATTATATGATGGTAAGGGTGAACCAGAGCATCACCTCAAAGCCTTTCATGTAGCATGCTTGGACTATGTGTCTAATGATTGACTTCTTACAAAGTTATTTCCTTGTAATCTCAAGGATTATTCCCTACATTAGTTCTATGATTTTATAAATCAATCTATCATATAATTCCATACTTTAGCTGACATGTTCCTATCACACTTTTTTATCAACATCAGTGATAATATATCATATACACCAGTGGCATAGTTAAAGTAAAAGTCAATTGAGCTTATCAATGATTATGTATTATGATATAAGATAATTTTATCCAAATTAACTAAACCCATGGTAGACAGAGAGCTTTAGGATATATATAAAAAAAGTCTATTACTGACATTACATGAATTATTCTTATTCAATAAGTTTCCCACATTTACCAATATGTGCCACACAATTAAGGAAAGAGAGGTTAAGCTCTTAGAAATAGGCAAACTCAAGTACAAAAATGGATCCAAATCAACTATTAAGAGTTGAAATAAACCTACATACAAGTTTAGGTCCAAAAAACATAAAAATGATCAAAAGGCCATAGTCAACATAGCTTTTGAGCCTTTTCCCAGATTGGTTTTATCCACTCCTCAGTGTAAAGTCTTCACTAATCTTCCAGAGTCATCAGCATGGATTCTAAAATAACTATTGGAATGTAATTTCATATATCTCTGCCATTAAAGAGATTGATATGACATGGCCTCTTTTAAAGAGTTATGATTCAAATGCATTTTGTATCACAGGGCACCTAGCCACATGATAAATAGATGCATTAGCATAAAACACAAGATATAAAATCTCATTGAGGCTAACATTATTGATCATGGTACATGATAAAGGCATTGAAATAACAACAAACAAGGTCAAAAGAACTCAATGTATTTTTAGATCCTTTCCCAAAACATGTAACTAATGAGCTAGGGGCCATATTAGGTGTTCACTATACATACTAGGCGCATCCACCACCACATTCATATCACACAGTTATAGAGGAGACACATCCAGTACATAACATTATTGACATGTATCACACTATAATGCCACCTAGACCACTTATCACATTTTAAAAGTAGGAGATTGTAGATGATGACATTAATTTACATATGCTTTTCATATGAGCATATATAGACCACCATCCTATTCATAGTGTCATGGTTGATAATAGGTCAATCATAAGCATGTACACAATAACACTCTTATAACACTTAGACTACACAAAGTAGGATATATTCCCCATAAATACAATCATGAGTGGTTTTAGTTTCCACATTTAAATCTCCATTAGGGAGATTATGATTTTATTATAGGTTGGAATAGCACACATAACCACTCAATTCCTAGTAGTGCCTAGTGCAAATGTATTTGCCATATTATTGGGTAGGCCATGATTATAGAAACACAGAGCCATCTCATCTATAGTACATTGATGCTTGAAGTATATACATGTTAATTAGGTGTTTAATATTGAGGGTATATTATATGAGTATCCTCTTCCCATCTTATAGGTAGTTTTAACACAATTTCTAGCTATAATTCTAGCATAAACATCAATTACGATTCTAACACCATTACCAAATATTGAATGGTTATCTATTACAATAGAGAGTATAACTATAATGCATACATCATAGTGCTTAATAAAATACTTAGAGTAGGTTAGGCCTACTACTATAATATATACATGTACACATACTCTCCCACATAGACCATAACTAGGGAGACCTCACTGTTAGTGATATGGCATAGGTTCTAGAGGACCTTCCTTTACTCAGTTTATGCCGATATTAGTTATATTAGGTTTTATGGGTTCTCAGCATAAGAAACCTACATCACATATAACTTCTACTTATACTAGATGGGTCCCTAATACTCATACAATTCATAGGGCATCATAGTTAGTGCCATGACATCATAGCATCACCACATAGGCAGCTTCAAAATCAAATTATACAACACAATAGATCATGGGATCATAGTTAAATCATACACATGATTATATTTCCCATATTTGACATAGGTCATGATGATGGTGAGTCTCCCATGAGACTCATTGGTTAGTATGCTTCCTACTTTTGCATATACTTCCTTCTCTCTCTCACTTCTTGTACATAGTTTATTTTAATTTTATTGTACATAGATTATACTCAAAAAACACAAAAATCATTTAACATGTCAAAATACAAAAACATTCAAATTTTTTAAAAATACAAAATCTATAGATTTTATGCGTTACTATGTTTACATTTATACTACTTGCTAGATATTGCATATTGCTAGATATCCTAGTATAGTCAATTTTATCATACGTATATGCTTCACTTATTCTTGTCAAGTGATTGTAGATTCTAGATAGGACTCTAATCCACTACATTGATCTAGACCAACTATCATCTACCCATTGGGGGCATTTACACTAATCTAAGTTTATACATTGATACATATACCCATTTAGGGGCATCTCATACACAATTGCTATAACCAGGTTCTATCTTACATATTACACATTCCAATTTATACATTAATTTATCTTGTTATTGATCATTGTTCTTAATTACTTAGTTTTTTTTTCCAACTATCACTAGTTACACTCAGTATATATACATCTTAGAATCTACATAGATTTATACTACACAATTATACATGCTTTCATTTCTAATTTTCCTATATTAGACTTGATAATATTTCCTATGATTCTTCCATCTTCAAGGGAATTTGAATATGCCATTATTATTTGGATTCATGCCACTTATATATTTGTATGCCTTGGACATGTTCCCATGTCCCTTGTGTGTGCTCTACTGATTCTATATGCAAACATTTGAATATGTCCTTCTATGTGTCTCTATGCCAAATTGCTTGTTACTTGTGTATGTGGACATTTGAACATTGTAAGTCTTTATTCTAAGATTAAGTGACATGTGCCCATGTCCATTATATTGTGGCCCCTTGTCCTACCTTTTACGTGCCTCATGTGTTTGTATGTTTTTGTTCCTTGTATGCTTATACACCATGACACTTGTATTTGTTTGTTACACACATACCAATTTTCAATGCCATGAGGGAGCTCATGTGTTTACCCTTCCTACTTGGGAGCCATGATGGAAATATTACCCCATCCCCCTAGGTTGTTACGTAGATTTAATGTTATACATATTGATTACATCTATCATGACACCCTTGTGTAGTGCTAGATTATAACATACATCTTAAATTACATAGTTATGCTTAGATTTAATTACATTCTGATGTTATGTTTGTACATTATATTGAAATATCATGCACATGCTATAGAAAAACAAATTTTGTAGAGCCATTTATTTAGATGGTAGTTTTTACATAGGTTTCATGAATAACCTCAAAAGAAGGGGCATTCATAGGGGTTTATCAAAGAGATTAGTCTCCTACCTTGGTATTCAAAGATACATTTCAGCACACAGGCTTAGTTTCAAACATTAGACTCAAGATAGACACAAAACATAATAAAGACTCAAAAGTCAATTCAAATCACTCAAAAATTAGACCAAGCAGACATTAGCACCTAGATTGGGGCACTAGCACCATAGGGCACTATTGTCCATTACAAGGCACTACTGTTTAGTATCCCTAGCTTTAAGATAGTCTAGATCGTTCAGATAATTACACCAAGTATAATACAAATTTGCATAGATATAGTCACATGTTTGATATTATGTTTAGATATAGCTCAGATATATTCATTTCAACTTAGATTCATATCAATTGCTCAGATTTGGGGGTATCATGTGTGGTATGATCACTCACACATTTAATTTAGTTACATAGATTTAGCTATTACATAATCAGTTTAGCTTCAGTATACTCATATACTAGATTGGGGGCATGTACATGGAACATAGTTTCCATATACTCAGCTACACACATGTTGATTAGATGGAATGGAAAACTCCATGTCATTTTATATTATAGATACACTTAATATCACATGCTAGGGTGTCACCAGATTCATGCCTTACTCCATATGTAGTGTTTGGCATTCTCGAGTGGCCTAGAGCTACCTAATATACCTGAGTGGTCACAGAGATGAAATACATAGTTATATTTACTAAGTTAGATGATTTTAAAACTTTGTGTAGTATAATTATAGATGCATCTACTTCACACACGTGGGAAATGATAGAGTCATGGCCTACTTGATTTCTTGAGTCAACCACATGAGATGGTTAGACACACTTACAGTCTTACATAATCTATTCATAGATCAATATCCATTGAACAGGGGTGGGTAATGATGAATTCAAAACTAGATTGAGTTCTTGAGCCACCCATATGAGGATTGAGTAAGCCATTAGCTTATTATAAGATATTCAATGGTATGATCACTATGTATACTCACACACATAGGTTGTCACCAAGTTCATGTATTAGTTCATGTACCCAACAAAGTGTATTCATTAATTTCCTCTCTCTTTACTTAGTTTTACTCAGTTACATTATTTCAACATAGTATTTTGATTTTGATCATCTCTTAATTAAGGACTAATATTTGCATATTACATTATAGGACATTATTTTGGATCATGTTCCACATATGTAGACCCAGATTCTCATATTCAGACTCAACTATGTAGGTTTCACTTTCAAGGTAAGTTTAGGTACAATTATTTTTCCTTTATACTATTCATTTCACTTTATTGCATTAATATAATAAAGGGGAGAATATAATCACCTAAAAGTGGTAATTGGATGTTATGAGTGTCACTTAAATTACCCTATTCCTATCTTATCCCTAAACCTATCCTAGATCCTTAGACATAATTTTTTATTCATTTTATAGACCAAAATAAACTACAATCAATCAAAACATAGTCCCAAAATTACCTTCCCAGATCGTAAACCAACTTTTTCAACAACTTGCCAAGTGGACATTAGCATGAAATTTGGGACACTACAAGCACATGGTGCTAGTGTCCCCAACTGGGTGTTATTATCCTTAGCTCTAACTCTTCCAAATAGATACTTTTAAAAATGTGTGCCCCTTCAAAGGTTGTCCTAAGTATATTTTATTATCTACACAAGTTAAATAAACCTATAAATACAAGTCTAATTGATTTATATTCACTAGATGGAAAATAGATGTAAAAACACAATCAAACTAAAGACAAGTTGAGAAAAATTGAGGCATTTGATCCCTATTTTTGCATAATACCATATATAACATCCCTAAGCCTAGTTTTTAAAGATTTTAAAGCTCAAGAACATTCAAGGCATCCAAGTCCACTCTCATTCTAGCATTCACTTGCACTTACATCAAACACTAGGTGGGAGAACTACATCAGGCTTGATCCCTCTTCAGAGTATTGGTATGTAGGAAACTTTCTTCCTAGAGGGATATTTAAGATGTCCAGCCTATCCTACTAAAAAACACATAATTATTTCTCATACCATACTTACAAGAAGGATTAGGGTTTTCACACTAAATCATGTTTTTCAGGCATAAGACAGAGCTCCAAGTTTTATGTGCATAAGAACAGGACCTCAAAACATAGGCACAAGTGACCTTAAAATATAAGAACATTCCCATAAATGGGACACTACCACCACTTTGAAGATGCTACAAAAACATGGCACTACTATCCATATGGGATACTACTATCCAGTGAGGAAATAGATTACAAGATCACATTGATGACACTCAGAACTATCTAAAACCTAGTTTTTAGAATCCAAATCATTTGTGATAGTCACTTTCCAAATAAGTATTTATTTAAGCCTATTTATTACTATTTTTAGAAATTCAAAGAAGGTCAAATACTATAACAAATCCATGTTTAATTATTGCAATTTATTTAACTGATGTAGACATCTTAACCCTTTAATATAAACATAGGTTTTACATAATAAAACCCTAAAAGGTTGAAACAAAGACATGTGTATTCTAGAGGGCCTCTCTCTCCACCCCTAGATAAATCAATGTTACAACGTAAAGTAACCACTCTAGTTATAACATATTTTACCAGATAGGTCCTTAAGAACCCTATAGTTCATAGGCCAATTTAGTCAGCTTCACAGATTCATAGCCCTACTCCATAGATAGTTCAAGATACAGAGCACTCAATGCATCCAATTCTCAAATCCCAGATATGTCATCACATAGAGCACATGATCACCATCCCTAGATTTGATATAGGACATGTTGATTGTGAGTCTCCTTTGAGACTCATCGATTAGTAATATTTCTTCTCTTACCTTACTCGTATATAGTTTCATTTTCATAATTTATTGTACATACCTTATATACTAAAAAAATAAAAATAAAATATGTTCAAAATAAAAAAAGTCAAATATTTCTCAAAAAATATAAAATTTAGATTTTTTGGATATACACATTTACATTATTTATATACTATCTAGGTACTACACATGTTAGTTATCTTAGCATAGATAATTTTTATCATATATATATGCTTCACTTGTTCTCTTTGAGTGTTTGTAGATTCTCATAGGACTCAGGTCCATCACATAGATCAAAAGTTGCTACCATCTACCCATTAGGGGCACATACATACATACACTAATTCAACATTGATACATTCACCCATTGGGGGCATCCTATACACAAATTTCATTTTTCTATGTTATATCATTCTATATTACTCAAATTTTTGCTGACTACTACTTATACTATAGACTTGGTTAATGTATATATTTTCTATTATAATGATTTGTACCGCATGTTCATGCATACTTTTATTTCTAGATTTCCTAGTTTAGACTTGATTATGTGTCTTTACTTCTACATATATTCGAGGTCATTTGAATATGCCATTGATCTATGGCTTTATGCTAATTCCTTTCATTGTATGTATGCTTTAGACATGTGCCCATGTCCTTGTGTGTGCCTTCTTCATTATGTATGCAAATATTTGAACATGTCCTTCCATGGGGATCTAAGCTAAACTACTTATTGTTTGTATATATAGACATTTTAATATGTCCTTCTATATATTGATTTCTCAAATTTAGTGACACGTGTCCATGCCCATTGTATTGTGGCCCCTTGGCCTACTTTGCATGCCTTGTGTGTTGTATCTATGATTTTATTTATGCATCATGGCCATGACACTTGTCTTTGATTTCTAAACACATAAATTTTTGATACCATGAGGGACCTCATGCATCTCCCCTTCCTTCTTGGGTACCTTGATAGACATCATGCCCCATCCCCCTAGTTAGTTACACCAATTATTACTTAGATATGTAATTTATACACATGCTTACATTGTTATATCTATCTTGACAACTTTATGAATGATAGATCTAACATACATCATACATTAACAAATTATGCTTAGATTATCTTAAATTCTAATGTCATGTATACACATTATATTGGTTTATTATATAGATATCATATATGCTCAGTCTAACACACATCATGCAAAGCTTTTATTTTGAGGACAATTTTTGCATAGGAACAATAAATATACTCAAAAGAGGGGGCATTCATAGAGATCGAGCCATTTGAGTACACTCAAAGCATATTTTTTGGCATGCAAACAAAAAATTATAAAGCTCTAAATTAGGAAAACATAGTGAAAATAGTTAGACATAGATCAATTTTAATTTACACAAAAAACATAAAAAGACACTAGCACTAAAAGTAAGAAACTAACATGATGCACTAATATCGAAGGGATAACATTATTATATAGTAGATAAAAAATAGGAAACTATATATTTGATTGAAGAGCATAATAATTACAACCTAGATTTTCATAGTTTCAATCACATGTTATCATATTTGATCAGTTTACGCTCACTTTTACACATAATCATACTAGGTTTTCTCATATTGAGGGCATCATGCACAACATGATCAATCCCATTTTATTTTTAGACACTTAGATACATATTTATACAACTTAGTCTACAAACCATATGTATAGATATTAGAATTGGGGGCATGTCATGCCACACTATTTCCACATGATCAATTTTGCACCAACTCATCTCAGATGGAATGGAAAAATCTATGTAATTCTCTATGTTATATACTTTAGACACCATTTTTACTAGGTTACACACCATATTTATGCCCTATTCCATCTAAAGTAATTGGCATTTCCACATCATCCCAGAGCCACATTCCTAAGTGCTCGAAAGGCCCTTTCGCTATTTTTCATTTCAAAGTTTCTAAATGGCCCCAGGGCCATCCTACATAGTTAAAATTACATTATATAGTTTTAATTACAAATTTATCTTCTACACATGGGTCATAAATGATGGAGTCATAGCCTACTTAAATTCTTGATCCACCTACATAGTATTATTAGACAAACCATCAATCCAATCCATGTTATTCATAGTGTATAAACCACTGAGTAGAGGTGGGTAATAATGAAGAAAAAACTAGATTGGGTTATTGAGCCACCCACACATGGGGATTGAGCAAGCCATTCACTCAGTCCAATATATTCATTGATTAATCACTATATACATTCACACACACAAGATGTCACCATGTTTTTGCATTGGTTCACATACCTAGTGAGGTGTATTCATTCATTTCCTCTCTCTCTTATCTCCTTACTTATTTTGTCTTTGTTTTTAATATCTATTAATTAAGGAATGATTCATCCATGTTTCATTTATAAGATACACAATAGAGCACACTTCACATACTCAAACCCAAATTTAAGGGATTCACATCTTAGGTAAGTCCAAGTATGCTTCTTTTTCCTTTATCTTAATCATTTCACTTTGATGCATTTCTATAATAATGGGGGGGTGTAGTTATATAAAATGTCACTTGAGTGCAATGAGTGTCACTTGAGACAACCCATCCATAGATTAGACCTAAACCTATTTTAGGGCCTCTTTCAACACTTATCCAACTTTTATGTAGGCCTTACACATCCCTATACATCTCAAAATTAGTCCTACACCCTACCTTAGGGATCTAATCCCCTAGTGACTTAGGTTCTGCCATAAAGACACTAGCACTGTACTTTGGACATTAGCACCCTTTGCTAGTGTCTCATTTTCAATGATAGTGTCCTTTATCAAATTTCAACCCTAATAGATATATTTTCAATTCTTGAAACACATATGGTTGGCATATACCTCTTTCATACTCCACATAGACACCATATCAATATAAATACATGAATTTTATCCCTTTATCTACTAAATGGAAATCAGATGCAAAATACACAAACAATCTTATAAAATATTGTATAAAATCAAGGTTATTAATCCTTATTCTACCCTAGTTATGTATATAAACATATAAAACCATCCCAAGTCCAAAATACACATATTTATAGTATCAAGCCTCATTAAAAGCACTTAAGTTGACACTCATACTAGCATTCACTTGCACTTACACCAAACACTCAGGTGAGAGAACTACATCAGGCTTGATTGCTCCTCACAGTATTGGTATGTGTATACATAATATTTTTAAATATTTAATGCTTAATAACACTTCCTTTCTTTCAATAAACCTTTGAGTCTCAACCTCTATGAGTGCACATTTTAAAGGGTACACTAGGAAATGGGTGGGTAGACCTTTAGTGCTTTACAAGATTGTTGTTATCTATATCTCCACTTAAAATGAATACAAACCCCTCCTATATATTTTATTAATATTTGACACTACACTTACATTATTCTCTAAGTAATTCACTACCTCAAATAACCCTTACCTAAGCAAAACCCCTTTTTACTAGTTTCCAAATGTAGTCAAATGGGTTGACCTTGTTATGGGAATAATACACATTATGGGACTGAGTTAGCCTAGGCCAACTTAGTTCAGGACCTAATGGTTATATTTTTTAAACTAACAAGGTTGACTAGGACACCTACATTAGCTAAAATTATGGAAGGGTTTAGGGTAAAATCAAGATAGATATACCCCTCTTTCACCTTATTTCCAATGGATAGAATCATTCATTTGCATTTCTTTATTTTCATTTTTTCCATTTTGCTTGAGGGGTCATTGCTTAGGTACATTTATACTATCCAAGAGGGTTTCTGACAATTAGACCTTATTTATGACACTTAGACTAGCTTCCACACCAATTTTCAACCTCTAGATCATCTATATTGGTTAGTTTCTAGCTAAGTACTTATGCCATTCATTGTTATTTTTTAAAATATTAAATTAGGTCAATTCTTACACAGATTAGTGGTTAAATTTATTACATATTTATACCCTAATTTACTATAATTAGACCCTTTAATAACCTAGGGTTTACATGATATGGTCTTGATATGATTCAAATATTCAATATATGCAAAAATACCCTTAAGGTAGGGAAACACCATATAATACTCCTTTAGAAAGGAATAACTCCACAATGTCCCTTCAAGGGGACAACCTCTAATATCCTCTTACAATAGAAGACTCAAATCCTTACTTGATATCTTTACCATGATAATCATCTCCTATATATAGACATATATCTAACCCATGGATGGGTAACCTCCTAGTCTCAATGTAGACCAACCATTACCCAATGTACTAATTCCATAAGTTACTCCATTATCTTAATATATTGTACCCATATAACTAACTAAGGGGATGTGTGCCACATGTCGGCATCTCCATCAACCCATATACATTAATATATCATATCCCTAGGTACATAGCATTACTTCCTTCCTTGATATGTTTCATCCTCAAAACATAGGAAGAAACCAAATAATGAGTGTGCTTCAAATCATTGCACACTCATCTCCAATCTCGATCATATAGCCATCCATATGTGATCTTGGTAGGTGATAACTCTCCAAGTTTATTTCCAAATTCCATTGTGCTCCTCTGATTTTATTCATGATCATAATTATACTGCTTTAGTGTCCAAGCATAATTATTCCTCTTTTTATTACATGTACCATATTTTGCTACGCTACTCTGATTCCAACCATGACCATAGAAGGTATTCTTCCATGCATATTCATAGTGATTTTCCCATTCATTCCATTTGCCATAGTATTTTTTCTTTGGATTCCATGCATATCCATAATGAATAGAAATTTTATTTCCTATATAGACAAAATTATTATTTTTATGACACTTCCTCACCTGGTTCCATGATTTTTTCCTCTCATGATGATGTGGGTGTCTATATACCTCAACTTTTTCTAATATTTTGACCTTATCCACCTTTGCTTCTAACTCTTCCACCTTTTCCTTCTTTGTATTTTTAGTAGATGAAGTATTCATTTCTAGTTGTAGTGTGCCTTTATCTATATCATCTGAATCTTCATCATGCTCTTCATCACCTATTTCAATCTCATCCTCATGATCTACCTAGATTTTTATTGGTGCCTTTTTCACTATGATATCTTGTAAAGTGATCTTCTTTTTTCTATACCAAAACTTCATGAACTTTTTTTGAACATTAATATTCATTGTTCCCAAAGTATCTAACCATGGATATCTAAGAACTATATCCACATCATCCATATCCAAAGCATAAAAAACTGAATGAAAAACATATTTTTCCATAATGAGCTTCAAATCTTCAAACATTGAAATATTATTATCATTTACTTGAACCTCCTTGATATTATTTTCTTGAACATGTAGATGCTTGGCCACATTCATGTTAATGAAGTTATACTTATTGGTATGGTTTATGGACACAACCACCTTCTTCTTTTGAATGGATCCATGAAATTGAAAAAATGACTTAGATTTCTTTGGAGCCAAATTATTTAAACCCTTCTTCTTCTTCTTCTTCTTCTTCTTCTTCTTCTTCTTCTTCTTCTTCTTCTTCTTCTTCTTCTTCTTCTTCTTCTCCTCCTCCTCCTCCTCCTCCTCCTCCTCCTCCTTCTCCTTCTCCTTCTTCTTCTTCTTCTTCTTCTTCTTCTTAGTCTTCTTCTTCTTTATCATCATTATTTCTTCCTCTTCTACATCCTCTTTTTCTTTTATATCCCATTGATCTAGGAAGGTTTGTTCCATTGCTTCCCATGAAGAATACTATTGCACAAAGATCAATTGATTAAACCACCAATGTTGTGTAGGCCCAAACAAAGAAATACATAATTCTATTTTACATAAAATTGTTTTAGTATTATTCTCCTTAAAATTGAGCCACCATTCTCTAGCATCAACATCATCTTCCCCTAAATTTTTTTGCAACTCCATGATCTACAAAAAAAATTAGGGTTCATGAAACCCTAAAATATCAATAACTCATACAAAAATGATCCAAAGAGTTGCAAATTTTTTACTGTAGCTTCCTCTTATGATATTTAAACCTGAATCAAAATTTTGTGAAAAAATGTAACAAATTTCAATTTGTAGATTGAATATATGAAAAAACATAAAATCACAACAAATCACTAAAAACAACTCTAAAAATTCTTAAATTTTGATTGTGATTCTCTTATATATTCTTATATCTCCAGTAAAAATTAAGAATAAAAATTCCTTATATTTTTGAAGATATATCTAAATTAGTATAAAACCTAAAATAGTAATAAATCCCTAAAAATAATAAAAAAATCTCTATTTTTTTACTGTGACTTATTTGAAATATTTTACATATCTAGTAAAAAAATTGTATAAAAATTCACAACCAATAAAAATTTATTGATGATTAAAAAAACTAAGGTTTCACTCCACACAAATTTCCCAAATCGAAGCTCTGATACCACTTGATATGATTCAAATATTCAATATATGTAGAAATACTCTTAAGGTAGGGAAACACCATATAATACTCCTTTAAGAAGGAATAACTTGACAATGTCTCTTCGAGGGGACAACCTCCAATATCCTCTTACAATAGAAGACTCAAATCCTTAATTGATATCTTTACCATGATAATCATCTCCTATATATAAATAGACATCTATCTAACCCATGGATGGGTAACCTCCTAATCCAAATGTAGGCCAACCATTACCCAATGTACTAATTCCATAAGTTACTCCATTATCCTAATATATTGTACCCATATAACTAACTAAGGGGATGTGTGCTACATGTTGGCATCTCCATCAACCCATATACATTAATTTATCATATCCCTAGGTACATAGCATTACATTATATAATGCCTAAAAAGTTAAATCACTCACGGAGTGTTATTTTAGTACTTCAGACCTTTAGATATGATGTCCCTATGATTGATATGGAAATATAATAAAATAGAGAAGTATTGCTCATTTGAGTGCTTGATTGAGTCATTTTTTAGTCTCTATTAGGTCTATGTTAGGTAGGTAATGAATGAGGATTGTTTCTATATGTATACCAATTGATTTGGAGAATATCTCACTTAAAGAACTTAGACCAATCATAGGCATACATTTAATTTGTAACTTATATAACTTTAGATCATTAGACATTTACGTTAGGATAGGATACTTACATCGACATAGGCATTTGACTGGGACAAAAGTGTCCAGGTAGTTAGAAAATAGGTGCAAGTCTATAAATTTCAAAGATGGAAGATAAGCAGGTTTAAAATATTCTAGGTAAGATAAAAGGCTTGGGTCATCATAATTGATCTAGGTGGATCCATGTACTGTTCTATTTTGCAAAAGTCTTCAAATTCAGTTCAAATCATTTTCACATTGTAGTACTTGTTGAGAGATTTCTAGCACTTTTTGCGGTTTGAAAAATAGAGTCCGAATGCTCAAGATATAGCCAGTTGAAGAAATCATGTGACAAGGATGTCAAAAGTGATGTGGCATAGTTGAGGAACGCCAAGTGGACTAATCTCCATTTGACACATGGAAAATAATTAGAGGGCACAAATATATTGGTTAGGTGTTTTTTTTATGCACATGGTATTTGATAAATTCAAATGTATTAAAGGTGCCATGTCTATCATGCCACCCAAGGAAAATTTCAAAGTCCAAGGTGCCAAAAAGGAGGGAAGAAGAAGTCAAAGCATTCAAATTGCATGCTTGGCACCTAGGGAGGAGAGCCTAAGTGTGCCCAACAAGGAGAGGCTGATTCATACTCAGTCAAGGCATCTAGAAAGGTGGGAGGTGGTTTGAACCCCTGACCTGCCGCCCAAAATTGAATAGCCTTGATTGTTTTAGCCACAGTGGCTGAAATGTTATAAAAGGGAGTTATTTTTACTTGTATTGACATGGATTTCTGACTGTATAAAGAAAATTAAGAGGATTATAGCCTTGTTTTTGCCTTGTATGGCCTTGGGATTTTGTTTTCAAGTCTAAGAGAAATATTTGCAGGCATATAAAGATCAGAGAAGGCAAAATTGAAGATTTGTAAAGGTTTTGAAGCCATTTTTTGTAGTATTTTAATAAAATAGACCTCACTATTGGGCGGACCTGGAGATGTAGGCTATTGAAGCCAAACTCTGTTATCAACTTGATGGTGTCATCTTTGATTTTATCTGATTATTATTGCATTCTAATCTTCATTTTAATTTTTATTTCACTTTATTTATGCAAATTGAACACAAGAAAGTGAAAATTTGAAGGATCTCATAAACATGAACAAGTGATTTTTGAATGTAATACACTTGTATTTTTTAGTTTACAGATTATATTTTTGGTATCAGAGTGGTTATTATTTAACAGTGATTGCTAGTGTATGTTGACAAGGTCTAAATCCCAAAAGGGTGAAGGAAAACTCATTGAGTATAATCCAAAGATTGGTTCAAGGCACGCTTCAAGGATGGCTGAAGAAGAGATGGAATCCGAACAAGCTTTCCATCGAGCTTTCATGGACATGAGAAGCATGGTTGAGAAACTATACCATGACAAACAAAGAAAATCCGAGAATGAAAAAGAAGGTGATTCACGAGAATCAAAAGGTAAAGAAACCAAAAAACCTTCTTCATCGGATGACGGTAAAAAAACTATGGAATCTCTCCCTTCACTAAAATTGGATATTAAGTTTTAATTACCAATGTTTAATGGTGAATTTAATGCCAAAAAGTTGGATAATTGGGTCAAGTAGATTGAAGTTTATTGTAGGGTCTAAAAGATTATAGGGGATGAGTCAAAAATTCATTTGGCTACTCTTCGTATGGGAGGTACAACTCTCATATGGTGGGAGAGTAAGTTGAAGGAAGCTAAGCTTCAAAAAGGTAACTCAATTTCTACTTGGAATGAATTTATTGAAGAACTCAGATTACAATTCTATCTTTTAGGCTATATGCAACAAGCCATGATGGATTGGCAAAGTTTCAGACAAGGAAAAGGCCAAAGTGTTCAAGATTATACACAAGATTTTAGGAAAAAAGCTTTACTTTTGAATGTTCCTCTATAAACATAGGAAACACTGCTAAAATATATAGGTGGGTTGCATAGTTACTTAAGACATATGATTCTTATGTTCAATCCCACTAATTTAGATGCAATATGTGTTCAAGCCACTCATTTAGAGGCTAGAGGAAAACAATCAAAAGAATATTTTCCTAAAGTAAAAAGTAAGCAATCTAATGTTAAGCATTCCAAAGGGGAAAGTTCATCAGGAAAGGGTAAACAAAAGTCCACTTATACTATTAAAAAAGAAGAAGGAAAACCATTTGGTAATCATTGCAAGAAAAATCATGATGAGTCTAAGTGTTGGAAATTACATTTTGAGTTAAGGCCTAAGAAGTATCAAAAGAAAGAAAAGAAGGCTAATGCTATGGTTTAGGACTTAGGATTAGATTCAGGTGATGAAACTAAGATCATAGCTATGGGTTTACATAATGATTTTTCTCCTTCAGTTTCTAGCACTAAGTCATCAAATGATGCATCTTCTTCTAGACATAATTTTGTGTATGTTGATAAGAAAAGAAATGAATTGTTCCACATTATAGTTGTTTCAAAGAATACTAAGATTAACACTCTATTTGATAGTGGTTCACAAGCAAATTTGATTTTTGAAGAGGTTGTTAAGAAGATAGGCTTACAAACCAATCCCCATCCGAATCCTTACCTACTAGGTTGGGTGTGTGACAATGCAAAGCTATAAGTCTCACAAACTTGTAGGCTAAGGTTTGCCATCACATCCAAATTCGTAGATGAGGTTGAGTTGGATGTTGTTCCATTGGACATATGTGGGATTGTTTTGGGAAGTCCATATCTTTATGATAGAAAAGCAATCTTCTATAGAGAGGAAATAAGTACTTGCTTGTTAAGGATGGCATTGCATATATAGTTAGAGCACATCACATTAGAACAAGTCTTTCCTTGGTTACCATAGGGAAAATGAAAAGACTAGTTAATTTAAGCAAGACTTGTTGTCTCATGTTGATTAAGTCTAAGGAAAAAGAATATTCTCAATATTTGGAAAAGTGTGATCCTAGACACAAGAATGAATTGGTTGAAATCATTTCTACTTATGATGATGTATTTCAAGATCCTAAGGGCTTACCCCCAAAAGGGGGAGTTCAACATGAAATTCAGCTATTACAAGATTCTCCTCTCCCTAACATTGGCATGTACAGGTTATCAGTGGTGGAAAATGAGGAAATCAAGAAACAGGTAATAGATCTATTGGATAGAGGCATTATTCATCCAAGTTCATCTCCTGTTGGTTTGCCAATTATTTTGGTGCCAAAGAAAGATGGCACTTGGTGAATGTGTGTTGATTTTCGTGCTTTAAACAAAATTACTATTAAGAATCGTTACCCTCTTCTTCGTATAGATGATTTGTTGGATCGATTAAAACATGCTATTTATTTCACTAAGCTGGATTTGAGAATTGGATATCATCAAGTAAGAATTAATGAAGGTGATGTATGGAAAACTACCTTTAAGACAAAACATGGATTGTTTGAATGGCTTGTTATGCCTTTCGGATTGTGTAATGCCCTGGCTACATTCATGAGATTGATGAATGATGTTTTTAGATAGTTCCTTGATGATTTTTTTATAGTTTACTTAGATGATATATTGATTTTCAGCAAGTCATGGGAAGAGCATGTGATCCACATTAAGAAAGTCATGGATGCATTACGAAGGGAAAAACTTTATCTGAAAATGTCAAAATGTGAATTTGGCAAGACCTTTTTGATATACTTGGGTTACATTGTAGGACATGGTAAATTGAAAATTGATCCTCCAAAAGTGGTAGTTATTGTTAATTGGCCTACACTCACTAACACAACTAAGGTTGCAAGTTTTCTTGGTGTAGTACAGTTTTGGAGGAAGTTTATTACTAAATTTTCATATATTTCATCACCTTTGCATTCTTTGACAAGTGTGAAATAGGTCTTTCAGTGGGGAGGCAAACATCAAAAATCTTTTGATACTTTGAAAGAAAAGATAAGTACTACTTTGGTCTTGGCACTTCCTGATATACAACAACCATTTGAGATTGAGATGAATGCAAGTGAGTATGCTATGGGAGCTATTTTAATGCAAGGTAAGAAACCAGTTTGTTATCATTCTGAAACCTTTACAAGTGTAGTAAGAAAATATCCAACTTATGATAAGGAATTGTATGCATTGGTTCAAAGTGTTGAAAAATGGAAACATTAATTAATGGGAAAAGAAACAATAATACATACAAATCATTAGCCCTTACAGTATCTCCAATCACAAACTAAGCTACAACAGTCTAGACATTTTCATTGGATGGGTTTCTTCCAACAATTTTATCTTGTGATCAAGTATAAAAAAGGAATTCAGAATAAGGTTACAGATATGCTAACTAGGCCTCCTATGGTTGTTGCATCTATTCTTTTACAACATGGTTCTTTGTCTCATGAAAATTATAAAGAACAATATGTGAATGATCTTGATTTTCAGGATGTTTATAAAGACTTGATGAGTAGTAGACAAGTAGAAGAATTGGACTATCATGTACACAATGATCTTTTGTATCATTTGGGTAAACTATGTATTTCTCAAAATGAGAGGGTGCACATGATTAGAGAAGCACATACTTCTCTTATATCTGGTCATTTTGGAGTTGCTAAAATGGTTGCACATTTGAAAATGTATTGTTATTGGCCTTGTATGTAGGAAAATGTTGCTAAATATATAAGGGGATGTACTCTTTGTGCCACAAGTAAACCTAGTAACATGAAATTGGGACTTTACACTCCTCTACCTATTCCTACTCGCCCTTGGGAAAGTATCTCTATGGATTTTGTGGGGGGATTGTCTATGACACAAAGAAAACATGACTATTTATATGTGGTTTTGGATAGATTTAGCAAAATGTGTGTTTTGATTCCTTGCACTAAGTAGATTACTGGTGAAGGCACTGCATATTTGTTCTTTAAACATGTATGGGTTCATTTTGGTTTGCCTACTTTAATTATTTCTGATCGGGATTCTCAATTTATTGGAGAGTTTTGGTCAACTTTGTGGGGACTAATGGACACTAAATTAATAAAGAGCACTACATTTGATCCACAAACTGACGAATAAATAGAGGTTGTGAACTGCACTGTGGTACATTTGCTTAGGGGTTATAGCAATAAAAATCCAAAGTTATGGGATGAACTATTGTGTTACATACAACATGCATATAACCAAGCACTTCATTCTTCTACTATGAAATCTCCATTTGAAGTTTGTTATGGATACTTGCCTAAATCTCCTTTAGATGTTTGCTATGGACAAGATATAGCTATTGGTGAACCAAAAGAAGCCATTCGAGCCAAGAAGTTCATTGAACAAATATAGCTCATTCATCAGACTGTTTGTACTTAATTGGAGAAAAGTCAAGCCAAGTATAAAGCCAGGCATGACAAACATCATATTGATCACCAATTTGTTGTAGGTGATATGGTATGGCTTCACATTAGTAAGGAAAGACTAACAGGTGAAGGTAAAAAGTTGAAACCAATCTAGTATGGTCCTTTTCAGATAATGAAAAAAATTGGCACAAATGCTTTCCAAATTTGACTTACCATCTTACATGCAAATTTATTCAGTTGTAAATGTGGAAAATTTGAAATTATATGAGCCTCCAATTATCATTGATCATGATGAAAGTGTATCCATTCCTTCCATTGATGATTTTTCTCCTGAATATCTAAAAAAATTGTAGGAAGATACTATACTTGATAGGAATATGCAGACTTCACGAAGAGGTAATGTTGAATATCTTCGTGTTGGTCACAAAGGAATGCACCCAAACAAGGCCAGATGGCTGGAAGTCAGAAAGGTGAGGGAAAAATACCCTCACCTCCTTACCAATTAATTTCCACTTTCAGAGGTCCAAAAGTTCCTAGTGGGGAGGAATGATCCAGGTGGATCCATGTACTATTCTATTTTAAAAAAGTCTTCAAATTTAGTTCAAATCATTTGCACATTGTAGTACTCGTCGAGAGATTTCTAGTGCTTTTTGCGGTTCAAAAAATGGAGTCCAAATGCTCAAGATATAGTGAGTTGAATAAATCATGTGACAAGGATGTCAAAAGTGATGTGGCACAGTTGAGGAACGCCAAGCGGACCAATCTCCATTTGACACATGAAAAATAATTAGAGGGCAAAAAAATATTGGTTAGGTGTTTTTTTATGCACGTGGTATTTGATAAATTCAAATGTATTAAAGGTGCCATGTCTATCATGCCACCCAAGGAAAATTTCAAAGTCCAAGGTGCCAAAAAGGATGGAAGAAGAAGTCAAAGCATTCAAATTGCATGCTTAGCACCTAGGGAGGAGAGCCTGAGCACGCCCAACAAGGAGAGGTCGATTCGTACTCAGTCAAGGCACCTAGAAAGGTGGGAGGTGGTTTGAACCCCTGACATGCTGCCCAAAATTGAATAGCCTTGACCGCTTCAGCCACAGTGGCTGAAATGTTATAAAAGGGAGTTATTTTTACTTGTATTGACATGGATTTCTGACTGTGTAAATAAAATTAAGAGGATTAGAGCCTTGTTTTTGCCTTGTACGGCCTTGGGCTTTTATTTTCAAGTCTAAGAGAAATATTTTCAGGCATATAAAGATTAGAGAAGGTGAAATTTAAGATTTCTAAAGGTTTTGAAGCCATTTGTTGCAGCATTTTAATAGAACGGTCCTCACTATTGGGCGGACTTAGAGATGTAGGCTATTGAAGCCAAACTCCATTATCAACTTGCTGGTGTTATCTTTGATTTTATCTAATTATTATTGCATTCTAATATTCATTTTAATTCTGATTTCACTTTCTTTATGCAAATTAAACACAAGAAAATGAAAATTTGAAGGATCTCATAAACATGAACAAGTGATTTTCGAATGTGATACACTTGTATTTTTCAGTTTACAGATCAATAATAACATTGGTTAGACTAAGAGATAAGTAGTAAGCATAAAGAGATAGTCTATATGAGCCTTTTAAAAATGAGAAAGGTCTAGAAGTTAAAGGTACATCCATGATATGTATGTTCCAAGCATATAAGATTGTGTTGCTATGTACTTTACAAATAGTGTCTATAAGGGCATGTACATTATTCATGTATACACTATTAGACATTCTTATTTAAGAGCACAAAATTGATGTGAAATTAAAGGTATCAAAGGTAATCTATTGAATCTATAAGTCAATTTTCAATGGTTGATTTACACTATATGAGCCTTACACAAGCTCCCCTTTTCATATTGAAGTTCAAGATTTATTAGATGAGTAGTTTAATTGAGGTTCACTATCACACAACAACCTGAGGGTTAAGGCATTTATTTTTCCAACACATGGCCCTTTCCTTAATTCATGTATCCATTGGTACATGATCACTTAAGTTTAATACTTATTGTAAATAATGGTTAAGAGAGAATAACCTAATCAACTAAGGAATATACTATTATATAAGCAGAGTAATTAAATAATTCAGATTCACAATATTCAATCATAGTTCTAAATTATGGAAATATGCCAAATATAGAAATTACAATGCTAAATAATAATTTTATTACTTAAACATGAAGAAGATATAATACTTAGTTTGATCACTAATGCATAGGTAAATCTAGGAAATGCATGTGTAGAAGGGGAGATGATGATGCTTAGGTATGATTTGTCAGATTTTATAAATTAGCTCTCTATCAAGCTAGACACTATTGTTCAAATTTGGACATTGTAGATACTAAAAGTGAATATTTATAGAATCTCAGTCTTGTATATTTCATAAATACCAATCATGACTCTACCATTTAGTTTTAGACCTTCTCTCTATCGAAAGGCTCACATTCAACATATCATTATGCCTAAATGATTATCTTATAGTTTGACACATATCATTCTAATAACCTAGACAACCTCTACACCATAGAAAACTCAAAAATTATATATATCCTTTACTATTAGTTATAGATCCATACTTATTCTCTACCCTTTTGGACACTATCAGACATAAAGGGACACTAACATCAATGCTAGTGTTCAGATTCTTATCTAGTGTCCAATACTCAAAATTAATCAAAATGTAAAACTATTCAAAACCTATGGATTGGCCAATTTGTATTATTGAACCCTAACATGAGATATTTTCAAAAAGTGTGGTATAAATCTAAGCCTTATCATTACTCATATATAAAATACCAATCAAGCACATATCGAAGCTCATTCAATCAATTTTATAACTAAGTTACTTTGTTGCATTCATCCCTATTTCTTTTTAATCATAGTTGTAGTCATAAAAAAGGTCTAAAGCATCTAAAAAGTAAACCATCAATAATATTTTTCAAGTTACAATCTAGATCATTGTATGCATCTACATATGACATATTTCACCATTATTCACACACACTCCCACATATAGGGGAGAACTACATGAGTTTGAGGCCCTCTTTGGAGTATTGGATATGTAGGCAACACTCATTGACATTGGGTTATTTGAAGTCAACTTGACACCATGATCACACTAACCCATCTTTGGAAAAAATCATTCTAAGGGTGAAGAAGGGTGAAGAACCTAAGGTTTGATCAATAAAAAGAGAGTGATTGGTTATATTCTAGATATGAATATATTATCAAAAAGGCAACCAAAAACATAGAATAATGAAGTTGGTCGCATCAATATCCAGTGGGTATTTTTTATAAGATAGTAGTATTAAATAACATAAAATAGCATTGATGGTAGTGTCCCAAGGTTGATGGTAGGGTCCACAAATCCAAAAACATCATTTATAGAATTTGATGATTGTCTTAAAATATTGATCTTGTTTACTCATGCATATTTTCAACCTAGATCTATTTACACATAGTAAACCTATCTAATTATCATTTCTCTTTAGTATTGCAATCAATTAAACATATTTCAAATTTGGTAATTTATATAATTACCATATCTCAATTTTATAATTCAGAATATTCATGTATATGAGTTTGAATTTAATTGGCCTTTATAAATTAGTTTATCATGCTTGTGCTTAAGCTATTTATATATTATTAACCCTATCCCAACATATCTAAATTTAGGGTTAAATATTTGGTAAACCTGACCTATGATTCTCCTTGTTGAATCAACATAATATAGCTAATATTTGTTTCCCTTTTTTCCTTAATCTTGGTATTTCTTTCTTTCACTCCTCATGGATGATATATATTGTTTTGATGCTTATGATGAATAACCTATCCTAATTTATACATAAGCAGGAGTGACAATAGACTACTCTTATCTTTTAAATTTACTAAGGCCTCATCTCAAATATTTAGATGGTAATAGCTACCACCATATAATTAGGTCCATGCCATCACCATCTCAATATGAGTTGAGAAATCTTAATGAATATAATCAATCTACTCATTTAACTCGTATAAACACATTTGATATATATGAGCAAAATCTTCCATTATGTGATCGTGATAATCATTTTAATGATATTATGGCTAATTTACAAACAAAAAATAAGGGTAATGATCATTCATGTAACTTGAGGCAACCCCCTCAGGGGTTAAAATTTTCAAAATCATTTACCCATTATTAATGATAACAAAGTAATTATTCCTACATTCAATTGATGATACTTTTTAAAGGTCCATAAAGACATCATGGATTACTTTCCAAAACCAACCAAAGTATCAAAACAAATAATTATTTATGTTCCAAAGATTTAATGTTACAAAAAGTTACTCAAATTCTAAATAATGTACCTTTACCAAAGCCATCTTAGCTTCCAATTGTTATATCAATAACAAAGTTAGTTGAATATTCAAAAAACATAACATTACCAAATGTGCCAAATGTTCAAAATTAAATACTAAAAGTTCATAGATTTAATGACTCCAATCTTGCACTTATTATCCACAATGATTAAAAACCAATGGTGATATACAACCAATGATCACATATTTATAAAATTCCAACATTACCACTACTTGTCTCAGGTCTATGATGAGTACTATAGGTGAGATTCAATGGCAAGTATATTTACTCCAAATGCAAATAGCATCATACAATGCGAGTACCAATGATAACATTGTCCATAATCAACCTCTTACAAAAAACATACTTGAATATCCTTGTCGACAAGATTTTATAGTACCACCATTACCTCTCTTTATTGGTTAGAACTATCCCTTTGACCATATAATTCAATATGTACTTTATTTTGTTCAATGGGCTAAAGATGAGAAAATACTACTAAAATCCTTTCGTAGAATTCTTAAATAAGAAGCTCAGAATTGGTTCTATAGCTTACCAAATAGTTCTTTAACCACATTTTCAGCATTGAAGGATATTTTATTCTTATCCTACAATATACATAAGGTGAATGAACTTAAATTATAACATTTTCACCACTTCAATCAATATGATGATGAATCTATTCAAGACTATGCAATTTGATCTAAAGTAAATCATACTCTTTAGCATATAAACCCTTGGATTTGTAATTTTAATTCATTTTTAGTAGAGGTATTCTTTCTCCATTAAAATAAATAACATTTCATAATCAATACACATCCTTTATCCACTTATCTATGTATTTACATAGATATGTTTCATTCATACTCAAATATCCCAAAGTGCTTAACATATCTCCTTCTAATTATAAAATATTTATTCCAAATTCACTTGAGGAAGATGATCTAAAATGGAAGGATCACAAACAAATATTTGGCATTCCTAACACATATATGAAAAATATGCAAAGGTCACTCAATATTGGACCAATCCAAGATGACCATTTTAAACAAACACTTGTACCTATGCAAAGTAAAAAGCATTCATGCCAAAAATATTTGAGAATCACATTACTTATGGGTGGTACTTATTTTTGGCATAACCATATAGATCTATTAAAAAAATAAATCCATTTTAATGTAAGATGTTTATCACAACCTCGCTATCATTTTAAAGACATACATCAAATATGAGGATGGAAAGACTCCTTAGGATCCATCATAATAATAATTGAGTATGGTCCTCATGTGGTTCGAACAAAAGTTTGTATTATGTCCCATACATCTCAATATTAACTTACATTGGGAACATTTTGGATATACCAAATGGTAGCTTCAATTGACTCAAATTAATAAGGTATCTCATTTTCCCATAATGGAAAATTAGTCCACATACCACATGATGGTGATTTTACTTCTAATACATAAGTAAATAATGAATAAGACATGCCATCCACAATTTTCACCTCTCCAACCATCATCCAAATGACTCAATTAATCAAACATAAGATTCAAAAAATACCAAAAAAATGCAAATTAAAAAAAATCCAAAAAACAAAATATCTAAGAAAATACGAAAACATTTAAATAACCAAAAAATATACAAATATTTAGCATTCCCATGTTTACTAGCTCCTTATCACCTATGTTGTTTGGTTCATGTTATTATATAGCATATAATTTCATTCCTATACACATATATGTTTCATGTATCTTTGACCTCGCCTTTAACCCCATGATAAATGCACATATATATGTTGGACATCTGATCTACCCACATAATATAGTATGTTGGGGGAATCAAATTCATTGATCACAATTGATATAGAATACATATCCTTTATGATCATTTCTAAATTATCATGTTTGAGCTTATATACTAAAACTTACAAATGTCTATATCTATGCTTCCATCTTTCACAGTGCACTTGATATGCTATGTTATGTTACATTTTTTACTACCACAAATATATAGGGACTAGTATTGATTATGTTGGTTTATTATACTTAATTTATTCACATTTTCACTTACTTGAGTGTATTTAATTACTTTATATTGTCTTTCTTATGAAATATTTGAACACATTCTTTACCTATTGGTCCCTATGCCATTATATATTATTTAGACATTTGAATATGTCCTTTCCTCTAAATTATGAAACATTTGAGCATGCCCCTCATATGAGGTCTCATTAGACCATTAATTTGAATTAAATTGAGTGATATTGTGTGTGTAATTGATTGTTTTTTAATCTTGTATTATTACTTTCTAGATGTTATCATGATACATATCATACAACTTAGGGATTGATGTGATCACATAATGTACACTTTATCAATATATCTCTTAAAAATGTTAATTTTATAGTCTACATGATTCATACATAGATTATATATTTACCTTATATTTTTGAGGTAAGGTACCTACAATATTCTATTTACCTCACCTCAAGAAGGGGGAATATTAGGGGGGACATGTCATAAAAACATTACCTCCATATATGCATAGTTTCCAGATCTTAGTGGGGGCATGCTATAAATACATTAACCCCACACTTACTCAATTATTAATATATCTAGATTTTAGTTGGGTAATGTCACAAATACATCACCTTAACAATTTCATAATCTTCAATATAGTTACATGATATAGATATATAGTTGGGATAAAATCTTATACATTACACCAATTTTTCACAAGATTTGAAACATAGTTTTTAATATTTGTGACACATATACTCTATTTTGAGACATATTGTAGGTGAATATGCCATGAAAGTGCACCAAAAAATTTATTTTTACTAATTATATCTCAAAATTATTATCACTAGGAAGCATCATTTTACACCAAGAAGTACTATTATCAAACCTTTTCTCTTTGTAGTAGTTGGTTCTATTTATATGTTGAATTTATTAAATCATTCAACCTCACCATATTTATAGGTTAGGTTTATTAAATCACACAACCTCACTTACTTATAAGATAATCTAATTAAATAAATCACACTCACTAGATTATGTACACTCACACTTGAGTTGTGCGATTGAGATTTAATGATCTCAGTGGTTGTGTCATAATTTATCATTACACTAGATTGGGGGAATAATACCTTACAATATCCTTATTAAAATCCCCAAGGTTTGAACTTCTCATAGCTCCAATGTTTCATAAGGAAGCATATTTACCAAGAAAAATACAAAAGGGGAAACATGGTTGCATTAACACACATGTGTACTCCTTCCTTGCTCTCTTTACTTCCAAACATTTTGATTATTTTAAATTTCATATTATATGCACTGGTTTATATTGTAAAATTCTCTTGGTTTGCATGATATACACCATCAAAACATTAAAAGTGGGCTCAATCAAAGGCAAGTGTAGATTAAAGATGGGGCAAGTGTAGATACTACAAATGAATATTTATAGCATCTCAATCTTGTATATTTGATAAATACAAATTAAGGCTCTACCTTTTAGTTCTGGATCTTCCTGCTATTAAAAATATCACATTTTCCATCTCACTATGCCTAAATTATTATATTATTATCCAACCCATATCATTATGATGACCTATATAACTAATACAATAAATAAAGCTTAAAACTTGATATATATCCTTCACTATCAGCTATAAATCCTTTCTTGTTCTCTAGCCTTTTGGATACTACTAGACACATAGGGATACTAATATTAACACTAGTGTCTAAATCCTTATCTAGTGTTTAATACTCAAAATTCATCCAAATTTTAAACTATTCAAAACCTATGGGTAAGCCTATTTGTCTTATTAAACCCTACCATGAGATATTTTCAAAAAGTGTGCTACAAATACAATTCTAATCCTTCTCATTATTTATCTAGAAAATACCAAGAAAACACCTACTAAGGCTCATTCAATCAATCACACAACTGAGTTAATCTACCCTATTCATCCCTATATATTTATTAGTTATAGGTTTAATCATAAAAAAGGTTTGAATCATCTAAAGAATAACCCATGAGTGATATTTTTCAAGTTACAAACTAGATCATTGAATGCATCTATATATATCATATTGCACTATTATTCACACACACTCCCACACATATGGGATAACTACATAAGTTTTAGGCCCTCCTTGGAGTATTGGCTATGTAGACAACACTCATTGATAAAGGAGTTTTTGATGTCAACTCAACACCATGAGCCCACTAACCCATCTTTGGCAAAACTCATTCTAAGGGTGAATAAAGGTGAAGAGATAGGGTTTGATCAATAAGAAGAGAGTGAAAATTTGTATTCCATATCTAAATATATCATCATAAAGGTGACATAAAACCCAAATTGATAAAATTGGTTGCATCAAGATCTAATGGGTATTCCATATAGGATAGTAGCATTGTATCGAGAGTAGTAACATTAAAGGCAGTGTCCCAAGGTTGATGGTAGTGTCCATGGATCTAGAAAAATAAATTTTAAAATTTGATGTCTATTTAAAAAACTTGATCCTACATACTCTTTCCTAAGTCCAACTTAGATCTGCTTGCACATAATAAACCTAGCTAAGTACCATTTATTTTTTGTATTTTAATCAATTAAACATCTTTAAAATTTGGTACTTTCTATATTAAGTATATCTCATTTTTATAATTTTGAATATTCATGTAAATGAGTTTGTAATTATATATATATATATATATATATATATATATATATATATATATATATATATATCACCCTTTTACTGTATCTCTTTCTATATTCTTCACCCTAACACCACATATCTAAATTTAGGGTTAAACAAACACTAGTGCCGATGCTTCTATCCTAATTTTAATATTTCTATCCATAATGAAGTAATTACACTTTTATATAAATTATAATTGAATGTGTTAGTTATTATAGTCACCTTGTTTATTCTCTTTTTGGATCATGCACATAAGTTCTAGATATTAATGTGTATCTCAAAACCCTAGGTCCTCTGATTAGGTCATATGATATTGAAAAATAAGGGTTAGTGGGCTTAAGTGAAGTTGAGATAACCTCAAAAACCCCTCTATTAATATATTATACCTATATATTCATATAATATAAATAGGGCCTTAGGCTAATTTAGTTTTCCCACTTATGTGGGCTTATGTGTGAATAATTGTGTAATATGCTATATGCGAGTGTATGTAGTGATCTAGCTTACAAATTGACAAATATTGCTCATGGGATGTTATCTAATTGATTTAAAATTGTAAGAATACTGATCCTATGATTTATATATAAATAGGGAAGAATAGGGTAGTATAACTCAGTTGTGTGAATGATTTAGTGAGCTTGATAGATGCTTACTTGGTAGTTTCTAGATGTATAAATGAATGGGATTTATTTTATATTTATACCAATTTTTTTGAAAATATCTCATGAGAGGGTTAATTAAGATATATAATTCAACACATAAATATCAAAATATTTTTAAATTTGAGTTTTTGTAATATATAAACACTAGTGTTAGACCTAGAACATTAGCATAGTCTGGATGGTAGTGTCCTAGATGATAGAGAATTTTGAAAGATATGTAATTGATAGTGTAAGATGTATATTAGAGTTTGAACATAATATAGGATATAGGTGATTTATATAATCAAAATATTAGGGTCAAAATATAAGATAAGCATTTAGGCATGGTGAGATAGTGAATACAAGACCTTTAGTTATGAGGAGTCATGACCTAAAAGGTTGATCCCTGAGTGATATTTTCCAAGTGTACAAGACTAGTTTATCACTTAAAATCTAGATTTAGAATCTTCATCACCACCCCCCCAAACCTAGTAATGCATAAGGATGAAATTATTAGGTAAAAATAAATAAATGCATACTGTGGTGTGTATAATACACTTTGATTTGTCTTAAGCCTTGATTAAGTTTGATGTATGTATTATATACAAATAAGAGAATGTTACAATGCAATTAGTGTATATAATTTGAACATTGAAATAATTAAAATGCTTAAAAGGAAATAGAATAAGGAGTACACTTGTATGTTGATGCAACCATGTTTCCCCTTACTAATTTTCTTGTGTAATGATGCTTATTAGTTGAAGCATTTGAGAGATAGGTTCACAACTAAATCTTGGAGAAGTGTAGAAGAGAATTGGAGGGTGATCATTCCCCTAATATAGTTTAAGGGTGAGTTTTCCAAGATCATCAAGAATACTGAATCTTAATCACAAAACGTAAGCATATACATAATCTAGCCAAACTAGCAAATCTTGCCCAAGTTAAATGGTATAACCATATCAACCTAAAAAAATAAGTATTACCAAGGCCATCAAGGGAGCTAAATATTGATCACACTACTTAAAGGAGTTAACTAATATAGATATATAAAGACTCAAATGGTGCATTTTAGTAAGGTTGGCGCATATATAATTTGTTTCATATGTAATTTGGTGCATTTCAATGACATATGCACCTCTAATATGTCTCAAGCTGAAGTATCTATCAAAATGTAACCTCTAATGTATAAATGTGTATAATATCTATCATAAATATAAAAAACCATATCATAAATATATGAAAAGTGGTGATAAATTTTTAATATTTTGTCCCAAATGTATATTTGAATCATGTAAACTTTATCAAAATTTGCCAATTCTTCCAAATTTGTGTATGTGGATTCATGTGTCTATGACATGCCTCCACTGATATTCCCCTCATTTTGAGGTGAGGGAAATTCTATTTAATAGTCACCTTATCTCAAAAAGATAATAATACCATGATAAATATGTATCCATCACCTAGTAACAAAGTATATAGTGTAATCATGTCTAAGTAGGTGTATTAATGAAGCTCATAGCATCCAAACATAACAATCCCTAAGATACATGATACAAATCATGGAAACATCTAGAAGTATCAAGTAAAATCTCAAAAAGTAATCAATCACATGCATAAGATCATTCAATGTCATGAAAAATGGATCTAAGGATACCATAAATAAGAAGCATGTTTAAATGTCACACACTTAAAGGTGAGGTTATGCTCAAATGCCTAAACACTAAATAAATAACACTCAGGCATTGGGGCCAAAAATTAAGGAACATAATCAAATGTTCCATACTCCAAAAAAGATAAAAAATAAGTACACTAAAATAAGCCAAATGATAATATGAATAAGTGAAATATAAGCAACTAGCATAATCATATCATACTAGCTCTTACATACATGTGTTAGCAAAATGTCATGTAACATAGCATATCAAATACATTGTATAAGATATAAACATGAGTATAGGCATGTTTAAGCCTTAGTATATAATATCAACATGATAATGTAAATTAAACATAAAATAATGGAACTTGTATCAATAATGATACATAGAAATAAAATGCCCCCAACAAAGTGTGTCATATGGATAAAGGAAAGGTCAAAAATTTGTGTGCTCATGTATCATGAATCTAGTGTATGCATGTATTACACTCAAGTAATCATGAAACATATGGGTGTAAATAGATGATATGTTATCTACTAACATAAAGTAAATAATATATGCAGTAGAACATGTAAATGATAAATATTTTTGTATTTTTGAGTTATTTGAATATTTTTGTATTTTATTGATTTTTTTATTTTTCATTTTTATTTTAGGTGTAATATTTTAGACATAGAAGGTTCTTGTATCATCGAGTATGGTGAGCAATGGAGGAAGCATTGGCAGCATTTAACATGGATATGGAGAAGAGCAGTAAATACAAATTTCAAACTTAGACTCATAAAAAGAGAAAGGCAAAGGATATGGAGATAAGGAAAGCATGTGGGTTATTAGGTGTGATGCCCTATCAAAGAAAGAACAAATAAAGGGGATCTTTCCTAGAGTACCCAACAACTCAGACAATGTAAGCTGTAGACAGGTGCTAGGTAAGTCATCCTAGAGTGATAAATTGATTGGATTGATGAACAAGAAGGAAATAATGCCAGTTGATATTCTTAAAACTATAAAAGATGGAAAAAATATTCATTTTTAAGTAACTCCTTCCCTCATAAGCTGAGCCTCATCAAGAATGGAGCAAACTTTGGTTGGAAAGTTTATGGGAACTAGACCAATATTGATTCTTTCAAATCATGCGAAAAATAAAAATGGAGCCCTAAAGGACATAGGGACATGATATAAATGGTTAAAGGATTTTTTATGATTATATTAAACAACCTAGCAGGGGGGCCTTGGTTTTTTGGAAAATTTGGTTTATTTCTAAAAAATGGCACCCAAAGTTTGATCTTAAGATAGAGAACATCAACCTCATGCTTATTTGGGTGAGGCTACCTAGTTTACCATTGAGTTTTAGGAATTATATATATTTATAAACATTTCTAAATAATTTATATATCTGATTGCTTTTGATTCTACTACCAAAACTAGATCCAGGCTTGTCCATGTTAGGTTATATATGAATAATTTTATGAATCAAGAACTCATGTCCTTAGTTTTTTCACATACTCCTTTTGGAGTTAGATCTCAAAAAATTGAGTTTGAAATATCTTCCCTCTTATGTGATAAGTTCCATAAACTTGGGAATTCATCAAAATTTTGCTCCTTAGTTCTTAATACAACATCATGAAAAATAAAAGGATGAGTTTATTTTTAAGGAGGTTGAAAGTTTAAAGGATAGCATCTTATAATTGATTTGGAAAAAATAGATCCAAAATCACCCAAGTCAGTCATGAGGGGGAAGATAAGGTTTATCTAGATGATAATCCCAAATATTTTAATCCAGCCAAATCCATGTTAGAAATGGGTGAGAAGAAAATTTGGGCAAAGGAAGACTTGTAAAGTTTACCAAAAAAATATTCATTGGAATCAATTCTAAATTAGGTAAAACATCAGAGCATAGATATTGAAGGTGAAGTGGTAATAATTTAGATTAATAATGATGATTTATAATCACTACCGAATTCAATTCCTCATTCTCCAAAGAAGTTTGAAGTGCTCAAGCAAGAAGAGGAAGTGTAAGAGCAATTTGTCAACATTAATAGCATAGAAGGTCTTTAAGAGTCTATCTTGGTGAATATTCTTACTGGCATAAATGAAGAGGTAATAGAATCATAGAAGATAACATTTACACCCAATAATAGTGCCAAATCAAAAGTAACATCTTTGATTTTCACTAGGAAGGGTAACAAAGGTCCTGCTAACAAGACACCACCCAAAGTAGGTAAACCTTCTAAGAAAGAGAATTTTTAAAAAAATGTACCAAGGAAGACATAGTAGATGGATATCAAAAAATCCTCCCATTAAAAGGAGGTATCTCTTCACCCATTAGTTAATCATGTTGTTTTTTCTTGGAACATCAGATGGATACATAATTCTACTAAGCAAAAAGTCTTTAGGGATTTTATAAGGACTCAAAAAATATTTATTTTAGCAATTCAAGAATTTAAGATAGAAGAAAATTTATTTTTGAATCATAAAAATACTTATTAAAGTGAGGCTAAAGTGGTTTTTGTTAGTGTATCTAGAGCTTTAGGTAGGATTATAACCTTTTGGGATTCTAAATTCTTATTTGAAAAACCTATCTTCAAATCTCAACATCATGTGGTTGTCTTCTTCATAGATATGTTTGAAAATAAATAGTAGATTCTATCCAATACATATGCTCCTAATTCTATTTTAGCTTGAAAATATCTTTGGGAAGATATTAGCTTTTTTAGGAATAATTGTAAAGATATTCCTTGGATTTTAGTAGGAGATTTCAACTCTCCCTTGCATCCAAGTGATAAAAAAGGAGGTAGTCAAGTGTGTATGGCTATCATAGAAGACTTATAATCTCTTATTTCTAATATAGGTTTATTAGATTTGGAATTAATAAGTGCTAAATTTACCTAGAGTAATAAGAGACTGGGCAAAAATATTATTCAATGTAGTTTGGATAGAGTGTTTTTCTCTTTAGATTGGTTAAAATATAAGGATTATTATCTTAAGGTACTCCCTAAGATTGGTTCAGATGACAATCCACTAGATTTGAGCATCAAGGATCAGATTTCAAAGGTTAAAAACTATCCATTCAGAATGAAACACATGTGGTTTTCACATCTTGATATTCATGATAGGATTTTAGTATGGTGGGATCCAAATGGAAATGGTTCTACTATGTTTAACTAGCTAAAAATATGAAAATATTAAAATAAAAATTAAACAATAGAATAAACAAGTCTTTGGGAATGTTCATCTTCAAAAGATAAAATTAAAATCATAAATTTCTAAGATTAAAGAAGAAATTGAGGAGAAGGGTTATGAATTGGAGATACAAATCAAAGAAAGACAAATCTTATGTGACTATCACACTATTGTAACAAGAGAAGAATCATTATGGAGAGACAAAAGTCTAGAAATATTTGGCTTAAGAAAGGAGATAGAAACACCTATTTTTTCACATGTACACTTTGAAGCACAAGAAACATAATTATATCAAAGAAATAAACAATAGTGAAGGACAACTTACTTTTAATGTTGATTATATTAATCAAGAGAGTGTCAAACTATTCAAAAAAATGTAAAAGAATGATTTTTAAAAGAATATCAGATTTGAGCAAGAATTTTTGCATGTGATTTTGGAATTGGTAAATTAGGAAGATACTGATGTGCTCATATTAGTAACCTCTAATGAAGATCTTAAGTTTGTTCTCTCTAAGATGAATCTAGATAAATCCCCTGGCCTAGATGGATTCTCTGTTGATTTTTTCCAAAAATTCTAGGATATTATAAGAGATGATGGGTTGCAGCTATGAATGAATTCTTCTCTACCACTCAACTTTTAAAATAATTCAACTATAATTTTTTATTTCTTATTCTTATGAAGGAATGGGCTATTAATTTCTTATATTTTCAACCTATTATTTAGTGTGATTCTATTTATAAAATTATCATTAAAATGATTTCACTAAGAATGCACCCTATCATGAGAAAAATCATTCAAACTCAACAAGAAGGATTTGTACCAAGTAGACAAACTCAAGATGCAGTGATTGTGGTGCATGAAGCCATCCATTCAATGGAGAATAACCAAAGAGTAGCAATGGTTTTAAAACTAGACATGGCTAAGTCTTATGATAGATTAGATTGGAGTTTCTTGGATAGAGTTATGACTCAATTTGGATTTCAAGATAAATTCAAGAAAATCATTAGATCATGTATTAATTCATGCATTTTCTCCATTATAGTGAATGGGGTAGCTCACATATTTATTAAGAGTGCTAAAGGGGTGAGATAAGGGGATCCTCTATCCCCTTTTCTTTTCATCATTATGGCAAAATCCCTAAGTAGGTTCATTTATAATGCCATTGATTCATCATAAATGAAAGCTTTTAAACTATCTCATTACATGAATCCTATATCTCATCAATAATTTGTGGATGACACCATTCTTTTGGCTGAAGTATCTATGTAGGAAGCGAGAGATATTAATTTTTTTTGTTGATGTATGAGCATACCTCTAATCAGAAAATTAACATTGATAAAAGTTATATGTATTTATTCAATATGCAAGTGGCTAGACAAGATGGAATAGATCTCCTATTAGGTTGTAAAATCAAGGTTTTACCCTCTTCATATCTGGGTATACCTCTCTTTAGTAATAAACTCCCTATGGTAGTGTGGAATCATTTAATTGAGAGATTTCAAAAAAAGCTTGTAGGCTGGAAAGGCAAGCTTTTATGTCAAGTAGGCAAGGTTTTACTTATCAAAAGTGTGTTTTAGAGCCTCCTTATATATCTACTTTCACTTTTTAGTTACTAAGAGGAGTTGAGGATAAATTAACTAAAATTTAATGCAAATTTTCTTTGAGATGGAATGGAAGAAAGAAACATATTCCATCTTGTTGCTTGGAATAAAGTATGTTCCAAAAAATATATATGGTGGGCTTGGATTAAGGAATTTTCAAATGATGAATGAAGATCTCATTTCAAATTTTATGTGGAGATTTGTCAAGTTGAGCATGGTTTGGGCTAAAATTCTTTCTTTTAAGTATTTATAAGGTAGGGAACTGATCAACATTCATGTTAAACATCATTTTATTTATGACTCACATATCTAGAATTTCATGATCTCAAATAGGGATTTGATTCAAATAGGTTCTAAATGTTAGATGAAAAATGGTTATAAGATTGATTTTTGGAAATATGCTTGGGTCTCAGAGCTTCCTCTTTTTTAGAGTGACACAGGTCAGTAATTACAAGAAAATATTCAAAACAAATATGGGTATAAAGTTCATGAGTATTAATAAGAGTTGGAAGGAGCTAAATGCTAGAAAAGTTTGAGTTTGGATAATTTAAATCAGGAAGATACAATGTGGTTATCAAATTTGAATTATTTGTTGAGAAATGTCCATATACCTATCCCTAATAGAGATGAACAATTTGTTTGGAAGAACTCATTCAATGGTCACTACAAAGTCAAATCAAGATATGATTTTCTAGGATAGGAACTTGAAGGCAACTATAGTTGGAGATACTATGGGAAAAATGGATAATTCATAAAATACATTTCTTTTTGTGGGTGGTGGTTTAGGACAAAATTATTACAGTTGATAACTTAAGAAGGAGAGGGTGTATCTTAACCAATAGATGTGTCTTCTATGAAAAAGACAATGAATCTGTATTTCATTTACTAGTGAACTACTCTTTATCTCAGGAGATATGGAGCTATTTTTTCAACAAGTTTAATGTTTATTGGGTTCAATCTAGTTCTCTAATGGAAGTTTGGTAGTCATGGGGGTGCCCCTTTTAAAATGCTCTACTCAAAATTTTTTGGAAACTTGATTTTCCTCATATCATATGGGGCATTTGGGGAGAGTGCAACAATAGAATTTTTAGGGGGAAGATAAGTAACAAAAAATTTATTTCCCAGAGAATATTTGATAACATTTTGGAGATTATAATATTGTTTTATCAAAAAAGCTAAAAGTCTACTACCATATGAACAAGTTCCAGTTCACAATTAGAAAATTGATACTTTTGAGTTGGGAAAGCTGGATCTTAAAAAAATAATTAGGAAAAGAACTAAATGGAAACCACCCCCTTTGGGATGGATGAAGCTTAATTTTGATGGAGATTCAAAAGGGAATCCAGGCCCAGCTGGAGGAGGTGGAATTATAAGAGATCATCAAGGTAAATTGGTTGTAGTTTATGTTGGAAATATGGGAGTTAACTCTAACCATTGGGCTAAAGATCTTGTGGCTTTGTGGGGAATAAAATTGGAAAAATAATTGAGAGTTCAAAAAATCAAAATAAAGGGTGATTCTATGAATATTTTGAATTGTTTGTCTAGAAAAAATGTTATTAATTGGTCCATTAAATAAGTTACAGAAGAAGTTATAAGTATTAAGGAATAATTGTAGCAAGTTATTATTAAACACATTTATAGGGAAGGAATCTCTGTAGTGAATTGGTTCACCAATAAAGGTGTGAAATCTTTCAAACAATTGTCTTGGATGGACTATGAAGATCTCCCTAGAGACCTTATACTAAGGATAAAATATGAAGGTTCTTCAAATGAACAAAGCCTTGGACATAATGTAGAAGCCTTAAATTATTAGAGGAAAAGGATATCGGGCAATTAATTTTATCTAGGGTATTTTATTGGCTTGGCTAATATTTTATTAGCTTCTTAAGAAGCTTCTAGAATTATTGGAATATCTATTAGACTGTCCAAATACCAAAAGCAACATAATTACCTCTTGGATATGCTTTGTGAAATCTAAAGTCCAGAGTATGGGAAGGTGATTTCACCTCTATGTGTGTAGTTATGGGAATAGTATGGGATTACCTAACATAATAGAACCAAAAATGCCTAAGAAGTGAAAAATAATGAGATAATTTAGGAAGATTTACAAGTGGGGGGGGAGGTTTATAGGATTCATGGAGAAGATAGGACATGATAGGCACATTTTGATCATGTTTGAAAATGATTGGGAAGATAGAACCATTATTATTAATGGAGTTACTTTAGAAATTAGAGAAGAACTCATTACTCACATAACTAGTTTGGCTATAGAGGAAACTAAGATCTACAAATCTACTAGAGACTACAAAAAGGGATAAGGAGATATTCCTAGAAGAAGGGGAATACCTAGAATTGTTGCACAATGGGTTTGATCAAGAATTATTACCTAGGCTGTTTCTAAGGTCAACTACCATTTGATGCAATATGTAACCATAGAAGATAGGTTTTAACATTGTTATATGGTCTCTTTTTATGATGTTGGAATTATTTTAGGCATGGCATTCCTTTCAGTCTAACTTTATTCATTCTGCATTCACTTGAAGTTTTGGTCATAAATTTCAAGCATGGTAATTATTCAGCCCTAAGGCATGAAGGGGTGATTTAACTTGTTCATAAATACTTTAAGGGTATGAATCAGATTAACCTATCTATTTCTCATCCTTTAAATAAATCTATGAAGGGTGCTCTTGTTGACATCAAGACAATAAAAAAAGTTTGGATTAAGTATCTTGGGAGCTCGAGTAGGGCTACTAAGGTTAATAATACCATTAGTGATGTGGAGAAGAAATCTAATGTTTTTGTAGTCATATAAAATGTCCAAATTGGTAGTTTGAGTGTGGCTTGTGAAACCTTATTCATATCTCATTTTTACATGCTTTTGTGACCCTTCTAAACATATTTTTGTTCATCATCGGTCATCCAAAACCTTCTAAATGATCATTACACCTCATCCAAACTATATTTCCTAGGCCAATCCTATTCCCATAGGTCTTAATCCTATAGGATAGGAGTTCCATACTTGGATTATAACATTAAACCCTAAGGTGTCCCTTTTTTGGCACTCCTATCCATTTTCACTTTGAGCCCCAATAGTCATTTTTATATGATCCCTATCCTTCATTATGTCAACCTAGATTGAATACATCTAACCCATGACCAATGGTTCCATATAAAATACAAAAAAAGAAGAGGTGAAAAATATTACAAATAAATCAAGAATACAAAAAAATCACTAAAGAAAACTTCCTTATTCTCTATATACAATCACCCAACATAGTTGTAAACATACTCAAATCCTCATACTAGTTCCTAACCACCTTAAACACTCTCAATTTGGAATTTTGGCATCCACATCACACTATATCATAAAGCACATTAGGTGGGAGAACTATATATGGATTGATCCCTCTTCAAAGTATTGGTATGTAGGCAATCTACCCATACAAGGGATGTGGATTACATGTTCATTGCATCTTACATAGTAACCCCCCTTTCTCAAGTGATTCAAATATTGTTTTATCAAGCATGATAGAGGGTTAGGGTTTGAAGATGATATTATATTTACAATGAATTTCATCAAAAATTAACACTCAATATTTCACAGGGAGGCTCACACAAGAATAACACAAAAACCTAGAAAGTTTTAAGTCTCTATGACCAGTTTGGATAATAGCAGCATGAGTGGACAATAGTGTTGGAACCCAAAGTGTCCTATTTTTAGCACTCATATCCTTTAATTGAAAAAAATCTAGATTCATATTCATGACACTATCCCAATCATACACAACTAGTTCCAACCTCTATATCATCCATCTCAGTCCAGTTTCAAGCTAAGTTATATTTTTCTTTATTTATTACTATTTTTAGAAAAGTAAAAGAAGACAAATAAATTATACAAGTTAGGACTATATTTATTATAATATTCTTTAATGATTTATTAATCTAAACCCTTATCTAAATTAGGAATAAAACTTCATTATTCCCAAATAATTTAAATCATTTGGTCAACCCAACTTATTTCATTTGTGCACAAAAACCCTAAAAACCTTAGGGAAAATAACTTACTAATTTTTCTAGTATTTTTCTGATTTTTCCTACATATTTAAATCAAAATTTCACATCTAATTTTTAAATATTTCCATAGTAATTTAAAAACCTTATTTGATTTTAATAGGTCCCTTTTCTTCTTGAGGTATCACCTTACATATTTGTGAGCTTTGTATCCCTTTTATGCATATTCTAGTTCACTATTTTTCAAATCCTATATTACATTTATTTAATCTTCTCTTTCATTTTTCAAGTTGTTTTCTTATTCTACCTAAGCTCCTTACATCTTCTCCTTTGATATGAAGTGCAAGACTTAGTGGCAACCCTCCTGAATCCACCTAGAATCCTTTAACCTGTCCATATGCCATGGATAAACAACCAGCTTAGTTTCCTGCTATATATCCTACACATCCATATTACACTAATGAGAATAATAATGGTGATACACACACTGATGTTCATGACCCACCACATCGAGCTCTTGATCCACTTCCACCTATTATTGATAATGATGTTGTCATAAACAAAGAATTGATTCTAAAAAGTTTTTTAGAGAGACTTAGGGAACAACCCTAAGATCATGATCTTATCTTAAAATCTATCATGGAAATTAAAAAGGCTAATCAAGTTGAGTCTTTTGTTCCTTTAGAACAACTAGTTTTAAATGACACTACAAGGGCAACTATGTCTCAACAACCCCCTATAGTAACCCAACCTTCCTATGAGGCACCACAATTTACGTCTAGTACATCCTTATCTCCTAATGTGGCTACCCTTGTGCAAGAGATAAAATCTCTTCAATCTAAGGTGCTAAATCTTGATCAAGGTGCCTATAGACCAACACAAGATTTGGACTCTTTTGCTGTATTTCATACACCATTGGCATGCCATAATTCTTCTACACCTTTGCCACCAAGTTTTATTCAACCCAAGCTCACTCTATATGATGGCAAGGGTGATCTAGAGACATAATTGATAGCCTTTCATGTAACATGCTTGGATTATGTGCCAAATGACTAGTTATTAACCAAGCTATTTCCATGGAGTTTAAAGGATTATGATCTACAATGGTTCTATAGTCTACCAAATCAGTTTATCAATGCATTCAATCCTTTAGCTGACATGGTTTTTACTCATTTCAAAATTAACATATGTGACAAGGTTTCTTATGTCTAAGTTGCACAATAGAAACAAAGGTCAAATGAGCATCTCACAGATTATGTTCTTAGTTATAAGACTATCTTGGCTAAAATGATTAACCCCATGGCCGATCAATAATTATAGGATCTCTTAAAATAGAGTCTTCTACCAGCTTTGCATGAGTTAATAATGTTCAAAATGTTCTCTTCCTTCACTAAGTTATGTCATACACTAAAGGAAATCGAAGTCAAATGAATTTTGATGGGAAAACTCAAGTACACAAGCATATCATAAACAAAAAATAAGAGTAACAATAAATTTCCATATAAAATAAAGGTTAATGATAACAAAAGTCAAAATTTACCTATGGTTAATGAGACTTTAGAGCCCCCTCAATGAGTGGTTTTATCAACACCTCCTTGTCAAGCCTTTACCAATCTACTAGTATCTCCAGCCAGAGTTTTACAATAGTTATTGCAATGCAATATCATATATCTCCCTCTTATTTGGGAAGTTGGTAAGATAAAGCCTCTTCCACATGGATATGATCAGAGTACATTTTTCAATTTTCACAGAGCACTAGGCCATACAAAAAATAGATGCATCAGTTAGCAACACAAGATATAGGACTTGATAGATGGCAACCTTATTAATCTTGGTAATACACTTGAGCCTCTTCAGGTAAAGCAAACATAGGACAAGGAATTGGAAATTTTCTTAGATATTTTCCCACAATATTATAAATAAGAGATAGGGGATACATCAGGTGTTCATCATGCATATCATTCACACCCTCCACCAGCTACATACCATGCACCTTCAGTTGAGTCACATCCTTTGAATAACATGATTAGTGTGTATAATTCCATAGTTCTAGCAAGAATTTCAATCTCTTCAGATTAGGATATAGTTGAGGATGATTTGGATTACCATGCACTCTTTATCAGAGCCCACATTGATCATCATCCCATTCATAGTGTTCTCATACATAATGGATCTAGTTTGAACATGTGCACTATGACATTAATTCAGTATTTGGGATATTTAGAGTAAGATAGTACCCTGATAGACACAACTATAAGTGGATTTAATGAGAACATACAAAGTTTATTGGGTGAGATCATACTTCCTCTATAGGTTGGTTTAACACATGTGGCTACACCATTTACTATTGTTCCTAGTACAGGATTTTTTGATATGTTGTTAGGTCAACCATGGATCTATAAACTTTGAGTAGTACCTTATATAGTTCACAAATGCATGAAATTCATTCATGATAATTAGGTTGTTATAGTTGGTAAAATTATGTATGAGTTACCACTCCCCAATTTAGATCCATCTCTTACTCTATAGTCATTAGTTTTAGCTTCTCCACTAGTTACAATTTTTACTCTCATTAATATTCAGACACAGATAAGGCCTCCCTTACTAGCACAGAGAGTTTATACACTTCCACAAAGGAATATCTTAGAGAAACCACTACATAAACAATAGTTTTATAACTCTAGATAGTTTCCAGCTATAATATTCACACCTAGGGAAATATCATTGAGATATCATGCCTCTACACATAGAGAACACTTTCAGAGAGTTTCTTATACTACTAGATGGGTCCCTAAGAACCAAATAGTTGCATCCACTTCTTATAGTTATAAGGAGACCCCATAGTTAGTTTCTACTATAGATATTTATTAGTACTTACAACATACACAACAATCAAAGTCACAGTCTCAGCCCTTCCATCATGTTTTATGATCATGCACAATCTCTCTCCTCGATACATGACACCATGATAGGGAGTCTCTTATGAGACTCATCAGTTAGTATCGTGTATTATCAGTCTTTCTTATATATATCTTCTATTTGATTTGTTGTACGTAGTTTCCTAATAATTTATTGTACATAGCTTATTTAAAAAATACCAAAAACAATATAACATGTCAAAATACAAAAACATTCAAATAAATCAAAAATATCAAAAACATTTCAATTATATGCATCATCCATGCTTTACATTTCTACTTCCATGTTAATCAATTTTTCTATTATATGCTATTATTGTTGATTTATCTACATTACCATACTTCACTTGATCTTCTTTGAGTGTGTGTAGTGACACTTAGATCCTTGATTGCTTCACTCTACCCATTGAAGGGGCATCCTACTTTTACATTCAAGACATACATCAACATATCTAACCACTAGGGGCATCTTCTACATGACTACATCATCTAGTTTATGTCATTCCTACACCACACACTCTAGTTATCATGTTGATGTACATTACTTACTAAATTACATAGATTATTCTATTGACACTCACTAGTATATAACACTTATGTATTTTTTATCATCTACCTAGTCTTGTACTAAATGTTTTTCATACTTTCACTTCTTACTTTGATTAGTTAGATATGATAGTATTTCCTAAATTTACATGCCTTCCTTTTTTTATTTGAGTAGCTAAATGTGATTGCATTTCTCAGTTCCTATTTTATCTTGTGTGTGCCTTAGGACATTTTCCAATGTCTTTTACTTGTACTCTTATATGTGTTTGTGGCCCTTGTACCAATCTTGCTTGTTTTCAATTATATGTGTATGTGGAATTTGAGCATGCCTTGTATGCTTGCTTTCCTAGTTTGAGTGATATGTTCCAATGTCCTTTGTTTTCCTATCCCCTTGGATTATTTTGTATGCTTATTGATTTTTGCCTTGTGTGCTTGTTTGCTTCTCAATTGTTTATAATGCCATGATCCATATCATGCAATATCTTGCTTTCTTGGATGCCATGATGGACATCATGCTCCATCCCTCCTTAAAAAATAAAAACTAACATCTAACTATATTTCCCATTTTAGTTTAGTGTATTTCACATGCTATTACATTATTACATCTATCTAGGCATACGCTTGTTGAACTAACAATCTCCAATACAAACTATGTTATATCTTGAGACATGTTTTCAATTATCATTGCTATATCATGTATTTCATAGCATAACACACTTGTAGGGATCTTTATTTTGAGGGTATTAAATGCAAGGTATTAATTCCTACCCTCAGAAGAGGGGGCAACAAATAGGTGTTTTGTCACAGAGATCAGAGCCTTCTACTGATCAAAAAATTAGTTTTTAGAATACTCAAAATAGTAATCAAAATTAAAACTAGATAGAATAGACCAAAAATATAGTGACAAATATAAAATAGTCATCAGAAACAATAAAGGACAAGAGCACCATACTTGGACTACAACACTAGACAATAAAGTGTCCTATTTTCAGTGCTCCTATCCAAATAGTAGAAAACTTAGAATTTATAGAAATAGAAAGGTAAGATCAATTACAATTTTGTTAGCTATAATTTAGTTTAGATTGGGTAGTTTTATTACAATTTTACTTAGATTATCTAGATATGGGGGAGTCATGTGCAACATGATGTCTCTCACTTCTAGTTTTAGATTGGGCAATTGGGACAACTTCTAGATTATAATTCATGTTATAGAAACCAGTGATTAAGAGAAATGTGTGTGGTACATTTGCCTTATTTTATTTCTAATTTTAGTACATTACCCAGGTATTCTTAGTAGTTACATTCCTTATTCCATATGTAGATGGTTGACATCATTTTAGAGTGGCTTTTATACAAGCCTAATCTCCATCTTTCAGAGTGGCCAAGATTGTCTTAGTTATCAGTACACATTTAACTATCCCTGCCACATTATCAGATTATAAAGAATTTATGGGCTTCAAGATCCATCTCATATGACATATATTCATATTGATGTCATTTCATAGTTCACTACATAGTGGGCAACAATGGAGCCAAAGGACTGGCTGGCCTTTGTATTCTTGATGCACCTACTCAGAGGGATTGGACACACAATCCAAACATTGATTAACACATACATGATCACATAACTTCACTTTGTGGGTGACAATAGAGCCAAAGGGCCAACCTTTGTATTATTGAGCCACCCTTAGGTAATTGAGCACTCAGCTTCATTCTTGATATTACTCTTGGTACAACACATACCCAACATCACTCAAAATCACACATCTTCATGGGCTTCACCCTTGTAGGTAAGTTCAGGTACATTTTCTATTTTTCCTTTATCTTAGTATTTCACCTTGCTATATCAATAGAATAAAGTGGGGAAAATGTAGTCATATAAAATATCCAAATTGGTAGTTTGAGTGTGGCTTATGACACCCTATCCATAGCTTCTTTTTGCATGCTCTTGTGACCCTTCTAAAAATATTTTTGCTCATTATCACCTTCTGAATGATCATTCCATCTTAGCCAAACTATATTTCCTAGGCCAATCTTATTCCCCCAAGTATCTAGCCTATAACATAGGACCACCATAATTGGAATATAGTGTTAGACCCTAAGGTGTTCCATTTTTGATGCTCCTATCCAAATTCACTTTGATCCCAAATGGTCATTTCCATCTGATCCCTATCCTTCATTATGTCATTATGCATGAATACATCTAACCCATGACCAATGATTCCCTATAAAATCCCACTCAAAGCTCATTTATAAGAAGAGGTGATAACTATTACAAATCAAGAAATAATACAAATAAAGCACTAAGGAGAAATTCTCTATTCTCTACACATAGTCACCCAACATAGTTACAAACATACTCAAGCCCTCATACCAGTCCCTAGCCACCTCAAACACTCTCAAAATGGATTTTTTTCATCCACATCACACTATTTCACAAATTGCATTAGGTGGGAGAACTAAATATGGCTTGATCCCTCTTCAGAGTATTGGTATGTAGGCAATGTGCCCACATAAGGGGTGTGGATTACATGTTCAGTACATCTTACACACTATCCCCCCTTTTTCTTAAGTAAGTCAAACATTGTTTTATCAAGCATGATGGAGGTTTAGGGTTTTAAGATGAAATCAGCTCTACAATGAGTTCTATCAATAATTAATACTCAATATTTGATAGGCAAGCTCATATAGGAAAAATTCAAAAACCCAAAAAGTTTTAAGTCTTTGTGACTAGTTTAGACAACAATGATAGGAGTGTACAACAATGTCAAACCTCAACGTGTCCTACTTTTAGTGTTTTTATCCTTTTTATAAATGAAAGATAGATTTAAATTCATGACACTATCCTAATCTTGCACAACCAGTTCCAACCTTTGTATCATCTATTTCAATCTAGTTTCAAAGTAAGTTATATTTCTCCTTATTTATTTTTATTTTTAGAAAGTTAAAAAAAGAAAAAAATACAAATTAGGTTTGTATTTATTACAATATTCTTTACTGATTTATTAATCCAGACCCTTAACTAAATTGGGAATAAAACTCCATTATTCCCAAATAAGTTAAAATAGTTTCTAAGGATAAAACCCCTAAGAAGTAAGATAATATCAAGAAATGCCTAAGAGGTACATCAAAGTCTGTAGTTGACATTTAGGGGAAATAAAGCAAGTAGGGTAAAGTAGTATGTTTGGTAAGAGTTGTTAATGCTAAAGATGGCATAGATGTTCTTGGGGAAGGAAATAAAAATGAGGGAAAAGGTGATGTGTTAGCTCAGAATGAGATTCTTGAGGTTGAGAAAGAAATTAATATAGATTATTCTAAAGGAAAAGGTAAGAAATCAATAGACAAGAATAAAAAATATCTAAATAAAATTTTTAACAACCTTGTTAGTTCCCTTAAGGGCAAGGATAATGCTGATAAGATGGTTGAAGAATTAGATATTCAAAATTCATAATGCACTGGTTCATGAGGGAGCTCATAAAACTTAAAGGGAAGGTGAATTTTTTTAAGTAGGAGAACATTAAATTGAATCAAATCCATTTAGATAAGGAGGACAAGAAACAATTATAGATCCTTAAATTTAGGGTAGACATCTTAGAGATGAGAATGAGAAGCTTAACAATAATATCATCTTCTTAGTCAATTATAACAAGGTAACCATGTACGAGGGGATTCAGAATATAGAGAACTTCAGAGCTCATCTTGAGGATTTATTTGAAACTAAGACATTTGGGAAAGGGAAAGGTAAGTAGGGGTAATGTTGTGGATCCCAATATGTCATGGAAAAATGTGAATTATTGTTTCAAATTGATTCCAACCTTAAAAATATGAAAACATGATGGGAGGATGTCTCAACAAATTTAGATTTGGAGTAGGCTTTGGTTTCTTTATAATATTCTTTGTAGATAGTTATATTGTATGTGGGTTGTACTTAAACTATCTCTAGCCCTATTTTGTCTTAGTTTTTCTCTTGATCTATGTTATACATTTGATTCTCTTTTATTTTTACTTATCCTAGGGTCTGGGGACCCTAGTTAAAAAAAATCCCCGCTTTAACCTCAATAAAAAAATATTTACACAAATGCATGATATTCCTTATATTATTGAGGAGTTTCCCTTCAAGGTTAGTTAGGTGGTAAATGCCTTTTTCCAATTTTTTTGTAATTACAAATGGGCCTAGACAATTTGGATTGAATTTTCTTTATCTTTTTCTACATGGTGTTCTTTTAATTTTATTTTAAAACTAAATCACTCACATTAAATCACATGGCCAATTCTATTATTATTGTATGCTCTCTTAACTTGATCATGATAAACCCACAAATTATCATTAGCCTATGTGCATTTTATATCTAAATATTCTAACTCATGTAGTCACTTCTCTTGATAGTCATTATCTTGAATAATATCCTTAAGAGAAACCCATAAAGATTGGATTTCAAGATCAATCAGTACTACTACCTATGTACCATTTATTAAAGAATAAGGTGTGTCTCAAGTAAGTATACATATGTTAGTGCAGTATGCCCATAAGGCATAAATCATCTATTGATGCCAATATTTACTGTATTTCAACTATTTTTCCAATTATCTTGAAAATGGTATTATTTTTTTCTTTTGCTTGACCATTACCTTGTGGGTATGAGGGTATAGAAAAGGTGCATTTAATTTTATCTTTATTACAAAAATGCTTCACCATTTTTCCTTGAATGTTGATCCAATATCTATAATAATAGTGGAAGGTAAATCAAATTAGGAAATAATATTGGTCATCATGAATTTGCATATGTCATCTATAGTAGTAAACTAACATGGAATAACTTCTAGCCACATGTGAAATATTATGTAGCTATGATTATGAATGTTTGCCCTCCCCTTCAGACCTAATTTATCTTTCTAATTAAATCAAATCCCCAATTGGAAAATGGCCATGGTGAAAAAATTATATGTAAATCATGAGATAAAGTAGGATTTAAATTTCTATATTTTTTTTATAGTGGACACAAAATTTAGCATGCGCAATACATTCATGTTCTATTGTGGGCCACTTATAACCTTGTTGTAATAATTTTTGGGATATTGATTTTCTATTGAAGTGCCCTCGATAGTCACTATTATGCATGTCAAGAAGAGTGGATGCTTGCATAATCTCTATTAAGACATCAAAGTAACTACCCATTAAAACATATTTTAAAAAGGCATTATTAATAATAACATTTAAAAGTGCCTCTCTCTATAGTTTATGATTATCATTTTGTATAAAATGATCTAGTATAAAGGCTCGGTATAGGAAATTATAAATATCACTTTACCTTTAGTATTTGTCGCACTATGTGTAACTAAATTTTTTGATAAAGCATCCATTTTATTAGGTGTAATTTAAGGTTGGATTAAATATCATATCATAAAATTTATGTAATCATTATTTATATCAAGGGGCATTAGTGATACCGCATAGCCATTGCTTCAACATGACAATTATCCTTATGTGGGATACTTTTGATAGAAAATGTGTTGATTTTTTATTTCAATCTGTCTGCCATTTATTTATATGGAAGTAAATGCTCTTATTTAGTTTGGAAATGATTTTAAACTTGATTAATAACCAAATGAGAATAACCATAAATTTGAATATTTTTGAAACAAAACTTTTATACAATATACAACTTGATGATCAAGGCTTCATATTTTGTTGTGTTTTTAGTAATTGGAAAATATAGTTGATAATAAAATGGCACATATTCACCCTCAAGGGTAAAAAATATGATGTCTACACTCACACCTATCATATATATAAATCTTTCAGAGAATATAGTCCATGTGTTATTTGATACATGATATGCCGCAACCTCATCACATATAACCTAATTCATCAGGAAAGTGTCTAATAATGGAACCAAAACTAAATGATCAACTATAACTTGACATTTTAATGATTTTTTGGATATGACATTTAAGATCAAATTCATTTATTTGCATCACCCATTTTTCTATTCGACTTGCTAGGTGAGTTTTTTCCATGAGAAACTTAAATGGGTCTTCTTTGAATATAACATGGATCGCATTATTAAGAATGTAGTGTTGTAATTTCTATGTAGAAAATGCTAATGCCAAACATATTGATTTGTAACTTGATTAATATCCAAATGAGAATAACCATAAATCTAAATATTTTTGACACATAAATTTTATACAATATACAACTTGATGATCAAGGCTTCATATTTTATTGTGTTTTTAGTAATTGGAAAATATAGTTGATAATAAAATGGCACATATTTATCCTTAGGGGTAAAAAATATGATGTCTACACTCACACATATTATACATATAAATATTTCAAAGAACATACTCCATGTGTTATTTGATATATGATATATTGCAACCTCATCACATAAAACCTAATTCATCAGGAAAGTGTTTAATAATGGAACCAAAACTAGATGATCAATTATAACTTGACCTTTTAATGATTTTTGAGATATGACATTTAAGATCAAATCCATTTATTTGCATCACCCATTTTTCTATTTGACTTGATAGGTGAGTTTTTTCCATGAGAAAATTAAATGGTCTTCTTTAAATATAACATGGATCTCATTATTAAGCATGTAGTGTTGTAATTTCTACATAGCAAATGCTAATGCCAAACATATTTTTCCCATCACAATATACTTTCATTCATACCAACCAATTGATGGTTAATATATTAAATAGTTTATTCCTTATGTTCATCATCATATTGTGCTAATAAGGCCCATAAGGCCTTGCGATGTGCCAAAATATAAAGAAGAAAAGGTAAATTTAATATTGGAAACATGATCGCTAGTGGATTTGTGAAATATTGTTTGGTTACATTAAAAATATTTTAGCACACATCATCCCAAGAATTTTTTGTATCCTTATTTAGTAGATGCATGAAAGTTATTGTTTTATCAACCAATTAAGCAATAAAATGTCAAATTGCTTGAATTTTGCCTTGTAAACATCATAACTGATTTAAGTTAGTTGGCAATGGCATCTCAATGATAAATTTTACTTTTTTGTATCAACTTTGATAGCATGTTAAGAAATAATATAACCCAAGATTTTTCTTGAATACACCCAAAAAACACACTTGTTTGGATTTAACTACACATTGAACTTTCTCAAATGTTTAAATATTTATCTAAGATATGAAGCATGATCTTATTCATGTTTAGATATTGATAATAAATCTCAACATAATCTTCAATACTATAATGTATAGGAAGTTAACACCTAGCAAAGGTAAGGTAGACTATGGCAACTAAAAAAAGAAATGAGGGAGACCATTGACTCATAACAAAGGAGTACAAGAGATGGAGGAAATCATAAAAGGGACTCAAATAACCCTTTTGGAAAGCAAAATACTCAATCTTAATGTGTATACGACCATCATATTATACATGGTTGTCCATGCTCTTGTTTGGGTCTTAATTTGAATGGTTTTTTGGATGCCTGTGTGTCTTACTCTACTAGAAGTCATGTGGTTTTCCACTCTTGGAGATGTTTGGCCTTTTTACTTAACTTGTTTGGTTGATTACCTTATTTTTCTTGGTCTTAGTCTAATATTTCATTATTTTAGCTGGCCTTTCTACTTTTTTGAATTTATCAGTGGTCGGTTCTTTGTCTTGATCATTTTTTTGGTTGCATTTATTCCATTAACTTCTATTTAGATGTATGGAAAACATCCTCTTTTGGTATATTTGATTGGATCATTCTCTTTATTATATTTCCATTTTATTTCCATGATCTAACTCTTTCATGGCAGATTTATTTCCATCTCATCACCCCATGTCAATGTATGATGTGGCATCCCCATTGTCAGCTTGGTGACCCTTTCCTCTTAATCATTACCTCTTTCTCCTAGGTTTTTTAATTCCCCTAGGTGTTTGTGTGATGATTATCTTTCTTATTATTAATTTATTACTTTTGGACTCTTTCTGGTTTAAGTGTTGTCAGTGGGTTCCCCTATCTTTACTTTTCTTTTTCTACCTTGTGGATGTTTTTAAGCTGCTTATTCTCATTATTTATGATCTTATGGCTTTACATGAGGATTTATAGGGGAATAAAAGAGGCAAGGAGGTTGAATATGAACATGAATATAAAGAGGGGGATAAAGATAAATTAAGAAAAGGAAGGATCAAGCCAAAGTCTTGCTCCAAAATAAAAAGTAATAATCTACTCATTTGGGGTATCCTTGAGAAAAGAGGCCTCACCCAGTTTATGTTGAGAATTATTGGTCATGATTCCATCTTGTTAGGAGAATTTGTAGTAGCTTAGAAAGATAGACTAGTAGTCATGAGGGGCATACAAATAGAGGCCACTGATAAATTCATCACTAAAGACATGGGATTAATTGTCCATGATCTCAAGTAATATAAAGATAAGAGCATGAAATATGAGTGGGTGTCATTTTTTTTATTATCTTAAAAAATATAAGGAGGTCACTAATATATTTAGGCATACCAAACTCCTATAATCATATTCAGAGGTTTATAAGTAGGTAATGTTGTAACTCACCTTAGATTATAAATTTAGCCTAGTTCATTTGCATCACTTCATGCTACTTAACCATTTCAAGGAAATTTACAAAAATAGTCTCCCCTATTTTATTTTTTGCTCCCTCAAGGATTTGGTTGTGGCCTTTTAACATAATAACAAGGTATTTGTAGCCCACCAATCTCTTTTCCTTTTTCTTTCTAATAATGCCTCTCTAAAGAGGATTAAGGTGATGGCACTAACCACAAGATTAAGCTCAATTTCAAAAAAGAAGAAGAAAAGATCGAAAGGATAGATGTATAAATTTGAGGCTTCAGGAGTAACAAAGGAAAAAATTGGAAGCTAAGGAAGAAGTTGATCTTGGACTCTAGGGATTTAAAGGAGTTGGTTGAAGATGTGGTTGGGACCTCTGTGTTGGGTGACTCTTTGGTGGCTTCATCAATTTTGGGATCCCCTGAGGCTCCTAATTTGGAGGATAAAACTTTAGTTGAGGTAATCTCATCAAAATAAAGGTTATGTTCTTTGGAAGTAAGTGTTAAGAACAAGGCCCTAGAACTCAGGACAATGAGGAGAGAGCCTAAGAACATCTATTGGGTCCTTTTCCATAGAATATGTTTGATGGCCAAGGAGTACCATGTTTTTAAAATTAACACCCCATATAACAAACTATTGGATGACTTGAAGGATCTTCAAATTCTAAGTTCCATTCATTGATAGTTTGGAGTTGCCATTTATTCTCACTTAACCCCCAAAAACACCTCCTCTATTTCTGTTGTTAAAGGATTAAAATCTACAGGTAAATATAGTCCCAACATTAAGACCTAGGGGAAAACTAGGAAGATCCCCATTTAATGCCTTCAGTGCATTTCTTATTGGTCCCTAATGTTTTGGATGACAATTTTTGTTTTGGTTCATTCTATCTTTATACTACTCATTTTTTGTAGGTTATTTTTGCTTTTTCTTGTGTGGGTCCTTTTTTCATTGGATGTGTTGTGCCCTTAGTTACTTTCCTACTGATCCTTATTGGATACCCAAGCCTCCTGATGTGTCTCAGGATTGATTCCACACTAGTTCAAGATGGTTTTATATTAATACAAATAGTATCATGTATAAAATAATGAAAAATTTGCATCATTTCCCTTTGATATGTAGCCCCTACATTATTTAGTCAAAAAGGCATGTCAGCATAACAAATGATCTCCATGGTGTGGTGAATTTTTTCTTTTCTTAATTTAATATATTAATTTTTATTTGATTATAACCAATGAAACTATTCATGAAGGAAAATGTCTCATACCCAATAGTATATTCAATGGTCATGTATATGGTAGGTAGTGAAAAATCATCTTTTGGAGAAGCTTTATTTAGATCACAAAAATTAGTGCAACATTGAATTTACACATTAGGCTTGGTGAGAGTAACTATATTAGAAACCCAATAAGAATGGTAATTTCTCTAATGAAGGATGCATATAAAATTATTTGAATCTCATCTTTTATAATAAGGGCTACTTTAGGATACATCTTATGAATCTTTTACTTGACATGACTTACATTTGGATATAGTAGTATATTCTCCATTAACATAGAGGGATCAATTTTAGGCATGTCAATATAATCCCACAAAAATAATTTTTTATAATAATGGGGAATCTATTGATAAGTTTTACCTTTATCCTTTTGCATCTTTGTGACTATTAATACTAGTCAAGGATCTCAATCTATTTCATAATTATATTACATAATTTATTCATTAAGCAAGGTGGATATATTTGAAATAAATGGTGCAGTGGGAATTATGTTATGCATATCATGATGGATATTGGTATCATTATTCTCACCAAAGTAGGCATGAGTAGAGGTGGTATGAGGAAACTTATTCTAATGATAGAATAAAGGGAGATCCTTATATGCCCCTAATTACTCTAGTAAGGACTCATCATTTTAGAAATAATCTAATGTCCACATTTTCAAGAAAGAATTTTCATTAATCATATCTAGTTTTACTAGTTTTAAATTAGAAGTGTCGGGAATGTTCATGCATTCTTATCTAGCCTTTATGAAATAACGTTGACTATGATTACTTTATTTATTAGCCATAGATTTTTTGAAAAAACCCAATCCTTGTCAATTTTATATTATTTGTAATTTAAAGAGGCTAGGTTATACATTGCTCATTTTTTCCTAATAATTATCCTTTGTATCTATGTTTTAACAAATATCTAGAGCCAAAATTATATTTTATGAATATGGTGTGTAATTATGTGTTTATTGAATTTGAATGGATTTGTATCTATTGGGCATGTATAAATGGACCTTTGAAAATTAAATTTAAGGCATTCATGTAAAGTGGATGAAACCACATACATTTCATGTATCCATGGTCACCCCAAAATTATGTTATAATTTTAATCATTTGGCATAAGTTGGCATAAAGTAGATAAGGTACAGGGTCCCACAATAATATTCAATATTATTTGTCCCAATACTTTTTGTGAAATGTTGTTAAATAATTTAATGTTCATTCTAGATTATACCAAATATTTGGACTCAATTAAAAGTAAATAAAATAAATATATTCTAAAAATGTTGCATCGAACTATTATCCCTAAGTGCCCTTTTAACCATTTTATTGAAAACACACAATTGAATATTTAACAACAAACAACAATCAATAATGTGTTGGGGCGGTACAAACTCCTTTTCAAAATAAATATTATACTCAATCCATTTAATAATATTTATCATAGATGCCACATATGGTGTTTCCAAATTACTTGGCAAGATAGTCATATGCAATGCTTCAAAGAGAATATCTTTGTATTAGGAGATTTATGTAGCAAATCCAAAAGAGAAACCTTATCAATAGCATCCTTGGGTGGGATTGTGATATTATATGTGGATGACACTTGTTTCATGCACTCTCTTTGATGCTTGGTAGTGATAGGTAATAATTCATGGTAAACAATATGAAAATAAGGGCTATGCAAAGATATACTTATTTTGGTTTTTCCATGTTGTTGACCCCATTATATTATATCTTTGATTGATTTAATAATGTATGCAAACTAAAAAACAATGAAAACCATCATGTATTGCATAATAAAATAGTTTCTAGATGTATCCATGTTTTAAGCATGATTCATTCATTTTTAGTGAATACAAATATGATTTTAAAGATTTTTAATAATTCAAAAATAAAAAAATAAAAATAAAATCTCAGGGCAAGCTAGGATTACACAATAAGACTTAGAGGTTGGGTTCACCAAAATTTTAACCCTTTTTATAAATAAGGGGTAAGATAATAACTTAATCAAATAAGGAATATACTATGGCCAATTAAATAATTTAGATTCACAATATTCAATTACAATACTAAATTATGGAAATATGCTAAATATAGAAAGTATAATGCCAAACAATAATTTGATTCTTTAAACATAAATAAGAGATAATACTTAGCTTGTTCACTAATGTATAGGTATCTAATAAATGTAGGTGCATAAGGAGACAAGATGATACTTAGGTATGATTCACCATATTCTAAAAATCAACCCTCTATTAGCTTGTACTTTACCATTGGAATTTAGACACTACCGTCGATGCTTCTATCCTAGTTTTGATGTTTTTTTGTAATGAAGTATAAGTCATTTTATATAAATTCCACTTGCACTTATTAGGTATTAATTTTGCTTTATTGATTTTCTATCTATATCATGTGCATAGGTTTTAGATATCAATATGTAGCTCAAAAACCTAGGTGCTCTTATTAGGGCATGTGATATTGAAAAACAAAGGCTAATGGGTTCAAGTGAATTCAAGTGACCTCAAATACCACTCTATCAATGAATGCACCTACATAGCCATATATTCTAAAGAGGGCCTCAGACTTATGTATTTATCCCTTTATGTGGGCTTGTGCATGAACAATTATGTAATATGTTGTATGCAAATGCATGTAGTGATCTATATTTAAACTTGAAAAATACTTCTCATGGGATACTCTTTGAATGATTTATACCTATAATAAGTTTTATTTTATGACTGACGTAGAAATAGGCAAGAATAGGGTATTATATCTTAGTTTTGAGAATGATTTAGTGAGATTGATAAGTGATTGATCTTGGTAAATTCCTACATTATAGGTAAATTCCTACCTTATAGGTGTATTCATGGGTGTAGTAGATCTTATAGGTGTATTACTACCTTACTCTTTAATATTCAAAAGTTTGATTTTATAAGTAAATTGACCAAGATCCATAAATAAAGTTGAAAATATAGATCAAAAGAATGAAAAATGAAGAAATATTATCTTGAGAATAAATCAAGTCACAACATGAGAGATGAGAGTTGACAAGTAGGAAATCTGTCAAATGGATTAAAACCCCACAGTCTATTAGAATGCTTGTAAACAATTGAACTCCAAGTATAATAGTAAGAAGAAGACAAGAGAGGGAGAGAAGAGTTTCCTCAAGCCAAAAAAGGCATCATAATATTGTTAGTGTAAGATTGTTTGGAAAGATAAGAGGAGATGGATCTTTAAATAAATCAAGAGAACAATTAGGGAGTTACAAGAATCTCATCATGACCTCACAAGGCCTCCTTGGTGGTGTTTCAAAGGTCCTATTACCAAAAAGAGTGGAGGTAAGTGTGTGAAATATGGGGAGATGAGTTACTTGTGCAAGCAATTTTTAAATCCTACAAGTGGACAAGAGAGGTGGGACACACCTCATAACTAGGATAAAGTGAATTTATAATAATAATAACTGGACACCTAAAAGAGACTTAAAATAAGACTAAACTAGCCTAAAGACTAAAGTGAACCCAAAAAAGGTTAATCTCTAATAGATTTTCATTTTGCATTTCATTTAATATATGGAAAATGAATGCTACATGCTCATTGCAAGTTTTTCATTGAGCAAGCTACACACTTGGATCCTTATCCCAAAGACAACTTGGTGTACAATCTTAGGTACATCTCTTTATCCTTTTACTCTAGTTTTTTTAAAAAATATAAATACTAGAATAGAAGAGGACATTTTTAGGTACTAAAATTTAGCATTAGACACTTGTAAATGTCAATTTTATCCTATCTTCACCTCGCATGATTTGTGCATACACATATGGATCTTGCACACCTTTCTCTTCTATCCACATGATTTTCATGGGTCTAACCTTAATGATTTTATATTATTAATCTATAGGAATTACCTATTTTTTTCCTAACATAATTTAAATCATACTCAGATTGTCTCCAGATCATTAAAAAATCTATTAGACTTAGATTCCTACAGAATTCAAGAGGTGTCCAACTCTGAAATATCTCTTCATGTGCATTCTAATAATCATTTTAAAAATTCAAATCATTTTTTGTGTGTTAGTTCATATATTTCTCATGTTGATTACATGATAAGTTACCTAAATGATCATTTATAAACACACAATAGGTCTAAGCCTATTTACCTATCTATAAAACACTTATCAAACATCTATATATAACTTGCACATTGATAGGAACAACCCTAAAGCTCCCAAATTATGAATTAATCAACAAGCCTTAGATAAATATAGAACACCTAACCCAAGTTATATTTGACATTTTCAAGTGTTAAGATCTACATCATAAGATGCATTCATACTAGTGGATCATAACTACACACATTCAATTAAAAGAAATAACTATATATAATTTAAATTACCTCTTTAAAGTATTAGATGTGTAGGAAACATGTAGAAATTCATTAAGGAATGGTTGGGGTCATCTCAATCCATCACTCTTCCATAATTTTTTATAGATTAGTCTATTTTCAAATGTGAAACTAGGGATTCAAGGTGGATGAGATAAGATTTCACATTTGCACTGATCTAGGGCTAGAGAGGAGACCTAGAGGATAACCTACTTGTATTTTTTAAAGAGGGTTATGAATGAAAGTGAATTATTAATGATGGAGGATATGAAGGTGTAATGTGTTAAGGAATAATTAAATTAAAGAAGACAATGATAACCAATGTATAAATATAATAAAAAAGTTGTATTATTCTAAGTTATTTACAATATCTAAAAGATTATGTGTGTGGATAATGTGCTCCCTAATTTTATTTTTGTCTATGTAACTAACTACAAAGAATGGAAGTGTACATTAGTATATAATAGAGTGAGATGAAGCATTAATTTAAATATTAAAATATTTGGTAACAACCACTTCATAACCATGAATGTTATGACATCACTAATTATCGTAACTGATAAGTTGGGGTCTATAATGTTGACACTACAGGAGATGTATGGTAACACAAAAGTGGAGTTTAATATTTTAGATTATAAAATAGATGCACAATCTAATGTTGATGTTATTGATATAAATATGATTTTAGAGATACAAAAAATTTAATCCAAAATAATATCTACTAACCTATATCTTCTTGGAAAAATAACCTATCCTTAAAGAGTAATGGTACCCATTGCATGCAATTATGATAAAATATTTGGAAACAAATTGGAAACCTACACTTCTATAAACCATTTTCCATGGGAAGGAACTTGACCTAATTTGATGACATATAATAGAGTGATATCTTTTTGATTTGTCCATTTGACTCAAGCATCAATGAATTAATTTTATTCTACTCAAAAATTATAATCTGGATTGATCTATGTATGTTAAAGAGTCTCCATAGTTTTTAATAAAGGTGGAAAGTAATGGTACAAGGGTTATACATTGAATACTGGATGTAACTAGGGTTCATTTTAAGAGGCCATATCCCAAACCCCCTTAGATTAATTTAGGTGAATCTAATTCATAGCTTTGGTGAATTGATATGTCTGAAATGTTCTTCAAATTGCCATTTCACCACATAGATTTAAGTACCAAATAGATTACACATTATTTTTGATATATACACCTTCACTTAAAAATAAGGTATGTTCAAGCCAAATACAGTATTTTTAATCCAATAAGTCTTATTTAGTGAAGCTTTATTATGGGTGATATAGGGATATTCTTCTTTGGGGAAAGATGAATGACTCTACCTATGATAGAGCTGAATGGCTCTTCCCATGACAGAGCTGAGTAGCTCTACTAGTGGTAGAGTGGAATGGATCTACCCATGATAGAGTTGAATGGTACTATCACATTCAAATCTAATATTAGTATCCATTCATCTCTACCATGGGAATAACCACTTAGATCTCCCTTGGTAGAACCATTAGGCTCTACCATTGACTGAGTCATGTGGATTTACCATCTGACCAAGCCATTCTACTTTGTCAAGGGTTGAGCCATCTAGATATACCAAAAACTAAGCTATTCAACCCTATCATTTAGTTGATCCATTCAACTCCACCATTCAGTCAAGTCATTTGGCTCCATTGATGGGTGTTGTGTAGGTGAGACCCATATTTTTGGATGAGTTGTAGGTGCAATTGCTATACTAGGTTTATGCCCTCAAGAGTAAATCCTTAGGATTTATCACTCTAGAATCCATCTGGAGTATATGAGTTCACCAAAAAAAATTCATTTAAAAATATGAAACCCCTGGTGATAAAAAAATTGAACTGTTGTATGGGTTCAATTTTTATGTCCCCCAAGGTTTCCCCTTTTTTATTGTGGCCCATTTTTTGGCTAGTTTGTATGTTTTTGTATGCATTATAAAGCTATCCAATTGATCCATGACATGTTTTCCAGAGGTAAAATCACCAATTCTTGATTCAAAGGTGCATATGTTGGGTTTTGTGTATACATTTAATGTTTGTCTTTCAAGGTTTGCAATTTTGGTTTCTTTATTCTTTTCTTAGTTCTATAGCATAATTTGGTAATGTCATTTGGTACTATCATTTGGCACTTTCATTTGTCCATATCATTTTTCATGGTCATTTGGTTATGTTGTTCAGTTAATCAACATTCATAAATGTTTTATTGTTTGATATTAGGATCAAGGGGTATATATATGTGGCAAATTAAACTATTTTCAAAGATAATGCCATAAAGGGTTGGTGATTTGACCCCCAAAATAATATATATCCCTAAAATTTTGGTGATCTGGTCTCATCTACCGACCCTAAAAATTTACCAAAATAAAAATCTAAAGATTGGAATATTCATGAATTAACAAATATTTTCCACTTAAAAAAACCTTGGATGTAACCCAAGACAAGAAGGAAGATTGAGATTGAAATAATTATCTCTTACTTTCTTGGTGATGGCATATGGCTCTTACTAAAGTGGAAAAATCTTGTATTAAGGTCATGTCAGTATTTCCTTCTACATGTGTAGATAGACTCAATTACCAACTTGGAAGGTGTGTAGTGTCTGATGTTTGTCATAATGCTACTTATATTTAACATTAACTTGATGCAAAATGGTTTAAACTTGTTGAATGTGTTAAATATTTTGAAAAACTTTTTCAACTTCATTTTGGGTTGAAGGATTTACTACTATTGATGGCAGAACATGATAAGCTATGTCAATGGGTGTTAGAGGTTAGAAACCCAAGTAATATACAAAAGGTCATGTGTGGTAGAGATGTGTAAATTTCTATTATAGACATGTTGAATGAAATACAAGATTTCATCCTAGGTTCATTGATTCTTTGAATTATACACTCTCAAAAGGTTCAATCATCATATCTACTACTTCTATACATCCTTTAGTTTGTAGATGAAAGGTTGTAGACTTGTTCAAATTTATGTCTAACATAGACCAAAGATATTTCTAAAAATTAATGTAAGTCCTTGTATCCATATTAGATAATATGGTTTCTTGGATTTCAAAGTTGATTTAGGCATGATAAATTTATAGTGGAGCTATTTCCAGTGTTGATATTGATTTCTTACAAGGTATGATAATTGCCAGATTTTAAAATCTATCAAATAATACATAAACACAATAATTACCATGCTTGGTAGTAGGGTAGACTAAGATAAAATCCATGGAAATAGATTCCCACAAAATCATTGGAACTATTAGAGCCATGTAAAAACTTTTATTCTTCTTAACCAAATTGGGAATTACTCATATGATGTGATTATTGATGTGTTTATATACATCAGACCTAATAGTTGGCTATAAATTTTTTTTGAGACATTTCAAGAGTATTTTAAACCCAAAAATGTCATGAATTTTCTCTAAAATGAGCCTCCCATATTATGTTTTGTCTCTCTACCTCATGTGGAACACATAAGTGCCTAAGGTGATATATGAGTCGATCATGAAAGTATAAGTCTATAACTTAATTAACACAAAGAATATTTTGATAGATATCTAAAAAATACAAGTCAGATGGATATAATTTTAACCATTCTCTGAATTCATGTCCACATGCATGAATTATATAAATAATATCTTAAATTAGTGAATGACTCAGAAAAACTATGACTAGATTGGCACTTCCCTTCTTATGATTGATGTTCAGATGGAACTATTGAAGATAATAAGATAATTTATGATGCCACTCTTGTTGTAATTTATTATAAGTTTGAAATAAATATAGTGGTTTTTGATATGTGTGGATCAAATTTCCTTTACCTAAGATATAATTATTCCAACACTGACATGCCTAAACAATACCATAAAGCTTGCAATCATAGTTGGTTAGTTCATTATCAGTGTAGTGAACATTTTACTATGGTAAGAAATTGATTGTTCATGTTGAGTGAGGATTGGTCCAAGTGAAAAATTAGAGGCATCTATCTCTATCTCAAATGGTTTATAAATATTTTTTAATGCAAGTACTAGTGTAGAACACAGTCTATATTTTAATTCCTTAAATATTTTTTGCTATGTGGTTGTCTAGATGAAATTTGCTTTATTTGGTCCATAATGTTATTAAAATAATGTTATTAAAAATAATGTTTCTATCAGATTGATTTCTACTTCATTAAAAGGAAAAGCATTGCAATGGTATAAGAATCTCCCAATAAACTCCATTTCTACCTGGGATGAATTGGGTGCAACCTTAGTCAAGCAATTTGAGGACAAATATGATCACCTATCTTTAGTTAAGTAATTAACCACCATAAATAGAGCTCCTCATGAGTTCATGTTTGATTTTAACCTCAAATTTCAAAATACATGGACCATAATACTTATGTTGATAAGACCATCCCCTGAATATGCATTTTTGTACTATTTGAAAGCCCTTAATTCTGATATTAGTGTGATGATACGGTCAATGGGTGGTACTACCTTACCAGATGCTTATGAGGTTGTAATAAGGGTATAAAATAGTTTAATACAAGATGGTAAGCTTTCTATAAGGCCTTTAATGCCTATATTTCTATAAATAAGTTCTATACTAGCCCCTCAGGTTCCTCAAATCCCATTCTTAGCTCCTATTCCACCACCTCAAGCTCTAATTGTAGCCCCTACTAGTCATTCTAGTGAGATAAGTTGAAAAGCTTGTTATAGTCCTTTGGGAATGAAATAGTGTAGCTCAAAAGGAAATAATTTTAGACTAATAGGCCCTATCAACAATAAAATTAGAACACCTATAAACCCTTCAAAGATCAAAGTCCTCCTTATCAAGGTTTTAGAGAGAATGTACCACCTTACCAAACACAAGGAGCCATAACTCTAGCTAAGTCATATGTTTTCATTGATCCTAATGTTCCTTCCATTTCAAAGGCTATTATTCCCACCCCACCTCAAAATAACTTGATGCATGATTCAAGTTGGTAGTCCTCAAATCTCAATGATGCTCAAAACCAAGCCTTGGTATCACAAAACATCACTATGCCACAAATGACGCAAGAAGAGTCTTATTTTAAAGGAGAATAGTACCAAGATACAAGTTTGGCATCAGAAGGAGAGACTCAAAAATTTCAAGGATAGCCTGATGCCATTAATGTAAATTGGCAAGTGGATGATCATGTTGCTTTTACTCACGGTGTTGAAATTAACAATACAAGTGGTCAAGTTACACCTGTAACTAGAGCTAAAAGAAGAGCCATTGATGAGGTGTAGGAGGTGAAAAATTCTTTCAGTACTCATCATATTATTTCTAGGATTACAAAAGAGAAACTCACTGCCCCTAAAACTCAAAAAAATTAGAATATAGATGTTAGTAAAGTTTAGTGAATACCTCTAGTTTGTGAGCAGCCAGTGCTTCAAAAAGTGCAACCAAAGGTTAGTAGATCTCATTTTATTATAGTGGATAAAATGAATAAATATAATATAAAAATTAGTATGTGCGATTATCTTTCCATTCTAGGACAAAAGGATAAGCTCATTCAAGAGCTTTTAGCTCTCTAATTGTCTCCAAAACTAGTTGAGAAAGAAGGTGTTGTCTTAACTAGTTCAGATTAGCCAACTAAGCAACAAGTACATCAAGTAAATAAGATGATAAAGGTGGAAAAAAATGAGGTAAAATCAAAGAAAAATACTCATTTTTACCTTTCTTTGATAATAGGTGATACTTTGGTTCATACTTGCATGGTGGATAGTGGAGCTAGTAGTATAGTCATGCCTAAACAAATTGCAAACAAGCTCAGCCTTGTTTATGAGATAAATACTAAAGGGGTATTGAAATCAGATGGGTCACCAAAAAATATGGTATGCATCATAAAATATCTAAATTTGATGTTACATGCTTGTCACAATGTTATTATTTAGTAGGATGTTGTTGTGGTAGACTTTCCTCCTTACTTTGTTATGTGCCTTTCAAGGGACTTCACCTTAAATATTGGGGGATATTTATCAGATGATTAGACTTATTTAATTTTCAAAACCAAGTATGGTACCAATATAAAAATTCAATCTTAACCTATTGCACATTTTAATATGGAGCCATATATGCCAAGTGTTATGAACACTAACTATATCATCTCAGATGAAGTACTAGAAGTTAGTGAAGTAGAAAGTGAATCACCTTTGTATGGAGTTATAGAGTTGTTCCTTGATGAGTGGGTTTCCACTTTGCATGATCACGATCCTTATAATTTGATTGAATAAGGACTTGGTGTGTATTACCTTCATGAGAATGATGCACCAATTCTAGCCATGGTTAAGGATGATGAGTCTAGTGAAGGTCTATGGCAATTGTACTTTGATGGATTAAGGAATAAGCATGGAACTAGAGATGGAATGATGTTGGTTTCTCCAAAAAATCAAAGGTATTTCTCTTTTATTAAATTTCATTTTGGTTTTTCAAATAATGTTGCTGAGTATGAAGCACTAGTTCATGGTTTACAGTGGGCTAGGAAGATGAAAGTCAACACCTTACAATTTTTTGGTGATAGTGAACTTATAGTTCACCAAGTAAGAGGTTTGAATATATGTAAAAATTCATTTCTTAAGTCTTATAGTCATATATTATGGGACTTACTTGAATATTTTCAAACTTTTAGCATTTAGGTAATACCAAGAGGTGAGAATAAACATGTAGATAGGTTGGTTGCCATTGGATCACAATTTAGTATCTCAATTGATGTAAAAAATGAAACATTTAGTCACATATAAAGGTGGTTGTAAGGCCTTATATTCTAGATAGTCATGAAAATTGACAAGTGTTCTAAGATGACAGACAGTCAAATTGTGAGATTCTTGCAAGAGGAGGCTGAATTTTCTTCAAGAAACCAATCAAAGTATTTGTATTAGTATGGTGATTAGGTTTTGTAACTAAAAACAAATAAGTTTTCCAAGGGATTGGTCACACTTGAGAACATTTTTAGTGGTGATGATGAGTTGAGGAAGGAGAAGTCATCCTCGTCAACAAAGGAAGAGCATTGTGCTAATGTAGAGATTACAATTGATAAGATTTTGAAGTTGGATAAGGTATGCAATCCTTCATAAGAAGAAGATTTTATTGAGATATGAATAAGTTTTTTTAATATATTTTATTGGAAATATAGTGATCTCAAGTGATTTGACCTAAGTCTATCTCAACACACCATTGAGTTAGAAGATAAAACTAAACTAGTGAGACAAAGACAAAGGCACATCAATCCTAAGCTTAAGCCTTTGATGAGAGCTGAGTTTCAAAAGCTCATAGAATCATCTATTATATTTCCAATCAAGCACTCAACTTGGGTGGCAAACCTTGTCCTAGTATGGAAAAATAATGATGAGATTAGACTGTGTGTTGACTTTCATGATTTGAATAGGGCTTCACTTAAAGATCACTATCCATTGCCATCAATGGAATATATTTTATAGTTGGTTACAAGTTTATAAAGGTTTTATTTTTTGGATGGATATAGTGGATACAATCAAATTTTTGTCAAGTAACAAGACCAATTTAAGACAACCTTCACAACTAAGTGGGGGATATTTGCATACAAAAAGATGCCATTTAGTTTATCTAACGTTTAAGCAACCTTTTAGAGAGCCATGGATATGGAATTCAAAGGCCTTCTTAACAAGTTTATACTTATTTATTTGGATGATATCACAGTGTTTTCAAAGAATTCAGGTGATCACATAGCTCATCTCAAGTAAGTGTTTAAAAGGTATAGGTAATTTGGGTTATCTCTAAATCCCAAAAAGTGTGTCTTCTCAGTTCATGAAGATAAGATTCTTAGACATGTTGTTTCAAAGCATGTTTTAAGCATAGATTCTAAAGGGATAGACTCTATTCTTACACTCTCCTTGCCTAAGCACAAAAAGGCTATGCAAAGCTTCTTTGGGAAAATCAAATTCATAAGAAGATATATCTCAAATTTTTCCATTTTAGCTAAGCCACTTACAACCATGAAAAATAATTATTAGAGATTTAGTTGGTCCAAAGAAGGAGTAAAGAGTTTTAAATATATAAATAAAGCCATAGCTAGTGCTCCTACACTTATAAATCTAGATTTTACAAAATATTTCATTTTGTATACATATGCCAACATGGATACCATTTCAGGCATTCTTATGCAACATAATCATGAGGCTTTAGAGCAGCCAATAGCCTTCTTTAGTCAAGGCTTGGAAGAGTATGAAACAAGGTACTCTTTTCTTGAAAACATGTAATTTTAGTTATAAGATCTCTTTAAAAGTTTAGATACCTATTGTCTAACAATAAGATACACCTAATGGTTCCTCATCCAAGCATCAAAGAGTTCCTTTTGAATAAATATATAAATGAGAAGAGAGCTGGTTGGATAACCAAGGTAATGGACTATGATTTGGAAATTAAGGTCACAAAGATGATTAGAGGCAAAGGACTTTGTGAGCATCTAGCTCAAGACTTTCAAGAGACTAATGAGGTTATTTTGATGTCAAATGATGAAGAGGTTGCAGCTGGTCTTACCTCACCTTCCAGTTGGTTTCATGACTTGGTAACCTATCTCCAAGATGGTATTTATCCCTCTCATCTAAGTGCTTCAAAAAGAACATATTTGAGGTTGCAATCAATTCCATTTTTGCTTATTGATGGTGTTTTGTTCAAGAAAGATATTAATGGCATGTTGCTAAGATGTGTAAAGCCAAGCTAAACTCAAAAATTGCTTGAAGAATTACATGATGGACATGGTGGAGGACATTTTTCTACAAGAAATACAACCCTTAAGATCATGAGAGGTGAGTACTATTAGCCTAATATATTTGGTGATTACCATGCATGGGTTAAAAAGTGTAAATAGTGTGTTATGTTTTTAGGAAAAGTGAAACTTGCAGCCTTACCTCTTCAACTGATTGCAGTCGATCAGCCCTTTGTCCAATAGAGATTGGAATTTATTAGTTTCATTAATCCTCCTTCAAGTTTAGGACATAAATGGATTCTAACTACTAAAAATCACTTCACACATTGGATAGAAGCAATAGCATTGAAAGAAGTAAATGAAACCAATATTCTAGATTTCTATGAAGGTTTACTTACTAGATTTGGAGTTCCTTCAACTATTATTTCTGATAATGTGATGGCTTTTATGGGATCTAGGATTAGTCGATGGGCTATCTAACATGGAATTTATCTCAACACTTCATCAAACTATTATCCACAAGGTAATGGCCTTGTTGAATCTATGAATAAGAACCTATTGAAGATCATAAGGCCTATTGAATATAATCAAAGATCATTGCATCTCAAGTTGAAGTCAAATCTATGGGCTGATAGGATCACCTACGAAAGATCAATAACCAACTCTCTATATAAGTTGGTATATGATAAGGAAGTAAGGTTACCCATTTATCTTGAATTTATTGCTTTAGAACTAATGTATCAGCTTGAGTTATTAGAGAATGAGCCTATAGAGATCAGGTATGTTGAGCTTATGGAGTTGGAAGAGACAAGAAATTAGTCCATGCTAGCCATGGAGATTCATCAAGCACAAGTGAAGAGAGATTTTGACAAAGGAGCTTCTTCATGAAGTTTCAAAGAAGGAGATTTGTTCATCAAGTGGGATGAGGATAAAGCTAAACCAGGAAGGCAAATAAAGTTTGATTCCCTTTGGAGTGACCCATACACAATCTCTAGCTACAAATCCTACATTTCCTTCCAAATTGCAAAGATAGATGGTGATGAGCTTTCGATCCCAATAAATGGGATGCATTCAAAACATTGATATTGAAGAGCAAAGCTCCTTGTACATAGCTTTTTTATTTTATTTCCTCTAAATGTTATTCAAGCACAGTAGTTTCATTCTATTTTATTCTAATAAGTTCTTGTTTGCACATATGATTTTTAGTTAGTTTTCCTTGATTTGTGTGTTTCCCTTCTTGTTTTAGAGGATGAAGGTTATATTTTTCAAATCAGAGGTTGTACTTATAGTTATGGTCTAGATTTACCATTGTTTTATGATTTCAAATGTTATGTATATGGTTTGAGTTCTCAAGCATAGTAGGCATGTTTCCCAATAGAATCACCAAAACGTTAACAATTTTGACCTCATAGGTCAAATTGTCACCCTTATCATTCTAAACTTTGCATAAGCATGCTTCTTTATCTAAATGTCAGCATTGGGGCTTGCTCAAATTTTTTGAAGAACTCTTATTCTTTCAGGAAAGTTCATCTCAAAGTTTTGAGGGATCATTTAAAATTTTTCAAAGGTTTCTTTTACTTTAGAAAAGTCAGTTTCAAGGGTTTGAGAAAGTCCATTTCACCAATGCTGAAGGGTTATTTTCGTAAAGACTGAAGGGAATTTTTTCAAATAAATAGGTCCTTTTCAATTTTAAATGGTGCATTTCAAAGTTTTGAAGGGTCACTGGCAAAAATTTTGAAGGGGTTATTCCTTTTGGGAAGTTCTTTTCAAGGTAAATGGTCCATTTCAATTTTGCTAAAGGATGATTCTAGTTTTTCCAAAGAGTATATGCCCTTCAAAAAAAGGTAATTCAGAAGGGCAAGTGGACTATTCAATTTCTTTGAAAGGTGTATAATAAAAGCTTGAAGGGTCATTTTCTTAGGGAAGGGCCATTTTAAAATTTCCTTCAAACTTTTTGTCTGGAGGAAATAAACAAGATGACAGGACCATTTCACCTTGTCTTAAAGGATATTTTTCTTTGGCAATGGTCCATTTTACACTTTCTTGAAGGGCACTTACATTTCTCTGAAGGACCATTTACAAAAGCCCAAAGGGCATTGTCAAAAATTCAAAGGGAAAATTTAAAAAGGGCTTGCCAATTTTTTTGAAAGAAAGGACATTTATAATTTTTTTGAAGGGTATAATCCCTTTAAGAAAGTTCACTTCCAAGAATTCCTTTAGAATTTTTGTCTGAAGGAATATTCCTTTTCAATTTTTTTTTTGAAGGGTCACTTGGAAAATGCCGAAGGGACACTTTGAATAAATTTGAAGGGATACTTTGAAGTTTCAAAGGGACACTTGGAAAGGGCGAAAGGACCTTTACAATTTTTTTGAAGGGTCACTTTCCCTTTAGGAAATTTTACTTTGAAATGTTTTGAAGAGTTGATTCCAAAAGGCCGAGGGGTCACTTTCCCTTTGGGAAAGTCACTTTTAAGAAATATGAGGGACACTTTATAAATCCTGAAGGGCTCTTTCCCTTTGGGAAAGTTTGTACCACAAAATTCGAAGGGTAGAATTCCTTTGGGAAGGTTTATTTCAAGAATCTTGAAGGGCTATTTCCCTTCGAGAAAGGTTATGCCAAAAAATATAAAGGATCATTTTTAGAGTGTTGAAGGGCAATTTGAAAAGCCTGAAGGACTATTCACAAGAATTCTGAAGATAGAATTCTTTCAAATTTTTTTTTGAAGGAATTGATCAAGGCAAAAGGGAAAAAGTATCAAATTTTTGCTCAAAATAAAGGACTTTATAAAGGTCTGAGGACGAGAATTACTTCAGACATTTTGTCTGAAGGAATAGTCCATTGTTAAAAACCCAAATGAATTATTCAAGGTGAAAGAATGAAATAGAAAGAATTCTTCCAGACATTTTATCTAAAAGAAATGAATAGGAATTGACCACTCTAAAGGAAATAGATAGAGGAGAAAATAAAAAATAAATAATTCCATGGAAAAGAGGAAAATAAATCACTCGAAGAAACACATGCACATAAGTGAAGAGCCTAAGAGCAAAAGGTTGAGAATTAACAAGGAGTTCAATCTAAATGCACCTCTCACTCATCAAGGTCCTTTCCATGCAAGTAAAGGCTATCTATAGTTTATTATTCAAAACTTCAATTGACTATTTATTGAATTTAGGCTTATCTCCTAGTCATATCATGCACTCAAGATCCAACTTAGCTTCAAGTTTAATCAAAGAGGCATATTTCTTTGAAGATTGTGGCATGGCTTTCCATGCAAGATTTTGACTTGTCACACTTAGGTCCACCTCATCCCTTATGTGTCAACATATAATTTCATGCATGTGCTCTTTTTTATCTTATTGAAGGCTTTCAACATTTCCAATAGTTCAATTAGAGTTCTAAATTTAGTTTTAGCATTGATTTCATGCAAAGGAAATTGATCTTTATATTCTAGCAATTCAAGTGGAGTTCTAAATTTAGTTTTGGTGTTGATTTCATACAAGGGAGATTGTTGTCTTGTTTTAGGTATTTTAAGAGGAGTTATATAATTGGATATTGGTGTAGCATCATGCATGATGGAATTTTTGACTCAAACTTTGGATCTCCATCATTTTCAATGCCAAAGAGCTTTTCATGCAAGGCATAAGACAAAAATAGATTTTATTTTAAGGCTATGATATCACAAGTTGAACTTAGTTGACCTCTTCTTATATTTTTAGTGCCAATCTCTTGGCTATTGTATACTTTTCTATATAAGTTGGCTTTTTAGCCTTGAATTGTATCCTCTTTTTGGCAAGACCATACTCTGCCAAAATTTGAGTTGTGTAACCTTTTTAGATTAATAAAAGGATAATTTTTAGACTCCAAGGTGCTGATATAGTGTATATATGTCATTTATTTGCATATGTGATAGAATTTTTTTCCTTGTCAAGTCTTGATTCTTACCTAGTTACTAGTTGATCAGATTATATAGGTCATGTTCTATGTTTAATATCTTTTGGCTGAAGTTACAGTGGATATAATTGGCTGGTTAGTGTCTTGAATTAGGCATATTCCATCATTTCCCTCAATATTTGGTCATAATATAGAACATTTTCATGAAATACAGATGCATAGGGGTCATTTGGGGTTAAAAATTAAGTTTTGTTATTGTCTGATCAGTGTTTTTAGGAGCTCAAATTGAGTGGATCAATCAAAATTTAGGTGTATCACCATCATTAGGTAGGATTTCCATTCAAGTTTCTTTATTTCCTTTTCCATGGTAGTTTGTAGCATAGATTAGAGATCTTAATTGATACACCAAAGGGAGATAGCCCTTACAATCTAGAGATTCAATCCACTGAATAGGTTACCCATAGCCTATGATTGTTTCCATGTTTCAACATAATGTGAAGTTCTGAAACTACTTTCACAAGGGTGTGAGCCTGAAGATAAAATCTCCTTGTACATAGTTAGTTTTTTTACTTTCCTCCAAATGTTGTTCATTCATAGTGGTTTTGTTTTATTTTGTTCTAATAAGTGCTTGTTTGCACATCTACTTTTTAGTTAGTTTTCCTTGCTTTGTGTGTTTCCCTTCTTATTTTGGAGGATGAAGGTTATCTTTTTAAAATCAAAGGTTGTACTTAAAGTATGGTCAATATTTACCATTGTTTTATGAGTTCAAATGTTATGTATATGGTCTGAGTTCTTAGCATAATAGGCATGCTTCCCAATAGAATCACCAAAATGTTGACAATTTTGACGACACAGGTCAAATTATCACCCTTATCATTCTAAACTTTACATAAGCATGCTTCTTTGTCCAAATGTTAGGAATTGGGATTGTTCAAATTTTTTTAAGGGATCTTATTCTTTCAGGAAAGTTCATCTCAAATTTTTAAGGGATCATTTAAAATTTTCTGAAGGTTTCTTTTACTTTAGTTTTAAAGGTTTGAGAAAGTCCATTTCACCAATGCTGAAGGGTTCTTTTCATAAAGCCTGAAGGGATTTTTTTCAAAGAAATAGGTCATTTTCAAACTTTTTAATGGTGCATTTCAAAGGTCTGAAGGGTCACTAATAAAAGGTTCGAAGGGGTTACTCCTTTCAAAAAGTTCTTTTCAAGGAAAATGGTCTATTTCAATTTTTCCAAAGGACAATTCTAGTTTTACCAAAGGGTATATGCCCTTCAAAAAAAAGCAATTCAAAAATACAAGTGGACTATTCAATTTCTTTGAAAGGTGAAAAACAAAATCTTGAAGGGTCATTTTCTTCGGGAAGGGCCATTTTAAGATTTCCTTCAAACCTTTTATCCAGAGGAAATAAAAAAGATGACATGACCATTTCACTTTGTCCAAAGGCTTTTTTTCTTTAGAAATGGTCCATTTTACACTTTCCTGAAGGGCACTTACATTTCTCTAAAGGACCATTTATAAAATCTTGAAGGGAATTATAAAAAATCTAAAGGGACAATTTGGAAAGGGCTTGCCAATTTTTTGAAAGAAAGAACATTTAATTTTTTTTCAAAGGGTAGAATCCCTTCAGGAAAGTTTGCTTCCAAGAATTCCTTTAGATTTTTTGTTTGAAGGAATAGTCTGTTTCAAAAATAAAACCTGAATGGTCACTTATAAAATGTCGAAGGGACACTTTAAATAAATCTGAAGGGACACTTGGAAAGGGTGAAAGGAAATTTACAATTTTTTTGAAGGGTCACTTTCCCTTCAAGAAAGTTCAATTTGAAAATTTCTGAAGAGTTGATTCCAAAAGGCTGAGGGGTCACTTTCCCTTTAGGTAAGTCACTTTGAAGAAATTTGAGGGACACTTTAGAAATATTGAAGTGCTCTTTCCCTTCAGGAAATTTTGTGCCACAAAAGCTGAAGGGTAGAATTCCTTTAGGAAGGTTCATTTTGAGAATCTTGAAGGGATCTTTCCCTTTAGGAAAGGTTATGCCAAAAAATATGAATGATCATTTTTAGAGTGCCAAAGGGCAATTTTGAAAATCCCAAAGGACAATTCACAAGAATTTTGAAGACTTTTTGTTCAAAGGAATTGATCAAGGCAAAGGGGGAAAAGTCTCAATTTTTTTCCCAAAATAAATGACTTTAAAAAGGTTTGAGGATAAGAATTCTTTCATCCATTTTATCCAAAGGAATATTCCATTATTAAAAACCCAAAGGAATTATTTAAGGCAAAAGAAAGAAACAAAAAGAATTCCTTTAGACTTTTTGTTTGAAGGAAATGAAAAGGAATTTCCCACTCTGAAGGAAATAAATAGAGGAGAAAATCCAAAATAAATAAGTCTATGGAAAAGAGGAAAACAAATAGCTCAAATAAACACATGCACAAAAGTGAAGAGCCCGAGAGTAGAAGGCTAAGAAATAACAAGGAGTTAAATCTGAATATACCTCTCACTCATTAAGGTCATTTTCATGTAATCAAAGGCTATCTATAGTTGATTGGAAAAAAAATCTTCAATTGACTATTTGTTGAAGTTAGGCTTATCTCCTAGTCATCTCATGCATTCAAGATCCAACTCAGCTTCAAGTTCAGTCAAAGAGGCATATTTATTTGAATATTATGGCATGGCTTTCCATGTAAGAGTTTTACTTGTCAAACTTGGGTCTACCTCATCCCTTCTATGCCAACATTTAATTTCATGCATGTGCTCTTGTTTATCTTATTGAAGGCTTTCAACATTTCCAGTAGTTCAAGTGGAGTTCTAAATTAAATTTTGGTGTTGATTTCATGCAAAGGAAATTAGTTTTTATGTTCTAGTAGTTCAAGTGGAGTTTTAAATTTTTTAGTTTTGGTGTTAATTTCATGAAAAGGAGATTGTTATCTTATTTTAGGTAGTTTAAGAGGATTTCTATAATTGGAGATAGGCATAACATCATGCATGATGGAAGTTTTGACTCAAACTTGGGCTCTTCATCATTTTCAATGACAAAGAGCTTTTCATGCATGGCATAAGACAAAAATAGTTTTTGTTTGAAGGATATGATAGCACAAGTTGGACTAAGTTGAGCTCCTCTTCTATTTTTAGCACCAATCTCTTGGTTTTTATATACTTTTCTATATAAGTTAGCTTTTTAGCCTTGAATTGTATCCTCTTTTTGGCAAGACCATACTCTAAATTTTTTTGAGTTGTATAACCTTTTTAGATTTATAGAAGGACATTTTATAGACTATAAGGTTTTGATATAGTGAATTTATGTTAGTGATTTGCATATGTGATAGAATTTTCTTCCTTGTCAGGTCTTGATTTTTACCTAGTTACTATTTGATCAGATTATGTAGGTTATGTTCTATGCTTAATATATTTTGGTTGAAGTTATAATGGATATAAGTGGATGGTTAGTGCCTTGAATCAGGCTTATTTCATCATTTATCTTAGGCTTTGGTCACAAGATAGAACCTTTTCATGAAATATGATGCATAGGGGTCAATTGGGGTTAAAAATTCACTTTGTTTATTATCTGATCAATGTTTTTATGAGCTCAAATTGAGTGGATCAATCAAAATTTAAGTGTATCACCATCATTAGTTAAGATTTCCCTTCAAGTTTCTTTCTTCCCTTTTCCTTAGCAATTTGTAGCATAAAATAGAGATCTTAATTGATACACCAAAGGGAGCTAGCCCTTACAATCTAGAGATTCAATCCACTGATTAGGTTACCCATAGCCTAGGATTGTTTCCATGTTTTAATAGACTATGAAGGCCTAAAACTACCTTCACAAGGGAGCGAGTCTAATTGACAACAATAGGTTGGGTGACTTCATTAGGAGAGGGGAGATCTCCTTAAATGAAGCCATTTCTACCAATATTTCAACCAAATTTTGGACTAAAGGGTTTGATGGGGGACCACCTTTTGATAGATTAGAGTTTTTAGTGGAAGTATTAGATACCCTTGATTTATTATTGATCTGTTCTTCTAGCTCCTTATGTGAACCAGCCAGACTAGAGTTTTTTGTGGGAGTATTAGTCACCCCTAATTTCCTATTAATCTATACTTTCATCTCCTTATGTAGAATAAATCCTAACTTTGAGATACAAGGCTATGGGTCATTATCAAATCTTTCTTAATAAAATGTTTACTTAGGATTACCCCTAGAGAGCCAAAGATTGAAAGTGTGCTCATAATAGGCTCCATTTTTTAGGCTAGCTCATCATCTTGTAGACATTGTGGGGAAGTTTTAACCCATCAAGGGTGGGAGGTTGGGGATCCCTTTTATTAAGTTGACATTCTTTAGCCATGTGGCTTAGGGAATTATAAGATTTACAAATTTCCACATCCATCTCATACACTATTTTTAAAATATATTCTCCATATTTCTATCTAATCTTTATGTAATGAATAAGGGGCTTGTTTACATGTATGAACACATTAAATCTAGATACTATAATTCTCCTAAAATGCATAACCAAATCAAGGGTGATCAACTAACTAAGGGATTTATTATATGCCCATGATAACCTTAGGTTCCAAAAATTATAATGGGAGATTTTAGAGTTTCACCCACATTGGTACGTCTTCCATTGCCATGATATTAAGGTTAGTTCCTGATTTCCACTTTTTGGGGTAGAGATTTGAATTTATCATGAACCAAGAGTCTCTTATCGATATTTTTAAATAATCTTTTGGACTCATGAAATTTACAAGGAATAAGTTTTTAGCCATAGCCATGAGTTCCAGTTGACCTTTTGGCCTCCATTTTGGTTGGCCCATTTTATAAAAGTATCTATGTTTAGTCTAATCCCATTAAATTTAGCTAATAAGGAATTTACTAGCTTGAAATCCACCCTTTCTACTATAGTATTAGGGATAACAATACATACCTCATAATTTTACAATGTGGGGTCTTGGGGAATTCTTCACTTTTGAGATTAGTCTAGAACTTTCTTAGAACTCTATCAACACATGAAATTACCTTTTGGGATAATTCATATCCCCTTCCTGATGGGGTCCTTCTTCCAAGTGTCTTGGTTTTTTTCCTACATCCACTGCACATGATCTTGATTCCTCTAATCCTTCCTTGATCCCTATTTATGGATATTTGGAAAAATCCTTCATCGATTCCATAATTTCATTTTCTTTTGCATCATTGGATTTCAAAATTTCCTCCACTCCACCCATAATGCACTTTGGCCTCTAGTTTTAGCATGACATTTACTTTACAAATTTATATTTATATTTTGTTTCATACTACTTTTTTTCACTTTATTTTTAGCATTGAATTTACTTTACAACTTCATATTACATTTTTATAGTCAACCATTGTTTGTCTTTATAGCTTTCTGGTATCTTTTTATTTTCCTCCTCTCTTTGGGTGATTTAAAATATGACTACTTTCCCTTGTGTATCTTTGGTAGCATCTTTGTGTTTTATTTTAAAAATATATATTCTCCCCTTCCTTTGGGATTATTTCTAGTTAGCATTGGTTTCCCTTGTGGATATTTGATAGTTACTTTAGGTTTTGCTTTTTAATATTTATAGCACCTTATAGTATGACTTAGTTTTTTTTGTGATTATTTTATATATTTTTACATTCCCCCTCTTTTTGAATGATTTATATAGTCACTAAAATTAAAATTTAATGCTAAAATAACACTTATGACTATCATCTATGCACACTTAACCTATTCTCAATTCCATGGTTATAAACTATGATTTCTCTAATTATATGTAGATGATACTCTATCCTTAGGAAATATTGATATTAAATATTCATATTATTCTTTACAATCATCCTAGATTCATTATTAAACTGATTTAAACTTTTAGTTTAGCTATCTCTACTTCTTAGATAAGGCCACTCATTCAAGATAATCCCATTGGTAGGTAGTGTCTAAAGCCATTAGTTTCATCCTCCCACCAAATAATGGATAATTTATAAAATTAAAAATACCTAACAAGTTATCTTACATGTTTTACAACTCCCATTCAAGGAAATTCCAAAAATGCCACTATATCAGCACATTTTATACTTATTTTTTCACTAATTGGTAAGAGGCTACTATATTACAAAAACTAGAATTATTCTAACTACACATTGAGAGGAAAGCACTTTTTTTTTCCAAATTTTGACTCTATACAACCTAAATAACCTAGAGATAAGTCTGAATACACCAACAAGGTCATAAGTAATTTTTCAATCATATAATTACACCAATATTGCACTAGCATATAACACAACACCAATATTTCAAACACACCACCATAGCATGGGAGAACTACATGGAGTTTGATCACTCTTCGAAGTATTAGTATGTATGAAACTCTCAACACATGGGGTGTTGAGGTCAATCAAAACTTTAGACCCTCACCCCTTTTTCCTCAATTTTACTTCACTTGGTTCTCTTTGTCATTGAGCTCATGTTTCAAGTGAAGAAAAATTCACACAATGGATTCCACAATATTTTGAGTGATCTTGAATATATACAAATGACCTACAGGTGAATGTGCACTAGTCAAAACTCAGATAGATGGAAAAAATATAAAAGGACATCATTGAACCCTATAGATGATAGTGTAGACTGGCCTTATCTTAATAATATAGCCTTATCCCAAAATCAAATAGATCCATATTCTTGATCCATAGTGACTTCAAACAATTCCATAATGGATTATATAGTCTCTATTTTAATCCATCATATTTGAGTGCCAACTAAGTTATTTATCTTTAGTGTTTCCCCTTTTAGCATATTTATAAAAATAGAAAGTTCCAAATTAGTTATGTATATATTTCATATCTTATACCCTAATATTTTACTCAACATATTATCATAATTATATTAACACTCGCTTAATACCCAATTTTGATAAAAACATATTGGTGAACCCATTTATTTTTTAATATTGTAAAACTCTAATCATTTATGTTTTTAAGGTTTCTTTCATTCTTTTTAATATTTCCAGTTGATGTGTTAGGTTTTTCAACTTTGATAAATTATTTGTTAATAATAATAATCTATGTTTCTATTTCTTATTTTATGCTGTCTAAGAAATATATTTATACCTCTTTTAGAATAATTATTAAACTAAGGGGTACTCAAGTTGAGTGTATTCATATTTATTTTTATAAGTCAAATAAAATGGATAAAAACAAGGGTATATGAGGATATTCAAATAATAATAAAAAATCTAAATATGTAGAAGTGCATGATACTATTTTAGAACATGAACAATATAATCAAGACACCATTGAATCTCAAGATAAGCATCATTGTTTTTTGTTAACCTATTAATGTTGAATTACCAGTGCCTAATAAAGTACAAGCTATTAATTATACCAAAAAAATATGAACAACTTCAAGATTATCATAATATCTTATAAATTATTTTGGAAATAAAAAGTGCAAGCATGGCTTAATCATTTTAGACATATATGTTATGGTTCCTTGCCTATCTCTACAACACTCAATATACATTTTATACTAGCATCTATTATGGGTAAAACACAAGGATTTCAGCATATTAGTATGTCAATATATATTCATTAAATATTTACACCATATTTGGTTAGCACTCATTTTATTCCTAATGTATAATCCCTTATGCATAACATTACATCTCTATAGATTAAGGTGTTATATTTGGAACAAATTGATTCAAAACCTAATCAAGTACTTGATTCACATAATTTATTGCATACTACATTGGCTCAACATATTTTAGCTTATCCTTTACCACCTATTATCCAAAAATTATAATTTTTGGTTGATAAATATTTCAAAAACACAGAAATAACATAGTAACAATGAATTCTCTAAGAAGAGATGTATTATTACTCAAGATTGCAATACAACTATATGCTTATCTTTGGGAACAGATGTTTGATTTTCCCTTTTAGGTTATATATTAATTTATACCTATTTTTAAAGTAGGGGGAGGATGTGGAAGGTCACCAATCTTGAGGGAGATTAAGTGGTTTGACTTCCATGCTTTAAAACAATACAGAATTTGAGGAATTACTATTTTTAGATTGCACTACTAAAATTGAAATTTGGGTCACTTCAATTGGGGTTTTAGAGGTAAAAATTCATCAAGTTGATATCAATGCCATATCATGTCATTATCCTCATTCTTAGCTTTCCAACGTTTCAAACGGTGAGTCAATTGGAGCTATGGTGCAAAAGTTATGGCTCTTGGAAGTTTCATCATCAATTGGGGTGGAACTGTCACCCAAATTGTCACCTAAATTGCTACCCGGATCATTCCTCCCTCCTTGAAAAGTAAATGTCACCATTGCATCAATGTTCCTCATTAGGTGTGGTAGTTGTGTCTTGATTTGATTCTCTGTGAGCCACTCACCTTGGTGGCTAAGTTGGCCCCTTTTGACCACTCGATAAAGCGGAATAGAGTGTCCTCTTGTTGTCTTCATCCAAGTGTCCACAATCTGATCCTCCTCCACTGGAGCAAAAATATGTGGATCAAGCTCACAAATGTAGTTTTTTGGCACCTAAGTCTACATTATATTATGAAAAAGGTGACCTAAAGTTTGATAGAATTTCATGTTGCATGTTTAGACTATGCATCAAATGATAGGTTTTTGACCAAGTTGTTTTATAAGAGTTAAAAGAGTATGATATAAGATGGTTTTATGATTTACCATATCAATAAATTAATAAATTCAATCCTTCATAAAAAAATTTCCTTGAACATTTCTCAATTAACATAAGTGAAAATATTTCATATTCTTAGATTTCTCAGCTTAAACAAGAGTATAAAGAGCCAATTTTAGATTATGTACTAAGATGTAATACCATGTTAAACAAAATGATGAATCCTATAGTAGATAAGTAATTTCAAGACATATTAATTTTTTTTTTGCTTATACCTCTATATCAATTTATTATGTTTAAGAATTTTTTATCATTTAAGGATTTATGTCACATAATTAAGGAAAGAGATGTCAAGTTGTGTGCAATTAATAATGTAACCAATCTAGTTTTTAATTCTCATGCAAATAATTAGAGGAAGCCACCATATAAAATGATACCAAGTGAAAATAAGAGTAACCAAAATACAATAGTGAATCTAAATTTTGAACCTACTCCATGTATTGTGTTATATGTTCCTCCAAGGAAATAATTTACCAAATTACTTGAATCTACCTATAAGGTGTTAAAAAATTTATTGGAATGTCACCTCATATCTCTCCCTCCCATTAAAAAGGTTTATGTGAATAAACCTATTACAAAAGGATTTGTTTAAAATGTTTTTTGTGATTTTCATAGATCATCAGGGCATAGTACCAACATATGCATCATTTTGAGACATGAGATACATGATATAATAAATGAGAATGTGGATAAATCTTCTAAAAATACAAAGGCACAACCACATGAGAGTATAATAATGAGTATATTTAGTGATAATTTCCATAAACATACAAGTTAATAAATAATAGATAAATTAAATGTGCATTACACAAATAATTCACACCCTCCATTAGCTTATTATCATCTTCATACAAAGCTAAAATGTCCTTCAAATGGAATCATTGGTACATATCATGTTTTAGTGTCATTTAATTCTCTTATTACATTTGTAAAACATGAGATAATTAATGATAATTTTTATTTTCACTCTTTGTTCATTCGATCTTACATTGATCATCAACTTATCATAGTATCATGGTTGATAATGCTTCAAGTGTGGATATGTGCACTATCACACTTCTCTCTCATTTTGGATACATAGATAAGGATATATTTCCTACAACAATAGTACTTAAGGGATTCAATGGTCATGTTCATAGTTCTATTGATGAGACCACATTACCACTACAAGTTGGTTTAGAACATGTGGCCACCGAATTTATAGTAGTACCCAGTACAAGAGTTTTTGATATGTTATTAGGACACCTTGGACTTAAAAAATTCATGTAGTACCTTCTACATCACATAAATTCTTGAAATACATTTTTAACAATGAGGTTATCATAGTTCATGGTATTCCATATGAATACATCCTCCAACCCAAGATTATTGTTCCTACATAGTAGATATCAATTGAATAACCTAAAAAGGTTCAACCTATTCAAATAGTTCAAAAATAAGTGACCCACTTTCTAAAGATACCTATCCTTGAAAATCCAATTAATTAGAGACTTGTCATAGACTATAGAGAGCCACTCTTTACTCATACATGTCCTAGATTGATGTGATAAGGCATTAAGAGTGTTCCACCAATAACACTAGCATAGAGTTATTATACTACATGGTGGGTTCTGAAGAATATTAAAGCTCACCATGCTAAAGACTATCCATAACATAATATATATTATCATCAGGATAGTGACACTTATGTTATAGATCCATATCAATTTTTCATATTTTACATTAAGAACAATTAATTCATAGTGTCATGATACTTTACATTCATGAGAATTCATCCTTCCTATGTTAGATATATGACCTTTTGACTATGAGGATACTATGGGAGTCATTAGTTAGTATGTTCCCTTTTCAATTATATATATTCAAAAATACAAAAAATTAATATTACAAAAATTCTAAAACCAAGACCTATGCATGATATACATAGTTAATTTATATTAGTTGATTTGTGCTTTAGTATATGCAATACTTCTATATATCCAATTTTATATCAATATGCTTCAAAATTCTACTGAATGATTTTCATAACATATGATTTATAAATTTTAGATGTAGTTGTATCTAGTGATATTATCTGAAACCCCAAAAATTTACATAGATAAAACTACTCTAATCTAAATAGTAACTCACTACGCTCTTGTATGATTCCAACAAACTTGTCCTAGTGAACATAACCTCTAATTTATCAAATTAAAAATAGTCATAAGTTTTTATAGCTTATATTCATTACAACAAGTTCACTTGGGGAATATTTTACTTAGGTTTTATCACTTTATGACTATCCCTTTTATTTATACTACTATGTTGTATATTATGCACATGTTTCCATATTTTCTCACTTATCTTTACATTGCTATCTTGCTGAGTATTTGAGTTGCTAAATAAACTAATGTTAAAAATTAATTATGTAGATCAATTTTAGTTATTAATATATGTTTATCATTTTTTATTCTTTGCTTCATGTTTTATGTGTATTTTTTTATATAGATTATGGGCATTTAAACATGTCCTTATTTTTGACTCTAAGCCTTATTATGTGTTTATATGTGTGTGAGTGACATTTTAACATGTCTTTTATATGTGTCCTATTGGATTTATTTTATATTTTATGTGATTTTACATGTGCTCTTTATGTATGCATCATGACCATGACTCTTGTTTCCTATTTTTTACTTAGTTTGTGATGCCATGATGGATATCATGCATCTCTCTAGTTTGTTTATGTCATATTCTATATCATGCATCTTCCCTGAGTAGTTTTAAATCAATTTTAAGTACTTATTTTTTTAAATTTATTCATTATGTTCCTAATTGATAACATCTATCTAGACATGAAACTATGTATACTTGGTTCTACATGTATCATACATTACTATTTTTCTAAAATTATCAATATGATGCCATGATATTCAATTTATCATTATTAATCTAGATTTTAATATTTTATATAAAATCATTTGCATAACTTTTTATATTGAGCTAAGTTATTGTGTAGGATTCAAAATGAACCTCAAAAGAGGGGGCATACATAATGGCTTGATTTAGAGACTAATCTAAAATAATCCACTACATAAATATAAAAACATAGTACTTAATCAGTTGATCACAATGTATAATATTTTTTTCCTAAAAAGCACATTTAGATTGAACTGTTCTATTTGGACAAAAATGCAGGCCATAACTATATATAACAACATGTTCTCAAAAGTCAAAAACAACATTTTAATAATTTATAATATTTATACTAGTCTACAAAATAATTTTTAATCTTACTAAAAAATAGTTTTCATATTTATACATAGGATTATTTATATGTTGCTGATATTTGGGGTATCATGCATCTCATATGTTCTAGTTTCTTACTTAGAAATGTATTTGATATTAATTAGTTGTCAAAATTGATATACTCGGTTATCAAATTGGGGGCATTTTCATGACACATGATCACTTTCTTATTGGCGTAGGATATTACTTTCCTACTCTTTAGCTTATTTAGGTGTTATTTCCTTTGGAGATGTTTATCTCACATTCATGAGGATGATGGATTTATGCCTTAATTCCACATATATTGGGGAATTCTATCCCATATGCATGGGATAGTTAGGATTTTTTTATCCTCTACTTATTTTTACATCTCTATTTTAAACTATTTAATAGAGTGGATAATAGATAGTTTATTCTTGGTGTTCGAATGTTGAAGTACTCATAACTATGGTAATGAGGTCTTAGAGAGAGTTTGGCTTAAGAGTGTTGAGAATTCTATCATGGTATTATATCTCCTCCAAGTATTCATTGCTTAGTCTTAGGTTCCTCTTAGGTTCCTCTCATTACAACAAATCCACCATTCTTTTGTTGAATGAGCCCTTTTTTTAGCCTTTTGAGTCACTCTCTATAGTAAACTATTTTTGGTACATTTTCAAGGCTTGTAACCCATGCCATTAAATTCATAATGCCTCAAAACCTTGGGAATGCTTGTCCAATTGTCAAAAATAGACATTTCTGAGAAAAATCATTTTTTGGAGTTTTTACCTTCCCAGGGACAAAATCATATAGATCTGTATATTTAATTTCCTTACATTTAAAAAATAATAATTTTAGGTTTTTAGATATCTTTCTGGGTTTTGAAAATATTTTGTGGGTTCTCTATGGATCTACGTATGTGTTTATCATATCTAAGGTGTTAGTTGAGTATTTATATCAACATTACAATTACTTATTTGATTTGAATCTCTATTATTGCATTTGATATCTCCTTGTCTGTATTACATTGGCTGAGTGGAGATAACATCGACCACAATTGAAATAGAATTAGGATTGTTTTATCATTTGATTAATCATTAATGAAACCTATATTGAGGAAAATCACCACTTTTATCCCAACAACCACACCATAGATCTACATATTAGATCAACCTACTCAAATCTTTGAAATCATTTCTTTAAAAATGATTGAGAATTAAACAGATTCAATTCAACCATGACCTATGACTCTCTAACAATATTCATTGCCATGCATGGCTCCATCCACATGGTATGCTCATTTTATTATTTGTTTGTGTTCTTTATTTATCTAAAAGGGATGATTTTTTTGGGTATTCAAGGCCTATCTATAGCAGAACGGATCCTCATTTTCCCATGACCACATTAGAATATAACATTGTATGGTATCTCCTAGCTTACCATCATCCTTCTCAAGCCCAACTCTACCTGCATACTCATCCACAGGTTTTTCCTATGGGTTGGGTTTTTCCACAATGTACTCATCCATGCCTCCACCTTGATCATACTTTTATAAAAGGTTTGATATTTTTAATGTGATCCCTTATTTAAAAACACACATTTATTTTGATATTATAGTTCTTAAGGCTTATGTAAGTCAATTGAACTATAAAATAAAATATTAGAGGTGGAAATATTTTTGGGTGGGGATTATATGTGGGGGACATGATTGTGGTGGAGATGAGTATGCGTGTGAATTATTTAATGGTGGGGTTCTCATTGAGATTTTTTTATTGTTTTTAATTAAAAACAATATTATGAGGGCCAAAAATATAATATGGAGATATTTTGACTGAGTGGAGGGGTCTTTGTAATTTGATATTTCTTTAAGATGTTTTTATTATAAAAATAATTTTGCAAATAAATTGAAAGGAGAGTTATTTCATTGTTGCTTGGTCACCCATTTTTTTCAATCTCATTTATCAAAGATAGAAGGTGAGGCCTAGTTTGGCAAGTGTCCAATCCCCCTCACAAGAAAAAAAATTATTTTTCTCTTTATTTATTTTTTACTCTCTCATTTCAATTTTGGATGTAATTTTGGCTATGATCAACATCCTATTTGCTTGAGCTTTGGACCACATTGCTCATTCTTGCCCTGCATTGTATTGCTTATGCCACTCTTACACTTTGCACTATATCATATTCATTTTTGGTTGAGTCTGACATCCTTTTCATGTGCTTTGTATTAATTTTTTTATAAGTTGATCATTTTAGGTGTTTTTTGCATACTTGATGGTTTTTTTCACCATTTTCCACACTCTTCCATCAGCTCATGACATGTTTTATTCCAATTTACACATTGAAAGTTTGACACACTTATAGTTTATGTCATATATCCATCATGACCCCTTTATTAGTGACTTACCTTCTTCTATGGAGACACTTATTCTCCCCCTTATTTTTGGAGCATCTCTCATGATTTGTGTTAGATTTTTTGATAGGTTGACAATCTCCTTATTTGGAGCTATTCTAGTAAATCCCAATATATTCCTTGTTTCCATTTGGTGTTTTTTATGTATGGTATCTATTGTACTCGCATTGATTTATAAAGTATCATGAGGGGTTTGCTAATTCAATCTTGTGTATCTTCATACATTTGTGTACTCTATTTTGGGAACCTTTTCACTTCTTCAGTTTCTTGTCTCTTCCATCATCTCTAGATCCATCCTCTTTTAGAGACTTTATTTTTATTTTTGAAACCAATTTTTTGAAGTTGAAAATATACCATAGCTTGAAGTGTATCTATTCTAATGAATCTAAGTGTCATCTTGTCTTCTTTGATAGTTAGATAGTCTTTTTTAGCATGATATGGAGCTAATTTGGTGTATATAAAGTCAACTTATTTGGTGTTTGAGTAGTGGTTTCAAACCACTCATACAAACCATTTTCATCCACTCCACCCATTTATCATTATGGGGGGTGTGGTGTACATTTTGCTTCTTAGGTGTTGAGCATTCCTTGCACATGTAATGCTCTTTTGTACTTTCATCACCACTAAAAATCTTCTTGATTAAAGGTATTATGGTGAAGCCTAGTGTCAATTTTTTTTTTAATTGAGAAGTGAATTTGGACCACTTGTGTAGATTGAGTTCCTTTTGTGACTTTTAAGTACTTGGAGTGCTAACTACTTCATCATCATCTTTGAGGTCTTTCTAGCTCTCTTTTTTTATTTTTTCTCTTTTTTTTTTGGAGGGGGGAATTTTTCCTACAGGTTTTCTCCTTTTCTCTAATTTATGAGAGTTATATGTATATTTTACATTTTTTTAGTATTTTATAGATTCCTCCTTTATACATGGTTATCTTATTCAGGAACATTTTTTGTCAGAACCCATATGAGTATTTTTTACTTGACTTCATGGCCTTCTTGATGATTCTTTTAGTGACATCAGTGTGGTATTCTCACCAATGACATCAGTGTGACATCCCCACTAGTCTTTATGATCACTTATCACCATCTTGTTGGAGGGTGTTCAATAAATGATTATTTGGGTTTATCACTCTACCTAGTATTTTGGAGTGCAGTGTTCATATTCAATGATCCTTGTATTTGGAACCATTCTTACTTTCACTTGGCATTTATAGTGACTCAATAGCCATGTAATTCATAAAGATGGATTGGCATCCATATAAACACATGACTTCACATTGTATCCTTTATTGTACACACCTAACCTATAGTTAAGGGGGTGTTGGTGTAGGATATTAATTTTCTATTCTTTAGCTTACTTAGGTGTTATTTCATTTGGATATATTTATCCCACATTCATGAGGATGGTGGGTTTATTCTTTACTTCCAACTATATTGGGGAGTTAGTCCTACATGGATAGGATGGCTAGGATTATCTTATAATCTACCTATTTGTACATCTCTATTTTAAACTATTTGATAGAGTAGATAATATATAGTTTATTCTTCATGTGAAATGCATTAACTTCATGGATATGATAATGGATTCAAGGAGAGATATTGGTTAAAGAGTATTCTTAACTGTATCATTTCTTTCTTAGCTTGTGCACTATTTTTTCATAAGGAATGGAACTTCATAACATTCTCCATGTATACACCATCCTTAGATCATGTTATTTTACACTATTTTTTCACCAAAATGAATCTTAATCCTTCTATAGTGGTTGGTTTAGGTTTTTTCACCAATTTTTACATCAAAATGATCTATTATAATTTATAGAGGAATTCCAAGCTATTATACTAACTTGAGTTTTGAGATTATGGAGTCAGGTGTATCTTGATTTCTTAAGAACATTATCCTATCAATGATGATTGGATCATACATAGTCCAATAAAAGTGTCTCGATGAAAAGAATATCTCTAAGGGTTATACCTTCTCTATCCACTAGTTTTTCACTAAAAAACACAAAGGTTCACATACATCAAAATGTGTTTTCATTCATTATCATTTAATCTATAAATTTCTTGTCTTTACTTTTAGATTTTCATCCTAAGTAAGGATTGATTTATACATGTTTATTTACAAGTTTTCATGAATCATAGTTTAACATATGACCTACATCCAAGCCTACTCAACATAGGTAATCTCAGGTATAACTCTCTTTATTTTACTCTATTAATTTCACTTTGGTTTATTACTAGAATAAAAGGGGGGAATGTAGTCATTAAAATTAACATTTAATGCTAAAATAATGCACTTGTGAATATCCTCTATGCACACTTAACCTATGCTCAATTCCATAGTTCTAGACTACTTTTCCTCTACTTATATATGGATGATCCTCTATCCTTAAGAAATTATGATACTAAATATTCCTATTATTCATTCTAATTAGCCTATACTCACAATTACACTGATTAACACTTCTAGTTTAGTTTTCTTTGCTCTGCAGATAAGGTCTCTCCTTTAAGTCAATCTCATTTGAATTTAGTGTCTAAAGTATCTGGTTTTATGTTTATGCCAAATAATGACTAATTTATCAAATTAAAATCCAAATAATGGGTCTTTCCACATGTTTTTCAAGTATCATTCAATGAAAGCTAAAAAATAACACTATATAAGCACATTTACTATTCATTTGTTCACTAATTGGAAAGAGGCTACTATATTTCAAACACCAAATTTTTTTTAACTACACATTCATAGGAAAACACATTATTCCCAATTCTAAGTCTATACAACCCAAGTAGCCTAGAGTGAAGTTTGAATACAAAAGTAAGGTCAAAAGTCATTATTAAAGTGCATTATTGCACCAAGATTGTATCAAAAAATAACATCACATCAGTATGTCACACACCACCATCATATCATGGGATAACTACATATAATTTTATCCTTGATCTAAGTATTGGTATGTAGGTAGTGCTCAATTCATGAGCTGTTAAGGTTGAATAAAAATTTATCCTAACCCATTTTCCCATTTTATGATATGTGGTTCTCTTTATCATTGAGATAGGGTTTCAAGTGAAGAATAAGGCACATAGTTGATCCCATATTAAATTGATCAATCTTGAATATATACATAAGACCTACAAGAAAAGGTGCACCATTCAAAACTCACATAGAGGGTAAAACCCTAAAATATGTTGATGCACCCAATAGATCACAGTTCATGTTGTCCTTATCCTAATAGCGTGACCTTATTCTAGAATCAAATGGATACCTATTCCTAATTCAAAGTGACCTCACATATTACCATAGTTGATTATATAGTATTTTTTGTGGTACATCAAATTTGAGTGCCAGATACATTATTTATCTTTAGTACTTTATCTTTTTTATAAACTTATAAAAATGTCAAGTTCCAATTAAGTTATGTGTATTTATTTCATATCTTACACATTATAATTTTACTCGATAGTTTGTCATAATTTTATTAACATTCATTAAATCCCCAATTTAGATAAAGTAATTCCTCTTATCAATGCTTCTGCTAAACCTTATATAATTTAGTATGACTTCTCCAATGACATGATTACCATACTTAATAGTGCTTCACTTATTAGGGTTTCCATTTCTATGATTTTAATTACATTTCCATTTACTTTCATATTCACTCTTTTTTCCTAGTCACTTACGAAATATAAATCTTACCTTATTTTGGTCAGTTATTAGCATATCTTAATTTGATCACCCTTATTATATTGGTGTATATTCAAAAATACCCATTTCCCTTTCATTTAATTTAAGTCACACTTGGATTGGTTTTGAGATTGCATTATTTTCTAAGGTGCAAGTCTAGGATTATTTAGGCATCTTGGTCTTTAGGTTATCTTATTTAATGGCCAGGTATAAGATCTTTTTTGTTAGTTAACTTTAACACTCATGTTTGGATTTTTTTAAATCTATATGGAGGAGGAAATATTTAAAAACATAAAATAATTAAAATCCATATCATAAAAAAAAATGTTAAAAGGAAAAATATTTTAAAATTCAGATCACACCAAAAGATAGTCTATTTCTAGGCACACCCCTATTCTGGTCAAATCTCAAACTTTAGAGTTGGTTTCACATAGAGCCAACGTACATCTGGGTGAAATAGGATAGTATACTATGGTAGGAGGTCTCATTATATATCTATATATTCTTAGATTCTGGTGCCACCTACTTCCTCACATAAGTACCCAATCTTCATAGTAGTTAGAAATTTTTATAAGGGGTAATAACGAGTGAGGAACATGTTGTATGGAGGTAAGATTAATTTTAATTTTAATGCATATTGATTTCATGGATTGATAGTTATACTTCACTTATTTTCCTAAGCTTATGATTGCTAAGTGGAGTTCTCTAGGTCCTTTATGTAGATAGTTATTAGATTTACCCACTTGATTAGAGTGTTTTATCTCCACTAAGGATTTATACATCACCTTTACGAAGCCTCACATCCTTATATATCCATATTCTCTCCCCAAATATCCTTGATGGATATTTATTTTATCTATTTACATCCCTCTTCTTTATTCCCATCTTCTATATATGTGCTTTAGATTTGACTCTTATCTTCCATTTAAAACGTCACTTGGATTTTCATGTTGTGAGTTGCATTGTAATACCTTGGGAATACAAATGTGCCTTCCTCATAATTTCCCATCACTAGTTATTTTAATGCCATCTCCATCATCATAGTTCTGTCTATAGATTATCATGTTTTCCTACATTTTTCTTTAGCACAAGCATTGATTTTTAGTTTTTACTCATTGGAATTTTGACATTATTTTGTGACATCTTCCTTGTCTAATTTATTTTTTCACTTATCTTACATTAGATTTTTTATAATCATATTACATTATTAATATCCCTTTTTTTGACCTAATTTTTCACTTCTCTTACATTGGGTGGCTTTATAATCATTTCCTACACATCTTATATTTATCATTTTTTCTATCTACTTACTTAAGATGTCATTTTGTTACACTTAGTTTTTGTTCTCTTTGACGAAGTATATGCTTAGATTTGATATAAAATAATGAAATAAGCATAATACATTACATCATCACATTATATTGACCCAACTTTGAAAACCTTTAAAAGTTTATGTTTTTATCCTCACATTTTGTATTTTCCCATATCTTTGATTTTCTAGCTTCCTTTAACAAACCAAAAAAATCCCTAGGATCCTAGTGAAGTAAGGTTTTTTAAAGTGATAATATATATATTTTATAAATTTATATATTTCTCTTATTTTTTAGGTCCACCCTTCTAGTGTTCAAATTAGCACACTCTTTCAGATTCAACACACACAACATTATCTCTTCAACTAGAAAGGTAAATGGAGGTATGTATTTTCATTTATTTATTTTATTTTGACTTTAGGTCTTTCACCATTTATTTTCAGCTATTATCTTTTATGTTTCTATATATCTATCCCAAAGCACCAACTCATGTTACTCTAATGCGACATAAATATTTTTAGGTGAAGCATATGTATACACATAATATTTTTCATTTTTATCACTTTATTGATGGGTTATCTTGCAGGGGTTGTCAGTGGATCAATCTCCCTAAGTGCACATCCTAAGGAGTACATCAAGAATGGAGTGGGATTGACTCGTGGTAATTTTCAAGAGATATCTAAATATTATGATGTCATACCTTCATTACTATTAATTTTACCTCCTATGAGTCTTTTTTTAGTCTTACCTCTCCATTTAATTTCTATTGTCTTGATACCAACCCTATATTCATATTATATCAACTAGGCCAATAAAGTCTCTTTCACACCTAAATTTTCCTATACTGTATTAGCCTAGTCAATACAATTCTGAGTCTTATCCATGTTAGTTGTATTGTATTAGCCTCATAGATACATTTGTGTGTAAACTAACATGTTTCCTATTATTTTATCCTAGCCGATACCAATGGCTTAGAGTTCATGATTAGTTATTGATATTTGATCCATATATATTTGGGTCTTATTATCATTCCCAAACATAAAACACATTCATATGCTCTTCTTGTACTCACATTTATGCTTTTCTTGTTCTCACATTTACTCTTTTAAGTATGAAAAATAAGAGATATAGGATATAGTCTTATCTTGGAGGTCTATTCTTGCATAAAGGTCTTTGAAGCTCAATAGGAGTCATACCAAGGAGGTGTCTTAGTTTTTGGTGTCCCCAACTAAATATATCTATGTATTATTCCTTCCATCTGAGATCTTCAACCTAAAACATCTCTTACAAAGTTCCATTTGATCCAAAGGGGGAGATTGATTCATTAACGAGTCCACCCAAAGGTAATTATCTCTATCCATATTATCTTCCATTTATTTACTTAGTAGATAGAGTTACTTTTCTTATTGACAAAATATATGTATATTATTTATTCTTTCTTGTGCTTCTCCTTATACCAAACAAGTTGGTATAACTATAGGATTATTTAGGCTTTCCATTATCACCGTAGGTCATATAGACCACTATTTTTACCTTTTAGGGTTTAGCTATGTAAATAATATGTTTGATTAAAGGGATGAGTAGTCTAAATTAGTTAAATAATATGCATAAAATAACCATTGATTTGTTATAAATTTTGACTAGCTTTGACTTTCTAAAGATAGTAATAAATATATACAAATAAATACTTATTTGGAAAATGCCTTATATAGATGATCTAAGTGATAAAAAATGAGATTGGAACAAGTTTAACTATCATCAACTTGATCCCTATATTAGAACCCCTCTTGAATAGTAGTGACACACTTGGAAAGTAGTACAATGTGGCTCTAGTGTCCTAAAAATGGTGTTACTATCCTTTGTGAAGGACTACTCCAAAATTTTAGGTGCACTCAAGACTATGTTTTTGGGTTCTATTCCTATGTGCATGAAGTCTAAAACTTTGTATTATGCTTATAATAGCTGATTTATGACGTGACACCTAATCCTTCTTTCAAGTAATGCATGAGCTAAAAAGTGTATTCATTAGTAGGATACGTTGGACATCCTTAACACCCTGTTATGAATAGATTTTATTACATACCAATACACCAAGGAGGGATCAAAACAAATTTAGTTTTCCCCACCTAAGTGTTGGTGCAAGTGTGAGTCATGATAAAATGATAGTGGTCTTGAATGACTTGAGTGTTCTTGAGATTAGAAATTTAAAAAATCTAAGATTAGGGAAGTTGTATATGGTAGTATTTAGAAGTAACATAGAATAGGGATTAATAACCTTGATTTTTCTGAACTTGTTTCATGTTTGAATAGGTATTTTACATCTAATTTCCATCTAGTGGATAGAGTTATAAAATTCATGTATTTATAGTGTTATGTAGCTTGTGTAAATAATAAAACATGCTTAGGCCAACCTTAGGAGGGTTTTACTTTAAAAAATATATCCATTCGAGAAAGACAGGGTAAAGGACATTAGTACCATTTTGGGGACACTAGCACCATGTGCGTTTAGTTTCTTTAATGTGTCAATAATTTCCAGTTGGTAAGATGTTGGACATGAAGGGCCAAGATTAAGAAATAAGGGTTTGAGACTATGTTTAAGCTAAATAGGGATGCTATGGTTTGCATAAAGGTTGGAAAAGTGTGATAATAGGCTCTAGGATAGGTTATCTTAAGTATCACTCTTAGCACTCAAATACTACTTTTAGGTGATTACATCCCCCCTTTATGCTAGAAATGCAACAAAGTGAATTGACTAGTATAAAGGAAAAAAAACATACCTGGACTTACCTAAGAAGTGAAGCCTATGAAGATGGGTTTGAGTATGTGAAGTTGGGTAAATGTATGTGAAGCATGATCTAAATCATGATTTACAAATGAAACATGCATAAATCAGTCCTTATAGTATAGATATCAATTAAAAGACCATACTCAATAAATAAGTAACTAAGTAAAACTAAGTAAAGAGATGGGAAAGAGGAAAAGAATGAATACACCTCATTGGGTAAGTGAACCAATGTATGAACCTAATCATAACCTATGTGTGTGCATGTAAAAAGTGATAAAATCATTGAATGGATTGGACTAAGCTAATAAATTGCTTAATCTTGATGTGTGGGTAGCTCAAGAACTCAAATAGTTTTTTATTCCATCATTGCTCACCCCTATTTGTTGGATCATAACCTATGAATAACTTGTATTGGATTGAAAGTGTGTCTAAACCTCTCATGTGGGTGGACCAAAAAATAAATTAGGATATGAATCCATAATTTCCCACCCATGTGTAATAGATGCATCTAAAACTAAACTATATGAAGTGTTGGAAATATATAACTGAGTATATTTAATTGTGTATGTTGGATCTATAACCACTTGGGTATATTAGGTAGCTCTAAGCCACTCAAGAATGCCAACCACTATAAATGGAGTAAGGCATGAAATTGGTGACAACATATAATATGATGTCAAATTTATATAGTATATAGAATGATATAAAGTTTGACATTCCATCTATCACCCTGTGTGTAATTGAGCATATGGAAATAATGTGTCATGTAATTCCTCCAATCTGATATCTAAGCATATTGATTATAGAATGAGTTATAATAACTATAATTGGGTATATAAACTAATTAAGTGGATGATCATGTCATGCATGATCCCCCAAATTTGATAAAATGATATGAATATGATCTAAAATAGTGTGAATCTAAGAAAAATATGAGTATAATTGTCAAACTTATAGCTAAATATGTGCAAACTTGTATTGTAACTAGTATATTATTCTAGCCAATTTGAACTATCCTAAAATTGGGGCTATTAGATAGTCATGCCACATCTTGGAAAATAGCACCATGTGGTGATAGTGTCCCTATTTGGGCACTAATGTTTGTTTGGTCTGAATTTTGTGTCACTAAACTACTTTTTGGGTCACTATCTTTACCTATGTTTACACGTCTCTAATTTTTTGAAATTGAGTTTATGTGCTAAAAAATGTTATATGAATACAATATAGGAACTTTATCTCTATGATAAGCCACTATGAATTCCTTTAGTTTGAGGGTAGTTGTTGAACCTATGCAAGAAATATACTCAAAATAAATAGCTCTATAAAGTGTGTGTTAGCCAGAACATACATGATAATTGCATGATAATCCATACAATGTGCAAATATAACATCAAAATTTAAGATAATCTGAGCATAAGTATGTAATGTAAGATGTATGTTATATCTAAAATTTCACAAGGGTGTTAAGATAGATGTAATCAATGTTTATAATAATAAATTTTAGTAGAACTGGGTATCTACCTAGGGGGATGGGTCATGATGTCCATCATGACACCAAGTAGGAAGGGTAAATGCATGAGGCCCCTCATGACATTGATAACTAGTATGTGCAATAAGAAAATACAAGTGCCATATCTATAATCATACTTCCCATGATCCTACTCCTCCCTATGATTAGACATAGGCTCATGTGTAGACTACCAACCCTGGTCATCCCACTTTGAGACATCTACCACCTACTTGGTCCTCTCTCACATCATATTCTTACCCTCCATACATCCTTAGTCCATCTTGGCCCTTTCACACGCAAGCTCTAAGGACCCCTCAAGGCCTTTTGGGAGCCTATTGACTAGCCTAAGCCCCTATTTGACCTAAGCCATGGCTTGTGTGAAGGAAACCCATGAATTAGGCTACATGTTTCCTTTATAAAAATTGTGGCCTAGGCATAACATGTGAAAAAGTGCCTATTTGGACCCAAATGGTAAAAAATGGATAGTTTTAGGTCTTTTGGCAGATTGGGGTTGGGATATATGCCTCATTCTCATTCATTTGATCCCCCTTATCTTCTCTCTCTAGTATCTCTTGATTTTTCTTCCCTTTCTTGACTCTCATGCCTTCTTGAATCTCTCTCGATTCATTCTTGGCACTCTTAAGCTTGATTGGTGATAGAAGATCCCATATACTACTACACATTAGCTTGGAGACCCTATTATTGATCTCATTTGTTCTTGCTTCCTGGTGTCTTGCTTATATCTTCTACATTTGGAATTTATCCTAATTTTTGCAATTGGTTAGAGCTCTTACACCATTTTAAGTTCTCACTTCACCTCCTACTTTTCTCTTAGATTTTGGTTTGGACCTCAATTTGCACATAGCTTGGTCTTCCTCCTACATTGCTTCCTAGCCTATATTCTTGGTTGGTATAACATATTCACATCTTATTTAAGCTTGTTTTGAGGGAACTTTTCTATAAAAAGTGAAAATCCATTGTTTTGTGTAGTGTGTTAGGGTTTTATTTGTTTCAATGATTTAGTTGTTTTGTGAATCATTTAGAATAATTTCTAAAGTTTATGCATTCATATTGTGGTTACAAGATATCTTCATTGATTTAAATATTTACTGTTACATGTTATGCTTGTATTGGAAATAGTTTCATTACATAGTAAGACTCTACATGCTCAAAACAAACTAGATAACTTGCTTAAACAATCTCTCTGTTACTAAACTAGAACATTGCATTATTAAAAAACACTATTGTTAAATTTGAAAGATAACTCAAATCTAGATTAGGTATGCTCTTAAACCCTTTCATGAAAACATATTTATTTCTCAAAACATCTTTCATTGGGCTTGAAAGTGCTTTAGCATCTAGATTTACATTTCATTTGTTAACTCTCTTTATTTGGTATTGTTATTTCCATAATTTATATGCAATCAATAGTCTAGTCTTAACTACTTGTGTTACTATGGTTAGATCTACTAGAGATACTTGCATCCTTTATGTGCTTGATCATGCTAGCCTCAACCTAGTTCATAAGTCTATCTAGATCATGGTGCAAGTTCTAAAACAACATAGCCACTATAGATCTCTTATAGCCCATAGAACCCTTGAGGGCCTCTTAGTGGTTTGCTTTAACAGCTACCAAACACTGGTGGTTCCATTAAAATTCTTGGAGATACATTCTAACACATCTGGTGGGACCTCACTTATGGTTTAAAATTATTTATATCCTATTTAGAGATTTCTTAGACAATCCCCCTTTGTTAGATGTTAACATTTGCTTTTAGTTGTGTTTTGGCTCTTGCTTTGGTTGTTTTCTCCTATTTTGGTTTTGTGTCATCCTCCCTATTGGTTATCCATCAGTTTGTTTTTTCAATTATCTTTCATGTTTCTCTTGATTCATTACATCAATGGCTGGTCTTCCACCCTTGGGACTCTAATCCTATCGAATTCAAGGTCTCATCCCTAATCTCATTCATGAGCAAGCCATGATTGTAATGGAATGCCATAGACACCATAGGATCTAAGAGCTTCCCTTGACCCAACATGGTAGTCCACACCCTATCACATTTGAAATGGAACAATATTGGTAAGACTATAACCATAAGACTTGGTATCCTTTTTAACAGTCTGAGCTTCATTCATATAAGGATGTTTTGTCTAAGGCTCATGCTACATCTCATTCACCCATTTGAAGTGATGAGGATCCCCTTGGGAGACTAGGACCTAATAAGTTATGTGTGATAATTAATGATTTTGGTAGATGCCTTCAGGTGAATTAAATTCATCCTTTTCCCCTAGGAGTAAGTGGTGTGCTTCTTTTAGAGACATAAATCACACCTAGTCTAGTTTGAGTGCCTCAACCAGTTCTCATGTGAGTCCCCCACCTCTTTTTTATTAGGAGACTCTATAGAAGTAACTCCCTCATTTCCATGTTGTGGGTTATAGGTATTAAAAATTGGTGAGGTACCCCCTTCATGGGGAGTCCTCCCACACTCCTAGCCCTTATTTTAGAGTTTCCAATGAGCGTGTTGATTTTGATCATCATCTATAGACTAGAGATCCATGGAATGCCTATTAGGAGCATCAACACCCATTTATTGACCCTCTTCTAATGGAATGTGATCAAAATCATGGATACTTTGGTCATCATGACTGATTTCATGAGTATGCCACATCTTCCCATTATCCCTATGAGGAACTTCACCCATCTCATGGTCATTCCCCACCCCATGGTAGAGATGATATACACCATGAGTTTCCTCCCTATTAGGAGCCACCTCAACATCATCCTCTCCATGATCATGGTCAAGATGATGCCTATTGGAATAGTCAACATCATTACCATCATGATCCCCCTCTTGTAGCTCATTTCCAACATGTTATCAACCATGCATATGAACATCTCTATCAAAATCCTCTAGCCCCTTAGGTGCATGCTATTTTCCTTCCTACTCCTATCCCTGAACTACCTAAGTTTAATGGGACTTGGAACTCCAATCTCATAGATAATATTACGACATTCATGATGGCATGCATGGATTATGAACACGATGAAGGTATGATGTTGAATCTCTTCACTCATTCTCTAAGAGCTGAAGCTCTTGTCTAGTTTCAAAATCTACCTCTAGATTCTCTCTCTAGTTTCCATCTCCAAAAATGACTTCATATATTAATTTGATATCTCCAAGCCTTTCAAACTTTGTATCTAGTCACTCACCTCCATGGTGTAGGCCAAGGGTGAGTTTAACTTTGATTTTGTGTGTAGGTGGCATTCAACTATCCATACATGTAAAACTAAGTTCTTGAATGATCATCTTTATGACATGTTCATGTGAGTATTGAGATAAGAGGTTCACCTTGAAATCCTCAAGTGTGAGCCCACCTCGTATGATGAAGTTTTTGATGAGTGTCTAAATATATAGGTATTTGAGGTGTGTGTAGGCATGCGACCCATACCAACCCAAAATGCATCCTCTTCATGTGATCATAACTGTAATGTGACTAATGGTGGTGTTATTAATTCTCCTTTTGAGAAGAAAGATAAAAAAGATAACTATGAGGTGATTGATTTGAGCAAGAATCTAATTGAAAATATAGATTTTAAATCAATCACAACAAAATAATGGATGTTGTTTCCTTATGACCTTACCAAGTTTTACAATCACCATCAGATGAGGGGGCATGATGATGCTAATTATGCCACCCAAAAGTCTAATGGGCAAGCCTTGCCTCTATTATATATTTCTCCTCTTGCAAAACCTAACTATAATTTAAACATGTTTAAGGTACTTGGATATGAAAAGGAGAAGAAGAAGAAAAAGAATAAATCAAAGGCTAAGGCCCCTCATTATCCTTCTTGCTCTTCCACCTTTTTTTACCCCTCTTTTCAGGCTAACCCATGAGGGAAAGCCAAACATAATAATAGCAAGCTCATTGCTACTATTGGCATAACCTCTGTTGGGTATGAGTGCTTTATCAAAATATGCTCTGATCAAGCCATCAAACCTATTGGAGAGACTAGCAGTGTTGGCCTCTCATCCAACCCATGGGGGTAGGGAATCCCAAAGTCAGATTTGACTTTTGGCATAACATCCCTCCCCAGGATAGAACATCCTTACTCTATCATAGAGGAGTTATAGGGCCTCTTGACTATGATCTCCATTTGGAACCTTATTTGAATTTGCTTTGAGCAAAGGGTCCTCATCTTTAATGAGCTTGATCTCTCTCACAAGGGTCCACTATGGGATGATGTTGAAGTTCTATTCAAATCTGATGCATTTGAGCACCCTCCCCCTCCCATTCTCTCTTTTAACCCTACCTCTTTTCTAGATGATTCAATTCTAGCCAAGAGGGATAGGTTCCCTCTCTATATCAAAACCTCCATCAATGACTATCATGTTAAGAGGTGCATCATGGATGAAGGAGATGCATTGAATGTCATGCCCCTATATGTATTTAATGATCTTGGGATTAGTCAAAAGAAGCTTTATGATTCTTACCATAACTGTGTTAGTTCCAATAATGACATAGTTACACTAGTGGGGAATGTGAAGATATGGGTCAAGTTTGGCCCCAAGATAATTAAGATAAAGTTTTGCATGTTAGACTTGGATATTTTATACAACATGATTCTTGGCCATCCTTGGAATACTACCATACAAGCCATTGCATCAACCACATTTTTCATGGTTTAGTTCATTCATGAAGGCAAGGTTCATACAATAGAGATTGACCTAGATCTCTAGGCATTTCTCTATGAAAAGACAAAACCCTCAAACAAGGATTTTGCTATCTCCTCATGGGGATCTATGGATTCCCACACACCCCTAGATTCTAAGTCTCATTTTCTCAAGGATGAATGTTGTGATCCAACTGAGTATTGGGCAACATTCAATTCTTCAAATTTTGGCATGCGTCTGCCAACTCCCTCTCTTGCCCCTCATCTTTAGGGTAGCTCCTCCCTTCTTTGAGATATATTTCAAGATGTCTCCTTGAACATCAAGCTTCCCTTCACATCATACTTCTTCCATTAGAGTATCATCTCTCTCAATACATTTCCTACATAGACCGCTAGAGTCAATGAGTTGAATCTTGAGTGCCACTCCATGTATGGTATATCACACAACCTGATCACTAAGAGGATAACTTAAAAGAATCTCATACCCATACATCATACATACGGCTATCCTCTCACTTATTTAGATTCAAAGGTCTCATTCACCAATAATGATCCCACCTTTAACACTCTTATGTCTCAAGTCATGATTGGTGAACCTAAGGATATGGATTATCCATCTCATTCTTCCCACCTTTTCCCTATTGTTTGGCCTCTTCATAGGCTCAAGGGTAGGCCTCTAACTAGGGTGAAGTGGTGGCCTACCCTTAGGAGAAGGCTTATGCATAGGGATATGGTGCTTTAGTGAGCCTAAAATATTACTGAAACACCCTCCTTAAGCACTCATGTGGTGGATTTCCCCTCTTATGGCATCCATAATCAAACCTTATGGGTCTTTGTATCCATCTAGATTTTTCACTGCTCCTTGGATGCACCTCAAGATAAAATCAAAGCCTTTTAATTTTTTAGTTGGTTGAGCTACTACTTACTAGTAGCTAACCTTCTACTAAATCCCTCTATCCTCCACAATTCCTATAAGTGATATGGGTTAGTGGTTTTTGTTACCTATGACTTGCTCTGACCTTCCATGATTGGTCTTCATCTATTAAAGGCCTCCTACCACCCCTCCTCACCTCTCATTTTATTTCACATTAAGGCACTCTCCCATGATTGGCAACTACACTTTAGTGGTGGATTTGTTAGCTAAGATGCTTTTCTTACCTCTAGCATCCTGATTCCTATTTGCATCTTCACCATGGAGTAACGTTACCCTAGATAAGTCATGTGTATGTGGGAATACGAAAAACATGTTTAGATAATCTTGATGATTATTTTTCTCATCTCTCCCCCTCATTCCATTTTGGGCAAGTTATGATCCCTTTTTGGGCTCTATGAGCCTATTTTTTAGCCTCTTCTAGTCTAGGCCATAGGTTTTGCCTAGGCAGATCATGACCTAGTCTAGAAGCTTGTTTTTTCCCTCTCCAAGCCTTTATTTTGCCCTGTCATTACTCTTGAAACCCCAAAAACTTCATCTTAAAGGTTTTAGCCCATTTTAGATGCAATGGAAAGGTCCATTTCTCTCTTTGAGGCCTCCTTACATGTGTTTTTTTACCATTCTAATCTCTTGGACCCTTAGGTCCTCAACTTGTTAGGCCCATGTATTCCTTGTCAAATAAATCTTATGGGCCCTTTTTGGGTGTTTTACCCATTTTTGCATTTTAGACCATAAAACCTCCATCTTAAGTGGTTTAGCATGTTATGAGCACATTAGTGGTCTTTGTTTTTTAATCTGAGGATTTTTTGGCCCTACTTTGGCCTCATTTTGGTTCTAAAGACCCCTTCTAAGTCCCCATAGACCTCTCAAGTTCATGCCCCATCTTATGGGCACCCAAGGATAGAAGTTACTTGTTATGCTTATTTTAGTTAGTCATTTCTCTACTTTTCCATAGTTGATCCATTATAACTCCCTCTATCTCTTATACATTATGGTTTTAATTAGGGTTGTTAGCTAGCTACAATGGTTTGGGACTTACTCTAGTCTTATCAATTGGTCTTCATCTTCTTCGAACTTCCTCCCATTTTCCCTTGTTACTTCTTGCCATGGTTGGTATTGGTCAACCATTATGATTGTGGCTTGGTTTCATTACTATTTTTCTTTATGTAACTCACATCAACTCGCTTTGAGATTACCTTTCGATAGTTATTAATATTGCATCCTCGACCCCCATCATGGTACACCTCTTAATGGTGATTTAAATATATGATGGTATTTAGGGAAACCAAGGACCAACAACTATAGCTTGGATTATCAATGATCTATGGGGCCATGAGCTTGTTTCAACTAGTTTCTTTCTTACTAGTGAGATGAATAATGTCACTGAGTATCATGAAATCATTTCCACCTTGACCAATTCCCATAAGTTAGGCACATATTATGTGAAGTTATTCTCTAACTCACTCTTATCTATGTCTCAAATCATTAGGGTCCAGGTTATCCTTAGCTCTGAGTTTCTCCCCCTCTTTGAGGAAACATGTGATTTGCTCTCTTCCTTCAAGGATGTCTAGTTCACCCATATCCTTCATAGGGAGAACACTAAGGATAATTCCCTAGTGAATGTCATTATGGATAGTATGATTTGATTTGATATCACTTGTGTCCTTTATTTGTAATATTTGGAGATGGAGATAGAATTGGACTTTGGAATATGACACATTTGTACTCTCACCCATGGATCACAACATCAACTTCTTTTATCACAGTCCTTATCTGGTAAGTGTAGGTAATGTTTCCTTTTATGTTTTTAATTATTGTTTTCCTTTATTTTGGTGTGTCTTCCATGTACTATAAAACACTCTTTATTCATTGGAACATCGATTGCTTGTACTTCAGGGGCATATATAATAATACTTCTTGTGACCCTACTCCTCTATATGATTACACATCAACTAATATACAAAATAATAACCTTGGTCTTCCTATTTTGAGATATTTTCCACCTAATTAGAAATATCCTATATCATATTATTACCCTCCATACATCCTTAGTCCATCTTGGCCCTTTTGCATGCAAGACATGCCCTCTAAGGACCCCCCAGGGCCTTTCAGGAGCATATTGACTAGCCTAATCCCTTGTTTGACCTAAGATATGGCTTGTGTGAAGGAAATTCATGGCATAGGCCAAATGTTTCCTTTAAAAAAATAGAAACCTAGGCTATTGCTTGGGCATAATGTGTGCAAAAGTGCCTGTTTGGACCAAATGGTCAAAAATGGCTAGTTTTAAGTCTTTTGGAAGATTAGGGTTGGGATATAATCCTAATTATCATTTATTTGAGACCCTTTCTCTTATTTCTCCACTCTCTATTTATTTTTATTCCCTCTCTTTACTCTCATGCCTTCTTAAATCTCTCTTGATTCATTCTTGGCACTCTTGAGCTTGATTGGTGATAGAGGATCACATATGCTACCACACATTGGTTTGGAGACTCCATTGCTAATCTCAGTTATTCCTACTTCCTTGTGGCTTGATTATAGATTTTATATTTGGAATTTCTTCTAATTTTTGTGCTTGTTTAGATATCTTACATCATTGTAATTTCTCACTTCACCTCATCCTTTTCTCTTAGATTTTGGTTTGGACCTTAGCTTGCACATAGTTTGGTCTTCCTCCTACATTGCTTCCTAACTTGGATTCATGGTTGGTAGAAAATTTTCACATATTGTTTGAGCTTGATCTAAGGGTAATTTTCTATACAAAATGAAAATCCATTGTTTTTTGTAGTGTGTTTGTTAGGGTTTGATTTGTTTTAATGATTTCGTTATTTTTTACATTGTTTAGAATAGTTTATGAAGTTTATGCAATCATATTATGGTTACAAGATATCTTAATTACTTGAAATATTTACCATTACATGTTATGCTTGCATTGGAAATAGTTTCATTACATAGTAGGACTCTACATACTCAAAATAAACTAGACAACTTGCTTAAATAATCTCTATCTTTCTAAACTAGAACACTACATTATTAGAAAATAATAGTGTTGAATTTAAAAGATAACTCAAATATAGATTAGGCATGTTATTGAGCGATTTCATGAAAACATCTTTATTGCTCAAAACATCTTTCATTTGGTTTGAAAGTACCTTAGCATCTAGATTTACATTTCATTTGTTAGCTCTCTTTATTTGGTATTATTTTTTCTACAATTTATATGCAATCAATAATCTAGTCTTAGCTACTTATGTTACTATGGTCAGATACACTAGAGATACTTGCATCCTTTATGCACCTGATCATGTTAGTCCCAATTTATTTCACAAGTCTATCTATAACATGGTGCAAGTTGGCAAACTAAATAGACAATATAGATCTCCTATAGCCCATATAAACCCTGAGCCTTCTAACCTCTTAGTGGTTTGATTTATCACCTTGCCAAACACTGGTGGTTCTTTTCAGATTCTTGCAGATATAAAGTCCATGATGCATACAAGAAATAATACATAAAAAAAAACACGAGGGATGTAAAATAGGCCAAGGGGACATAATACAAGGTACATGGGCACATGTCACTAAATTTGAGAAAAGAAGTCATACAAAGACATGTTCAAATGTCCACATATGCAAGCAACAAACAAGTTGGCTTAGAGCCACATAGAAGGACATGTTCAAATGTTCATATACACAATTAGGAAAAGTACACACAAGGTACATGTGCACATATCTAAGGTATATATGAATAAAATTGGCATATATCTAAATAACAATGGCATATTTAAATACCCTCAAATAGAATTATAGAAAATGCAATCAAGTCTAAACTAGGAAAACTAAAAATGAAAGCATGCATGAATGTAGAATAAATCTATGTAAGAGCTAGTATGTACATATGATGATTCTAAACTATCAATAGAAAAAAAATTGAGTATGAGTATAAATTATCAATACTAAGATATAAAAATGAAAAAACTAAAATGTAAATAATGTAAGGATAGAACTTGGTAATATAAACTTTGTATAGGATGCTCCCAAGTGGGTGAATGTGTCAAATGAATAACCATGGATAAGTCTAAATTAGTTTAGTGTACATGAGTCTTGTAATCAATATGCAAGTACTTGAAAATAATAAGTGAATCATATATGTATTATAAAATCAACTATACAAAGATAGCTAGCATGTGTAATGTCTGGAAAATATAAGAAATGTAAACATAGAAATGCATAAAATCTATAATTTTTGTGTTTTTCTGAGTAATTATTTAAATGTTTTTGTGTTTTTGAAATATTTTATTATTTTTTAATTGTTTTAGTATAATATATGTACAATAAAAATGAAAATGAACTATGTACAAGGAGTAAAAGAGAGGGAAAGTATATACAAGAAAAGAGAAACCATACTAACTGATGCATCTCATGGGAGACTCACTATCACTATGACTTGTGTCAAAAATAAGAATGGTAATCTCTCATGTAGTGTGATGTCTATGATAGAGTTGAATGTTGTTGTAGTAGTAATCTAATTATTGTTCATCATCAAAATCATAATAACTTGGAATGCTAGAGGGAATTACCTCATACCATGGAGTTGACCTTTTTGAATTATGTTTTAGAATATTGATTTTGATTTTTCCCTTTGAAATTGTGATTAGTATAGAAATCAATATTCCACCATTGTACTTATTATAGAACCTCTAAAACATAATCAATATTCCACTATTGTGACCTAGAGGCCTTTGTCTTGTAAATTAATTTTCTAATGTTGTAATCTTTTCATGTAATAGTTGATTCTAATTTTGTAAAGATGTAATTATATTTCTCATACTAATAATTTGATTAGATAGAGTCTCACAAGTGTAAACCTTAGTTGTTTCAAATTAAACATGTAGGCACATCCCCTATAAGGAAGAGGTGTGAATAGGCTGAGTATGGGGAATAGTGACATTGGCATAGGCTGCTTCATATCATGGAGGAGTTATAGCATGGACTTGGTTAGAGGGAAATTAGTTATCACCCTTATGGAGATAAGGAAGAGAATTAGAGTCTTTCTTGTGCATAAGATATGACATTGAAATTGTAAACATAGTTGTTAGCTTATGTTCTAAATCCTCTATGTGTGTATGGGTTTACTTGTTAATGGAATTTTGCATAAGATAAATATAACATGCTATGAGATATGACATATATTGAAATTGATATAAAGAATCATCTATACATGTGTTTATGTATTTTTTGAGTTCATTCCAAATTAAAGGGAATAAACATGCAAGTGAAAGTATTAAACTTTGCAACAAAAAGTGATTAATTTCTTCTATTGTTGTCATCATGATGATATGAAATACAATTCAAAAGATATATGGATCTAAAATTTGAATTCTGGAAATGTAAATGCTAGGGTTATATAGGGTTATGATTTGTGAAATTTTTTAACTTACATTAAATAATGTAACCATAATGTGGGATTTATTAAATGAGCTAGGTTATGCTAAAAAATAAAAAAATAGAAGTTTTTAATCCTAATTTAGTTCACACAAATTAGAATAAGGTAAACCCTATGTAAAATTAAGGTTTTTAAGTAATATTATAAGTTGGGTTCACCAAATGTTTTAAAATTTTAGGGTTTAGCTATGTAGATTTTATTTTTGATTAAAGGGTTGAGTAGTCTAAATCAATTAAATAATATGCATAAAATAACTACTAATTTGTTACAAATTTTGACTAGCTTTGACTTTCTAAAAATAGTAATAAATATATGCAAACAAAGACTTATTTGGAAAATGCTTGACACAGATGATTTGAGTGACGTAAATTGAGATTAGAATATCTTAGAGTGTCATTAACTTAATCCCTATGTCATAACCCCTCCTGGATAGTAATGCCACACTTGGATAGTAACACTATGTGGTTCTAGTGTCCTGAAAATGGTGCCAGTGTCCTCTATGTCAGATTGATCTAAAATTCTAGGTATACTTATGAATATGTTTATGGGTTATTTTAATACATGCATGAAGTTTAAAACTCTATATTATGCATGTAATAGCTAATTTATGCTGCAAACCCTAATCCTCATTACAAGCAAGGCATGAGCTAAAAAGTATGTTCTTTAGTAGGATAGGATAGACATCCTCAACACCCCATTGTGAAGATAGTTTCCTACATACCAATACTTTGAGGAAGGATCAATATTGATGTATTTCTCCTCACCTAAGTGTTGGTTCAAGTGCAAGTGATGCTAGAATGATAACGGTCTTAAATGCCATTGAGATTGGAAATTTGGAAAATATGAGCTTAGGGTATCTGTAGATGGTAGTATGCATAAGTAGGGTATAATATGGATTAATAACCTTGATTTTGATCAACTTATTTTGTGTTTGAATAGGTATTTTTCATCTAATTTCCATCTAATGGATAGAGGTCTAAAAGTTATGTATTTATAGTGTTCTTTAGTTTATGCAGATAATAAAAGATGATTAGAATGACCTTAGGAGGGTTTTAATTTTAAAAATATATTCACTCAAGAAAGATATGGTAAATGACATTACACCATTTTGGGGACACTAGTGCCACATGGCTCTAGTGTCCTTAATGTGGATTTAATGTCCAACTGGTAGGCTATTAGGTACGAAGGGCCAAGAATGGGAAATGAGGGTCTAAGACTACATTTAAGATGACTAGGGATGATTATGGTCCACACAAAGGTTGAAAAAGTGTGATAATAGTCTCTAGGATAGGTCCAAGGATAGGTTGTCTTAATTAGCACTCTTAGCACTCAAATACCACTTTTAGGTGATTACAACCACTTATTGGCTAACCACTATACCACTTATGTTCTTATTAGAATAATATTTTTAGCTACCTTAGATCTAAGTTACCCCTATTTTTTAGCTCCTTACATATGGTATCATTTTTATGTTCTTGATACACCCCTTAGTTATCATTATTATATCTTAAGGACTAGTGAGATCCATACCACATATCTTAGGAATAGTCTTTGGAAACCTATCCTCTTGGTATTTAAGTGTGGAATACCCTTTTGTAGGATTATGGTTATGATAGGTCATTACTTTCTCTTCCAATTATGTGTAGGCTCTATTTTTATGACCTTGTTCATATCCTAGTCTATAGATAAAAATAAGATTTTTATAGATCATCCTATCCTGTGTATATATAGTGCATATATAAAAAGAGTTAAAATCAAGCATTCCAAGAAAATTTCAAGAGTAATGATTCACATTATATAATTTTATTTGAAATTCATAATTTCATTTGGAGTATTCATATTGCATCATTTCCAATTATTCATATAGTGTAAAATCATTTTAAGGACTAGGGATTTCACCACATGATTATTTTCTAAACTACATGAAGTGTTCACTTATAATGTTTCTAAAGATTGAGGTCTAATAGAGGTAGCTCCCCCAATTGACTACCCATTTTTAAATGTCTCACAATATTTTGTGATTTGATTAGGGTATCAAGGATGGATAAATAAAACTAGGAGATGGCCTTTTAATTCTAAAAAAATAAGTGAGTTTTTAGATCCTATGAGTAGTAGATCAAATTTCCATGCCACAAGTATAACATTGCACTCTTGGTCAAATTTTCAATGTTATCAATTTATTATTATTTTTTGGGGTTATTTCCATCTTGGTTTTGGGTCTTATTTACATCTAATTTAACACTCAATTAGCCTAATTTTTTTCTGTAATTAAGTATTCTTGTCAGAGCCATATCTTTGTTAATTTAAATCATTCTATCACTTTCCTTTACTAAAATTAGGTCCATTTTTATATTATATTACTATAATCTACTTAGATATTAATTATATATAATTTATGATTTAGTGTAATACATTGTTAATGTAAAACCAATTTACCATACTAAATTTTGGTGAACATGCATTACTTTGCATGATCCTTTATCTTATAGGGTTAGATTGTGCCTTCCTTATTATAGATATTATTTTATTTAGGTTTCATACATCATTTATGTGTTATTCCTATTGGTCAATTTTGGCCCACATACCAAGATTTTGCCTGGATAGATCAGCTGATTAGTTTCCTAATTGAGTGAATGATAAAATGACTTGCACAAGCATAAAATAATTAGACTATCACAAGCACATCATGCAGGGATAAATGGGATAGTTTTGTTACACATTTGATAAATAAACTTAATAAATTCATCAAGGCAAAAATAACACATGGACACATTTTTCATGATGAGAAGGTCCCCTAAAAATTTCATATCTTGATGAGTTCTCTATCTTAATATATAATCTTCTAAAATTGAACTTATAGAGTCAAACATGCACACAAACATCAAATTTGGCCTCATAAAATGGCCATTTGAATTCAAATATTCTAAGGATGAATGCACAATTAACAATTATAAAGATCTTGGGTGACCATTAGAATATCTAACGTCACACGATGACTGATAAAGCCAGTGGGTCCAAGTTGATCAACGATGGATGATCCATCATAGCAAAGCTGATCAATGACAAGTGAAAGGTCAACTAGTTAATGAATCTTAGGAATGAATGAGAAGTTGCCAAGTGTTAAGACAACAAAAAAAGTTCTATAAATTAATGGAATGCATACAATATGTACAAAAATATATCGATAGTGTGTGTAAGGTCAAAGGGGAAATATTCCTAAGGATGAACATGAGGCCACCATGTGGAGAAAGCATGGGAATCGAATATAACTAACTATGAGGCCCACAAAATGAATGAAGAAATGATGATTAGCACAATATGAGAAGCCTAGATCAAGATCAATGATTGATGTTAAAATTTAAAGCTAGGAGACTTCAAATGGAGAATGAATCTAACTCAAGTCGAACCAAGGCAAATATTTTGAAGGACATACGTTGCCATTAAAATTTAGACATATAATAGGTTTATCTAAACTTAATATAGTTTAGAGTGAGACTATGAAGCCTATAATATTTCCATAAATAGAGAAATTATATGAAAACCAATATATTGGATTGGTTTTCAATCTATATTAAAGATCCATATCTAGGTTGGGGTAGATGCAAACATAAATGAGATATGATAGAGTGTCTCATCCTTTAACATAGTCATAGATCCAAAAAATAGGTACCTATGGCTGCCCAAAGTGGGCATGGTGATGTATCTATTAGAATTATAGATATGAGGATTTTATTCTCATAAATAGGTCAAGTGGAAGATAGCATAAAGTCCCAAGATGGAGATCTAGTGGTTAGAGAAAGTAGTTGGAGCATGTAATAGATTTTTAGGGTGCTTAAGGGGTAAACTATTATGGTTTAGATTTGTGTTCTTTCTATCATTAATGTAAGCTCGGTGTTGGTCTTAGAATCCCTTCTTATTTCCATTCATTACTTCCTGAACTGAGTCTTTGAAACACTTATGCAATCATATGGTCTGTGAGGTTGTGTGAGCTAGCATTGTCTTTTACTGATCTAGTGTAGGTTAAAGATTATGGGAGTCTTCAATTTTTATTTGGTGCATCACCTTATTAAATTTATTAGGACCCCTTTTCTAACCCTTTTCCCATTTTTTTTGGCATGCCTAGTGGGACTTACTATATTGTTCACTAGTGAATAGTTTTGGTGTTCTCTTCATCCAATCAGCCTTTGGAGGCATGTGTACAAACATCAATGGTAACTCTAAGTATTCATCATCTAGTTTAAGAAAATTAGGTGCCTATTCATCATTACCTAGTATGTATCATCACTCTTTTGATCAGTATGGTTATTCTCTATTTTAGCATCCTTCATATCAGATTAGTAATGTTTATGGCTTCAACCCAAGTGGTTCTCAAGATTCAATGCATCAACCTTCTCAAGCTTAAGATGTCCCTATTTTTCCCCAAATTAACCCATTTCAAGTTGGAATAAAATGCTCTCAGGCTATGAAAGGTACATAATAGACCTTAATACATAGAGGGGATATGGTCAAAATATCCCTAATCACATCATTCATGATATGAGAAATGCATTATGGATAATGAAGGAATAATGGGAACCTATTAAGGGAGCAAATTGGAAAAACCTTTCAAGTGAGATGATGGATGTAAGTGGTTACATTCAAAGCATTGAGGATAATCTAAGAGGCCTTGAAGAATAACAGGTCTAACTCCATCAACCTTATGTGTCTTCATATACACCACCTCATTCATTATATATGCCATTCATTATTCCATAAAATACCACTCCAAGTGATCCTTTGAGTGTTCCAAGTTCTTCATGTGTTCCTCAGACCTTCCCTTCCTATAATTTAATCTACGAGAACCTTCAAAAAAAGGAGACTATTATGGAGAAGCATATTGTTGAGACCCAAGATTCCACTTATCATCCTAAAGAATCCTCTTGTATCTCATATCATCCCTCTTACTCTCCTTATCTTCATGAAGCCCTTAACCACCTTAAAGAGGATCTATTCCAAGAGAATATAGATAGGAAAATCAAAGAGTTAGATATGAAGATGAGGAAAGAAGAAGAGAGTCAAAATCAAGAAGAGGTAGTTATTTATTACACATTAACCTCATGGAAGTCAATTCAAAAATATTTTTAGAAGGAAGAAGTGCTAGTTAAAGTATCCTATGCACTAGTTCAAGAGCCACCAAAGAGACCATTGAAAGTCCCTAGTTAGAAGGATACTCGCATAAGCTGTAAGCAAGGTGAACTTATTCACCCTCCCATCTTCCTCTTGGAGAAAGAATCTATTGTATAAAGGATAGAGGAGGAGCTTGTAGTCATAGGTGAACTTTAAGAGGACAATGCAAGTGTCTATGATGAGGAGATCATGATAGGCATCCTAATTCATAGGGAGGAGCATGTTTTAGCTTTCAAGTTATAGGAGCTTGATGAGAAATGAGAGGACAACCTTCATGAACCTATTATGGAGATCAAGGGAAACTCAAGTGATTTAGAAGACCAAAGGAAGCATTTGTTCTTACATTTCTTAAGTGAAATGAAGCATCTTAATATTGCAAAATCTCCCAAAAAAGACATTCCTCAAGATGAACATGGGCTAGACATAAATGGACTACTGAAGATCAATTCTACATAGATGAAAAATATGATTAGATTTAGGTGCCTGATGTTGGTCTACTTCAAGATGAAGTGTCAGTTGAGGATAACCCTGATATGTTGAAGCTAGAAGAAAGAAAATAAGGTCTTGAGTAAGATAGGTGTGATGTTTTATACCTTAGATGGTCAAGTCAACCATCATTTATAGTTGAATAACAAGATGAAATCTTGAGTAAGGTTGATGAAGGAGACATATCAAGTGCTCAAATGATATAGTTGGAGAAGCATACCAGTGAAGAGCTTGAAGATTTATGGTAGTGTTTCAATGCCATAACCTAAGAGTTTGAAGAGGCTAAGAGACATGTCCTTCCTATAAAACATTATGATCATGCTTCTCTAATCATAATCAATCCTAATTTTCAAAAAGATTAGGTGAAAGAACATGGTTTTTTAAACCACCAATTAAACCAAGTGCAGTTTCTCCCAAGAGCCTAAATGAAGTCTTTGTTCAAGGATTTCTCAAGGGTGATGAGAAACATCAAGAAAGTGCTCCTACAGTCCAACATGAACCAAGATTTGAAGACTTATCCTAGTATATCTACATTGGATACATGGTTGTTCCATTTTATTTGTTAGATAGCATATCAAAAGGGTTGGCCATCAAGTTGCTTGGTTCACCAATTCTAGTACTTCCAAATCAAGGTATTTTTCATCTTGGTTTGTTATAAGTGAATGATACTAAAATTTTCCCATTTGACCCAAGAAGGAGGTTCTTGTAAATTGTTGTACAATATTATATATATTAGAGTATATTTCATGCTTTTCTCTAAGTGATTGTGTGCATATTATTTAGTAGATTAGCTATTTTTTCTTTCCTCTAAGTGCCTACACATACTTACTTTTTTTTTTGTTCTTATTGTTTCAAGAGTTATCTAGAGCTTGGTAGCCATTTTTAGCCTCAGATCAATATGTTGAACCATAGAGGTGACTCCATGCCCAATGGACTAGCCAAGATAAATGGTTTGGGTTCTCAAGCATACTAGACATGCTTCTGAATTGAGTCACCAAATATGTTGGGAAATTTTGGCCCACATACCAATATTTTGCTTGGATAGATTAGCTAAGTAGTTTTCTAATTAAGTGAATGATAAAATGACTTACACAAGCATAGAATAACCAAACCATCATATGCACTTCACGTAGGGACAAATAGGCTAGTTTGGTTACAAATTTGATAAATACACTTAGGAAATTGGTCAAGGATAAAAGACCACATGGACATGATGTTTTTAATGATGATAAGGTCCCCTACAAATTTTGTATCTTGATGAGTTTTCTACCTCAAGATATAAGCTTCCAAATTTAAACTTGTAGAGTGGGGCATGCACATAGACATCAAATTTAAACCTCATAAAATAGAATTTTGAATTAAAATGTTCCAAAGATGAATGTGAAGCTAACAAGTGGAAAGATCTCAAGTGCCCATATGAAGATATAATGACACATTATGACTAACAAAGCCAGTGGGTCTTAGCTGATCAATGGTGTGTAATCCATTATACCAAAATAGATCAATGACAAGGGAAATGTTAACTAGTCAGTGGATCCCAAGAATGAATGAGTAGTTACCAAGTGTTAAGACCATGACAAAATCTAGATAAATCAATAGAGTGCATGCAAGATATATAAAAGAATATCAATGGTGCACACAAGGTCAAAGGGCCAATATTCATAAGGATGAATGTGAGACCACTACATCGTGAAAGCATGGGAACTAGATAAAACTAATTGTGGGGACCATATAATGAATGAAGAGCAGATAATTGGCACAATATGAGAATCCCAGATCAAGATTGATGATTGATGTTAAAATTCAAAGCTAGGAGACTTTAAATGGAGAATGAATTTGACTCAGGTTGAGCCAAGCCAAATATTTCAAAGGACATACATCACATTAAAATTTAGACATAGAATAGGTTTGTATAAACCTAAGATAGTTCATAATGAGGCTATGTGACCTATAAGATTTTCATAAATAGGGTAACTATATGAAACCTAATATATTATATTATTTTTCAATCTATAGTAAAGATCCATATCCAGGTTAGGGCAGATGCAGACATAAATGAGATATGGTGGAATGTCTCATCTTTTGACATAATCATGGCTTTGGAAGATAGATACCTATGGTTGCCCAAAGTAGACATGGTGATGGATCTATTATAATTATAGATATGAGGATTTTGTTCTCATAAACAAGTCAATTGGAAGATAGTGTAAAGTCCCAAGATGGAGTTCTAGTGGTTAGAGAAAGTAGTTGGAGCATTTAATAGATTTTAAAGGTGACTAAGGGTTTTTATTCATAAAAAGATCATGACTCATAATATTTGAAAAACTATTGTCTTCTAGTGAATTTCTCATCCAATGAGAAGAGTTTGAAGACTATTGAAGCAAATGAAAGTTAACTTGTTTATAGTGTATTAACCCAAATTTGATCAAAAGATGGTGGGAAATTCACTAAAATATGGTGGAAACTCATTTAATAATCTCAGATCTCATGCTCCCTCTCTCTCCACCCCTTATCTATTTCTTCCATTTTATTTCTCATTTTAACTCTCTCTCAAATTTTGGATTCCCACAAGGACTCTTTAATTTTCAAGAGCAGGGGACTCTCTAAGATATCTATATGCTCATCTTGATAAGGCTAAAACCTATCAATAATTTTTAGGAACTACCTCTTGATGAAATAAAATACTTTCTTAACCTATCTCTTACCTTGGATAAATGTTTAGTGAGTTGTGCATGATGGCATTGTGAAGAAGATTCTTCCATATCCATTGTCCTTCCTCCTTGCCTCTTATAAGGTGTTTTAAAGTTATTCACAGGTCTAGATTTGTGTTCTTTATATCATTAATTTAGGCTTAGTGTGGGTCTTATAATCCCTTATTATTTCCATCTATTACTTCTTTAACCTAGTCTATGAAACACTTATACAATCAACTGGTTTATGAGGTTGCGTGAGACATCATTGTCTTGTGTTGATCTAGTGTGGGTTCAATATTATGGGATTCTTCCATTTTTATTTGGTACATCACCTTATTATCTTTCTTAGGACCCATTTTCCTTGAGTTAGCATTAGTATATGTGATCCATCAAGAGGAAGTTGACCTTATCTGGAGGTTTAACCCTATTATAAGATACACACATATGCCTAGGGTTGTTCCCATATTATGACTGGGAGTGGGGGAACCTGATTAACTCCTCCAAAAGGGTTCAATATAACATCATAATAGTTCCCTCCTAAAGAGTTACCTCTTTGATGTTCTTAGTGTTTCCTTTTCTTAGGGTTTATTAAATCATGTTAGATATATTTAGCCCTAATTTATTTATGTTTTTTCCTAGAGTTAGATATTATATCTCTCTACTGTGTTGCATTTATTTAGGGTTATGTTATACCATGTTATCCTTTATTCACCCTAATTTACCACTTACTTGACCCTTCCTAGGTTTTTTTTACTTTCATCTCTCTATCTCATTGTATCCTTCATTTCATTGTAAATATCATGTGTGTGTATGTTGTGTGTGTTTGCGTATCTTAACATTTATTATGTATTAAAATACTCATAGATGTGATTCTATGATGGTATGTTATTTAATGTTTATATTTACTTGTAGTATTTATAGATTGTGTATTATTATATATCATGATGTTAATGGTTTATAAATATTTCTTTCTAATGATATATAATATGCTACTATAATGTGATTTGAAACATGATAGGGTTGTAGGTGATGACATTACATTAGGTTTTAATAGCTTGTAATTAATAGACTTGCATTAGTGCCTTATATATTGTCATGCATAAATTTGGGCATTACTTATTGTATGATGACTTATTATAAGATAAAAAATGCTAAGACTAGGAGGGCTTATAGACACTATATTTTAATCACTTCCATATCAAAATTACAAAATAGAATGACTCCCCACAAATTATATACAAACTAGTCTAATATCATTCATTCATCCTAATTTCCTCCATACATCTAATGTATGAGTTTTAATTCACCTTGGGGCATCCCTAGGTGGGGTAATTGACCATATTAAATATGTTTAATTATCATTCTAGTCATTTTATATGATCAAGTCATTAATTCTCCTTTTATGATCAATTAAGTCAAATGTTACCCCTTCTCTAATCATCTCCTTTAATCATTCTACTAACTATAATTATATGCAAATGGAATTAATTTTTTTTTCAATTATTAATTCTTATTTTTCTTCTCCCTGAAAGGGCATCTTCATTTGAGAAAGAATCTTGAGATCCTATGGAATATCATTTTATGAGCCCACTAATTAATAAATGGAATAATATGAAGGATTATTTTCTAACCTTCATCTTGAAGACAACATTAAGGGAACTTAATGAATATTGTGAGATATTTTAGGGATCATTATCAACCCTTCATCTTGGAAATAAGTTGAAGGGCCCACATTAGTTATCCATGTTCTTTCTTGAGAATAGTTCTCCACCCTTCATCTTGGAAGCAAGATGAAGGGCCCATATTGACTGTCACAAAGATATTTTGAGAATAATTATCCACCTTCCATATTGAAAACAAGATGGAGGGATCATATTAATCCCTCTTGAGATATTTTTAAGATCCTTATTCCACCATTCATCTTAGACAAGATCAAGGGATCATGTTATCAATCCATGTGTTGATCTATGTGCCTTGTTGAGGATGCATTTGAAACCATCCATAATAGAATCAAGATTAAGGTTCCTCATTAATTTTAAATTTCTATAAATAGACCCTTTAATTTTATAATTTTCCATGCTCAGGTTCAATAATAAAGCATTGTCAATTTCTTAAGCTAGCTTGTGCATTAAAACTCTATTAATTCAATTATTCAAGGTTTTCAAGAGGAGATGATATAACAAATAACATTGTTAAATATTTATTGAGATTATATTTGAGCCATGTGTATTTATGAAAAGGTGAATGATCCTCACAATTCAAGTTAATAATTATTTTTTCTCTTTTGATTTTAGTTTTATTTAACTTTGTTTTAGCTCATGAGGCATTAGGCTAGAGATGTTAGGAACATATTTGGTTTTTGATTGGATACTTATTTAACAAAGTTTATAACCCTTAAAATAATCATAATGACACATATGGCATGCTCCATGGGACCCTCACAACCCACACCCTTTTTTAAGCCTTTATTGAGATCTTTCTTTGCTAAAAATTTGATTATTTTGGCTCGTTTATGATAATTTTGTGGTTATTTTTTTCCTTTATGCATTAGTGATTCGATTTATGAAGATAATGATTTTGTAATTATTTTTTGTTAATCAACAAAAATTCCCCTATAATCAATGAAAACACCTATGTTCCTTATTTTATGTTCTATTTTGTATTCTATGCAGGTTTTGTATTCAGTGAAATCATCTTAGAATTGGTGAAAATATCTAGAAATCAGTGCAATTATCCATAAATCAATAAAATCACTCTCAGGTATTACATAGATTATTTTCTTAATAATTTATGAATTTATTTTTATATTAGTGAATTTAAGTTTATTTCAATGAAATTGATATATTATTAGTGAAAATGATCACATAATCAGTGAAATTAACCCTACTAATAAGTAAATTTATTTCTTTATGTGTTTTTATACATTTTGTTATGTGTTTTTTTATATGTTATTTAAAATTGGTAATTGGCCCTATAAATTGATTAATTCACCTATGTGTGACAAACATTGAGAATTTTAAAAATGTATAAAATCAACCTCCTTCATTGACAAATACCCACTAAGAAAAGCTACTTACTTTATTTTTATTACAGATTCCAAAAGGGTGTGGTGATCCATTCAAACATATATTACTCATTCACATTTCATTTAATGTTTTAAAAATAATTCATCTTTTGATTTGGTCTAATAAAACACTTTCATTTCTACTCATCTTTCTTTAGTTCTTTGTTTAAGTGTTCACTTGTATGTTTGTGTGATCCCTTCACACATATTCTCTCTCCTTTGGTAGGGAGACTCAAAACCATGAAGGTGATTACTTATTTTTATCTTAAGATATTTTCCTATTATGTTCTCTAATTTACCTTAGTGGGATTCTTTTGAATCATAATGATAATACCTTTCCTTTTATTTTGGCTATGTCATTGGGGTATTATCTCCTTCTCACAAATCCTTAGGGTGGGGTGACTAGGACATCATTACCCAACATTCATACCAGCCCCATTATCTGATAGGGTATATAAATTGAGGCTACATAAGTGGTATCTTAGCTGAAATATCCCTTAGAGCTTGATTTTTATAGTAGTGTTTCATTGAAATATTATAGCTAAAGTTGTTGCAAAAGAAGAAGACCCTTTGGTGAATGGACCATTAAATATCGACATCTAATTGATAGATTTTTCAACCACTTACTACAAGGTATATTGAGACCATCTATAAATCCCATGAAAGCTTTAGAATAGGACCTTTCAACCATAAAACATTTATTGGTGTAGGGTTGAAAAAGTAATATCACCCGAAGATATATTTTATGTACAAACCTTTTAAGAGAAGGGTGGGATTAAAACACCACTAATAACTACATTAATTATTTAAAGAATCTTAAACTTTATAATCCTCTCTCAAGGTGAGTATATTGAAATAATCAATGAATGTGGAGTATTCCTACATCGGTCACTAAAGTAGGATGTAAGCTTGAGTGTTTGATTGATTGGTTATGTCAAAAAATTATCATAATCCACATACACCTTCATAAAGAGGTGTTACTCTAACCAAAATTTCAAATCAAAATTGTTCCCTTCTACATTTCATGGCTAAATTTATTTGAACACATACATTTATTATCTAAAATCATATCATTATATTGTTCATATGACTTTGGACATATTTTAATCTAATTCTAGACTCAGTACCAATTATAATTTTCAAATCAAAACATGTTCAGGTTAAATATTTATTTTTTTCATTTCTAAATCACAATCCAAATTCCCATTTTCATCTAGTTTTATTCCAAGTTTGGGTCTAATTAATTGTGTTTAGGTCAAATTACTTTGCTTGAACTAGTGTCTAAATTCCTCAATACATGAGAAGTGGAATGGATTATAATGATACTCATGATGATGATGGGACACAAAATTAATAAGATCATATAAATCCATTCTCATACCAACTAGATTATCTAAATGATTAATAGGATTATATGAACTCACATGATATGAAAGTTCATCAATCAGATTATGAAAATGTACCACTTACCTATGATGTAGATTGAACTTGTTTTGAGAAAAACTTATTTGAAAATAGATATGAATCTCTCTTATTCTTATTAGTGATGGGTAATAGGGTTCCCTATGATTATCCTATAGAGATTTTGCATAATATTTATAAATATCAACCTAATAACACTATTAAAATTATAGAATGGACTAAAGATTTACCCTCCTGTAGTCATGGTCCAACCATTTTTCAAACATAGACAATTATAGAAACATATATAAAAGGAGAAGGAACTACTTATATCCCTAACGCAAGTTTTATTTAGCACTGTAATCCAATTTTAACAAGATGGTCAAGTGTTGACTGATCTTTTAGATCTATTAGTTACTAATCTAGTTTATGATCCTCCACTTATAGATTTCAATCAACCTATTAAGCATCATGATAAAGATTCATTGGTTGACCCATTTCCTATTCTAGAGACATCTACCACTCTTGAGAAAACTACACCCATTGATTCCTTACAACCTATTGTTGAGAATTCACAACAAACATTCCCTAATCCATATCAAGTTCTGGTTAATCCCACTCTCATAATCTCATTTCAGAAAATCCCTCCTCCATAACTACAAAATTAAACTCATTCCCAATAGGTCCCTATTGAGACACAAAGTGTCCCATGTAATTCACATCTCCCCTAACACAATCCTTTAAGAGTCAATCAAGTTCCCTCTAATACCCATTAGGTTTTGTCTAGTACATAATAATGAGTATCATTTGGATAATAGATTATTTATAATCAATAAATAATTATCATGAATTAACGTTAATTCTTTACTCCAATCCAATGCATTCCTCCTATTCAATAGTGAGTCTACTTTCCATCTTCCAAGCCTATTCAACACCAAGTTCCTCCTAACTAATTCCATCCTGATAACAAGACTAATAATCTTAATTTGTTAGTATAAAGAGTTACCACGAATCTATCTAATTCATAATTTCATTCTCATCTATATAATCCCCCACCTACATATCAAAATAATGCCTTTTGTCAGGAATGACAAGCTATTAAAGATGTAATCTCATGATTACAAGCCAAGATTCAAGACGAAAAATATAAGTTGGATCACATATGTTCATATCCATTTGATGCAAGTATATTATAGGTACCTTTTCCATCTCCTTTTTATATACCTAAATTTGATAAGTATAAATGAAATGGAGACCCAAGGGAGCACCTCAAAGAGTTTTTTGTTGCCTGCTAAGAATTAGGCCCATGCCACTAATTTCCTTCTTTGATTATTTTTATGGAGTTTGGCTCGATAAGCTTTATCTTAGTTTATGCATCTTCCAAAAGGTTCTGTCATATATTTTGATGATTTATTAGATAATTTTATAAAGCATTTTTCATATAACATTTAACATGAGTTGAACATGGTTAACTTGTGTGCTATCAAATAATGAGGGGGTGAGAGTTTTGCCACTTATCTTGAAAAATGAAAAGCATTAGCTAGCATATTTATACATTCTCTTCCTAATAGCAAATTAGTAAATATATTCATGACCAATTTGAATTCTAAACTAGATATTAACCTCAAAGTATAGTGTCTAAACAACTTTGATGATGTAATTAATAAATTTATTGAAATAGAGAAGGATCTCATTGATAAATGATTGATTAAAATTTATTCATAAAAGAAATCCCAACATCAAACTCAGAACCAAACTTCAAATTCAAATCCAACAATTACAAAAGATAAGCCCAAATCTTTCAATCACAACAAGAATATGGTTGGTAACAGAGTAATAAAATCAAGATATGTCCACACGGTAAAATCACCACTAGTGTAGGATACTCTTCTACCACAAATGCTTGCTTTGAAAGGCCTCCTCTTCCAAGGAACTAGTTCAATATAAAACCATTTTATAACCTTAGAGAGCCTATTGATGTTGTATTTTGTAAGCTAATCACTACAAATATGTTTACTTGGCATAATACTAAACCATTTAATGAAATTCAAACCAAACCTAAGTGGTATCAGGATAATGAGTATTATGTGTATCGTCATGTCAAGGGTCATGGTATTCATAGATGTGTGTAGCTTAGGCATATTATCCAATACATGTTGAAAAGAGGGGAGATTAAACTAAATAATTCTTCCTACCATTCTAATTAGAACATGGGGATATAAAGAGACTCTATTCCTTGACATAATACTAATCAAAATGAGCTATGGCATAATAAGAATGATCAAAAATAACATTAGCAAGATAATAATCATAATCCAAATTAGGATTCCCAAGATAACAATGTTGATTACCATGTTACCCCCTATGATTTCAATGTGGTGGGATGTATCATGGAACATCATGTGGCCATAATCATCATTAATCCTCATTATTATTCTAACATTTCACAAAAATCAAATTCTTCCATTATAGGATTGGGTCCATCTATTTTTGGAGTTATTCCTCTACATAATCCTTGAGTTACGATCCCAAGATCTATCTATTCTTCTTCAAATTCTCATATTCTTATTCCTACTTGAGATTTGTTGTTACAACTCAACACTCTGACTGTACCCATCAAGGCCTTGCATCTTCTCTTGTTAATCATAATCCATATTCTAATCCTATTCAAGATTAGTTTAAACCCAAGTATACACTCCCTGTCAAGAAGTAGTATGATCTTAAAAATCAATTAAATAAGATGTCAGTGTATATTTCCATATTGGATATTTTGTGTACATCTCAACTCCACAAGGATATTTTGTATGAGCTTTTGATCTAGTCTTAAGTTCTTAAAAATATTGAACTTGATAAATTTTAAGCTTTGGTAGGAAATTTGTCTCCTGGCCCATAATGTATATTTGATCAAAGTGATATATTATCCCTTAGTTATTCACATAAAAATTCCTTATACATTTAAAAAGTGTTTATTGTGAAAACTCACACTTATTTCCATTTATTAATAGCTTGTTCTCCTTGAAAATATTAAAAACTATTTCAAATGAATTAGATGTCCATCATAAATCTTACTAAAAACTAAACCATCATCCAAACAAAAAATGATAAAATAATCTATGAATGACCCCAATACCTCACTCATTAACCACATGAAAGTAGTTGGTACATTAAACAAAAAAAAATTAATCACTAACCACTCATACAAAACTTGCCTTGTCTTGAATGTTGTTTTCCATATGTCTTTTTCTTTAATACTTACTTGGTGATATCCATATTTTAGATACAACTAAGTGAAATGATTTGAATGTTTTAATTAATCAAAGATATCATCAATATAGGGAAGAGGTTACTCAATATTTATGGTTATCTTATTCAAATCTCTATAGTCAAGACACATTAACCATGTCCCATATTTCTTAGGTACAATTATAATGAGATAAATCCATGGAAAAGTGATAGAATGGGTTACACCTCGACCTAAAAAAGACTATAACTATTATTTTACTTCATTTACATCCACCAAGGGTTGTCTATATAAATTAATATTTAGAAATTAATAATCTTAGAACAATTAAATATCATCCTCAATGGCCCTTATTGATGATAAATCTATGGCCTCTTGTAAAATTTCCTTAAATTTTTATATCAATTATTCAATTCATCTCCACTCTTTGTTAGTAACCATACTCTGATAAGTTTCCTATTATATTAATTCTTTATATTTCATATCCATTAAAATAATCAAAGCAAAATTCCCACTTAAATTAATAATATACTTAGCTTAAGAGACACTTACCATGGAGGTTTTTTATTTACTTTCATAGGCTTTAACATTTTAGCTTTCCCCATACTTCACAAAACTATATTAATTTTATGTTCCCATGAAGATAACATAAAAATTGTACACATATAGGCTATTAAATACTAAATCACACACATTAATAGGTATAAAATATACCATAATTTAATAAATGAAATGTAAATTTATAAAAAAAATTACTTTTTATTGTTTGGTTACCTCTATCTCTACTCCTTGTTTAACCCAACCCCAAATCATATGGATTAGGATGGTTGTAATTTCCAATTCAAACTTTTATACTAACTCTTTGCTAATAAAATTTTATTGATAAAAAGAATAAAAAATAGTAAAAAATTTAGTTTTATTAATTTTAATTTTGATATGCAAAACTCTGGTTAGTTATCCTTTTTAATGAGCACTATTGTTACCCAAAAATGCCTCAATTTTTAATAGAGTATAAAATATTGTCTCATTCATATTAGATTTCCAAAAAACATTTATTTTTCACTCCAATATACTCTTTATCATGAGATTCCCATGAGAATCAAAATTTATTGAAAAAGGGAAGGTGGGAACAACTACAGACTTTCATCCTCTATTTTAAGATTAGTTTGGGATTAGCCCAAGGCACGATTGTGGGTATTGTACTTCAAAAATGGAGTATGCATGAATAATATCTAAGAGATGCACTATTACCACCAAGATTTTAATATACTATACTTCACACAAGTTAAGGATAGTTATGAATACTTGAGTGTTGAGCTTGTTATTTATAAACACAAGGGGAAAGGGGTATTTCAATTCCACTAAATAAACACAAAAGATAGGGAAGGGTAATTCAGAAAAGGGAAGCTACTAGGTATAAAATGAGATCAATGCAATGGTCATTGAACCAAGTGACTCTACCATAGTTATAACACTATAGGCTGAGTTTAATTATAGTTCTACCTCTAAGAACATGCAGTGGGAAGAGTCTAAAGGAATTGGGAGTATGCCTTCAATGCAATTTCCTACTAACAATGAGTACTAGGGGTTTATTATCAAAAACACATAAACACCATATGAGAATTTTTAGCTAGGCACACAAATTATCAACACTACCAAAAGGGAAAAGAAATAACTCACATAGATATTATAATAGCTAAGCACATTATAACCATGACATACATAAAGTAGCAAAGTGTTAATCTAGTTAACCTACCACTAATGATCATTCAGTAATGAAGATGATATAAAATTGAAACACATAAGAGACTCTATTGTATAAATTAGATATTGTATTCATTAAAAGAGTGAAATGCTACTAAAATAATTGACCTGATCCACTTTTATAGTCTAGAATGATGAAGGAAATGTAGGTGAAATCTTAGAAATAATCCAACTCTTTTGATTAATTTTTGGTCAAACCTTAAAATATAATATGGCTCTTCTCTAAATAGATAAATATTGGGGCTCACCTCTGTAAATCATAAGGATCCCATCATAGTCAATGATGTCCACTCATTATAGTTATAACCATATTTAAAAATTTGAACCAAAATAAATCCCTACAAACCCATAATAGATCTATAGGGGACCACTAGTTAACATGTGGAGGTATCTAAAAGGGATCATCTCCTAACTACTTCAATAGGGCATTCTTAGCTTTTAATTCTACTAACACAAGGTCAAACTCCTTGTCTAGCTTAGCCAAGTTCATTAGAGGCTCCTTGAAGATCACCTCAGCTTGAGCTACCAGTCTTCTAGAGATTTGGAAAGATGTTTTGATTGAGGTTTGGACTTTGGGGACTTAGTTAATGCTTGTAGTGGATTGAGTTGATAGTTACAATACCTCCTAAGCTCATCTTATTTCACCTTGGCCACATTTACCTCATAACTTAGGTCAAATTAACATAGGTGGACTTTGAATTCCCATTGATTGAGTAAAGTACCATTCAAGTGGAATAGCATAGAGATATTGACATCCTTGAAGTAGGTCAAAATCTTATTCTCACCCTCTTTCAAGGGTTATATTATAGTTCAGGCCAAGGCTAGCTACTCCTCCATGTTTTCTCTCATATTCTTGGTATAAGTTTGGTATAACCTAAAATCTAAGGTTAGCATCATTTTGAACTCCTAGAACATTCTTTTTTTACCACTACCTATAGCTTCTAACACTTCCCTTTAATTTATGTGATCTTCCCCATGTAGGCTTACATTCATTATATAATTATGTCAGTCTCAACCTAATTCCCCACTACTTTCCCAAGTATTAAGAAAATTTGTAGAAGGGCATCCTTGACCTACCTGATTAGTTTGATTGGGAATGTACTCTTCACTTGGGATTTGAGAGTTTTGACGTAGCTCTACATGTCCTTGAGGAGTTTTTTGGACATGTTATGGGTAGATCAGAAGATGAACAGTGGTTCCTCAACCATTTTCTCCTCTCTCATAATAGTCCTCACCTTAGTGAGGGAAAAAAAATCTTGATCGGTCTATCATATCACCAGGTCACCCTCCTATAAAAATATCTATATAAGCATCCTTTTCATACTCTTAGAGGATTGGTCAAAATTCCACTACACATCTAGGTCATCATGGACATCCATCTATGATGCTTTTGACCTTGGGAAAATCCCTTAGGTTGTGGGGGGGGGGGGTGTAGGAGGTATGGCTAAAATGATTTTGAAGGGTAAAGGATAAGGTGCAGGGGAGATGGAGGAAGTGAAAGAAGTGAAAGAGGAAAGGATTGGAGGCAAGGGGTCATGGGAGTGAAATTAGGCATAATGAAAGGGGAGGGCCATGGGAAAATTTAATCTCACCATTATTCTTGAGCAAGGATTACTTGAGGTAGAATTGCCCCTAGGAATGGGTCATGGAATAACATGGACAATATGGGTTGGTTAAAGGTGAGGCTAGTGGGACCTTAGGTAAGAGAGAGGGAGATATGGATCTAAACTACAAGCTACTACTACTAAGGCCAAAATAGCCATTGAGACCTATGGAGGAGGTGGAATTAGAGCCTAAGGCATTCAATTTGGAGCTAGAGTATGGGTCACCTTATGTTTCTTTTTTGGCCTCTTTCTTGGGTCAACTTGAAGTGTTATAGTGAATGGTATGGTTGAGATGATAGGGACCATAGGGACCAATGGATGCCCACTTAGAGCCATAAAGGGGAACACTAAGATAACTAAGGTAGGTATTGGAAAGGTCCCTATTGGAAGTGATAGGATTTCAATGTCTATAGTCATGCCTGCTATTAAGGGTATGCCCAAAGGGGCACTAGGAGGACTCCAAGATATGAGATGGGAGGAATTGAATGGAATGAGGAAGTGAGGATTCTTAAAAGGATTGAGGCCAATGTTAATTGGGAAAAACATGGAGGGAAGAAATTAGAAATAGAGGGGGTAGAGCTGAACTAGTGGGCACTGATATTAGGAGTTGGAACATGGTGGGAGAAAGGGGTAAAATGGAAATGAGAGGATATGGAGTGAGTGTGGGAATATGGATGGGTGTCTATTAGGTTCCTCATTCTTGGCTTGTCCCCAATATATTTTCTACATATAATCTCAAAGGCTATGGTACTGATAACTAAGTGGGATATACTTGAGTTATTTAGCATTGTGTGGTATGGGGTCAACTTTGATGCAAATTGGTCACTAGCACTATTAGAGGAGGTAGAGATAGAGTAAAAAGATAAATTTGAGGAGGTGAAGGTAGAGCTATATATTGAGGAGATATAGTTTTTGGTGAAAGCATAGCTAGATATGGGGCTAGAGCTTGAGGAGGAGAAGGTGATGAGATTTCTTATAAGATTCTCTAGGAGATGGCCATAATGATTGGATTTGGGTCCTCCATACACCAGGCAAGAGATGGAGGAGTGGTGGAGGGGCCTACCTAAGCATATAACCTTCTTCTTCTTCACTACTATATGAGATAACACCTCTTGGTCATTAGTGACATTAAAATAGATCTCATAATCATCTTGAACTGATGGATGTAGTTGATGTTAAGCTGAGTTGAGTATTATGATAAATGGGATCAAATTGCCTCTTTAGGGTCCCATTTCCAAATCTTTCACTTTGCCAAAGTAAAGGAGTCTTGCCTAACCACCATATTTTATATCAAAGGGAAGGTCTTATAGACATGGTGCCATATGGTGATTGGGAGTTATGGGTAAACCTATTACTAATGTTGTACATAGAATATGAAGATGTCATTCACCAATTGATAGGAAAAATATTATTCAACTAAGTGGCTAGGGACATAATATGACAAGCATATGGGGTCTTAGAGGATGCCAAAAACTAATATCACTATGTCATCTTTGTATAACTAGTAGTCCCTGATGGTTATGATAGAGTCCCATAGTTCCTTTAGAAATTGAGACATTAGAACTTTGTTGACTGCCTATTATACCATTAGGTATAAGTAATCACATACATACCATTAATGTTGGTGGAATTGGTGGACGTACAACTTGAAGAAGACCACATGGATGGTTGGGCCACTAGGAACCCATGCATGAAAGGTTGAAGGCTTGAATGAGATTATCTCATAGATTTTATCTAGAAGGTATCTCATCATTTATAAGTCACATCTAGCTTAAGAATCTACAATGGCATGGACTAGCTTGAAGTTGATGAAGGCTCATATATCTAGGATGTCTGAATGAGTTAAGATCATATGTAGAAGAAGCACCCATAACTCATTGATGTGTTGGTAGTCTAGGACTTTGAACAGTTGGTTCAATAGGATCATGCATACTTAGACCTCCTCTTGGAATGTGTGAACTATGTACGCATTAATATTCTTCTTGTTAACCCATTTAGAGTCAGGGTTTTCAACCCCATGATGGAGGATGCCATAGATCTGGTAGGTGTCCATCCAGGTTGACATTATCACTACATCATATGATAAAGAGAATTCTAGGAGGAATTAGTACACATTAAAAGGATTATCAGATATATTGTCAATTTGGTGTTAAGAGGTGGGTGAGCATACCCAGTCATTGATAGTGTCCTGCACACAAATAGCCTTATGGAAGATGTTTCTTAGTAGGTCAGTGTAGGGAAATGAATCTATTTTGATTACAGATCTATGGATTTTGCACTTCTTATAAGACCTAAGGGCATATACATACTCAATTGTCTAGTCATTGATGTAAATATAATCCTTGAGGACCTAATAAATTACCTTAAATATGTCAATGTAGTGCCTATACTTAGTTAAGCCAATAGCGAAAGTAGTATCCCAATACTTGAACTTGGCCTTTAGGTTTGAGGATGTAACAACCATTAGAGTAGATTGGAATGGAAATTTAGGGAGATTTAAGCATAGAAGGCACGAGATATTAGGGATCTATGGAATTTTAGAAGTTGTTAGAGATTTTTGTAGCTAGTAATAGTAACTATTAATATGCTTCTCTTTGGCTTTATGAGCACATTCATATATCCCCCTTCATTAATGGCATTTGGTAACTCACTTGTTGTAAATTTTAATTTGAGTTGGTGGATGGATTTCTCCCTTTATTTATAAATATAGAATTGAATTTGAAGCCCATGATCCTCCACCATCAGTCAAATATAATAATGGTGATGGGATATTTTTTTTTAATTATCCAATCAGGTCTAGATTCATATTCTATTAATGTCTAGTGCATGGTAGGCATGTAATCACATCCCTTGGATACTTCTTAGACAATTATTATCTTCTGACATGTGTCATTCATTTACTGGTACTTTTATTAATTATCAGCTTCTAGGCATGGTTTTATACTCCATGTCATTCTTATAGGCTAGGTGATGTGTCACTTAGGTACACATGGCACTCCTTAATTAGCCTTTGATTCTCATTTATACTTAATTTTGAGCTTCCTAAGGTCATAAGTGGAAACTAGTTTATCTGCATACTAGGTGACATGGTAGCTTCCTATTCGATCAGGCTCTCCTGGGCTTTAGCATCTCTGACAGGTCTAGGGGACTAGCTACTCTGACTCAATATGATGTGGTTTCTCCCCATTTGATCAAGATTTTATATGATCTAACATCTTTGATAGGTCCAAGGGATTGGCTAATTTGGCTCAATCTAATGTGCCACCTTCTCATTTAGTCAGGATCTCCTAAGATCTAACATCTTTGATAGGTGTGAGGGACTAGTCACTCTAGATCAATATGACATGGTGCCTTCCCATTTTACTAGGCTCTCCCAAGCTTTAACATCTCTAACAAGTCTAGGGGACTGGCCACTCTAAATCCTAATGACATGGTAAATTTCCATTTAATGAGGCTCTCTCAGGATTTGACATGTCTGATAGGTTTGGGTTATTTACCACTTTGACTCTTGGTGACATGGAAACTTCCCATTTAGTTGGGCTTTCCTGGCCTCTAACATTTTTGATAGGTCTATAAGACTAGACACTCTAACTCTTGGTGACATGTAAACTTCCCATTTAGCTAGGCTCTCTCAAGATCTAACATGTTTGATAGGTCTGAGGACTAGCCTTCTTGAATCTAGATGACATGGGAACTTCCCATTGGGTCAAGCTCTATGAAATGAAAAAAATGACTAAGTAAGAAAGATAAAAATAATATGATACATTAAATCTCACTTGTCAAATATGGAGAACTTGATTTCTATAGAGGATAATGAGTTTATTGCTAAGGGAAGGGAACTAGACTCTAGGAGATTCAATTGAAATTCAACTTGTAATGTTAGTGTCATGATTTACAAAGAGGACAATCGCCTTTTATTCTAAAGAGAAATAGAAGAGGCCAATTACTACTTGAGGAAATCAAGGTAGTGTTTATTCTAAATATTTGAGTAGGCATCGCTAAAAAGAACAAAGGAAAGGAATCTAAATCTATGGTTCATGAAATTTTTAGAGGGGTCCCCCATTTCAAAGGAAAAGGAGGTGTGTTGGCAAAATCAAATGGTGACTTCTATGCAAAAAGTGATGAGAAGCACTTACAACCTGATAATTTTCTTCTTCTTTCTTTGTTAAACATAAATATTGTAGGGGGTATTTACTATCCATAGAAAATACAAGGTACTAAAGTCTCATAATATCAAGAAGCATATCAAGCTTCAGCGTGTAAACAACCACCAACATATGTGAGAAGTGATTTTCATTTATGATTCATTCTTGGATCACCTTCGAGTAATCAACACTAAACTAGTTATTAGATTTCTTCTAGGGTGTTATTGGCTTGATGGCTTAAGGGGTGGCTAGGGTATTGCTCTGCTACTAGACAAGTGTCCATAGCCATAAAAAAATATGCCTCTAGTTTTGCTCATGGCCTTGCTCCATTGACATCTAGGCTAAAAATTCTATAGTGGAGATTGACTATATATCCCTTTTGAGGAAAACTAAAAATTAAGATTCTACATGCTTTATTTATTCTTTTCCAATTTTCTTAAGAAAAGATTATTATTTATTATTCTTATATATTGAGGGTCTGGTACCAAGCCAAGGGTAAATGGATAAGGGGGAAGTTCTGAATATCCATCCAGTCTTTGATTAACTTGAATAATCCAATATCTTTTAGACCTACTATTTTAATTTTAGTTTGGTGTCCATACTAGGGTGTGGTCTATTATTAAATCTATTTGTTTATCTTAGAATCATTGGCCTCTCAGATCTAGGATGTCAAACATTTCCACTACCATCCTGGAATCACTTATATTGAAGGCTTCAACTTAGGATTCCATGCTTCTCAACAATCCTCCCATGTTTTGGCCACCACCTAAAGTAGTTACTAACAAGGGCCAGGTGTTAGAAGAACAATACAAAATAAAGAATGGGCCAGATTGGCAAAACACAAAACAAAATAAACTACACAATAAAAATAACCACATGATGGAATCAAACACATAACTAAATAAAATTTATTTAATATATACATTACCATATCCTAGTTAGATTACTCAAAAATTACTTTGGAAGGGATAACCAAGAAATAGTGCTTTAATAATTACCCATTTACTAGAAGTGGTAAGTCATTTCCCTTTAGAGAATTAAGACAAAAGATGTTTTGGCCTAATATTTTGGTAATTTTCTATGGTCCAATCCAGAGGGGATCAAATTTCAAATGTTGGCCTTTCTTATCATGGGCCTTATCCCACATTAGGACCAGGTTAGATATTTTGAAGGTCTTGATCTTTGTTCTCTTATTAAACCACCTCTTGATTGTGTCTAAGTGATTGCTAAATCTCAATAGAGTTTCATTCTAGGCTTCTTCTAATTGAATTAGGTCTAGGAGTCTAGAATTCACTTTTTCATTTAGTTCCATGAATTGATGAATGAACTTATAAGTTATCATTTTTAGAGTGACCAACATGATTGGCTCTAATCCATAGATGAGAAGGAATGGAGAGATGTTAAGGGATTGTTTATACTTGGTGTGGTCTACCCATAAGGCAAACTTTAGAAATGAGTTCCATTACTGGGGCTTCTCTCTGATTGATTTCTTGATGGCATTGATTAAGTTTTTATTGGTAGATTATACCAATTTGTTCCCTTATGGGCAGTGATTAGAGGAAAACTTTAGTGTGATCCTATTATCATAGGCCCATTCTATAAAATTTTTAGATTGAAAGGTGGGTACATTATCACACACTAAAGAAATGGGTACCCCAAAATGGGTGACTATGGCATTCTATAGGAACTTGACAACTTTAGCAATGGCACTTATTTTGGTTATAACTACTATTGACCATCTAGTGTAGTAGTCCATGCCTGTAAGGATGAATTTATAACCAGTTAATGAAATGGGGTTAATAACCTACAAAAAATCAAATCCCCATTATGTAAATAGTACATATTATAAAATAGGTTGTAGTGACATTGCAACATGCATTTATCTTTTAAAAAAAGGTTTAGCATTGGTGGTAGAAACTAACATGAGTGTGAACATCTATAAATAGTGTGGGCTAATAGTAACCTACTTGAAAAACCTTATGAGCCATGGAATTTGTTGTAAGATGGCTAGCTCCCAATTTTTCATGGAAATTTTCCATTATGTCCTTGACCTCTTCTTCTAATACACACTAGAGGTATATTATTTTGTGGTTTCTTCTAAAGAAAACTCATTTCTTGTGTTAATTTCAATTGGAGGTCTCTTATCTGCATATGGTTGAGTCTTAAGGGTGCATTTCCATAAAAGATAAAGTGTATGACCAGGGCATACCAGTATAAGTGTCACACCCTTTATTGGTCTACTTGGTGTATCATGATTTTTGGGTCTATATCTATGATTATCTAGGTGAGACCTTAGATCCTTAAATAGTTTGGTTAGCTTTATTTCCAAGTCAAAATCTTAAAATTTCATCATCCATTGACCTCTCCTCTCACCTAGATCATTCAACCCCAACATTTGATTTATAACTGGGCCTAAGATAATGACATGCACTCTATTCTAGAGGATGCAATGCCTAAATTTAATCACTATCTTCACCAGGGTGTAGACACACTTATGCAAAGTAGAATACCAAAGTTTTAAATCTTTAAGATTAGTGCTCATAAAACCCATGGGGTGTTTTTATCTGATCCACATCCCTTCTCAAGGATACACCTCTAGAGGTGGTCAGCACTCACCACGTGTTCAACTAGGAATCACCTCGGGTGCTTCGATGACTGGCCATATAGGGGTCTAAAAGAGGACCCAGATCACTCCAGAGCTTTTGGTGTGACAGCCAGTCCTCTATTGGTATTAGAGCTAGGTCTCGAGGTCAAGACTCACGAAAGCTGGTGGGCATGATCCACATCCCTTCTCAGGGATATGCCTCTAGAGGTGGTCAGCACTCACCACGTGTCTGATTGGGAATCACCTCGGGTGCTTCGGTGGCTAGCTATATAGGGGTTTAGAAGAGGACCCAAATCACTTTAGAGATTTTGGTGTGATGGCCAATCTTCTATTAGTATCAGAGCTAGGTCTCGAGGTCAAGACCTATAGAAGCTGGTGGGCATGATCCACACATCCCTTCTCAAGGATAGTGGTACACTGCTACCACATGTCTGACTGAGTCCCGCCTTAGGTGCTTCAGTCCTTGGGCCACATAATGGTCTGAAAGAGGACCCAGATCACTCTAGAGCTTTTGGCATGATGGTTATCCTTCTATTTACCAATAGACGGCTAGCCGTCATGCCAAAAGCTCCAGAGTGATCTGGGTCCTCTTCCAAACCACTATGTGGCCCAAGGACTGAAGCACCTGAGGTGGGACTCAGTCAGACATGTGGCAATAGTGTATCGCTATCCCTGAGAAGGGATGTGTGGATCATTATCCTTCTAACCTCTAGGTGAGATAAGCAATAATGGTGTGGTTTGAAGTGAAAGGGTAGACATATAAGTCTTACATATAGTTCATGATGATAAGGATTGGGGATTGCATGATAACATATTTGATATCCTAGAAAGCTTTCCTTGATTATGTTTTCCACTCCACTTTAGTGTCTTGTTTCAATATTGCATTCAAGGACTTCACTATTTTAACAAATCTAGAAATAAACTTATGCACAAACTTGATTTTTTCAAATAAATATTTTAGTTATTTCTTACTATTATTCTAGTTTATAAATTACATCCATCCTTTCAGGGTCGATAGCTTACCTTTGGTGATACTGAACACACTCTTCTTTGGGTTTAAAGAGATGCCATACCTTCTACATCTTTCAAATACCCTTTATATGTGTTACACATGATCTAACTTATATTTATAAAACACAATTAGGTCATCCATAAATATTATTATGCACTTACATATCAGGCCTACTAAGACAAAGTCCATTTCCCTATGAAATGTTAAACTAGCATTGATTAGCTCAAAATGCATCCATTTATAAGTGAATGTGCCCCACTTGGTGGTGAAAATAGTCTTAGTTCTATATCCTAGGTTAACCAGGACTTAGTTATAGCCTAAGAAGACATCCAAGAAGGACGTCATTTGAGACCTGCTAATCATTTGGATCACCTTATTTCACTAAAATTTGAATCTATTTGATGTTTAAGGAGAAATAGAGATGAAGGGTAGGGATTAGAGATTAGAGAGAACCCAGATTGGTTGTATGCCATATCTAGATGATGTTGAGCACTGCTCTTTGGCTAGGGAGGACTACCTATGAATAAAGCACTACCACCAAAATATTTGTTAGTAGATATATGAGTGTGCTACCAAGCTATCCGCTTGTTCCTAAAAGTGTCAAACTTACTTAGGGATGACAGTCTGCTTTTTGAAAAGAAATTGGTAATGAATAACAAAATGAAAGAGAGATTAAGAGAGAGATGTTCATACTATTCTTGTAGTTTGAGTGTAATAGAGAGTGACATAGTGTAGGTAATTTGGGATATTGGTGTTTTTGGAGGTTGTTTAGGTAGGGTTAGGGAGGTTAGTGGAAATACATAGTCACTAACATCAGTTAGGCTAATGATGTTGGTAAGGATATATGACTGACATTAGTTATGTGACTAATTTTAGTAGGGGAAATAAGTTCTCAAGAGGTTGCAGGAGATTTTTTTGAGCTAGAAGGTGGATGTTGGTCAGGTTTATGAGGTTGGGAAGAGTTGTAAGGGAGTGGGTAAGACTCAGGTGGGTTTAGAAAGAAGGTTGGTATGTTTGGAGTAGAGGAAAATATGTGAAGGAGTTTTACAACTCCTTCACAGGGAGAGTTGAGACATTCATAAAATGATAAATAGTATAATGTAAATTAATTATAAAATGACTATTTAAAGGAATTAGAAAACATAGAGATATACTTAGTTGGTGAAATAGATGAACCATGAGTGTTGGATAGATGGAACTGATGAGGTGTGTTGAAGCAATAGGTGAATAGGAAAGATAAGCATGTGATACCAATTTAGAAGAATCCAAGCTTGGTACAGTATATCAGTTCTTAATCTAGAATGATTTGTGCAAAGTTATGGTACTATTGGATGTAGAAAGTTGAATGCTAAATCCTGTATATGAATGATTGAGTTTTTTTTATTTTTACTGACCTAAATATTAGATTGGAATTTATCTTAAGTAACTAACGTCAGTGATCCCATCAATGTCAGTCATGGGTTGACCAACATCAGTAGCATGAGAATAGGTAAAAGGGATATTTTTATCTTATTTTCTATTCTTTTTCCTATCAAGTGTGGTATCCATTAGGAAAGGATAGAAATACAAGGTTAAGAAGGATGTAGTTAGTTAGGAATTTATTTTTGGGGTGAAAAAAACTCATGGGTAGTTAGGAGTAGGGGACTAAGTCTTGAAGTGATTTAGAGGGTAAGAATTAGTCTTAGGATGAGGTGGCTAGGTAAGGTGGCATAAGTAGTTTTTTATTAACTTAATTAAATATTTTAAATTAATTAAATGTGTGAGGGGGGAAAACATGGGTTAGGAAGGATAAGTATAAAAAGAGGCTCAAGGGGGGTTTTAACACAGGGAGTTACACACATGTGTAACATAATTTTGATGTCTACATTTACCCCCTTATATTGTGTAATTTTTAATGATAAGTTACAAGACAAAAATGGAAATTGGATGCTCCAAGTATGGGATGAGGTATCCCCCCTCAAAATGGGAATTGACAGAGGAGAATATGGAATCAGGTATTAGTTTGATAAGGATTTAATTGGGTGGGTAGATGTTGAGTGAGAGCATGGTATAATTTATTGCATGTATACTACTATGAGTTATAGTCGACAAAATCAATAATAGGTAAATTTAAGGAAGACTCAAATAGAAATAACCAAATCATAGCTTGTAAGTGATAGTTGATAAGGTTAAAATGATTAAAGTTATACCTCTAGTGGACCATGTGTTCTAGGTATCTAAGGTAGGAAGTGCTCTCGGTAAACACAAAAGGTTGCAGGTGATAGGACTAGCTTAGTCATGATCTAAAACACCTGATATACATGTGTGTATACCATAACCAACTATAACAAGGTAGCATAAGTAGTCAAGACAAGCAATGCAAGGTTGGTTCAAAAAGGTCAATGGTTGAGGAGATATTCTTGATCTTTAGTCAAAGTCATCATGGATGGAGATTATAGTAATATACAAAGGTTGGTTTTCATGATCATGGAGATATACGTGATATCCAAGTTACTTTAGACTTAGGGTGTAGTCTAAAGGTTGGTGGTTAGGGTTAAAAACTTTAATTTAAGGGTGATAACATCAACTATGTCATTGATGTTGGTATTAATTATTATCGACATCAACATCTTAGGTCAAGACTTTTGAAATCGATGGGTGACCAAGCCTAATAAAAAGGGATTTGGTGGCTCACCAAAACTCATTTGTGATAGTTGATTAGAGAAAAAGAGCTCTAGGTTTATGTGGGTAGAGATGGTAGAGCTAGGAGTGGACCCAACTAGAGGAATGCCACCATAAGTGCTAGCTATTATAACCTGAAGGAGATGGAGAGATGAGGTAAGATCCTCTTTGAGTTGAATTTGAATTTAAGTTTGTTAATTTGTGATGTGGGCTAATTTGTTATGTTTGGGGGATAGAAGGTAATTAGAGGGATAATAATCTTGGTGAGGGTAGGTTTATGAGAAATTGGGAGGGGTTTGGGTGTAGTCTTTAGGGAAAAACTTAAAGTTGAGAGATGGGTTATTTGGCCCTAGGGCCGAACCAGTTGCTAATGTTGGCAGGGTTCATCATGTCAGCTGACACTAGTGCTGATGTTAGCTGACACCAGTGCTGATGTCAGCTGACACCAAGCATTGATATCAGTATATAATATCGATGTTAGTTACCTTAAAAAACCTAAAATAAGAGAAAAGGTTAATTTTTTTATCCTTAATTGAGTTAGTTAACTTGCCTAATGGCCAATCTAGCCTCAGAAGACCTCATATCAATTGACTACTACCTACATAGCCCATGTGAAGGCCTCAAGCCAATGTAGTTCTCCTATTATATAGGGAAAAAGGGTGAGGTATGGTTAATTTTTTTTTATGGGAATTAGTTAGGGAAAGGGAGGTTGAAATAAGTCATGGGACCTAGGACTAAAAAGATAGGTCATGGGGTGGAGGGTGTGAGATATAGGTAGTGAGGCCTAAGGTTTATCAATAGGTAGTGAGGCCTAAGATTTAGGTATAGGTAGTTGGGCCTAGGGTTTAATGATAGGCATTGAGGCCTAAGGTTTAGTTATAGGTAGCTAGGCCTAGGGTTTAGTGATAGGTAGTTAGTCCTAAGATTTAGGTATAGGTAGTTGGGCATAGGGTTTAGGTATAGGGAATTGGGCCTAGGGTTTAGAGATAGGTATTTAGGCCTAAGGTTTAGGTGGGTTAATAGGTTAGATAGTTAGGTGGGTATATGGTCAAACTAATTTCAAAATATCCTATGTCAACTGTGTGTTGCCTACATATCCTAGGTGATGGCCTCAAGCCAATGTAATTCTCCCAAAGAGAAGGGAGAAAAGGGTGGAGGTTTATATTGGAAAGTATATGACTTGAGATTTATGTGTGTGGATGTAGGCTAGGTAAGAGTTGACATTATGAGATCATCTACCTACATTACTGATGAGGATGAGGATGGATGTCACCATAGATGAGTGGGAACACATGGCAGCTATAGGGTTAGGAGGAGTGAAATGATATTATCAAGTTACACGTGATGTTAATTTGATAATAATTTTGATAGGGAGGTGGGATCACACCACCAACACCTTCCATTTGCCTATCAGAGAGTTGATAATGACACAGGAGGACATGTATAGGATTTCAAAATTACCACTCTAGGGTAAGGAGATATTCTCTTGTTTGAGAGAGGAGTATGATATTCACATGGTTACATTATTTGGAGAGCATGTTAGTGAGGCAACCTATCACTTAGTGACCTTTGCCTATAAATTATTATAAATTATCAATGAGGAGTAGCATTGGTTGAGTATCCTAATGATGATAGGGATTATAGTAAATGCACTACTAAACATAGATGGGGGGATATTTCCTATTGCATTGATAGGTGTAATGGCATAGATGGTTGAGTAGTGGACCATGTATGCATGGGGACCATCTTTTTTGGCACAGTTATACAAAGAGTTATGGGGTTCAAGGCTATAGTGATGGTATAGTTTATGCATTAGGAATTTAATCCATTGTTGGGCATATGAGTACATTGTGGTGACATGGCCATTAGGGCTACCCACCATGATTACAACTAGTTTTAGGGTCAGGTTCAGATGGTGGAGAGAGGTGATGGCCCAAATATGAGTAGAAAGTATAGTATGTGACATTGATTATTATAGGCATATGATGGATGGATTAATTATCTTATATATTATTTTGAGGCCCTATTTTACATATCTGACATTCATAGGATAGGTAAAGAAGTTTGTTGCTTTACAGAGCATGTTATGGATTAGAGGGACATGAGCTAGAGAGCTAGAGATGATACCCATGGCACAAGTCAAGAGACAATTAAATTTGTTATAGGACATGCCTCCTGCCTTCCTTCAATATAGGAGGGATGATATAGAGGCACCCCTACCCTTGCCCTAGGAGACAGATGGGCCATATTTTGAGGAGTTACCAGCAAGCTCAGGTGTGGTAGATTTAGGATGTACAGTGGCTTATCTTACATGGTGGATAGGTTTTCATCCTATGATTTAGGTTAGGAGGCCACCATCAAATTTACAAGGAGTGATGAGAGAGAGATGAAACTGTATAGGCCTGAGATGTAGTGGTACATGAATAGGATGTAGTCGTATAAGCTTGAGATGTAGTAGTACAAGCTTGAGATGCAACACAGGCATAGGTGTTAGTCTTACAGGGGTAGGTTACAACATTGCAGGGGTAGGTCAGGAAATTATAAGGCTAGATTAGGGCATTACAGGGCTAAGTTACTACACTGACAATAGAGGAGGATATTTTGAGAGTAGTAAGATAGGATACTCCTCCTCTTCCACTATAGGGACTAGTACATGGTCCTAAAATAGGTGTGATGGGTCCACTATAGACTATATCTCTAGTGAGATACAACACTGCTCTAGATGAGATTGCATACTATGAGAGAACCATTAGGGAGTTCCCACAGATTCAAATATATTTTTAGTTTAGAGAGTAGGAGAGATTAGTGACACGTGCCATAGCTTCTATCTCATGCAGATGTAGACATGTTGAGAATGGTGATGATACTGCTTCATCAAGACCATGACTATAGCCTTGAGTATTCTAAGTGCTAGATGATATTTTTGATGTTGTTATATATGTTGTATACACACCATCATATGAGTTGGAGATGAGAGATGTATTTTTTTTTAGAGAGAGATGATACTGATATGATCCATTGATGTAAATTCATATTTAACATATATAGATATGAGAGTTTTTTATTTTAAGATGTGTTTATGTATGGTGATGATGTGGAAGTTATTATAATGATGTGGATGTTTATATTATGTTAATGTGGAGCATGTTAGTTGAGTTAGACTAGAATTTCCTATATATGTGATAGTATATGCATAGTTGATTGGTTAGCTTCATCTTCACATTTTTCCATATTTGTGATGGTGTATGCTTAAAATGAATGAAGTAGGCTTGATAGCTTTCCTATTTATTGTTATTTAGATAAACTATGGTTGCATGTTTGGTTTATGTCACATGGGATTATATGAAATGGATTAATGGGCAATGATTTGTTAGTGTTAGTATGGTTTTGGGTAGTTATTTGAGTATCCATGCTTGAGATGGATATGTGAGTGATAATAGTTATAAAACACATAACTCTAAGAATCAAGAAAGATTGACAAAAAGGTGAGAAAGTGATTAAATCTTTTTGGGAGATGTGATTTTAGAAAAGAAATTAACATGTGATTGGGATGGGAAAGAAAGATGCACGATGTTCACGTATGGTCAAAGACCATAATAAAAACATAAATAGGCTTAGGAGTATGAGCCTCTTGTATGCTTTACATCATTTGACTATTTATTTATTAGCGAAGCATCGTACTCACCTTGTGTCAAGTGAGTTCAAAGTCCCTTAAAATAGTGTGAGGGGAAAAGGGAAAAGGAATGAAAGTTTTTGGGTAGCATAACCTTCTTAGTGGGGGTGGTATGCCCCTTTTGTGGGTGACCCAAGAGTGACTATGGGAAAGTCCATGACTTAAAGTTTTATTTTTAATAAGCTAATCAATGCAAGAAGCCTACAATGGGATTTTGTTTATGTTGAGGTCATATGAAGCTGATCAATATGAGAGTATTCTTAGTCATTATTTCCCTTGATAACAAAGCTTGGCTTATCCATCCTTCAAGGGAGTGGTCTAAGCTTTTGTTTTTTATTTTTAATATTTATCCTTCAAGGGAGTAATTTATTTATAGTATCAAGGATAAGTTACATAGTTGTCCTTTAAGGGAGTAGTCTATGTTGAGAATCATGACCTAAGAGATTATAACTTGTATATGTATCTATTTTTTTAAATTTTAGTCATGGATATGACTATAGAGGCTTAGAGGTTTTCCACTTTGAGGACAAAACCATAACACTTCTTAGGTTAAATAAGTGTGTAGGAATAAGGGTTAAGAGGAAGGGAGATGAATGTAATAGGGTTATTCAAGGGATGAGCTCAAGTTAAACACAAGGTGAAGTGTCACTTGATTAACAAAAGAATGGTCATAGGTGTAAAGCATTTAAAGGCTTGGGTTCTAGCCTTCCTTCGAGAGAAGATAAGTGATAAGTTCTTGAGCCATACTTATAAGTTATGATGTAGGGTCCAAGCCAATTAGGATCAAACTTACCCCACTTGATTTTCTCCATGTTAATCACATGTTGATTTTATTTTAAGATGAGATCTCTGATATTGAAATCTCACTCCTTGAGGTTTTTGTTGTAAGTGCATTTGATACACTCTTAATATATTTAGAGGTGGTTGAGGGCTATGAGATGAGGTTCATCAATCAACTCAAGTTAAGCCAAACATTCTTGGTTAAATTCATCATTAGTAAGTATGTCTTATAGCGAGATGCGAAGAGAAGAAATCTAGACCTCAAGAGGCAAAACAACCTCCATCCCATAGACTAAGGAAAAAGGTGTAGCACCTATAGGGGTTCGAATGATAGTGCAGTAAGCTCATAAAGCAAATGTAATGTGCATGTGTCAATCCTTTCCAATATTTTTGACTACCTTCATGAATATTTTGGTTAAGGTTTTGTCAGAAGCTTATTCCTATCCATTTACTTGTGGATAGTATGGTGATGAGAAGCTTAATTTGATTCCAAAGGTGTCACAAAGATTTTAGATAGTCTTATTTTTTAAAGATTTATTATTGTCTATTATAATTTTATGGGGGACACACAAATGATAGATGATGTGATGGTTGATAAAGTCAACAATATTTTTAGCCTTATTAGAGATGAGAGGAATGGCCTCAACCCACTTGGTGAAGTATTCAATAGTAGTAATGATAGAATGGTGATGGAGAGATGAATGAGGGTTAATCTCATCGATTAGATCCAAACCCCATTGGGAGAAGGACTAGAAGTCTTTGAAAAATTATAAGGCATGGATTGGAATGTGAAGGAGGTTAACATGTTGACATTTGATGAAATGTTGAATGTAATCACTACAGTCTTGATGGAGTGTTGGCCAATAATAACTGAGTTGAAGGATAAGCTTGGCAAATACATTAACATTGAAATTTCCACCACAAATCCCATCATGGACTTCCTTAATGGTGAAGGGGGTCTCAGTACTAGTGAGGCACTTAAGGAGGATACCATCAAAACATCACTTATAGAGAAGTCCCCCTAGCATAGTGTAACTAACGACACAATTCATGAAGGCACATCTCCCATTATTAGAGAGGTTAGGAGGAGTAATAGAAAAAGATAGGTAATCTGTGAGTTGATTGTACCATAAGTCATGTGGGTTGTGTGTTACATTGCCTATAAAAAGGATGTTAGTTGATACATATGAGGGTAATGTTAAGTGATGTACAATATCATATATTTTCAAAGAAGGGGGTGAAGAGGGTATGTGTGAAGCAAGAGAAACCATTGTGTCAAAAAACTTATATGTAGATCGAGGAATAGTTTGTAAGAGGTAGGAGTTGAATTATTCCAATAACATATCTACATGATGCTTATATCATTGTATAATTTCATTTTTACATAAGTAGGAACCATTAACCTGATTAACCACTAGTTGGGAGGCATAAAAAATGGTTATTGATATGACACCCAAGAAAATAGCCATTTGAAGCCCTAAGATCAAAGCTTCATATTCAATCATATTGTTAGTACATTCAAAATCTAGTTTAAATGACAAAGTCATAGGCTCACCATCAAGAGGAATGAGGATGACCCCCATACCCCCATCGTGTTGACATTTAGATCCATCAAAGAACATCATAATTTGATAGGAGATGTCATTGGTGGAGAGCATTGTGATATATTCATTAGGAAATTCATGGTTTCAAGGTTGGTTATCAGGTAAAGGGGTAGAAACTAACTAGTCAATGATCATTTGCCCTTTGATAGACTTATATTGAATAAGTTCTAAGTCAAATTTAGCAAGGAGCATGAGCCACTGAGCTACTCATTGGTTTTGATATGGCTTGGAATGCATGTATTTCAAGGGATCAATATGGGTGACAATGAAGGTTTTATGATTTAAGAGGTAATGATGGAGCTTGGAAGCTGCAAAGACTAATGTAAGACAAAGCTTTTTGGTATGGGTATATTGAGTTTCATAATCAATAAGTGTCCAACATATGTAGTAAACTATTTGTTCTCGATGGTGATCATCCTGATGTGCAATCATAGCAACCAGAGAATGGTCTGTTGTAGATATGTAAAGGTAGAAAGGTTGGTTTTCCTTAGGTGGAATAAGAACTAGTGGGGAAAAAAGATATTATTTGAGTATGTCAAAGGCTTCCTATCAATCTGTATTCCAATGCAAGGAGACATATTTTTTGAGGAGATGGTGAAAGGGTTGATAATGATTTGACAACTAGGAGATGAAGTAGTAGATTGACTGAAACTTAACTTATATTAGTAGGTGGAGGCATGTCTAGTATTTCTCAAACTTTAGCAGGGTTGACTTCAATACCATAAAGAGAAATGATAAAGCCTAAGATCTTACCGAAAAGGACACCAAAGATGCATTTCTTTGGGTTTAGTCAAATGTTTTATTGGATGAGATGAGTGAATATGATTTTGAGAATCATCAAGTGATCTTGGCAAAGTTTAGACTTTTTGAGTAAGTCATCCACATAGTCTTCCATAATTTTGTGTAGGAGACCATGGAAGATATAAGTCATGGCACATTGGTAGGTGACACCAACATTATTCAGACTAAAGGACATGACTCGATAATAGAAAGTACCCCATGGGGTAATGAAAGTTATCTTGTGTTGATCCTGGAGAGAAACCAAGATTTTATTGTAACCTAAGAACCCATCCATAAGTGATAGCATCTCATGGCCAAATGTTAGATCAACAAGTTGCTTGATACTTGGCAAAGGGAAATCATCTTTTAGACAATCAAGTTTAAGTCATGGTAGTTGATGTAGATGCAGATTCCTCTTGTTGCTTTTGTGACGAACAATATTGGAAACCCATTGTGGGTAGTCGATGGGTTGGATAAAGTTAACAAAAAGGAGGAATTAGAGCTCTTATTTGATAAGAAGATCAATATGAGGATGCATTTTATGAAGCTTCTGCTCAATAGGTTTAACATTTTGATTGGTGACAATGTTGTGGGTAATGATAGAGGGATCGATACCAAGCATGTAATTATAAGACCAAGTGAAGGCTTTGCTATTGTCATTAAGAAATGCATCATAATTTTCTTTCTTGGAGGAATCCAAAGATTGGTCAATCTTAAGGACACAGGGGTTATCATGAGAGGGCAAATTGATGTCAATGGTTGATTCATTTAACATAGCCTATGTTTTAGATGGGAGCAATCATTAGATATAGGAATAATCTACACCCATGTATGTGAGAATATCATCATCATATTGACATTGGATAGTGTTGATAGTGGGAGAATATTCATCAATAATTTTAGGATGAATGAGAGGAAGGGACCTTGTTTCCTTACCTTGGTGATAGGTGATGGGACTTAAATAGATGGCATTTATTTAAACAAATTAGGAGGTATAGATACCTTTGATTTGGTAGGTGATGGTGGAGGAGAGGATGGGGAAGGAGAGACTGGATCTTTGATAATTGGTATATGAGAAGTTTTGGTGATTTTAGTTGGTTTGTCAAAACCCACTCCATGTCACTTTTTGGCATTTTCAATGGTTTTACTGGTAGGATATTCAATGGGCATATGACCACCCTATTTGTAATGACCCAAACATAATCCTTTCTAGGCACACCTATAAAGATAGGTGTGAGAGAATATAGGCTTGCTCAAGAAAGAGAAGTCAAAGGTAGATGGTTGTGACAAAGGGGATGGATTATCGATAGTGGGAGATCGATCAATTTCCCCATATGTGAAATTAGTTTGAAGGTTAGGGGGACCATAAGGGATGAACATCCCAATATGAGGATCATAATTGGGATGAATATTAAGCTTTCCATACTCTTATGGAGTATGGAACATGTTGAGTGTCAATATATGATATTATTTGACTGAAAGATGCTTGAAAGTTTCCTCAATGGGGTCTTTGTCAGGGATTTGTGTTACCAGTATCTATGTAACTGGGGTAGTGGAGCTTGTGGAAGCTTCAAAAGTATAATGTGGAGGAGATGATGTCTTTAAAGGAATGAAAATTTCATTGGGGCTATAAGTCATGTTTCATGTTTTGAAAGGGGGTGGGTCAGTGGAAATAACATGCACTTACCCATTGTGTTCAAACTTGATGTAGTAATGCAAACTTGAGGGCACACATGCCATAACATGTATCCAAGGTCATCCAAATAGTATGTTGTATTAGAACCCTCCTTATACAAAATAGAAGAGCTCAAGAATTATGTGTGGACCCACATGGATATGTAAGGCAATAGTGCCCACCATAGTAACTATGGTTTTGTTAAAGGATTAGAGCACTGAATCAGTTTGAGACATGCAATTATCAGGATGGGATAGTTGTTTGTAGGCATAGGTGGAGATAATATTAATACTATCTCCCCCATTAATCATGACTCTTTTGACATGAGTTTGATAGATATATGTGGTGATAAAAAGGGCAGAATCTTGATCTTCAAGGTGTTGAAGTGGAATTTTTGAATCATTGAAGGAAATTAGGGAGATGGTGTTAAGAGAGCTGACCAAAAATACAAGAGGTTAGGGATCATTAGGTTTTTCCTCAACCACCTATAAGGCACTAATCAAATCTTGACAGTGTTGGGGTGAGTTTTGTATTAACTCATACAAGGATATTTTCATAGGGGTTTGGTGAAGTTGTTTCACCATCGAGTTTTGAATAACTTCTAAAGATGTTGGTTTCAAGACACCTAAGATAGAAATCTTAGGATTTAGAGGAGTGTCTTTAGAGAATGGATGAGCCCAAGGGGTGGTGACCTTTTCCTTACCTTTATCTTTTTGATTTTGTAACCACGTGGCTATATTAACCATGTTGATATAAAACATAGGTGAAAGAGGTGGAAAATGGGGTATGACAACATCTTTGGGTTTGAATTTAGGTGGAATAGTATGAGGCATTTTAGATGCTAGGTGTGGAATAGTAGGAAGGTTAATGGGAGTATCAATAAAGAGAGTGTCAACATCAAAGGGTTTCTGAATGACTGTCATGAGAGCTTTACAACTCTTAGTATCATGTCTAGGTGAATGATGATATAGACACACTTGTGTATCATCGAACCAAGATGGATTTAGTCTAAGAGGGATATAAGGCTTAATGGGAGGCAGATTTATTATGGAATATTACAACTAGCATAAGAAAAAGATCTAAGAGCCTAAAAGTGGGCTAGCACTTATTTTTTTAATAAGAGTGGACACCTTCCTTAGTTTAGGAGTCACAGGGGTGATTTTGCATGGCACCTTTTTAGGTGGTAGTGGAGCCACATGTTTTGCTAACACTTTCTTGGTGTTAGGTATCATGGTGTCAGATGTGAAAGGCCTACTAGGTGGTATAAGTAGTAGTGGAGGTAACTTAGCCTTTTATTTCACTTGGATCAGTGATACTCCAACTAAAGTAAAGGGATGTGGTCCAAAAATTGATAGCAAAATTGAGGGTGGAAGAGGGAAAGATCAATTAGATCTAGGAAGCTTAACATTCTTCCTTAGTTTAGGCCACATAACTCTAACTTGTGGTTGGAGAGTTAGATCTAATTTTACCTGTGGATGAATTATATTAGAGACTAGGCAAATACCTAAAGACCTGATCTTCTTTAATATGGCAGATGCCTGCAAGGGTGAGGGTTCTGATGTAGAAGGATGAACTTTAGGTGATTTTAGTGAAGAAGCTCTATCTTTTTTAAAGACCTTGGGGTAAAGGGTAGTGAGAGGATTGGTAGTAGAGGGAGACACTCATTGTGTAGGATAAGGAGTTTTAAGTCAGTCCTAAACTATTGCATGATTTAGCTTTATGGAGTAAAAAAATTATAGACTTTTCACTAACCACAAGAAAGGTTTAGATGAAGTTTACATAGGCCTTACAGTTGATTTTTTAGAAGGCTTAGGTGATTGAGAAAGAGGGAAATTGTTGGCCTCTGCTACCTCAGGCCAAAGATGAGAAAGAGCTGAAACATGGTCTTCTTTGATAGAGATGGGAGAAGAGGCATGGTCTTTCACAGGTGGGGGAGAGGTAGGAAAAGAAGGCCCCTCAAGGGGGTAGATCATAGGTATAATTATTCCCTCAACATGTGGGTGAGGAATAGGTAAAGTGTGATCTTCCATAGGTAAAAAAAGTGGTAAAATTGGTTGAATTAGAGTAAGCACAATAAGTCTCTCATCTAATTTAGGAGTAGATAATACTGGCTCTTCTAGATGTGGATTGGATGGGGTACCACCTTCTATCAGTGGAGGAGAGGTAGGTGAAGAGGGTTCCTTAAGAGGGTATAACATAGGAATGATGTTCCCCTCAACATGTAGTTGAGGAATGGGTAAGGCATGGTCCTCAAGTGGTAAGAGGATAGGTAACATTGGTACAAAAGGAACTAGAAATAAATGCTCCTCTTGTGGCAAAAGGAGTGGTAAAGGAGACTCTTCCTCACGAGGGAGTGGAACAGGTGAAGTAGGCTCTTCTACCTGAGGAGGAAGAATGGGAAAAACAAATTTCACTAATTTTTGGGGAGGAGTAGGTAAAATGGGTTCCTCCTATTGTGGGATATGTTAGAATAGAGGTAAAATAAATACCATATTGACCATATTTATATTATGATCACATGAGTTATTAGTCATGGTATACACAATATTTTAATTAGGTGAATGGTTAAGAAAAGGCTATTTGAACACATCTATATTTTGATTAGTAGGTGCATTAGGGTTATCTAGGATGAGATCACCCCTATCAAGCATGTCTTGAATAATGTTCTTGAATGTTTTATAGTTATTAGAATTGTGGCCTTTTACTTGATGGTAGCCATAAAACTCATCTTCCTTATACCAAGTAGGAATAGGATGGGAGGGATCAAACTATATAGGAGGCCTAATTTGAGGAAGGGTTATGGCTCCCTATTTCAAAAGTTTTTCCAAAATGGATGTATATGACTCCCTAATGGGAGTGTATTGTCTTTGTTCATACCATTGTTGGAATTTCTTGGCCATATTTTAGGAAGTTGAGGAATTTGGTTGGTTTTTGGTTATGGAAGAAGCTAATTTAATGCCACCACATTGGTGGAGCCTTTAGATTTTTAGTTAGAAGGAGATTTTTTAGAAGAAAAGGAATCATTTGATTTAGAATTGGCATTCTTACTGTGCAACTTGACTCTATCTTCATCTATAGCCTGAATCTCAAGTTTTTGTGCCATTGTAAAGGCTTCATCAAATGTGAAAAAAGTTTGTTCCCAGAGTGTAGATGAAATGTGCTTAGCACATGCCCTTGGGAAAAGCTCAATAAGCTCAGGTTTGGGTAAAGAGAAGGAGAGTTGATTGATTAAACCTCTCTAGTGAGTGACAAAATCTATGATAGACTCATCATCAAATTGTCTAATAGAATAAAGGTATGTAATAGAAACCTTTTTAGAAATGTTAATAGAGAAATAGTCTAGGAATAATTATATGAGTTGGGTAAATGAGAAAAGGGAGTGCCGAGTTATAGAGCTATACTAATCTATGGCATCCCCTGAAAGAGACATAGGGAAGGTGCAAAGTAGTAACACATCATCATGCCCTATTAAATAAGCATGTTTAAATGCTCACAAATGTTATTGTGGGTCCCCTTTACTCTGGAAGTGAATAAATTTGGGGATTTCCCATTGGCTTGGATAAGGGAAAATAGGCACATAAGGATGGATGGGCTCATTGCATATCTAATCATAAGATAACACATTCTTTGAACCCAACATGAATGTCTCTAGATTAGACATCTTGTCCATCAGCATCTTAATGAGGTCTAGAGGAGGATTGGTTTGGGAGATACCCCTAAGTTATAGGGAACTTGATAATAGGTAGAGGGACATATGACATATCTTGTTGTGATTATGTTGATGCAATGTAGGGATAGTGAGTCATAGGCTAGGGGAAGAAATGAAAGGGCTTGTCCTATTAGGTTTGAGACAATGCTTTGGTTGAGTGTTGTTATTGTAGGTTGGGTTGTTGGCATGGTTATATTAGGTGAAGGGTGGGTCATAACTCATGTAATTATAGGTGTGAGAGTAGATGGGATGGGTACCAAATTTTTTTTAAATGGGGTTACACTTGACTAAATTGCTTATGGTTTTGAAGACAGAGAAGTCACGATAGGATTTAGGTGAGATTGGGCAGTTGGTGATGCTAAACTTTGGACATTATTTATGGTTAGGTTACTTGTTGAAGCAGTGGTTTGAGTAACCATGGGGAAAATATTGGAGACAAATAAAACTAAAGGTGTCTCTAGTAGAGAAGGTGGCATACCATATAGTGGGTCACCTGAAGAATTGTGAGTTTGGCTTATGGCAAGGTAATGTTGAAGGGCTGCCACATTGCGATCAAGAAATTTAGCACAATCTTGATCTCCTTTAGGCATAATGGGAATTTGGTTAGGGCTAGGAGTATGATCTATATCTAAAGTATGATCCATGATAGAATTGATGACAAGAGGGGAAGGTGGAAGTGGTTATCGGCTTGCATAATTGACAATAATTTTAGCTTGGCTTCATGTCAATACCATGTAGTAAGAAGTATAAACAATCTCAAAAATCTTTATTAGTGACAATGTGAGGAAAAACTAGGTTTGGGTACATGTAGGTAGGTTATTTTAGCTTATTGTTTTGAGAAAACTAAAAATAACCAAATACACAGTCATCGACGTTGATCAATGTTGGTAGGTTGAAGTCTACCGACATTGGTGGCTTTAACTGATGTCAGTCATTAAGGAGTCTTGGGAGATGAAAAATCCAATGTTTTAAAAACCCAAAAGTAAAATCTAGGTAAAATAGAAGATGCAATAGGTCTATATAAGGAGGATGAATACTCAAAAAACTTGATATAATAGGTTATACAACCTAAGTATTATGAATGGTGTTGATTTTGTAAATCAATGGAAAAACATCCTTACCAACTCCAAAATATAGAAGGAAAGAGAAAAGTAGAACAAAAACATACAACCACTAATTATTAACTCCTAGAGATTAATTTTAGTCTCGTGTTGGCTTATACCTTGATCAAATAGTGAGATGAGAGTTTGGTTACTAAATCCAGAAAGTAATCTAGAGTTGGTTTTAGGTTAGTTTTGGTGCTCAAGAGGAAATCTGTGTTAGACCAAGTACATGGATTCTTATAAGAGCTTATTCCCCAAACTTCATGGACATAAATCCAAGCTAGGTTGCTTAGCCAAAATATAGATTCTATCTAGATTTTATACTCCACCAGAGAATGGAGTGGGCTCTACCTTTGGTGGTGAAATATAAGTAGGATAGTTAGGTAGGGTAAGGTGATCTACCAAGTGATGAAATCTTGATGGGCCTTATCTCAGGTGAATTTATATTTTTGTTTTTGTGAGTGTGATTTGGTTGTGTAACATTGGTGTACTATGATTTATTCATATTGCTTGTAATTAACTAGGTGAGCTAATATGCAACAAGCAAATAATGAAGTGCAGTAAGTTTTAAATCCAAATCTGTAGTATGTTGATTTGAATGAAAGCAATGATGAAATAGGAGAAGAGAATAAATTTCACTATCCTAATGTGCATGAAATAAAGAGATAAATAAGAGATTCTTTTTAACTTGCAAGAAAAATGATAAGTTTATTTTAAAGATAAAAGAAAGATAAGAGTGGCAAGGAAGAAGAAATTTTAGTTTATTGCCTTTAAATAGAAAATATTTATTGCCTTTAAATAGAAAATAAAATGTTGAATATTTTGTTTTGAGGAAAAAGAGAGGGAGAAAGTGCAAAGAATGAAATTTTGACTATAATGAACCTATATGAACACTTAAAATAAGAAATGAACCTAAGGAAAACTCTAGGGTCCCACCAGGCATATCAGAAATGTTTCACTAAATTTTGAATCTATTTGATGTTTAAGGAGAAATAGAGATGAAGGGTAGGGATTAGAGATTAGAGAGAACTCGGATTGGTTGTGCACCATATCCAGATGATGTTGAGCACTCCTCTTTAGCTAGGGAGGACTACCTATGAATAAGAAAGCACTACCACCAAAATATTTGTTAGTAGATATATGAGTGGGCTGCCAAGCTACACACTTGTTCTTGGAAGTGTAAAACTTCCTTAAGGATGAAAGTCCACTTTATGAAACAAAATTGGTAATGAATAAAAAATGAAAGAGAGAGTAAGAGAGAGATGTTCATACCCTTATTGTAGTCTGAGTGCAACAGAGAGTGAAATAGTGCAGGTAATGTGGGTTATTAGTGTTTTTAGAGGTTATTTAGGTAGGATTAGGGAGGTTAGTGGAAATACATAGTCATCGACATTGGTTAGGCTGTCGATGTCGGTAAGGATATATGATTGACATTGGTTATGTGGCTGATGTTAGTAGGGGCAATAGGTTCTTAGGAGGTTGTATGAGAATTTTCTAAGCTAGGAGGTAGATGTTGGTTAGATTTATGAGGTTGGGAAGAGTCGTAAGGGAGTGGGTAAGACTTAGGTGGGTTTAGATAGAAGGTTGGTATGTTTGGAGTAGAATAAAATAAGAGGAGTTTTACAACTCCTCCATAGGGAGAGTTAGGATGTTCATAAAATGATAAATAGTATAATGTAAAGTAATTGTAAAATGACTATTTACAAGAATTACAAAACATAAAGATATACTTAGATGGTGAAATGGATGAACCATGAATGTCAAATAGATGGCTCTTATGAGGCATGTTGAAGCAATAGGTGAACAAGAAATATAAGCATGTGCTACCAGTTTAGAAGAATCCAAGCTCTGTGTAGTATATCAATTCCTAATTTTGATTGATTTGTGTAGAGTAACGGTAAGCCTAGATGTAAAAATTTGAATGCTAAAGTATGTATGTGAATGATTGAGTTTTTTTATTTATGTTAACCTAAATATTATATTTGAATTTGGCTTATGTAACTAATGTTAGTGATCCCATCGATGTCAGCCATGGGTTGATTGACGTCAGTAGAATGAGAATAGGTAAAAGCGCTATTTTTAGCCTATTTTCTATTCTTTCTCCTACCAAGTGTGGTATCCATTAGGAAACAATAGAAATGTGAGGTTAAAAAGGAAGTAGTTAGTTAGGAATTTATGTTTGGGGTGAGAACAAGTCATGGGTAGTTAGGATTAGGGGATTAAGTCTTGAGGTGGCTCAAAGGGTAAGAATTAGTCTCTGGATGAGGTGGCCAGGTAAGGTGGCATAAGTAGCTTTTAATTAACTTAATTAAATATTTTAAATTAATTAAATGTGTGAGGGGTGAAAACATGAGTTAAGAAGGCTAAGTATAAAAAGGGGTTCAAGGGGGTTTTGACACAGGGAGTTACACATGTGTGTAATGTAATTTTGTTGTCTACACACCTCATCTAACGAGGGCAAAGGGTAATTATATTTATCCAAGGCCTAGTTCAAGTTTTTTAAGTCCACACAAAAGTGGATTTCACCATTAGTATTTCACACTAGGACTATGTTAGCCATCTAAGTGGAGTGACAGACAGAAAATTATCCCTACAAAGAGTAACTTATGGATTTCCTTGTGAATTAAAGGATCAATGATTAGGTTTGATGGCCTTTGTCTTTGTCTAAAGGGTTTTTGGCTAGGTTTTAAGGGGATGGTGTGGGTAATTACTCTTAGGTCAAATACCTTAAGGTCTCCATATGCATCCTTATACCTCAGTAATAACATTCATAACTACTCTAATTTATGGCCTATCTAATTTGGACACATATTCACTATCTGAGGATTCTACGAAGGGTCGAGATTAATGAGTAAAAAAAATTGGTCTTTAAACGTAGGCCTTTTAGCCTAGAAGGTATGGTCTAACACATCAAACACTTTCTTATGAAATCATCCTTTCAGGGATCCAGTTCCCATGAATGTTCAAGATCCCATCCTTATTTAACTTAGTCTTGGATTTGTCTTTATCCTATTCATCAATGATTTGAGCCTTGAATATCCCCTTGTTGCTGAGGAATGAAATGATTTGTTGGTCATATTCAAAGACCTAGAATTTAGTCATGTTTTATGGGATAGAAGGATAGGGGTTAAGTTTCATAGATAAATATTATAGATTATCATCATCTACATGGGTTAGGCTCATCGTCACTGATGTTAGTGAGTCTAATACTTAGTTTTACTCATAGGGAATAAGGATGGTATTTAATGTATTGAAAATTTTAATCATATCCCAAGATTTATGTTTATACATTTTGAGGTATGATAGTTTGCATTGAAACTTAGTTTTGATTTGGTTGACCACTAGTTTAAAGTCATTGAATACTCTTAATTTGTTTGTCTTGTGTCTCAATGTAAATTGTAATCCTAGGATTAGAGCTTCATACTCTTTTAATTTATTCATGCAAGGGAGATTTAGCATCTAATATGCTACATGTTTTCTCCCTAAGGGATATATAATCATAACACTAGACCCATTACCTTGTTTAGAGTGATATTTGTCTACATGAAGAGACCAAAAGACAACTAGAGCTAGGCTATGGCTAGTTTGGTTTTTGGGAGGTTACATGCTTAACGTATAGATGCCTAGGTTTGAGGAAACTAGGTTTATCTTCTCATTAATAGTTTTGTATTTGGTGATCATGTGTTTCAGGCATGGTTCCCTATCCACTTGTAATTTATTGGCTAATCATATCCAAAAAAACCACATATGGGATAAATCGATGGCCATATACCCATTTAAGGATTTGGACCAATCTATATTGAGGAGCATGCCATAAGATTTTGGGATGTCAACCAGTTGAATGTATATAAAGTTTTAAATCCTATAATTTTATTATAACTAGATGTTGATGTTTAATATCTTACCTATCACTTTCATCTCTAACTTGTCTAATTGGACCACTACCTTATCTAATTTTATGGGGCTAAGACTAATTTTCTCACATAAGCATGTTGTCATCACATTAGCTAAGGATCAAAACTATACTAAGCATTTATGCATATTATTTATAAATAATCAGATGATCAATAATAATGGGGGAAACTTCATCTTATTCTTATGAATAAGTATATTAGTGTGTGTTACTCTTAGTTTTGGCTAGGCCTATGGGGTTGGATTTTGAGTCAAAGATTTTAATAGAAGGTCATGTTGTTCTATGCTTTAGGAAAACTCATGAAGGGTAAGGTTATCCTTGATCTTATTCATATCCTCAATTATGTTGTAACCCCCTTTGATTTTGATTGGTGGGGTTTTCTTAGGTGCCTTATACTCTTGAGGTCTTGGAGGTGGAGGATCATTCCTAGAATTTTGGTATGGTGGGGTTGCACCATTATTTGGGGGAGTTGAGGTAGTAAGGGGATATTATTTATCCATAATCCTAAGGGAATAGTTAATCCTTTGAAACTATTTAAATGCCTACACCTCACTAATTCCTTCCTCTAGACCATTTTATTCTTAGATAGGGATATCCACAGTTTACAATACCATAGCAATACTAGGGGATTTACCATAGTTAGAAGATTCTGGATGATTGGATACTAATATTGATGATTCTATGTGTACCACATATGTCCTTAGTGTTTAGGAACACTTATCATTTTATAATTTTAGGAATCTAGAGTATGAGTAGTAGGTTATGGTATCTTAATGTTACCTATGCTGAAATTTAAAAAAAACAAAGTTATGTTTAATTGTCCTCAAAATTTTATTTTAATTGATGGTTGGGAGCCATGATGGTCCAATTCTCTATGAAATACTAGTATATATGCTAATACTTAGTGAATTATGATCAAAACTTAAGCTACAGACTAATATAGATGGGTATTTATAATGAAATCTAAGCTATAATGATCTAGTTAAAAAGAAGCAAAAGGGAAGGGTAAGGTAGAAATAAAATAAGTGATTGTTGATCCTTAACTCAAATATTATGGAAATTTTTTAATTATAACTGAACCTGCATTTAACCAATATATGATGCAAAATAACATAAGCTCGGATCTCACCACATACAATGCAAATTTATAAGGATAATATGAACTTATAAAAGTAACAACTAGATTTTAATTTAAAGAATTATCACTAAACTCAAATAAAATAAGCACATCTAAATACAAAACAAATTAAACTGAGCAAATTCAATATCCTTTAACCAATTTAGCATAGGAAAAAATTAACAAACTTGTATCACAAATGTAAATTTAGAATTTAAATAAATTATTCAAATTTAAGCTTTAAAACCAACAATTGAGAGAAAGTTATATTAATAATTGACACATCAATTTTGAAAAATCTTTACAGAATTCCTTGATAATATTAATTGATCAAAAGTATACAAATTTTGATAGAAAATATCTCTCTTTACCAAATGGTAATACTAACTTTTATTGAAATATAAGATAGTATACTAGTCAGTTACAAGATACAAAGTGTACAAAAGATAAGGATAGTTGTCCTTCAAAAATTTCTAGAATACATTTGTTTTTCACAACTAGATTGACCTAGAGGCAATATGCTAATAGACTAGCATATGCCTTACAAAAGAATATTCCCTATTTCAAATATTATAATGTTTTACAAAGAGGAATATTAATTAGTTGGTGGACTCATTGCCAAAGGATCTCCTTGTTGTTCTTGTAGAAGTTCCATAGCCCTTTGATGTTGTTCTTTGATAAGCTCTGGATCCATAGCTAGCTTTAGGAGGCAGACCTCTTCTTTCTTAGCTAAGTCATTAATATCTTGTTAGCCAATTTTTACACCCAAGTTTTGCATCTTTCATTTTAGCTAAGTACAACATTCTTAATTTGTTTATCCCCACATTAAGTATCAAGTGTTATTTCCTTTAAAAGCCTTTATTCAGTTTTTTTGCAAGTGTTATTTCAGTCTTTTGTCAAGTGTTATTTCTCTCAACAAGGTTTTGCTTCAGGTTTTTTGTTCAAGGATCAAAGGAATTATTTCAAACTTTTTGTCCAAAATAAAAAGTCTGAAGGAATTTGTCCATCTCAAGCTTTCTGAAGGGTCACTTACAAAAGTCTGAAGGATCTTTTTCTCATGGAAGTGTCCTTTATAGAAAGTTCAAAGGGTCTTTTCTGAAAGAATTGGTCATTTGTAAATTTTCTAAAGGAATTGGTTCTTTGCAATTTTTTTGAAGGAATTGGTCCTTTGCAACTTTTTCATAAGAATTAGCTCTTTGCAACTTTTCTAAAGGAATTGTTTCAGACATTTTGTCCAAAACAATATTTTTGAAGGGTATTTTTCTCATTGAAGTGTCCTTTGCAAAAATTTTGAAGGGGAATTTTCAATTTTGATGAAGGTTCTCTCTCTTGCAAAGTGTCCAGTTCAAAAATTCTGAAGGGACACTATCAAAAAGTCTAAATGATCTTTTCTTTGGAATTGGTCCTTTGCATTTTTTTAAAGGAATTGGTTCAGACATTTTGTCCAAAATAATATTTTCAAAAGAATTTAATCTTAAGGGTTTTTTAAAGGAATTATTTCTCATGCAAGTGACCTTCAAAAGGTTTGAAAGGTCCTTTACAAAAATCTTGAAGGGACACATTCAAAAATTCTGAAGGGTGTTTTTCTCTAAATAAGCTTTTTGAAAGGTATAGTTCAAATTATCTGAAAGACACTTTGAAAAATCCTAGAGGGACACTTTAAAAAAGTCTAAAGGGTATTTTCTCAAGAAAGTGTCCAGTTCAAGATTTTTGAAGGGTATTTTCAAGCTTTCCAAAGGGTGAAAAGAAAAGAGTCCATGGGAAAATTATCTAGGAAAATGCCCCGAAGGAATGCTCTTAGTAGAATGATGGTTATATAGACGTCAAATTCAAGGTGATGAGATATCCATTGGTGTTTAAATAGTGGGTCCTAGGTAGATCAGAGGGGCTCATATCACCATTGAGTAGATCATGATCTGAGTCATTTTTGATGGCCAATCAAAGGAAGAAAGGCTAAAGAGCTTTGCAGGGTTTGAACATTTAACTTGGCCAAGATGGAACAAGTTTTCAAAGGATGTTTGTAGGTACATGCACATGGAGCCAAAATTATAAAAAATTCCATGAAGTAATACACATAGACTCCAAGTGATTCCTCTCCAAGGCCAACATAATGAAATCATCTCTTCCCTACATTGTTGCACACCTCAGTAAGTCGATGAGAAGCTGTTAACATCAAGACAAATAAAAAACAAGTGGAATCATTTGCATAACTAAATTGATTCCATTACTTAGCTAAAAAATATCTTATTTATTCTAGTGAAACTATTAGGGAAACATCTTTGAGAGAGCAAGCTAGTTGTGTAACCACTTGAGGTGACATGGATCAATCAAATGGCCTAAATGAGCATCATTTGCAAAGATGGTTGTAGTTGAAGATGGAGACTCCTAAAAAATTAATTCCTCTTTTTGGTGCCAAAGGCCTCCTCTTCTCATTTCCTTTCTACTATAAATATAACCCTTGGGCTAATTTAAAAACAACCACATAGTGTATGGCAAAGCCTTGCTAGATTCATGTTATATTATGCTTTTAAGCATTAAGTACGAGTCTATTTATTTCAAGTTTTTAAACAATTATCTGGGTGTGTAAGAGACATATAATGATATTAGGTGATTATTTTCCATCCTTTTATCATTTATCCTTTAGGCCTAAGCAAAATTTCTTAGTCTAACAGGTCATATAGAGTGTGTTCAAGTGTGTTAAATTACTGTAAGTGTATAACTATTTTTGAAATGTGCAAAGTTTACCTTTTAGTTCATTTTCCTTATGTCATTTTACACATCTAAGCTTTGTACCAAAATAATTGTGTTAAAATCCCTTATATCTTGAAAATGATCTATGCATTTTATTCTATTTTGTATTAGAATATGATATTCACATGGAAGATAATCTTAGTGCATCACCAATCTTAGAGTAGGTTTATTTTTGAGCAATTTATAACTCTTTCCCTATAAATCAAATTGGTTTAGATAGAGGTTATTATATAGATATACATTCAAGGATTTATCCCTTTAAATCTATAGGTTCATTTCCTCTATAAACATACCCACATGCCTGAAAATGTTCCAACATTGCCCAAATCTAGAAGAGACTTGAACAATATCTTCTAGGGTGCAAGATTTGGAGACAATAGTTCTAGCACACCCAGTGGGACTATTGGTCCTAATTATTTACATGTCAAAGTAAATGCTGGTCTTGACAAGCCTAAGGTTGTATAAATATTCTTAATCTAGAATTTGGTAACTCTAAAAGGTGAGAATCTCTAGTTTTAGATCAAGTTTCCCATGTTATACTTCATGGTCCTCACTAGGTCATCTAGGATTTTTTATCAAGCCCCTCTAGCTAAAGCCTTTCTTGAAGAATATTGCCCTGAACCATTCCTAATGCTTAGAAATCCTAGATGAGGAGGTTTCAGAGAAGAAGTTGAGGAAGTTGAAGAGATAACATATCAAGAGGAAAGAGGAGAAATGGATAGACAACAACCTTTCCTGGCCTTCAACACCCAAAATCTAATTGACCTTCCTACATATGACCCTATTCCTCCCAATGCTACCAAGAATCTCCCTAATTTCAATGGAGAGGGTTCTATTACCCCATCTGAGCATGTAAGGGACATTTCAAATTTTTATAACTTCCATAATGTCACCCTTGTACCTCACCCTTGTACCTCACACTCATTATGGGAGATAAGTTGGTTCACAATTATATTATAGATAGTGGAGCTAGTACCACTGTCATGCCTAAGGTGGTGGCTGATAAGTTGGGATTGAAGTATGAACCACATAGTAAAGTTGTGTTGTATATTTATGGGACTCCAACCAATATAGTGGGTTTGGTAAGAGGTCTAAAAGTCTTTCTACATGATTTCCCAAGTTTCCCCATTTTACAAGACATTGTGGTGGTAGACCTTCCAGCTCATTTTGTTATTTGCTTGTCAAGGGACTTCATGGTTAAGATAGGAGGGAAATTTTCTAATAATTGATATTTTCTAGCATTTAAAATAAGATATGGAACTAAGGTGAATATAAGGACATATCCCTTAGCAAGGTTTCATATGGAGCCATATATGGAGACAAGTTCAAATCAGAATTATTTAATTAGTAAAGAAGAAGGTGTCATGGATGGTGAAGCATCCTCCCCCCTTGAAGGTATTTTTGATATTTTCCTTGATAAGTAAAACACTAAAATTCATGGAATTAATCTATATACATTGATAGAAGAGACTGATTTGGGAGTTCATTGTATGTGTGAAAAGGATGTTTCAATCCCTTCACTCACTAATGAAGATCATAAACTTGAAGGGATTTGGGAAATGTATTTTGATGGATCAAGAAGTAAAGAAGGTGTAAGGTCTAGAATTATGTTAGTCTCTCCATCAAAGAATCAATACTACACCTCATATATATTCCACTTTAATTGCACCTGCAATGTGGTAGAATATGAAGGCCTAGTTCATGGCCTACAATGGGCAAAGAAGAGAGGGATTAAGAATTTGAAGGTTTATGGGGATAGTGAGTTGGTCATCGACCAAGTGATAAATCAAGCTATAGCTAAGAATCCATTGCTTAAATAATACAAGCATAGGGTCTGGGAACTACTTGAAGACTTTGATGCCTTTAACATATAACCCATACCAAGGGATTTAAATAAACATGTTGATAGATTGGTTGCCATAAGATCATCATTTGATGCAGTTGATGATGTAGGAAAGGAGAAAAATTGGTCTCATATCAAGGTCATTGTGAGGCCTTCTATTATATATAATTAAGTGTCATGGTAGGTGTTTAAAGTGATGAACACATTGCACACTTTTATAAAATGAGTCAGGATTCTCTTCAAGGAACCAAAAGAGACTTCATGATCAATATGAATAACAAGTTATTCAACTAAAGAAAAAAAAGATACCTAAGGGGATGATTAATTTTGAGAGTGTTTTAAATAAAGATGAATAAAATAAGAAAGAAAGAGTGAGTATGTCCAAAAAATAATTGAACTATGAGAGAGTCATGATTTACAAGGACAAGCTTCTAAAAATTGGTACGATATGTTCCTTATCCAAGAGGCAGGTCTTTATTGAAATATGAAAAGAGTTTCATGACATCTATGCTTAGGAATATAAAGATTTGAAATGGTTTGATCCAATTTTAGCTCATCACACCACTAATTTATAACTTGGAGCTAAATTAATTAGGAATAAATAAAGGCCTATCAATCTCAAGATAGAGGAACTCATAAAGAAAGAGCTTAGCAAATTGATTGAATCTAGGATTATCTTTCCTATCAAACACTCAACTTGGGTGGCTAATCTTGTATCTATTTGAAAGAAGAATGGAGAGATCAAACTTTGTGTGGATTTTTAAGAGCTTAATAGAGTGTATCTAAAGGATCATTATCCACTACCTTCCATGGAACAAAATTTGCAAGTTGTTTCAGGTTCTCAATGCTTTTCACTTCTTGATGGTTATTCAGGTTACAATCAAATACTGGTGAATGAAGAGGATCAGTTCAAGACAACTTTCACTAAAAAATGGGTGACCTTTGCCTATAGGAAGATGCCTTTTGGTTTATCCAATGTTGGAGCTACATTCCAAAGGGCAATGTACATGTCTTTTAAAGGTTTGATCAATAAGTTTATGCTTGTATACCTTGATGATATAACTATTTTTTTGAAGGATGATACTAATCATATGGAACATCTAAGGTAGATGATTAAGATATGTATGGAGTATGGAATATCCATTAATCCAAAAAAGTGCATCTTTATTGTCCATAAAGGTAAGTTATTGGGTTATATTATTTCAAAAGAAGGCTTGTCTATTAACCCTAACAGGATTGAGGTTATTATAGGCTTGTCTTTGCCTCAACATAATAAAGGACTTCAAAGATTCTTGGGGAAAATAAAATTTGTAAGAAGGTTTATTCTAGGCTTTGCAACTATGGTAAATCCTATCACTGCCATGCTCAAGAAGAACCAAGCTTTTGCTTGGACAAAGGAAAGTAAGAGTAGTTTTGAGGTAATCAATCAAGAAATTGCAAAATATCCTACTCTCCTAAACCCAAACCTTGCCAAATATTTCATACTCTATACCTTTTCTAACCTTGATGCAATATCAACTATGCTTATGCAAAATAATGATGAATAGGTAGAGTAATCAATTACATTATTCAACTAAGGATTAAAATATTATGAGTTCAGGTATACATTTGTTGAGAAACAAGCTCTAGCTGTGATAAGAGGATTGAATAAGTTTATATACATGGTTTCAAACAATAAGATACATATCCTGGTTTCTCATCCTAGCACCAAGGAGTTTCTCCTAAGTAAAGACCTTAATGAAAAGAGCACTAGGTGGATTACCAAACTAATAGAGTATGATGTGGATATTAAGGTGACAAACTTAGTAAGAGGAAAAGGGCTATATGAGCATTTAGCTTCATATTTTCAAGAGCCAAAAGAGGAAGTCTTGATTAACTAAGTTAAACCCCAACTATTTGATCACATACAAGCTCAAATTTGGACACCAAACATCATTAGTTTTCTTCAAAATGGTGGGTGTCCCAATGGCTTAAACAAGTCTCAAAGGAGATATTTTATATTGCAGACCATTCCTTACCATCTTGTAGATGGTGCTCCCTTTAGGAAAGATGTGAATGGTGTGTTATTGAGGTGTGTTAACAATGATCAGTTTGATATGTTGTTGGAAAGGTTTCACAATGGTGTAGAGGGAGGTCATTTCTCTCCTAGAATGATAGTTGCAAAGATAATGAGGGCCGATTACTATTGGCCTAGTATTTTTAAGGACTTATACCATTAGGCTAAAATGTGTCCTCAATGTGCCTTCTTTATAGGCATAGAAACTTGCAGCTCTTCCATTGAATCCTATCCAAGTGGACCTACCTTTCATGTAATGGGGCCTTGACTTCATTCATGTGATTAACCCTCCATCAAGTGCTGGACATAAATGGATATTGACTGCTATTGATTACTTCACAAGGTGGGTAGAGGCTGTTGCATTGAAGGAGGCAAGATAAAATGCTATCTTGGAGTCCTATGAGAACATTATAACAAGGTTTGGAGTTTTCCATGTTATCATTTTTGATAATTCACTTGCTTTCATAAGTGCTAAAACTTTTGATTGGGAAAATAGGAATGGAGTTTACTTGATTACCTCATCCAACTATTACCCTCAAGGTAATGGATTGTCTTAATCTAATAATAAGAATCTCATCAAGATCATCAAGAGGACATTGGAGAACAATAAAAGAGAATGGCACACCAAGTTGAAGAAAACCTTATGGGCTGATAGGATTACTCCTAAGAGATCAATTGGTAATTCTCCATTTGTACTTGTTTATGGGAGAGAGGCTAGGTTGTCCATATCTCAAGAACTCTCTACTCTAGAACTTGCACAACAACTAGAACTACTTGAAAATACTCCAATGGAAGTTAGATTGATAGAACTAATGAAACTACAAGAAGCAAGAGATAATGCACACAAGGCCATAAAGCACCACCAAGTACTCATGAAGAAGTCCTTTGACAAAAGAGAAAGTGCAAGAGTGTTTAAGGAAGATGACTTGGTCTTGAAATGCGATGAATATAGAGTGAAACCAGGTAGACATACAAAGTTTGACACTTTGTGGAGTGGCCCTTACATCATTAGCAAGTACAATAAAATCAATACCTTTCAGTTGACCAAGATGAATGGAGAATAATTACCTATCCCTATGAATGGGATACATCTAAATTTCTTCTATTAATCCTTGCAAGTCATGTTTTGTAAGTAGTAGCTTAGGTGTGTGTGTTTAGTCTAGTTTTGTTTTGGTTTGTTGTTGTGTTCCCTAAGTGCCTTACAACACAAGTGTGTTTCCTTACTTTTGTTTGATGTGTGTCTTTGCCTTTGTGTGTGTGATCAATTAGCTTGTATTTTTTGAGCCAAGGGTCCATTCAAGTCATTTTATTGGGTGCCTATATGCATGATTACATACCCAATGGAAGGATTTAGGCAATTAGTCTTAGGCATAGCAAACATGCCACCCCAAGGAATTTCCAAGAATGTTAGCCAATTTTTACACCCAAGTCTTGTATCTTTCAATTTGGCTAAGTGCAACATTTTTAATTTGTTTATCCCCATAATAAGTGTCAAGTGTTATTTCTTTGGGAAGCCTTTGTTTGGTATTTTTGCAAGTGTTATTTCAGTCTTTTGTCAAGTGTTATTTCTTTCAACAAGGTTTTGCTTTAGGTTTTTTGTTCAAGGCTCAAAGAATTATTTCAAGTTTTTTTTTTGAAACAAATTTTTTGAAGGAATTGGTCCATCTCAAGTTTTTTAAAGGGTCACTTACAAAAGTTTGAAGGCTATTTTTCTCATGAAGTGTCCTTTGTAAAAAGTTTAAAGGGTACATTTTCAAGATTACCGAAGGGTTTTTGCCAAAATAATTGGTCCTTTGCAACTTTTTCAAAGGAATTAGTCCTTTACAACTTTTTTGAAGGAATTGTCTCTTTGCAACTTTTTTGAAGGAATTATTTCAGACATTTTGTCAGAAACAATCTTTCCAAAGGGTCTTTTTCTCATTGAAGTGTCCTTTGAAATATTTCCAAAGGGACATTTTCAATTTTTTTAAAGGTTCTTTCTCTTGCAAAGTGTCTAGTTCAAAAAGTTTGAAGGGTCTTTTCTCAAGAATTGGTCCTTTGCATTTTTTGAAGGAATTATTTCTCACATTTTGTCTAAAATAATCTTTCTGAAAGAATTGGCTCTTAAGGGTTTTTCAAAGGAATTATTTCTCATGCAAGTTCCCTTCAAAAGGTTTGAAAGGTACTTTACAAAAATCCCAAAGGGACATTTTCAAAAATTCTAAAGGGTATTCTTCTCTAAATAAGCTTTCTGAAAGGTATAGTTCAAATTCTTCGAAACACACTTTGCAAAATCCTGAAGGGACACTTTCAAAAATTTCAAAGGGTATTTTCTTTGGAAAGTGTCTAGTTCAAGATTACCAAAGGGTATGTTCAAGCTTTCCAAAGGGTGAAAATAAAAGAGTCCGTGGGAAAATTATCTAGGAAAATATCCTAAAAGAATACTCCCAATAGAATGACGATTATATAGATGTCAACTTCAAGGTGATGAGATATCCATTGGTGTTTAAATAGTGGTTCCCAAGTAGATCATAGGGGATCATATCACCATTGAGTATATCATGATCTAAGTCATTTTTTATGGCCAATCAAAGGAAGAAACATTGAGGAGCTTTGCAGGGTTTGAACATTTAACTTTGTCAAGATGGAATGAGTTTTCAAAGAATGTTTGTAGGTACATGCACATGGATCCAACATTATAAAAAATTACATGAAGGCATACACATAGACTCAAAGTGATGCCTCTCCAAGGCCAACATAATGAAAGCATCCCTTCCCTACATTGTTTCACACCTCTGTAAGTCAGTGAGAAGTTGTTAGCATCAAGACAAATCGACAACAAGTGGACTCATTTGCATAACTACATTGATTCCATTACTTATCTCAAAAATATCTTATTTCTTCTAGTGCAACTATTGGGGAAGCATCTTTGAGAGATCAAGATAGTTGTGTAACCACTTGAGGTGACATGGATCAATTGAATGGCCTAAATGAGCATCATTTGCAAAGATGGTTATAGTTGAATATGGATACTCCTAATAGATTGATTCCTCTTTTTGGTGCCAAAGGCCTCCTCTTCTCACTTCTTTTTTGCTATAAATATAACCCTTGGGCTAGTGTAAAAATAACCACATAGTGTATGGTAAAGCCTTGCTAGATTGATGTTATATTCTACCTTTAAGCATTAAGTACAAGTCTATTTCTTTTAAGTTTTTGAACAATTATCTAGGTGTGTAAGAGACATATAATGATAGTAAGTGATGATTTGCCATCCTTTTTTCCTTTATCCTTCATTCCTAAGCAAAATTTCTTAGTCTAATAGGTCATATAGATTGTGTTCAAGTGGGTTAAATTGTTGTAAGTGTATAACTATTTTTGAAATGTGCAAAGTTTAACTTTCAATTTATTTGCCTTGTGTCATTTTACACATCTCACCTCTGTACTGAAATAATTGTGTTAAAACCCCTTAGAGATTGAAAATAATCTATTCATTTTGTTCTATTTTGCATTAGAACATGATATTCACATGGAAGATAGTCTCAGTACATCACCAATATTAGAGTAGATTTATTTTTGAGCAATTTCTAACTCTTTCCCTATAAATCAAATTGGTTTAGATAGAGGTTATTTTACATAAATACATTTAGGGAGCTATCCCTTTAAATCTAGAGGTTCATTTCCTCTATAAACATACCCACATGCCTAAAAATGTTTCAACATTTCAAAAATATAGAAGAGACTTGAGCAATCTCTTCTAGGGTGTAAGATTTCGAGACAATATTTTTGGCATGGCCAATAGGACTACTGGTCCTAATTATTTACATGTCAAGGTGGATGATGGTCTTGACAAGCCTAAAGTTATATAAATATTCTTAATCTAGCATTTGGAAACTCTAAAAGGTGAGAATATCTATTTGTAGACCAAGTTTCCCACATTATACTTCATGGTCCTCACTAGGTCATCTAGGATTTTTTATCAAGCCCCTCTAGCTGAAGCCTTTCTTGAAGCACAATGCCCTGAACCATTCCTAGCACTTATAAATCTTGTATGAGGAGGTTTTATAGAAGAAGTTGAGGAATTTGAAGAGATAGGATATCAAGAGGAAAGAGGAGAAATGGATAGACAACAACCTTTCCTGGCCTTTAATACCCAAAATCCAATTGACCCTCTTGCATATGACCCTATTCCTCTCAATGCTACCAAGAATCTCCCTAATTTCAATGGAGAGGGTTATATTACCCCATTTGAGCATGTAAGGGACATTTCAAATTTTTATAACTTCCATAATGTGACCCGAGCCAATGTAGTCATTAGATTTCTTGCTATGTCTCTAAAAGGTAAAGTAATTGACTGGTATAAGACTTTAGAAGGTGGTTGCATTACAAGTTGGGATGGCTTTGGGGAATTATTGGTAACTATATTTGAGAAAAAGAGTGACCATACTTTGCTAATCCACCAACTGAATGTGATAAAAAGAGGCCCTAATGAATCTATAAGATATTTTAAAGAAAGATTTCAAAAGACATGGCATAGGTTGTCACCTATCATGAGACCTCCTCCTAGATTTGTGTTTCCCACTTATCTCAAGGCTATTGGTACTTATTTGGTAGTAATGTTGTAGTCAATGGGAGGATCTACGCTATCACATATGAGATATATATTGAATTTAGAATAGCTTGATATAAGTTGGAAAGCTGCCTCTAAGAGTTTCCATGCCTTTATTGTATCATAGTTTAGTTGAAGCTCCAAGTGTAGCACAAGTTACTAAAGCCAATGTCAAGTTGATAATCTTTCCCAAGAAGGTGGATAATGTTATGGACAAAGATGAGGAAATTTGATCATTATGTGCTCAGTTCAAGCAAGCTAATTTCTAGGCAAGTGTTCCACCTAACCCTCATTATTATTCTCAACAAGGCTATAGATATCCACCCCAATATAACTACCAAGGAAGAGGAAAAGGTTTACAAGGTTTTAATAGGCACCCCAATGCCTATAATCCTAATTCTACTCCTTTAATAAAGGTTGTTGTTCCAGTGTATGCTAACCTGGTCTAAGGGGAGGATCATTTGGACTAATGGGGACAACCTCAAGATTAGTTTATGCATGATGGTGGACAAGATAGATAATATTTGGTGGCACAAGAAGAATATACTCCTTATGTGACATAAAAATAAGTGAATCTCATGTAAAGGGATATTCATGGAGAAGGTAGTGACCAAAGTGTAGCTATGATGAAATTTCAAATGAAGGATGATTATGTGTTGAATCAAAGCACATCAAATATAGCCAAAAAAAGATCCAAGAAAAGAGCTATATGAGATGTTTTTGGAGTACACATGACTCCAAGTGATGCCTCTCCAAGGCCACAAAGTGTGAATCCTAGTGTAATACCTACTACTAGTCATGCTCCTTAGTAAAGTCAAAATGTGAGTAGGGTTGTCAAGCCTATAATATAGTAGGTTTAGAATCCATCTCTACCTTAAATAATTCAATAAAATGTGAGTAATCCCCCTCTAAACATTAGTGATTCTTTGAAGAATACCAAGACAAGCATATATCTTTGGGAAGTCTTGCATATGCATAGTCAAAAGGAGCTTTTAAAAAAATAGCTCATGAGCATCCATGTAGCGTCCCAAACTTCAAAAAATAATAGTGTATCACTTACCAATACTTTAAATCATGTCTTAGATCCCTCCACCAAATATTAAAATCCCCCACCCTTATACCTCACACTCATTATGGGAGACAAGTTGGTTCACAATTGTATTGTAGATAGTGGAGCTAGTACCACTGGCATGCCTAAGGTGGTGGCTAATAAGTTGGGATTGAAGTATGAACCACATATTAAAGGTGTGTTGTAGCTTTATGGGACTCTAACCAAGATAGTGGGTTTGGTCAGAGGTCTAAAAGTATTTCTACATGATTTCCCAAGTTTCCCCATTTTACAAGACATTATGATGGTAGATATTCCAGCTCATGCTGCTATCTGCTTGTCAAGGGACTTCACGGCTATTATAGGAGGGTAATTTTCTAATAATTTTTATTTTATATAATTTAAAATAAGATATGGAACTAAGGTGACTATAAGGACATATCCCTTAGCAAGGTTTCATATGGAGACAAGTGCAAATTAGAATTATTTAATTAGTAAAGAAGATGAAGGTGTCATGGATGGTGAAGCATCCTACCCCCTTGAAGGTATTTTTGATCTTTTCCTTGATAAGTATAATAATAAAATTCATGTAATTGATCCATATACGTTCATAGAAGAGATTGATTTGGGATTTTATTATATACATGAAAAGGATGTTTCAATCCCTTCACTCACTAATGAAGATCATGAACTTGAAGGGATTTGGGAAATGTTTTTTGATGGATCAAGAATACAAGTAGGTGTCAAGGATAGAATTATGTTAGTTTCTCCATCAAATAATCAATACTACATCTCATATATATTCCACTTTAATTTCACCTGTAATGTGGTAGAATATGAAGTCCTAGTTCATGGCCTAAAATGGGAAAAGAAGAGATGGATTAAGAATTTGAAGGTTTATGGGGATAGTGAGTTGGTCATCTACCAAGTGAGAAATCAAGTTATAACCAAGAATCCCTTTCTTAAATATTACAAGTATAGGGTATGGGATCTACTTGAATAATTTGATGCCTTCAACATATAACCCATAACAAGGGATTTAAATAAACACACTGATAGATTGGTTACCATAAGATCATAGTTTGACACAGTTGTTGATGTATGAAATGAGAAAGATTAGCCCCATATCAAGGTCATTGTGAGGTCTTATATTCTATAAAAGGAAGTTTTATGTTATGTTTTTTAAAGTGATGAACACATTACATACTTATTACAAAATGAGGTAGGATTCTCCTCGAGGAACCAAAAGAGACTGCATGATCAATATGAATAACAAGTTATTCAGCTGAAGACAAATAAGATACCTAAGGGGGTGATTAATTTGGAGAGTGGTTTAAATAAATATGAATAAAATAAGAAATAAATAATGAGTATGTCCATAAAATAATAGAACTATGAAAGAGTCATGATTTACAAGGACAAACTTCTAAAAATTGGTAAGATATGCTCCCTGTCTAAGAGCAGGCCTTTATTTAATTATGAAAAGAGTTTCATGAAATCTATGCTTAGGAATATGAATATTTGAAAGGGTTTGATCTAAGTTTATCTCATCACACCATTGAGTTAGAACCCAGAGCTAAATTAGTCAGACAAAAATAAAGACCTATCAATTCAAAGATAGAGGAACTCATGAAGAAAGAGCTCACCAAATTGATTGAATCTAGGATTATCTTTCTTATCAAACACTCAACTTGGGTGGCTAATCTTGTACCTATCTAAAATGAGAATGGAGAGATCAGACTTTGTGTGGATTTTTGAGACCTTAATACAATGTATCTAAAGGATCATTATCCACTACCTTCCATGAAACAAATTATGCAAGTTATTTCAGGTTCTCAACGCTTTTCACTTCTTAATGGTTATTCAGGTTATAATCAAATACTAGTGAATGAAGAGGATCATTTCAAGACAAATTTCACTAAAAAATGGGAGACCTTTGCCTATAAGAATATTCCTTTTAGTTTATTCAATGTTGAAGCTACATTCCAAAGGGCAATGGACATGGATTTTAAAGGTTTGATCAATAAGTTTATGCTTGTATACCTTGATGATATAACTATTTTTTTGAAGGATGCTACTGATCATATGGAACATCTAAGGTAGATGATTGAGAAATGTATAGAGTATGGAATATCCCTTAATCTAAAAAAGTGCATCTTTGGTGTCCATGAAGGTAAGCTATTGGGTCATATTATTTCAAAAGAAGGCTTGTCTATTAACCTTGACAGGATTTAGGTTATTCTAGGTTTGTCTTTGCCTCAACACAAGAAAGGACTTCAAAGCTTCTTGGGGAAAATAAAATTTGTAATAAGGTTTATTCTAGGATTTGAAATTATGGTAAAGACTATCACCACCATGCTTAATAATAACCAAGATTTTTATTGGACAAAGGAAGGTAAGAGTAGTTTTGAGGTAATCAAACAAGAAATTGTAAAATATCCTACTCTCCTAAACCCAAATCTTGCCAAAGATTTCATAATCTATACCTTTGCTAACCTTGATACAATCTCAACTATGCTTATGCAAAAGATTGATTGAGAGGTAGAGTAACCAATTGCATTCTTCCACCAAGGATTGGAAGATTATGAGGTCAGGTATACATTTATTGAGAAACAAGCTCTAGCTGTGATAAGAGGATTAAAGAAGTTCAAATACATGGTTTCAAAAAACAAGATACATATCCTAGTTTCTCATCGTAGCACTAAGGAGTTTCTCCTAAGTAAAAACCTTAATGAAAAGAGTATTGGGTGGATTACCAAAGTAATAGAGTATGATGTGGATATTAAGGTGATAACATTGGTAAGAGGAAAAGGACTATGTGAGCATTTAGCTTCAAATTTTCAAAATCCAAAAGAGGAAGTCTTGATTAACCAAGTTCACCCCCAACCAACTGATCACATACGAGATCAAAGTTGGACACAAGACATCATTAGTTTTTTTCAAAATGGTGGGTGTCCCAATCGCTTGAACAAGTCTCAAAGGAGATATTTTAGATTGTAAACCATCCCTTACTATCTTGTATATGGTGTTCTCTTTAAGAAAGACATGAATGGTGTGTTGTTGAGGTTTATTAATAGTGATCAGTTTGATATGTTATTGGAAAGGTTTCATAATGGTGTAGAGGGAGGTCATTTCTCTCCTAGAATGATAGCTATAAATATAATAAGGGCTGGTTACTATTGGCCTAGTGTTTTTAAGGATTGATATCATTGGGCTACAATGTGTCCTCAATGTGCCTTATTTATAGGCAAATAGAAACTTGCAGCTCTTCCATTGAATCCTATCTAAGTGGACCAACCTTTCATGTAATGGGGCCTTGAATTCATTAGTGTGATCAACATTCCATCAAGTGCTAGACATAAATAGATATTGACTACTAATGAATACTTCACAAGGTGGGTAGAGGTTATTGCATTGAAGGAGGTAAGTGAAAATGCTATCTTGGAGTCCTATGAGAACATTATAACAAGGTTTGGAGTTTCCCATGTTATCATTTTTGATAATTCACTTGCTTTTGTAAGTGTTAAAAATTTTGATTGGACAAATAGGAATGGAGTTTACTTGAGTACCTATCCAACTATTGGCCTAGTATTTTTAAGGACTGCTATCATTGGGATAAAATGTGTCCTCAATGTGCCTTATTTATAGGCAAATAGAAAGTTGCAGCTCTTCCATTAAATCCTATCCAAGTGGACTAGCCTTTCATGTAATGGGGCCTTGACTTCATTAGTGTGATCAAAGCTCCATCAAGTACTAGACATAAATGGATATTGACTGCTACTGACTACTTCACAAGGTGGGTAGAGGTTGTTACATTGAAGGAGGTAAGTGAAAATTCTATCTTGGAGTCCTATGAGAACATTATAACAAGGTTTGGAGTTTCACATGTTATCATTTTTTATAATTCAATTTATTTCATAAGTGTTAAAACTTTTGATTGGGAAAATAGGAATGGAGTTTACTTGAGTACCTATTCAACTATCGGCCTAGTATTTTTAAGGACTGCTATCATTGGGCTAAAATGTGTCCTCAATGTGCCTTATTTATAGGCAAATAGAAACTTGCAGCTCTTCCATTGAATCCTATCCAAGTGGACTAGCCTTTCATGTAATGGGGCCTTGACTTCATTGGTGTGATCAAAGCTCCATCAAGTGCTAGACATAAATGGATATTGACTGCTACTGACTACTTCACAAGGTGGGTAGAGGTTGTTGCATTGAAGGAGGCAAGTGAAAATGCTATTTTGGAGTCCTATGAGAACATTATAACAATGTTTAGAGTTTCCCATGTTATCATTTTTGATAATTCACTTTATTTCATAAGTGTTAAAACTTTTGATTGGGTAAATAGGAATGGAGTTTACTTGAGTACCTATCTAGCTATTACCCTCAAGGTAATGGATTGGCTTAATCTATTAACAAGAATCTCATTAAGATCATCAAGAGGACATTGGAGAACAATAAAAGAGAATGGCACAATAAGTTGAAGACAACCTTATGGGATGATAGGATTACCCCTAAGAGATCAATTGGTAATTCTCCTTTTGTGCTTATTTATAGGAAAGAGGCTAGGTTGTCCATATCTCAAGAACTCCCTACTCTAAAACTTGCAGAAAAAATAGAACTACTTGAAAATACTCCAATGGATGTTAGATTGATAGAACTAATGCAACTACAAGAAGAAAGAGAAAATGCACACAAGGCCATGGAGCACCACCAAGTACTCATGAAGAAGTCCTTTAACAAAAGAGAAAGTAAAAGAGTGTTCAAGGAAGATGACTTGGTCTTGAAATGGGATGAAGATAGAGTGAAAATAGGTATACATAAAAAGTTTGACACTTTGTGGAGTGGCCCTTACATCATTAGCAAGTGCAAACAAAGTAACACCTTTTAGTTAACCAAGATGAATGGAGAATAATTGCCTATCCCTATGAATGGGATACATCTAAAGTTCTATTAATCCTTATAGGTCATGTTTTGTAAATAGTAGCTTAGGTGTGTGTGTTTAGTCTAGTTTTGTTTTGGTCTATTGTTGTGTTCCCTAAGTGCCTTATAACACAAGTGTGTTTCCTTCCTTTTGTTTGGTGTGTCTTTGCCTTTGTGTGTGTGATTAACCAGCTTATCTTTTTTGAGCCAAGGGTCCATTCAAGTCATTTTTTGGGTGCTTATATGTGTGAATCAATACCCAATAGAAGGATTTAGGCAACTAGTCATAGGCATAACAGGCATGCCACCCCTAGGAATTTCTAAGAATGTTAGCCAATTTTTACACCCAAGTCTTTTATCTTTCATTTTGGCTAAGTACAACATTCTTAATTTTTTTATCCCCATATCAAGTGTCAAGTGTTATTTATTTTGGAAGCCTTTATTTGGTCTTTTTGCAAGTGTTATTTCTTTCGATAAGGTTTTACTTAAGGTTTTTTGTTCAAGGCTCAAAGGAATTATTTCAAACTTTTTTTCTGAAACAAAAAGTCTGAAGGAATTGGTCCATCTCAAGTTTTTTGAAGGGTCACTTAAAAAATTTGAAGGATCTTTTTCTCATGAAAGTGTCCTTTATAAAAAGTTTGAAGGGTACATTTTCAAGATTACCAAATGGTCTTTTCCAAAGGAATTGGTCTTTTATAACGTTTTCAAAGAAATTAGTCCTTTACAATTTTTTCAAAGGAATTGGCTCTGTTGGGTGAATATTTTGTCACCAGCGTACTGATGAGAAAAATAGGTCTGATCATCCACATCAAGGGAGATTGGTCATCTAAAGTTGTAGGTTTACCACATCCAAAGGGGACAAATCTCTCCTCTCATCAAGGGGAGGTTCCTTATAAGTATGAGGCACTATATACTATACATATAAGTATAAAATAACACTCAAGGGTAGGATACATCATCCATCTCTCTTCTTTCAGAGATGATGTTCACAAACAAAGGAGAAAATCTTGGTGAAGACATTGAAGGCACTTCTCTTCTTTCAAAAGCATTCTTGCAGGGGACAGTAGGATTTTCTTTTAGGTATGATAAGTGACTAGTAATAGGGTGCAATAACTGACAAAATGAAGTGTAGCATAAAGTCTCCACTTTAGCTTCCCAAAGAGTGAGATATAAAGGATAATGGGGGCACAAAGTCATCCCAAAATCCTCAACACAGAAATAGAAAATAAACACACAATAAAGATAACTATAATAGCACAAAGTCTGAAAGTAATTAATTTTAGGACATCTTCCTTATCACTTCCACTAATTCTAGTTGTTAGATTAAATAAACAAGAATGCATCTAGAAGATAGACATAAGAACAATTTCCTTAAATGACACAATCTATAATAACACAATGTCTGTAAGTAACTTACTTTCTCATTCAGATAAAATAATATGAACAAAAATCTGAGCTCAAAGTCTCAGTATTCGCCTTTCAATTTGGGTATATTTTTTCTTCTGTGATCAAAAACATCTCTCTAAAACAATAAAAGAGATTACAATATATAGCAGCCAAGAAAGACTGGGCACTTTGTTTCATGGAATGGCCCATGCTATGCATTCAATGCCTTGAATGCATTTTCAGTTCTGTCAGGGGGTCCATGCTGGAACAGGGTGGCTACCTTAACTATGGCATGTCAATTCATCTCAAATGTCTTCTCTTAGGCCTAGGCCTAGGTCATCTAGTCTATCACCTGATATATACGCAGCTATCCACTTTGCCTTTACTCTAAGGGAGACAAATAAGTCACGCCTTCAATGTTTGCAGGCTCAAATATCTACTTTGTGGACTATTCCACCTACTGGAATAACTTTTGCACATATATTTCTGGATTTCCCTTTTTCTACTATGATTTGAGCTCCCACTTCAGCTGGTTACTGAGTTTGTTCTTTTGTCTTTCTCTAAATTTGTCTCTTCCTAGAATTTGAGTTCTCAGGGATACATTCCCAGCCTTGCTGGCTCTTTCGGCTCCTTCTCTCAATGGTTCTTCCCTTTGGCCTTAAGGCCTTTGAATGCATTCAGGTCTGTGCTCAAGCCTTTAAAGATCAACTTCTAGTTTATTGCCTTGAATTTGACTAATGTGGGCTCATCATCCTCCTTAGCAATTCCTTCCTATCTTTGTATTGGGAGTGCTCCACCTTTGACATCTATCACAGTCCACTGCTTTGAAACTTCACCAATATTACAGAAAATGGGACCCACAACACTTCTTACCCGAGCAGCTTCAAAAGGGGAATGGGGACAGGTGGCATTTTCTACTGATCTTATGTGGCACCTTCTGCTATGAAATAGGTGAGGACACTTGGCAGCATCTGCTTAACTTATAGAAGCTTTAGGTACCTTTTGAGAGTCCTGTAGAAGATGACACTTGGTGGCTTCCACTGAGCTTTAGAATCACTATAGAAAAATTCAGGACTCATTTGGATTCACACGGATGATGACACTTGGTACGCTCCACTGAGTTTTACAAGGGACACATGGTGACTTCTGCTACATTTAGAAAAACACATTAAAACTTTCCACAATTGCCACTTGGTGCCCTCCATAGAACTCTGAGAGAAGCTTATTTTTGCATCTTTATCAAGCCTTTGGAACACCCCAAAGGGAAGGTGTCCCTTCAAGATTTTCAAATGGTCATTTTTTGAGTGTCAAGTGCCCCCCAAAAGGGTACCTACCCTTCAGGATATTTCAGGTGGCCTTCAGGCTTTACTTCCTTCGACGGGCTTTTGTTTCTTCAGCGGGCTTTATCCTTGATTTTGTCTGAAGGAATTCCTTTAGACAATTTTTCCAAAGGAAAAACCCAAAAATCCTTATCTCTTTTTTCCAATGAAAATCTTCCTAAAGGAATTCCAACTTTGTCTGCTTTTGCTCACTACCCTTCGCAAGGGCACTTGGCCTTTGGCTTTGGGGTAGTCCCTTGAACTTGCCGATTGAATCGTCTTTGGTTCAATGGTTCAATCAGTTCATTCTCTTTATTTGGCTAAGTCTTTTTGATTTCTTGAATCAAATGCATTGAACCATTCGGTTGTTGAACTAGTTGAAATGTTGAACTAAAATGGTTCAAGGTTCAATAGTTCATTGGTTCAATGGTTCAAGCCTTTATTTTCTACTAAGTGTTTGAAGTTGTGGAACTGTGAAGCGGTTGAACTTGATGAAATTTGACAAAGTGCTTGACTCTTTGAAGCTTGCCAATGTCATTGAATCTTCAAACCCATTGAACCTTTGAACCTTTTGAAAGTGGGGTTCAATGGTTCAATCTTTTGTTTGAAGCTTGGTGAAGAACATTTTTGGTTAAACCAAGGCATTGAACCTATCCTAAAAATGCCTAAGTGTTAAAAACTTGTTCCTTTCCTATGGAGTCCATATAAATGAGTCCGTAGAACCAAGAAACCAACCTGTAGAGTCTATATAATTGAGCCTATAGAGTCCATAGAAATGAGCCTACAGAGTCTGTAAAAATGAACTTGTGGAGTCTGTTAGCTGAAAAAGATTAAAAAATGGAGAATTTGAATGCCCAAAACAATTTTTTGAGAAGGGAAGAGGGAATTTTGGCATGTAGGACCAAAATAGTTCATATGTTGTCCCAAAAATGAGTGACAAATTTTGGGAACAACAGCTGGCTCCAATTGGGGAACTTCTTTCAGTTGAAGACTTGGAAGAGTTGAGGGAAGTAGAAAATAGAATCTCTAGTGCCTTGAAGTGTGCCATTGGGCTAAGGATTCATGCTACCCAAAAAATAAAGGTGCTAAAAATGAAAATGAAAAGCACAAAATAGAACTAAAGACTATACAAATATACATATGTATAGATGATCTTATCTGATGCCTCAAGATTTGAAGTGCTTCAGATGCTGCCCACTGTGAGACAGTGAAAATGGCATTCCATCTTGAAAAACTAGTAAGAAACCATTTTCTCCCAGAATCAGTGATGGGTGAATGGACCTCTCCACCAGGAATCACCTTTTTTGTGCACTCCTTTTATTTCTCTCTTTTTTCTTCATGGCAAGGGGTGGTCTCCAACCTGAAAACCATAAATCTTTGCTCTCTTGGCAAAGAGTTCCTTTTCCTAACTTTTACATGAAGTAGTATGGTCCACTACCATAGCTTGTTGCTCTTTTGGTTTAGTCTAACACATGATTTTATTATCAACATCAAACTTCTGACAAACCATCAGCTCAGCATTTCCTTTGGTGTGAAGGAGTTTGACATCTTGGTTTTGAACAGTCTTCAATCTAAGCAACAAAGATTCACATTCAGCTATGTTATTGGTGTTGCTAAAATACAACTTGCATGAAGGAAAAATATTCCTTGAGGAGATATCAACATAGTCTCAGCTCTAGCATTGGCAGAGGAATTGCTGCCATCGAATTCTTAGATCCAAACATCATCAAAAAATGATCTTCTATCAGATTTCTCTTCATTAGAGATGGAAGATCCTTTTTTATTTGTACTGCACCCTACCAATTCTTCTGATGTCTTATTTTAATCAATTCCTAGATTGCTAGCTATAGGACTTTCATCTACAAAAACATGAACATCCTCTATGGACAAAAAATAATTACCCCTGCTTGGAGACTCAAATAGAATCTAAGCTTCAGGTGTTGATGTCTGAGTGACAACATATTTTGCTTCTTTTTCAGGGAGCAGCCCCTTCATAACACCTTTGACAGGAATCCTCTCCTCAGATAGGTCCATGCTCAACTCACTATCCACATCTTTGTAAAGATTTTGTCCCAGCAGAATGTCATATGAGGCTGAGATGTCAGCCACCAGAACTATCATCTTGATTCTCTTATTTGGGAATGCTATAAATGCAAATTGAGCATCTTTGATTTGTCCTAGCAGAGGTACTTTCTTGTTCTCCATGGAGAAGCATCTACCAAATGTCTTGGTCAATGTGAGACCAAGGGATTCTGCCACCTTAGAAAACATGACATTATCAGATGCATCAGAATCAATGATGCAGTTGTTCAACTTGTGATCATTTATCAACAGGGAAACATAAAAAGGCTCTATTTTTCCAAGGGTATCAGGAGGAGTAATGACAAGATTTTTTGGGGTGGGCATGTTCCTTGGGGGATCATGAGTTACCTTTCTAATCTCTTGTCCTACAAGGATGACTTTATTCTTCACACACTCTACCAAACTATCTAACTGCTCAGGATTGGCTTGTAGGAATTCAAATTCAGTCATTTGGATTTTAGTTTTCTTGACATGGTCAATTATGTCAAATGACTGAAATGGACTAAGAAGAGAGGATGGGAGTTCATCCTTTTATTTTTTTGGAGGGGGAGGACTGGCCTACAAATTTGAAGTAGAAGGCATAGGGATATTTGAGGCACTTACATTTTTAACAGTCATCGGGTCATTTGGTTGGAAGGGCAGAGTGGTTCCCCACTTATCGATTGAAATTTTAGGCTAACTTCATTCCTCTATTTTCTCTTTATCAGCGTGCTGAGCTGACTGGTTCTTGGACTGGGTGAACACAACATATGATCCCTCGACTACTTCACCTTTACTTTTGGATTCATCCTGATAATTTAGGAAACTAATGTGGGAGTCACCAACTGATTCTTCTTGATCCTCTATGAAGAGATTAGCATCATTTTATTGCTCAAACTTAGGTTGGAAAGAGAAATCATGTTCTATTTCTAGATATCTAACTGCTAAGTTGGTTGGAGGTGCATCAAGGGCAAGGTCCCTTTATGGGGGAGGAAGATGATTTGGTTGCCCTTGATTCCTAGTAGTATTGCCTTGATATGGTTGATTCTAAAATGTCCTCCTTGGCATATCCTAATTAGGAGTAGACATACCTTGGGCCATTTATCTCTTCAAGGCTAGCAGTTCATTTGCCAGCTCTTACACCATTTGATCCATGGTGCATGTAGATGGATACTCAGAAGATGAAGAGGATTTACCTTTGTTTGGATATCTCTTTATCTTTCCTACCAAGATAAGGTCATCTTCCACTTTAGTAGCCAAGTCTTGAGTAGCCTTAAGGTGTATGTGGCCAGTATGTCTTAGAAAAAAACTCACTTTAGGCAGTTGTGAGTTGATGAAGAAGCATTTGATGTTTTCAGGTGTTGGCTGAGCAATTGCAAGAATTCTATTCTTGAGCCTGTCAAACTTGGCAATGAAATCCCTCATAGGCTCATGAGGCTCCTTATTCATCTGTGTGAGCTGGGCCAACAAAGCATGTGCATCTTTTGTAGGCTTGAACTTGGCTTCAAATTTAGCTTTGAGTGTATCCTAGTTAGTCATTGACCTAGCCTGTTGATGGTAGAACCACTCTATAGCAACACCTTTTAGGGTTTCCATGAAAAGCCTGACTGCTATGTCTTCATACTCCACACCTATCACACCGTAGGATATGCTGAAGGCTGCAATGTGTTCATCAAGGTGAACTCTCCCATCACCAAAGAATTAGGGGAAATTCTTTCTTGAGCTACATGGAAGTTCATGCAGAGGTGGAGTCAAATTAAGTGGGCCAAATGAGTTACCCCAGGGGCCTTGAACTACCATGATGGGATTATGGAAAAGGGGGATAACAAATTTGGGTGGCGTATGGATAGGCAAAGCTCTGCTAATATTAGAAAAAGCTATTCTACCTTGTGTTGGTGACCTGGTATGGGTAGGAAGAACACTCCTAGATCTTTGAACTTGAAGTTGGGGAGGGAACAAGTCAAAATTACCCTACTACACCAACTCAAAGACAAGGTCAATCAACACCTTGGGCTCTCTGGCTTCTATTATAATGTGGATTTGTCAGATTGTGAAACAAAAATGGAAAAGAACTGGCCCTACTTTAGCTTGGAGCTTGAGGCTTCAAACTGTGCATTCTTCCCCAATTGGTGTAGAGGTGAAGGGAGATGGTAAGGCTATAATGATAATGGGTAAGACACAGAATGGAGTCACCCGAGTCTATAATGGATAAGGGTAAGGACTACTTCAATTTGAAACTTGAGGCTTTAGATATCATGTAAGTTCCCATTGGAGTCACCAAAAATTGTTGCATGAAGCTAGGAGGAAAATTAACAATGGGAAAGAACTAGAACTACTCGTTCTTCCCCAGCAAAGTAAATGGATAAGGCTATAACGTTAATGGATAAGACACGGGTGATGTTTCAATTTTAAGCTTGAGGCTTTAAATTACACAAAATTACTGTGTCCCCAATGGAGTCCCCAAAAACTATTGGGTGAATATTTTGTCACCAGCGTCATGATGAGCAAAATAGGTCTGATCATCCACAACAAGGGAGATTGGTCATCCAAAGTTGTAGCTTTACCACATCCAAAGGGTAAAAATCTCTCCTCTCATTAAAGGATGGTTCCCTATAAGTATGAGGTGTTATATACTATATATATAAGCAAAAAATAACACTCAGGGGTAGGATACACCATCCATCTCTCTTCTTTCAGAGATGATGTTCACAAAAAAAAGAGAAAATCTTGGTGAAGACACTGAAGGCACTTCTCTTTTTTCAGAAGCATTCTTATAGGGGACATCAAGATTTTATTTTAGGTATGATAAGTGACTGGTAACAAGGTGCAATAATTAGTAGAACGAAGTGTAGCACAAAGTCTCCACTTCAACTACCCAAAGAGTGAGATACAAAGGATAATTGGGGCACAAAGTCATCCCAAAATCCTCAACATAAAAATACAAAATAAACACACACTAAAGATAACTATAACAACACAAAGTCTGAAAGTAACTGACTTCAGGACATCTTCCTTATCACTTCCACTAATTCTGCTTGTTAGATTAAATAAACAAGAATGCGTCTAGAAGACAAACATAAGAACAATCTCCTAACATTGCACAAGCTATAATAACACAAAGTATACAAGTAACTTGCTTTCTCATTTAGATAAAATAATATGAACAACAATCTAAGCTCAAAGTCTCAGTATTCACCTTTCAATTTGGGCAGAGTTTTGCTTCTGTGATCAAAAGATCTCTCTAAAACAATAAAAGAGATTACAATATATAATAGCCAAGAAAGACTCGGTGCTTTGTTTCATGGAATGGCCCATGATGTGCATTCAATGCCTTGAATGAATTTTTAGTTATATTAGGGGGGCCATGCTGGAACAGGGTGGCTACCTTAATTATGGTGTGTCAATTCATCTCAAATGTCTTCTCTTGGGATTGGGTCATCTAGTATGTCACCTAATATTTGTACAGTTGTCCACTTTGCCTTTACTCCAAGGGAGATAAATGGGTTGTACCTTCAATGTTTGTAGGCTCAAATATCTACTTTGTGGATTTTTCCACCTATTAGAATAAATTTTGCATAGATATTTCTGGCTTTCCCTTTTTCTACTGTGATTTGAGCTCCCACTTCAGCTGGTCACTGAGTTTGTTCTTTTGTCTTTCTCTATCTTTGTCTCTTCTTATAATTTGAGCTCTCATGGCTACATTCCCTGCCTTGTTGGCTCTTTCAGCTCCTTCTCTCAATGGTTCTTCCATTTGGCCTTAAGGCCTTTGAATGCATTCAGGTCTGCGCTCAAGCCTTTAAAGATCAACGACTAGTTTATTGCATTGAATTTGACTACTGTGGGCCCATCATACTCCTTAGCAATTCCTTCCTATCTTTGTATTGGGAGTGATCTACCTTTGACATCTGTCATAGTCTACTGCTTTGAAACTTCACCAATCTTATAAAAAATGGGACCCATAACACTTCTTACCCGAGCAACTTCAAAAGGGGAACGGGGATAGGTGGCACTTTCCACTAATCTTACATGGTGCCTTCCACTGTGAAATAGGTGAGGACACTTGGCAGCATTCACTTAACTTATAGAAGCTTTAGGTTCCTTTTGAGAGTCCTATGAAAGATAACACTTGGCAGCTTCTGCTAAGCTTTAGAATCACTATAAAAACATTTAGGACTCATTTAGATTCACAAAGATGATGACACTAGTGCGCTCCACTAAGTTTTACAAGGGACATGTGGTGACTTCTACTACATTTAGAAAAACACATTAAAACCTTCCGCAGTTGCCACTTGGCACCCTCCACAGAACTCTGAGAGAAGCTTATTTTTGCATCTTTATCAAGCCTTTGGAACACCCCAAAGGTAAGGTGTTCCTTTAGGCTTTTCAAATGGTCATTTTTTGAGTGTCAAGTGCCCCCCACAAGGGTACCTACCCTTTGGGATCTTTTGGGTGGCCTTTGGGATTTACTTCCTTTGGCGGGCTTTTGTTTCTTCGGTGGGATTTATCCTTGATCTCCTTCAGAAAAAAAGTCTAAAGGAATTCCTTCAGACAATTTGTCTGAAGGAAAATCCTGAAAAGCCTTCTCTTTTTTCTGATGAAAATCTTCCTGAAGGAATTCCAACTTTGTCTGCTTTTGCTCACTGCCCTCCATAAGGGCACTTGGCCTTTGGCTTTGGGGTAGTCCCTTGAACCTGTCGATTGAATCATCTTTGGTTCAACGGTTTAATGTTTCAATCGATTCATTCTCTTTATTTGGCTAAGTCTTTTTGATCTCTTAAACCAAATGTGTTGAACCATTTGATCATTGAACCAGTTGAAACATTGAACGAAAATGGTTCAAGGTTTAATGGTTCAATGGTTTAATGGTTCAAGCCTTTGGTTTCCGCTAAGTGTTTGAAGTTGTGGAACTATGAAGTGGTTGAACTTGATGAACTTTGACAAAGTGATTAACTCTTTGAAGCTTGCCAATGTCATTGAACCTTTGAACCTGTTGAACCTTTGAACCTTTTGGAAGTGAGGTTCAATGGTTCAATCCTTTGTTTGAAGCTTGGCAAAGAACATTTTTGGTTAAACCAAGGCATTGAACCTATCCTAAAAATGCCTAAGTGTTGGTAACTTGTTCCTTTCTTGTGGAGTCCATAGAAATGAGTCTATAGAAACTAGTCTGTAGAACCAAGAAACCAACCTGTAGAGTCCGTAGAATTGAGCCTGCAGAGTCCGTAGAAATGAGCCTGCAGAGTCCATAGAAATGAGCCTATGGAGTCTGTTAGCTGAAAAAGCTTGAAAAATGGAGAATTTGAATTCCCAAAATAATTTTTTGAGAAGGGAAGGGGGAATTTTGGCCTGCATGACCAAAATAGTTTATATGTTGTCCCAAAAATGAGTGACAAATTTTGGGAACAACAGGCTCTTTGCAACTTTTTTGAAGGAATTGTTTCTGACATTTTATCAAAAACAATCTTTCCAAAGGGTCTTTTACTCATTGAAGTGTCCTTTGCAATATTTCCAAAGGGACATTTTCAATTTTGCTGAAGGTTCTTTCTCTTGCAAAGTGTCTAGTTCAAAAAGTCTGAAGGGATACTTTCAAAAAGTTTGAAGGGTCTTTTCTTGGGAATTGGTCCTTTGCATTTTTCTAAAGGAATTATTTTAAACATTTTATCTAAAACAATCTTTCTAAAAGAATTAACTCTTAAGGTTTTTTCAAAGGAATTATTTCTCATGCAAGTGCCCTTCAAAAGGTTTAAAAGGTCCTTAAAAAAATCCCAATGGGACATTTTCAAAAAGTCCAAAGGGTCTTTTTCTCTAAATAAGCTTTTTGAAAGGTACAATTCAAATTCTTTGAAAGACACTTTGAAAAATCCCGAAGGGACACTTTCAAAAATTTCAAAGGGTCTTTTCTTGGGAAAGTGTCCATTTAAAGATTACCGAAGGGTATGTTCAATCTTTCTAAAGGGTGAAAAGAAAAGAGTCCATGAGAAAATTGTCCAAGAAAATGCCCCAAAGGAATGCTCCTAGTAGAATGATAGTTATATAGATGTCAAATTTAAGGTGATGAGCTAGCCATTGGTATTTAAATAGTGGGTCCCAAGTAGATTAGAGGATCTCATATCATCATTGAGAAGATCATGATCCACGTCATTTTTTATGGCCAATATAAAGAAGAAAGGCAAAGGAACTTTGTAGGGTTTAAAGATTTAACTTGGTCGGATTAGAATGAGTTTTCAAAGGATATTTATAGGCACAAATAGATAGAGCCAAAATTATTACAAATGCCATGAAGGCATACATGTATACTCCAAGTGATGCCTCTCCAAGGCCAACATAATGAAAGTGACTCTTCCCTACATTGTTGTACACCTCGGAAAGCCAGTGAGAAGTTATTAGCATCAAGACAAATCAACAAGTGGACTCATTTGCATAACCACATTGATGAAATTATTTATCTCAAAAATATATTATTTCTACTAGAGCAACCATTGGGGAAGCATCTTTGAGAGAGCAAGCTAGCTGTGTAATCACTTGAGGTGACATGGATTAATCGAAGGGCCTAAATGAGCATCATTTGCAAATATGGTTGAAGTTGAATATGGAGACTCTTAATAGATTGATTCCTCTTTTTGGTGCCAAAGGCCTCCTCTTCTCACTTCCTTTCTACTATAAATATAACCTTTGGGCTAGTGTAAAAACAACCACATAGTGTATGGCAAAGCCCTGCTAGATTGTTGTTATATTTTGCCTTTAAGCATTAAGTACAAGTCTATTTATTTCAAGTTTTTGAATAATTATTTGGGTGTTTAAGAGACATATAATGATAGTAAGTAATCATTATCCATCCTTTTGTCCTTTATTCTTCATGTCTAAGCAAAATTCCTTAGTCTAACAAGTCATATAGAGTGTGTTCAAGTGTGTTAAATTGTTGTAAGTATATAACTATTTTTGAAATGTGAAAATTTTACCTTTTAGTTCATTACCTTATGTCATTTTACACATCTCACCTCTGTACTAAAATAATTGTGTTAAAACCCCTTAGAACTTGAAAATGAAATGTGTGTTTTGTTTTATTTTGCATTAGAATATGATATTCATATGGAAGATAGTCTCGGTACATCACCAATCTTAGAGTAGGTTTATTTTTGAGAAATTTTTAACTCTTTCCCTTTAAATCAAATTGGTTTAGATAGAGGTTATTTTACATAGATACATTCAAGGACCTAGCCCTTTAAATCTAGAGGTTCATTTCCTCTATAAACATACCCACATGCCTGAAGTTTACCTTTCAATTCATTTTCCTTGTGTCATTTTACACATCTCACCTTTGTATTGAAATACTTGTGTTATAACCCCTTAGAGTTTGAAAATGGTCTATGCATTTTTATATATTGTGCATTAGAATATGATATTCACATGGAAGATAATTTTGGTGCATCACCAATCCTAGAGTAAGTTTCTTTTTGAGCAATTTCTAACTCTTTCCCTTTAAATCAAACTAGTTTAGACAGAGGTTATTTTATAGAGATACATTCAGAGAGCTAACCCTTTAAATCTAGAGTTTCATTTCCTCTATAAGCATACCCACATGCTTGGAAATGTTCCAATGTTTCCCAAATCTAGAAGATACTTGAACACTCTCTTATAGGGTGCAAGATTTGGAGACAATAGTTACCTATCATCTCTAGCCATATCTTATTTGATGCTCTAGGCTTCTGCAATATTTTCCTTGACTGTGAAAATCATATCCAAAATCCTTCCATTTTCACTACTTGATTAACCCTAGCTTTTACCCTTTAGCTCCTGCATTACCAAGGTAACTTTATGCTTATACTCTACATCATCAATAATTCCTAGGGATGTAGTTTTGGTAGGATTAGCTAGCATAGTTCCCATGAGTTATTCAATTCTAGTAATCAACTCCTTATCATCAGCCAAGAGTCTATCCAAATTCTTTGTCTACACACTTAGACTCTAGATCTTGTCTACCACTATCCCTAATATAGCATTTAGGTGTGCCAGGCTAATGGATTTTAATTTAGGGATTCTATCCTTGATCAAAATGCTAATGAAATCCCTTATCTTGGTCTCTGCCTCCTACCACTCTATTATTAATCCCTTAGCCACCTCACTTTATTGGCTTAATGCATCTTACCTTATCTTTATTGATTTCAAAGAATCAAACATATCAAAGAATGATGTTTCAAACATGTTTATTATAGCCTCATGCATTGATAAAATGGTCTGGGTCTCTAAGTTCTCTTTTTATTTTTCCAAATTTTGGATCCTCTATTTCATTCCTCTAATACTAGATCTGACTTGAGATAAGTGAGTCTCAAATAGGTTCTCAAAATCCTCTTCATGCATGGGTAGTTCACCAAGTTGTTGCCCTCTAATTAGAGTTAAACTTGTAAAAGGTTCAAATTTTGGAATGTGAATTCCTCTATATCCACCATGGCCTTTCTTGTTGTGACCCTTTCTAATCCAGTTGTCTCTAGATTAAACTACATAATAGTAGATGATTTTATATGTTTTGAAGGTTATAGGACCTCTACTCTTGTGCTACTTGATGATCTTGGAGCATCCATTTCCTTGTGATCTGGTCCTACAATAGTTATTATTCTTATTTCTTCTTATTCCTTCATAAAGGCCCTTATCCATGGCGTGATACCTTCATGAACATCAATGTTGATAGCCTTGGTTAAGGCCCATGAGTGGGAATAGGGAGGAATCTTCTATATCTTTCTAGACACAAACCAATCAGGGATAATTGGTCCATGAATGGGGAACTCCTCACTGGATAAGTTGATTTCACTTATGGGATGAATGAGAGTCAACTTTGGCCTCTTTTTTACTACAAGGATAATTTTTAGTTTTACTTTCCTCTTCCTAGGTTGGGCCACTAGGATTAGTTCCAAGGTAACTTCTTTCTCCCTATCTCCTTACTCAGCTCCCTCTACTTGAACCTGAGCTTCTTCAGCTTGTGTTTCTTCTTCCTTAGAGCCATATGTCTCAGAATCCTCTACTATTTCATTAATATCAAGGGAAATTATATTACAGTGATCAATTAGGGATGGTGATCTATGAGGGGGAGCTAAGGATGAAGGTCCTTCATTATATCTCTCTTCCAACTTCTCCTTACTAGTGCCCTAGATAATTTGTGTTGGGGGCTATGGTAATTTGAATTGGGATTGTTTCTAATGTAGTATGGAAGGTACAAGAAACAAATGGTATTGGAGGGGATGCATTTTACATATGTCCCCTATATTTTCATCACTAGTTAATCTATGCATAAGCTTGAGGTTGATTTTCTTAAATCTGGCCAATACTTCTTCAAAATTATTAGCCTTTATGTATAGGGTGTCATGAGGTCCCATCTAGTGTTCATAGATTGGCTTGGGTAGATGTTTGTTTTTCAAATGGTCACCCACCACATTATTTGGGTCCAACTACCTAAGATCATCCAATTGAAACATAAAAGAGTTCCTATGCCTAGACATGGTGTCTACCTACTTCAAATCTTGTAGAACTATCCTTCTAATTATCAAAAGAAAGGGATAGAGAAAACATTTCCTTTTTTCCTTATAAACCCCATCAACACCATGAAGGAGCTGATATGTAATCTCTTGTTCCACCAACTTGGGAGGAATGTAGATAAGTAATTTATATGGTTGAGTTAGAATTTCCTCAATTCTAATAATAGTAGAATCTAGGTAAAACTAGATATCTCCCATTAGCTCCACATATTTTTTGATCAAAGGGGGAATCTTGGGCATGGGAATCCTCGTGATGGCTTCCACCAATGCAAGATAGACATAGTCATATATGAACTTCATGTGGTTTTTATACTTGAATATGTGCAGAATTGCGTAATGATGGGAAACAGTGGTTCTACCCTCATGAGACCAGTTATTGATGTTTGGGACCTTGGTAGAAGCTAGCAGGACATCTAGCAAATAAGACATCATAAAGAACTACTTACTTGTCTTCTTGATGGAAATAATTTGTTTCCTTAGGAAGACACTAATCATATCTCTTATTGGAATAATGAGCTCTTTCTCTACCATAAAGTAGACATAAGATACCTAGCTCTCATTGACATATGTAGTTATAGGGGCTCCAAATATTCTATTTAATAGGGTTATTATTACCCTAATTCCTTCCCTAAATTAGATAATTGGGATATTTACCTCAAATTCCTAGAATACATGGTTCCCTTGGAGCAATCATGGCTTGAGGATGGTATCTAAGTCATTCTCATTGGTCCATCCTTTGATTATGGGTAGGTCCACATGGGGTTTTGGGAGCTTGTAGTACTTCTCAAAGGCTAGTGGGGTAATGTAAGCAACTCTCCTAGAGATTACCCCATGGATGATCTAATCATTATCAATTCCATAATCAATAAAAATTAGAGTAAGGACATCAATGTAATGAAGTGCCTCTAGTCTTACAGTAGCATGGTAGAGGCCGGTCATCTGAACTACGATCAAGTCATAGTATCTCCTATTAACTATGACAATCCTTTATTCTTATTTGGTGATGGGATTCATCTCCTTTATGGTCTATAAAATATCATACCAATTATTATTACCATTGTTCAAGGCTGTGACATCAATGTAATGAAGTGCCTCTAGTCTTGCAGTAGCATGGTAGAGGCCAGTCATCTGAACTACGATCAAGTCATAGTATCTCCTATTAACTATGACAATCCTTTATTCTTCTTTGGTGATGGGATTCATCTCCTTTATGGTCTATAAAATATCAGACCAATTATTATTACCATTATTCAAGGCTATGACATCAACCTTAGTATCTTTGAAAACCCTTCTTTCATTATCTGTAGATAGGTACAACTCTATCTCATCTATCAATTGATTCCTTTGAGCTATCATGGCTTTTATGCTTGTAAAATTTTTACCACTAGATTGAAAATGGGATTTGGTTAGGTCTTTCATGCTCATATCATAATTTAAATTATCCTAAATTATCTATAATCAATGTGAGTTTACTCAGGGTCTTTTATGCAAGTTTAGGGCTTTGAAGCTTTAATGGTGGTAGCTCATTGGAGTTCAGCTCATACGTGTTTCAGATTTGATTTATACCTTTACATTTATAAGCTTGTGTTCTTAGGCACATAATATCTTCTCTTTTGTCATTTTCTACTTACATGGTGCTTATGTGGCATCAATCTGGAACCTTTCATGACATTTTTCATAAATGCCTTCAAAGCACTAGCCATTAGCATTTAAAAGATTCCCTCTTACTTCATGTCATTAGATCAAGATCCTTATATCAGTACAAGTTATTGATTGTGATTAGGGCCTTCATTTGTCATTAGTCTTCTTTGGTACTGAGCCATGTGGTTGTGCTACTTGGCACCTCTATGAGCCTCTTGAGCTCTGTTATCTTTGTTAGTTGTATGTTGAATGTGTGTTCACCATGTGTCAAAATTATAGGCTCTCATAATTTCATTAAAAAGTCATTGGTACCCTCACATCATTAGACCATCCTTCCATGATGAAACATGATCCATAGGATCTACAAAGATGCACAGGTTATAAGTTAGCACATAGACATAAGAGAACTTAGGCTAAAATGTTTTTTCCTAAGTCTATTTCATATTAATAAACATAAAAAAGACTTAGGTTAAAGCATTTTATGCTAAGTTTTAAACCAAAATACTTAGGTTTAAATATCTTACGCTAAGGCTTATTTCATGTTTATCAAACATGAAATAAACTTTAGGCTAAAGTATTTATGCCTAAGTTTTGGGGCTTAGGTGTAGATTTAGGTTTAAACATCTTAGGCTAAGTTTTATTCCATGTTTATACAAAGGGAACCATGGATAAATATTTTATGCCAAAGTTCAAGTTGTGTTTAATAAACACAACTTATACTTTGGGCTAAAATACTTATGTTAAGCTACTAGAACATGTCCAAAGGGGTCAAAATGATATAGTGATCATGTGCCAAATTTTGACATAGAGATTTATTGTATCAATAAACATAATAAAACCTTCGGTTAAAATCATTTGGGTCAAGTTTCATGTCACAAAGATTTAAAGTAAGACTTAGTATAATTCTATAGCCCAAGGTTCATGGCATTCAAAATAATGAAATGGGGACCTTGGGTATAGGCCTAGACTAAATCCATTTTTGTAAATATTTAGACTTATGACACTATTTCAACATTTGGAGTTTAAAGATTTCTAATGTTTGAACATGCCCTAAAGGTTTTCATTCATTTTCAAATCAATTTATAGGCCTTTTAGAAATATTTTGGGGCCTATCTTAGTCCTGAGTAAAATAATTCATTATCTTAAATTTGATGGTCTCATAGACATTAGATACGTCTTCACGAATGTCAAATGATGGTTGTGCGAATGTCAAATTTAGGCTCATGAAGTTTTATGGGCTTAAAGTTGATGGTCGAATGAATGTTAAATACATCATTGTAGACATCAAATGATGGTCACATGAAAATTAAATTTAAGCTCATCAAATTCCTATGTCCTAATAAAAGAGTGCCACTCAGCACCTTTGTGGGGCCTCCTAAGATTTCAGACTCAATTTGCTCTATTAGATCAAGAATAGCAATGAAGCGAGAGCCATCCAATCATGATCCAAGAGCTTGCTCATGATTGTTCCCTTCTAACATGTGGGCCCTTTTGTTTTTAATCTTTTAACATGGGAGTGCCATGTGGAAAAACTATGGATCTCCTGGGCTTTTGACTTTTCAATGATGTCTTCACTCTGTCTAATCTTTGGTCCATGATGAAGTGAGAACCATTGATCATGATCCAAATTCTTGAACATGATTGGTTAAAGGAATAAGTTCTTAGATTTATTTGGATTTATTTGCATCATCTGATCAAGAGGGGACAAAGATCATTGGATCTCATGAGATGTTTTTTTTTTAAGTTAAGACCTAGGTCTTCCTTGCTTTGTTGGATCATGCCCCATGATGAAGTGCAGATTGTTGGATCTACAAGATGTGATGAAATTAAGTTATAACTTGAGACTAAATGTGAACTTAAGATAAAGTGTTTATACTAAGATCTTTTTCATGCTAAAAAATACATTAGGGCCTTAGTATTAAAACTTTAGTCTAAGTAGTAAATAGTAAAAGGAACCGTGCTAGAAAAATAAGGGACCCTATTGGCATAAAATTTAGACCATGGTTAGAAAATAAAAAGGAAAAATGGGAAAAAAAAAAAGTGTACCAAGTATGATTTTTAAGCTAAGGTTTGGTTGTGTTGAAGAACATGACCAAGCCTTAACATAAAAATTAGGCTTAAGTCCAAAACATATTTAAACTTTTCCCACCAAATGTTCCCATCAAATTTGAATTTGAACTAAGGGTTTATGTTAGGGTTTTTAGAACATGAATCTTCTGGAAAGGACTCCATGAAACCTATAGCTTAGATACATGAAGACTAACCATTAATAATGTTAGGCAAGCTTGAAGCAAAACATAACATAGTAATCTAATCTTATCAAAATTAGATGATCTTCAAATTCTAATAATGTTCAAAATAGGCCATGATTTCAGGGCTAAGCTTTAAAATATCTCAAGGGTCACAATTTTCAAAAAAATAAGGGCATGTTGACCTTAATAAATGGTGACTATCAGAGGAAACATAGCAATATGTTAGAACTTAGAGACTTTGGTTTAGATAAATAACTAAGTCACCCATTCCACTTGATCCATACCATTATCTAGATCAATTTATGGTTGAAATAAACCTTGCACTTGTATAATTAGTGCCAAACATTAAGACATAGCCATGTTTTATGTGTGCTTTGATTCCACTTACTATTTGCCATGAGATTTAGGGGACAACTTCTAGGTTTATATCTTTAATCATTAACACTAACTTAGAGCATGTTTCTAGTTAAAATAAGGCTTGGTAATTGCTCTACTACCAGCTAGGCATCCATAGCCATGATAGAGATGCCTTTGGCTCCACTCATGGCCTTACTCCACTTTCATCTAGGTGTCCATAGCCTCAATGGAGATTACCATAATCACCTATGCTTGAAAAGCTTTTGATTTTGCATTGCATTCTCATTTTTTTGTATTTTTTATGCTTTCAACAAGGTTGGGAACTAGGGTAGATAGGTTTAAAGAGTTGATCAAGTGTTTGATCCTTAGAAAATCACCTATGGTTATAACCATTGTCCCAATCAAGAATATTTATTAAATGCAACCATGACTGTGTATCAATAGATTAAGCCTCCATCCTACAAGTAAAAATATTCTTAAAATAAATTTTTAGGTCAGGATAATGCTTAAGCTCTCAAGGAATAGTTGGCTTCTTTTATTTGTCTTTACCAGTTTATTCAAATAATAACATGAGGCTCACTTTTCAAAACCATGGTCAGCATATGTATTAGGTCCATACCTTCATTTATAATCTATGGGACTTCAAGAAAGATAAATAAAATTTGAGCTTAGGGTTGTCCAAAAGGACTTGTTGGAATCAAATAATGAGGCAAAAAAATCAAACACACCATAGCAAAGCAAGAAACAAAAGAGAAGTAAACAAACATATGCATGCTTATATACAAACAAGGAACATGAAGGAAGAACTAAAAAGAAATGAACTAGCCTACCTATATTAAATATAAACATATTACAATTTACTCCATAAAGACCTCAGGAGGAGTAATAGAGAAGTAATGCTTGAGGTATTGCTCATTGGTGGGTAATGTGAACTCTAATCCTTGTAGATATTTGAGCTTAAAGGTATTGTTCCCTATTGTTTTCATAATCTGAAATGGGCCAATCCATAAATGTGTGACTTTTCCATGCTTGCCTTTAGGCTTAGATGCTTTATCCCAAAGGAAAACTAGGTCCCCTTGTCTAAGCACCTTGAACTTTGACCTTTTATCAAACCATCTCTTCACTACAGTCTGATGTCTGATAAAATCAACAAAGGCTTTCTCCCTTGCATCTTTCATTTGAATGATGTCTAAAAATATTAAATTTGTAATCTCTTGGCCATTTTTCATATACTCTTGCATGAATTTGTATGTGGGCAACTTGAAAGTGATAGGAAAGATTGGTTCCTAGACATAAACCAATAGAAAATGTGATTCATTCAAGGCTTGTTTAATCCTTATCCTATCTACCCATAATGTATACTTGAGTAGCTTGTGCCAAGTCTTGGTTTGTCTATAGTAGACTTTTTGATTGCTTTCATTAGGTTCTCATTGGTAGATTTAAAGACTTCATTTCTTTGGGGGTAATGATTCGATGAATAATTTAGATAGATTCCATTATCATACACCTATTCAGTCATCTCTATAAATCTAAATTTAGAACCATTATCACACATTAGAGAAACTAGAGTTCCAAACCTAGTACATGTGTTCTCTTCCAAGAAACTGATCACTTCCTCTATCTTACATTGTTTAGTGTCTATAGATTTAGCCTACCTTGTGCAATAATCTATGGTAGTTAGGATGAGTTCATGACCTTCAAATAAATTGGGGTTGATCACCCCCACGAAGTCTAACCCCCATTATGTAAATGGTTTGTCAACCATGACTGGCTATAAGGAATTTCTACCTTAGGCTCCTTGGTGCTTAAAATATAGCAAGAGTGACATTCCCTCACATGTTTGTGATCATCCTTGAAAAAAGTTGGCCAATAATATCCAGCTTTGAGGATCTTATGGGTTGTAGTCTTCCCAGATGGGTGTCTATTGTTGAGCTTCTCATGAAAGGTGCTCATGATTTGGGTAGCTTCTTCCTATAAGACACATCTCAGGTAGATTCCTTTAAAGTTCCTTCTATACAAGATCCCATATTTGATTAGATAATGGGTTATTTTTAACCTTAATATTCTCTTTTGATCCCTAGATAGTCCTACAAGACAAGTGACATTAATTAGTAAATATATGATATAATTATACCATTCACTAGATTGAAATTTATATTGATCAAATTACATAATACTTAGCTTGGGGCTAGTATTAGTAATCATTTGGATCAAGCCTTGACACCTTACTAGTTTTGTTATCTTCATTTCTGTGTCATATTCCTGCAAAATTGACATCCACTTACCTCTACATTCTCTAAGCTCATTCTATCTCAACATAATATTTATAGTAGGGTCAAGTAAAATAGCATGCACTTTATTTATAAGGATATAATGCCTAAATTTCTTTACTACCTTAACTTAAGCATATGCATGTTTATCAATTAATGAATAGTTTAACTCAACATTCTTAAAGTTAGTACTCATAAAAGTAATTGGGTGATTATACCCATCAATATTTTGAGTTAAAACTATAGCCATAGTATGGTTAGATGAAAAATAGTAAAGATATAATTCCCTTGAAAATTTAAGACTTATCAGGACTGGAGCTTGGCTAATGGCTTTCTTGATATCATTGAATGCCTTCTTGGATTCTTCATTCCATGAGACCTTGGCATCCTTCTTCAGCATGTCATTTAATGTCTTGACAATATTTGAAAAGCCATAAATGAACTTTATTATAAATTTTATCTTATCAAAGAATGAATTTATCTCTTTTCTACTATTTGGAAGCTCTATTCTAGATATAGCTTCCACTCTTTCAAAATCTATAGACATCCCATCCTTAGTTATGACATGGCCCAACAATTTGCCTTCAAAAATAAAAAGATGTTTTTCTTGGGGTTTAAGGAGATTCCATACCTTCTACATAAGTGTATAAAGTTATCTTCCTTATTTTTAGAGAAAACTATTAAATCATCCATATATATAATGACACACTTACCAATCAGAATTTGGAAGGCATGGTTCATGGCCCTTTGAAAGGTAGTTCCTACATTTATTAGCCCAAAGGGAATTCTCTTGTAAGCAAAGGTCCCCCACTTGGTTGTGAATGTTTTTTCATCCTATCTTCCCTATCAACCAACACCTGATTGTAACCTAAAAAGCCATCAAAGAAAGACGTCATAACTAACCCTACAATAACTTGAATTACTTGGTCAAGAGAAGGAAGAGGATTTTTATCTTTTTTATATGCTTTGTTTACATTTATAAAGTCAATACATATCCTAATATCATCATTATTCTTCTTGATTGGTACCAAATTTACCACCTAGGTAGAATGCTTGATGGGAAACATAATTCTAGCATCTAGTAATCTCTGAACCTCTTTAAATATCATTAGTTCTAGGATAAGATTCACTGGCCTTTATTTTTTCCTAAAGGGATTGAAAATTCATTTTAAGGGGTATAGTATGGGGGATGACCCTTAGATCAAAGATATTTAGGTCATCATATGACCAAGCTATGACATCTCTATAACTAGTTAGCAATTATTTGGCCTTCTTATTCTCAATATTAGTGTAGGCCTTTCCCATGTTGACTAGTTGGGGTTGATCTTGGGGGCCACGATCCATTGTATTTTAGTCCTTACCACTTACCTTGGGAATCTTAGAAACCTCATCCAGTTTATTTTGGTCAAATAGCCTCTCTAAGGTAATCATGCCTTTGGGGATTTTATTATCTTTCAATTATATGACCTTATCATCAAATTTGTCCTCCCCAAGTGCATTTTCATTAGTATCATCAATGATCTGAGCCTCAAATGCTCCAAAATTAGTTATAAAATCTAATATCTATTGATCATCATGAAATACCTAAAAATGGTTCACATTGTTAGGGACTGAAGGACAAGGTATAAACTTAATGCTAAAGTTGGGTGAGTCCTAGCTAGGTAAGAGGTTGGCTATAGCTGATGCCAACTCATCAACATCTTGGTTCTCTTTTCTTGGGATGGAGACAATACCAAAAGCATAAAAATACTCAATGAGATCCCATACCCTTGACTTATACCTCTTAAAGTATGATAATTTTCATTGATATTTTCTTCTCACCTAATTGACTACTAGTTCTGAATCCCCATATACTAGCAGTTCTTTGACTTTATTCTTTATAGCAAATTACAAACCTAGGATAAGGGCCTCAAATTTAGAAATAGTGTTAGTGCAAGGGAATTTGAGTCTATAGGATTCATGATACTCCTTACCAGTAGGATCAGTTAGGATAACACCAAATCTAGATCCAACCTTGCACCTCGCACCATCAAAATGTAACTTCCATAGTCCAAAATAACTTGAGTAATTTTGGGATCACATACCTTTGTAGTCTCTAGGGTGAAAACCCCTAAGTTTGAGTCAATTATGTTAACCCTTTAATTGATGGCATTATACTCAGTGATCATGTGCTTCATCCTTGGCTCTCTCTTAACCCTGATTTGATTTGGCATTCCCTTCTAAGGAAGCCATAAATGTGAGCAATCTATGGACATGTGGCCATTCAAAGCCTCAGTACATTCACTACTTAAAAACATCCCATAAATATCAATAATATCAAAAACTTGGATATAAATAAATTTCTACACTCTAGGCTCAAAATCCAATTACATATGGATATTTAAAAGATATTCAATTACCTTGACTCTAGATTTGTCTAATTGAGTTACAATCTTATAAAACTTAATAAGAGTCAAGCCAAGTTATTTGTAAATACCTGTTAGTATGATATTGGTAGATGCTCTAGAATCTAATAAGTAACTATGCAAAATCTTACCAAACATCCTGATAGTGAGTAGGAAAGGAGGAGACTTTGACTTAGTTTTGTGCACAATCACATTAGCATGGTCAGCCTTGGATGATTTGTTGGACTTCTTTGATAATGATTCCAGCAAGAGGTCCCTTTGTTATGTAATCTACATTAATTCATGGAAAGTAATATTAGCTATTATCTTATTCATATCCTCAACTATATTATATCCAATTTTATTAGAATAACTAGGAATATCAATGCTGGGCTTAGAGGTACTCCCTTTGGGTGGCTCTGAATTATTGATTGAAGAAGTGTCTAGAGGAGTTCCAAAGTTATTTGGAGACATTGAGATAGTCAAGGGTTACCTCTGATCTCTATTCCTCAAGGGATAAGTCTTCTTCAATAATTGTTGAAAGGCCTAGATCTCCTTAGGGATATCATTAGGTTCATTCTCCTCTTGAAATGGAAATCAAAGTTCTCCACCATAAAGGATTGATCAGATGATTTAGATCTAGAAGTACCTACACCACTATCCTTATTAGGGATCACATAAAATGTGTCTAATTCTTTTGATAACACCTCAAAAGCCTTACAAAACTCTATATAATCAATCTTTCCATGCTTAGTTGTATAATACACTCTATAATAATTAGGCAAAGCAATGTCAGTAAAATTAATTTCCATAGTCTTATTGTTAGAAGATGATTTATTAGCCTTGTTATTGTGGAAAATATCATTCTAAGATTTATTGTTTGGCATATTAAAACTTTGAAATGATAAGTTCCTACCAGAGTTGTCTCTAGTATTTCCTACTTATTTCTTCAATTGAAGGAAATCGGTGCTTAATTTTTAGACCATTTTTAAGATAGACTGATTCTCATTCTTGGGAATTTCAGAATTATGCACCCAGTTATTATTAGTAGATGTTATTAAATATATTTGATCATTTGAATTGAATCCATTAGTAGGATGATTCAATAATCCTAAGTTTTTATTAGGATTAACGTGACTTAAGGGCAATTGATTTAGATTTGGGATTTGGTTCAAGGCTAAAATATTCTAGTTGTTGTCAGGGAAGATGTTTAGAATGGGCATATGTGGGTTGATATTTTGGAATAAATAACCCATTTGTCCTTGGGGATACATTTGATCATTTATTATCACTAACTTATAATAGTCACTGGCCAATGAAGTTATAGCTAGAATAGATATCTTCAAAAATATAGAGGTTGTGGGATCCACTATATCCTTATAGATTTTTAAAGCTAAAACATCATCAAGTTTATAAGATTTTATGGTCTTGTTATACATTTTTTTAAATATGGTATTGAATGACCTTATGGGCTCACTTTCATCTCTTTTAATGGTGGTAAACTAGTGGTAAATGACACATGGCTAATAATCTTACCAAACTAGTATATGAAAACATTAGTGAACCCATCCTAGCTAGTAATATAATTATCAAACAAGTGCAAAAATCATTCATAATTAACATATTTAAAGGTAAAGGGAAATAACCTACATGCTACATCTTCATACACAACATTTATTAACCTTGAGAAAGATTTGAAAGACTTAATGTGCTCTTCAGCAGTCACTATACTTGTTGGAATAAATGTAGGCAAATACTTTTTTAGGGTTATGTGGGAGATAGTGTACCACACCTAGTATGTTGATTGAATAATATACTAACCAAGTCATACTTGGGTGAAGATTTAAGGTAAAGTTACCTTAAAGAGGTGAAATTGGCAAGTATTTGGATCTCTTGCATCTGACTTTATCATGCCTGGCCCTTTTATGAACCTCAAGTTCAAGCAAAGGCTCTCTTATCTCTAAGTGTGATTTGGTTTGATTATTTGGTAATTCTATATTGAATATTGAAGATCCTATTTGAAATATGATATATCAGGCTAATCTTTATAAATAACAAGGGTTAAACCTACACATTAAACTCATTTTATAAAGATTGTATAAAGAAAAGTAAAGGACATTGATCTTTACCTAAGTTATCTCAAAGATGTGTTAAATTACGTAAGTATGATCTATATTTATAAGTTTAATCTCAAATAAGCCTAGATATATGAAAGATATGACAAATTTTGATCAAAACAAGCCATCCTAACCTCAAATACTATAGATTTTCAAAGTTTAAGATAAATTTACCAAAACCAAGCATCAAACTCAAAGAATTGTGATCTATATCTAAGGAAGCACAAAGATACATTACATATCACAAATATGGATGATATTTTCACTTATAAGCAAAGGATTAATCAAAAGTGCAAAGATAACATCAATCTTAGATCAAAATAGACTAAGATAAGCAAAGATCCAACCAATTCATAGAGATTAGCCCTCCTTATAGCACCAACAGGGCTTGTTGATGCCTCTATATGTACCACAGATGTCCTTAGTGTTTAGGAAAACTTTTAATTTTAGAATTATAGGAATATAGAGCATGAGTAGCAGGTTATGGCAACTTAATGTTACCTATGGTGAAATAATAGCAAAGCAATATTTAACTATCCTCACAAATTTATATTAATTGATGGTTGAGAGCCATCATGGTCCAATTATCTATGAAATTCTAGTATCTATGCTAATACTTAGTGAATTATGATCAAAACTTAAGCTACAGACTAATCTAGATGGGTATTTATAATGAAATCTAAGCTATAGTGATTTGGTTAAAAAGAATCAAATAAGAAGGGTAAGGTAGAAAGAAAATAAGTGATTATTAATCCTTGACTCAAATATTATGACAAAGTTTCAATTACAATTGAACCTACATTTAACAATTATACGATGCAAATAACATAAGCTCATATCTCACCACATCTAGGCAAATTTTTGAGGATAATATGAACTCATACAAGTAAGAACTAGATTTTGCTTTAAAGAACTATTACTAAACTCAAATAACATAAGCACATCTAAATAAAAAACAAACAAAAGGAATCAAACTCAAGATCCTTTAACCAATTTAGCATAGGCACAAATTAGAAACCTTGTATCACAAATGTAGATTCAAAATTTAGAGAAACTATAAAAATTTAAACTTTAGAACCAACAATTGAGAGAAAGTTATATTAACAATCGACACATCAATTTTGGACAATCTTTTCAGAATTCCTTGATATTATTAATTGCTCAAAAGTATACAATTTTTTCTCAAAAATTTCTATCCTTACCAAATGGTAATACTAACTTTTATATAAAGACAAGGTAGTATACCAGTCAGTTACAAGATACAAAATATATAAATGATAATAATAGTTGTCCTTCTTTAGAAAGTTCTAGAATACATTTATGTTTCAAAACTAGACTAACCTAGAGGCAATATGCTAATAGACTAGCATATGCCTTACAAAAGAATATTCCTTATTTTAAATATTATAATTTTTTATAAAGAGGAATATTAATTAGCTAGTGGGCTCATTACCAAAATATCTCTTTATTATTATTGCATAATTTCCATAGCCCTTTGATTTTGTTCTTTTATAAGCTCTAGATCCATAGCTAGCTTTAGGAGGTAGATCTCTTCCTGATTAGCTAAGTCATCAAGGTCCCTATCATTTCTATCCATAGCTTATTTTATGTTTTAGGATTCTACAATATTTTCCTTGACTATGAATATCATGCCTGAAATCCTGCCATTGTCACTGGTTAATTGACCCTAGATTTTTCCCTTTACCTCTTATATTACCAAGGTAACTCTATGCTTATACTCTGCATCATCAATAATTCCTAAGGTTGTAGTCTTGGTAATATTAGTTAGCATAGTTCCCAAGAGTTGTTCAATTCTATTAATCAATTCCTTATCATCAGCTAGGAGTCTATCCAAATTCTTTGTCCACACACTTAGACTCTAGATCTTATCCACCACTATCCCTAATATAGCATTTAGGTGGGCCAGGCTGATGGTTTTGAATTTAAGGATTCTATCCCTAATCAAAATACTAGTGAGATCCCTTATCTTGGTCTCTACCTCCTACCACTCTATTATTAATCCATTAGCCACCTTACTTCGTTGGCTTAATGCATCCTAGCTCAGTTTTATTGATTTTAAAGAATCAAACATATCAAAAAAAGATGCTTCAAACATGTTTATTATAGCCTCGAACACTAATAAAATGGCTTCGGTATCTAACTTCTCTTTTTATTTTTCCAAATTTTTTATCCTCTATTTCATTCCTCTAATACCAGATCTGAATTGAATTGATTGAGCCTCAGATATGATCTAAATATCCTCTTCATACATGGGCAGTTCACTAGGATACTACCCTCCAACTAGAGTTAAACCCATAAAAGGTTCAACTTTTTAGAATGTGAATTCCTCTATCCCCACCATGGCCTTTACTATTTTTGCCCTTTCTAATCCAGTTGTCTCTAGATTAAAATACACAATAGTAGATGATTTTATATGTTTTGGAGGTTTTGGGACCTCTACTCTTGTGTTGCTTGATGCTTCTAGAGAATCCATTTTCTTGTGATCTAGCCCTGCAGTAGTTATTATTCTTCTTTCCTCATTCTCCTTCATCAAGGCCCTTATCCATGGATTTATATCTTCATAAACATCAATTTTTACATCCTTGGTTAGGGCCCATGAGTGGGATTAGGAAGGAATATTCTGTAGATTTTTATACACAAACCAATCAAGGATGATGGGTCCACAAATGGGGAACTACTCATTGAATAAGTTGATCTCACTTATGGGATGAGTGAGAGTCAAATTTGGCCTCTTTTGTCCTGTATGCACAATTTCTAGTTCTACTTTGCTCTTCCTAGGTTGGGCCAGTAGGACTAGGTCCAGGGCAACTTCCTTTTCCCTATTCCCTTACTTAGCTCCCTCTACTTGAACCTGAGCTTCTTTAGCTTGTGTTTCTTCTTCCTCCAAGCCATATGCCTTAGCAAGGACCTTTATGGAATCCTATACTATTTCATCAAGCTCAAGTTCAATTATATCTAAGTGTTCAATTGGGTATGGTGGTCTCCTCTAACTTCTCCTTACCAGTGCCCTAGACAATTTATGCTGGGGGATATGGTACTTCTAATTAGGGTTGTTCTTGAGGTGGCCTAGAAGGTCTAGGAAACAAATGGTATTGAAGGGGATGTATTTTCCATATGTCCCTTATCTTTTCATCATTAGTTAATTTGTGCAGAAGCTTGAGGTTGGTTTTCTTAAATTTGGCTAGCACTTCTTCAAAATTGTTGGCCTTTATGTAGAGGGTGTCATGAGGGCCCAATTTGTGTTTATATATTGGCTTGGCTAGATTCTTGCTCTTAATTGTTTACCTACCACATTATTGGGTTACCACTACTTGAGATCATCCAATTGAAACACAAAAGAGTCCTTATTCTTAGACATGATATTCACTTGCTTCCAATATTATAGAACTATCCTTCCAATTTTCAAAGGAAAGGGATGGATAAGACCTTTTATTTTCTCCTTATAGACCCCATCAACACCATGGAGGAGTTGAGATACAATATCTTATTCTTCCAACATGGGAGGAATGTAGATAGGCAACTTGTATGGTTGAGTCATAATTCCCTCAATTTTGATAAAAATTCAATCTATGTAAAACCAAATATCTTCCATTAGCTCCACATATTTATTGATCAAAGGGGGAATCCTAGGCATGGGAATCCCTATGATGGCTTCTACCAATTTAGGATAAACATAGTCACATATGAACTTCATGTGGTGTTTATACTTGAAGATGTGTAGTTTTAAGTAATGGTGGGAAATGGTGGTTCTGTCATCAGGGGACCAATTCTTGATGTTTGGGACCTTGGTGGAACCCAACAAGACATCTAAAAAATAAGACATCATGAAGAACTGCTTGCTTCATCTTCCTCTTGATGGTAGTAAATTATTTCCCTAGGAAGACACTAATCATATCTCCTATTGAAGGAATGATCTCTTTCTCTACCATAAAGTAGACATAAGATACCCATCTCTTATTGACATATGTAGTTACAAGGGCTCTAGATATTCTATTTATAGGGCCATTATTACCCTAATTACTTCCCTAAACTAGATAATTGGTGGTTTTCCATCAAAGTCTCATAATACATGGTTCTATTGGGACCAACATACCCCCATTAATTTAAAAATTGGGACCCTTGAGAAGTCTTTGTATCCAAATTTTGAAGCATCTAAACATCAAAGTCTTTAACATAATTTAAATATCATACACTCTATTATGGAACATGCTTGTGTGATTTAATTCTATTATTTCAGACTAACCCTATTGATAAGGTTATGTAAGTCATTTTTCAAGTTCCATGGAGGATTTATGGTTTTATGTTCAGAACCCTGGGTGGCCCTTGATTCAAATTCAAATGTTGGACGGATCTAAGTTGGTGGGAACCAATTAAAGAGAAGCTATAAACAAGGGGTTTGTATGGGTTCAAGTCATGTTTTCATAACATAACTTGAACTCTTCTTTATTTCTTTCCCCTTTTTTTCCTATGTTCCTCAAGTTTAATTTAACATGGTTCTACAAGGTCCCTTTTTTTACATTACCTAACTTAGCCTAGGTCATTAATATTGAGACCCAAATAATCATATTGACCTTAGCCTTAATGGCTTATGCTAAGTGATTTTATTTATGTCCTCAAATTTGATAAATATCTCCCTTGCTCTTTGTAAGATCTTACGATTGATGATTGCTCACTGGATTTGATCAGAAAGAGCATCCTAGCTAAAAGGATTTGGCTTAAACAATGTACACCATGATATATCAGTGAAAATCACTCACTCACTATATTTTATCCAATGGTGTGATGCATAGGATAAAAATTCAAAATGAGCATAAGGCCTTCAGGATTAAACATGTGGTGGCTTAATGATCAAAAGAAAGAAATAAGGGGGCCCACTTAATAAAGATGTCTAATTAAATGATCAAAACCCATAAAGATCAATGTTAATTTCTCATTCAATAGATTTGATCCAATTATGTGAAAGGCTTGATGAATTTTCAAAACTCTGTGAGCTAAACATATGGCTAGTGCTCAACCAAGGCAATAACTAACAAAAGATACCTAACACGAGAAGAATCTATGAGAATGCCAAGTGTCATGACCATGAACCTAGAGATCAATGGACCAATAAAAGGGTGAGGACTCAAATTTGGATTGATTAATCATGATAATCATAGGATTTTGATCTTATGTCATGAAATAAAAGAAGCTTTTAAAAGCCAATGGCTAGTATTCAAATGGCACTTATGAAAACTGCCATGAAAAGCCCAGAATGGTGCCACATGGACTCCATATAAGAATTAAAAGATAAAATCAAAGATATTTTGAACTAAAAAATGTAAGGGTAAAAATCAAAATGGTCTCCATCAAATCCAAAACATGTATGAAGTTAGAGTCTGAATATTTCCTACCATTAAAGCTAAGAACCCTAAACCCTCTATAAAGAAGACCCAAATCAATTCAATTGGTTATGATTCAATCAGGATAGAATAATTATGCTCCTAAGAATGAAAGCTATATAAATAACCCTTGAAAATATAGTGTGGGAAATTTAGTGACATCAAAAATGGTAGCTGGTAGGTAATAGTTGAAAATAGAGTTTGAGCTTCACCTGACCTTTGACAGTGAAGGAAAGATTTTAAAGGATACAAAGTTAGACTTGGTAGCCTTGAACGTCTATAGAGTGAGGATTTGGTTTGAATTATTCTTCTTAGTGGATGAATTATAGCCTATCTCCTAAGAGGAAAGGAGGAACATCACAATGAATTGAAGGTACAATGACTTGGTTGTAATTTAAATGGCTGGTCCCCACCATGCCATGATGAAACCAAAGGTAATGCACTGCATTGATGTCCTTGCACCCATCATTATTGATTTTATGATATATTAGTAATGGATAATTAAGGAGGGTAGTTCCAAAAGGGTGGTGTGTACCTCCCCTATGGCATTTTAAACCTATTTCAAGCTCCTTTTACCCCATCACAACCTCCCATCCATGAGAGATTGGGTTAACACCCAAGACCTTGATTCAGTCCTCACACCTTGGTTAATCCAAGGACCCCATGTATTCAAAATAGTAGATTACATGATTCCAATTATCCAATTTAATTAAGGCATTATAATAGCCATGACCCTATTTAATCAAGCCTTTGGTGCCTCTTCCACCATATATGTAAACAAAGTCTGGGTGTCCTATATCCACTTCATCATAAAAAAGAAATTGAACCCTCTAGTAGGAGACCTAATTAGCTTCTTCTTGGCTAAGAAATTCATATCCATAAAAATTTGGACCTCTAAATAATTCTATACGATGTCCTATCTATTGGATTCCCTTCTAGCCTCTATAACCTTCCTTAGCATTAGGAACTAGTTTCCTGATGGTAGGAACCACAATTTCTCACCACTATTCCAAATTGCACATATTCAAGTACATGAAACATATGAAATTCATCTATGATGGTATTTTACCAACTGTATATGAATCCATCATAGGAGTTCCTATGCCAAGATTGCATCCCCTTATCAAGAGATAGATAGAAACCATGTGAGATGTATGGTATTATCTAGACTGCACTATCATTAGGATAGAGGGGATCCTAACCCAACCTTATAGGCTACCAGTCCATGTCTCCAATAATATTTTTGAGCAATAAATTACCTCCCAAATCATATAGGGTATGGATAGGATATGCAGAGAGAAGAGGAAAGGCTAAATCCACCCCTTCCCATTAGATATTAGGAAGATTGTAATCAAAGATTGGGAGCAGTTGGAAATCATGGTAACACATAGGAATTCTTTTGATTTAAAATTAGATGACCTTAAAATGTGGGACCTTAGGGGCAAGGTGGTTAACCACATTAAGGAGATAAAAGTTCCAAATATTGAATATGAACATAAGATTGGTGTTGGTGATGACATCTATATTAGAGCAAAGAATTTTGAAGTACTCTCTAGGACTAAAAACTACAATATCAAGTTAGAGCACAGACTAATCAAAGACAACAATCCTTCATGGGAGGTATGGTAGCTACATCCCTTGAAATATCACTTGTTGTCAGGTCAATCTAGGACCACTCACGAGGAGCCACCTATTAAAGGGCAACCATCTAAACCTTAACACAATCAGTAGGAGGCTCAAGCTAAACAACCTCAAGGTGAAAAAGGAAAAGGCAAGGAGAAAGTTGGAGAACCAAGATTATAACATAGATCTATGGAAGGTCCCCTACCCTCAGTACTCCATAGAGACCACCTTCTCCCATGGAAGTCATTAGTATGATATCTATTGATCTAGAGGAGACATTAGAGGGTGCCCTTATTAATATAACAACATTATATGGTTCAAATAGAGAGGATGACACATATAGAAAAGAAAGAAAGGATTTGATTCCATTAGAAAGGGAGAAGAGGAAAGCAAGAAGAGGAAATCAGAGATGGCCTTGGTTCTTATGACTCCAAATAAGAAGCTTAGGTTGACCTTCACTTACCTTACCAGTGAAGTCAACCTCTTTAGTGATGATAATCTAATCCATGGATTAGTCATCCTTGACTAGTTTATCTATGGGAATCTATAGAAGATCCCATCCCTCTCTCCTTCATGGGCTTTGACATACGTTAGATTGAATAAGCATGATACCATAAAACCATGGATCATGAACATAGTAAAGAAGGAAGAAGAGAGAAGAATACATGTTCATCATATTTAGGGAGGATATAAAATTGACACCATAGAAGTCTCTGGTAGTGCAAGTGTGGAGGTGCCTAAACCTCCAAAGTTCAAGAAGCTAGAGGTTAAAATCCAATTTAACCTAGATAGAGTAGGACTAGAAAGGACCACCACAATGGTAGCCATGGTTTATTAAGATGAATTCACCTTTTAAAAGGTATAACCATTCATAGGGTTAACCCTTATTGAAGGTAAATAGCTTGGAGAGGCTCCCATCCATGAGGAAGATGTAGAAATTTTAATTGAGGATCAATATTAGTAAGTTAGGGCTAGTGTCCAAGGATTAAAGTAAATAATCTAGAACCTAAAGAAGGAAAAAGAGAATTTGAAAACTCAAGAAATTCTCTCAATGCTAGACTCCATGATAAAGATGCTTGAGAAGTCATTCCATGACATGTTTAGAGCACTAAAGTCTATGAAATTAAGGCAAGATGCACTGGCAGACTAGACCACGTTAGCTAAGGAGTTAGTTACTCAATGATAAACTTCTAAAGATAATATTTCCCAACTTATTAATATATAGGTTAGGAAGCAAATACCAAATTTTAAAGCCATCAACATGGGGCACCTAAGTGCCATTCTAAGAATTATTGTAGATAAGGTCCAAGCCTTGAGTTTTTAGCATACCAAAGTAGATGATTTTATTAAGGAGGAGAAATAGCTCATGGGAAAAATTGAGAGGCTCCTGGGAACTATGCTCAAGGATCCTACACAACCCACTGCCCTAAGAATTATTAGTGATGAATAATTCCATCATAGAGCCACTTTAGTGACTCAGTAAATCAAGGGAAAAAGTCAAGGATAATCAAGATGAGATAATAATATAATATTATACATGATATTCAATGCAGGGGAGAGGATCAATGAAGCCATAAGCATTAAGGAAGCTTTGTCTAGGAATGACAAAGATTTTAATGAGTTGGCTAATTAAGAAGAGGAGTTGTAGACACCGCAAACGTGTCTGCACCTTGGTTCTCCCCCTTGGTCCTTTCTCCCTCCTTGTCCCCCTTGGTCCTTTCTCCCTCCTAGTCCTCCTTGGTCCCTAACCCACCTAAGTCTTATTAATTAGAAATTAACATCTATTTTTAATTTAATAAGGCCCCATTTCCACCCTACCCTTGCCTCCTTGGATCCTCCCTTGAATCCCTCCACCTTCCCCTAGCATTTATTAGCCCAAATCTCACCTTTATATCCCCCCTCGTCCATTTTGGCATCCTTGCGACCGTTCTGCCCATGACCCCTCGCCCGGCGGCGTGCAAGAATGGGCAGAGGCTATTTTTAGCCTCTGTGCCCATCCTGCGATCGCCGACGTCGGCGACCCTTTGGCCGACGTCGGTGAAACTGCCAGCGTCGGCAGCCTTCATTATCCCCTTCTGCATCCGTTGCACCCCCTGGACTCTTGAGCTTGCAAACAGCTTCTCTCGGCGCTTTGGCTCTCATTTCTCCTCTGTCTTAACCTCGTGCAGCAGCAGCAACAGGTGAAAAAGGCCCTGGATCAGTATCTTCTCCTTGTAGCAACTCTTTCGTGACTCCAACAACATCTTCTTCTCTCTTCATTCAGCAGGCTAAAGGTAAGCTAGTCTGGTTTTTTTATTTTATTTCTTTAGTTTAATCATCTATCTTCTATTGTCCACTGTGTCTCTTCCTTTGTCCCTCCCCCTGAGAGGCTGCAAAGCCTTCTCAGGCCCCTTCCTCTGTGAATCCTCCTCTTCCCTATCCTCTGTGTCTCTTCCTCTCCCCTGTATCTCTGCCTAAGACCATCCACAGACCCGTCCATCAGACTCAGACCCGTCCATCAGACTCAAACCCGTCCACAGACAGACCACAGAGCAAGACTCAGATGAGACCCTGCTCAAACTCGACTACAGGCCACAACCCCGACCGACGTCGGTCACTACCCCAACCGACATCGGCAGGATAGCCGACGACGGCAGATCAGATAACCGACGCCGGCGACATTATCGACCTCGGCGACTGTCTTCAGCCCAACTCCTTCATTCAGGTAATCATTTTGTTTTCTTCTTTCCTTTCTAATCTTTTTGTCACTTCTGTATTCTGGCATTCTGTCTTTTATCAGTCACTTATCTTATCAAAACAGTGGGTTGACCTCCCTTAAGGAAGTTTTTACACTTCTGGGAACAAGCCTTTGCTTGGCAACCCACTGCCTATCTGTCTAACGTTTTTCTTGTCCTAGTTTCCTTTTTTTCTTGCAGGTGTCATTCCTCCACAGCCAAAGAGGAGTGCCCACGAACGTCTGGATTTACGGTGCGCAATCTTTAGTCCAGGTACTTCCAAGCCTTGTCCATTACTTTCTTTTAGTTTCTTTCTTTTAAGTCTGAAAAGCAAATTTGAGGTAGAAACATCTCTGGCACGCCCGGTGGGACCTTAGGTTCCTCCTGGGTTCCTTTTCCTTTTTCATTCATTTAGGTGCATTTAGGCTCCTTTCTTCTTGTCTCTTTCTTCTATTCCAAATGTCACTATAAGCAGGTCTAAAACAAACCTTTCTTCCTTGCATTCTAGACTAGTCTAAATATCATACTCTCATCCCTTTCTCCATCTTGTCTTCATAACAATATCACATTTCGACTTGGGCTTAAAACATATTGCACTTTCATTTCTGCTTTTGCTTGCATTAGTCCACATCTAGTAACTTAGGCGCATATTGAATAAACCGTAGACACTTTATGTTACACTACTTGACCACATGCACTAAAACACACATAAAACATACCTGAGACAAGGCCCGACTGGGAATTCATCCCCCAGCGGATACCTTACCCGTCCCGGTGACCCTACTTGGATTTCATCACCAAGGGGGAAGCCCACTCCGTTCTCTGGCGGAGTCTAAACTCTAGGCGAGGTATATCTTGACTAAGCGAGACCAGCTAACCACTGGAATCGTGAAGTGAGGGGAGCTTGCTCCTTAGCATCAGGCCACGTACCAGACCCTAACACAGATCTTTGAGCACCTAAAACAACACCTGAAACCATCCTTAGACCGCCTTCTTCTAAGACCCATTTTTCAGCCAATCTCCCCAAACATTCATCTAAAGGCATAAGCCACAAGTTTCTAAGGTTAATTTCTAGGATTTATCGCTTAGGCTTGTCTGTCTTTCTCTATTTTCCTCTTCTCATCTGTTTGTTTGAGTGTGTGAGGACGTTTTCTTCTTTGTTTTTCCAAGAACCTTTTGGCTCTCTGGAAAACACAGTCACCAACATCGGTTCTGCCACTGACGTCGGCTTCCCCTGTCACCGGCATCGGTTCTGCTACCGACGTCGGCTTCATCTGTCACCAGCATCGGTCATCTGATCGATGTCGGCCTCATTTCTTACCGACATCGGTTTTTCAACCGACGTCGGTCTCTGTCACTGTCCTTTTTTCCAAAACCAGCAACCTGAAACCTGTCCTTTCTCTGTCAAAGACTTCATCCTGGTCTTCTGAAATTGAGCAACGCAGTTCCTGAGACCTAAACCTTCTTTGCCTTGCATGGTTTTCACTCGTAGCCAAGCCAAGGCTCTTCTCGACCACGCCTGCCGTCAACCACTTCCGTCCACCCCATCCGTGACCAAGCCTACAATGGAGTTCAACTCGGAGACCGAAAGAACTCCTGTCCGTCCAACCCCGCCGCAGACTCCCATTGTCCAAGAAGGGGACCAAGACTTCGAGCGATTCTTGGACCTCAATGTCAAGGCTTTGCAACACTATCTCACGCATAGCCGAACGCGGGACTCCTCAGGCAATCCGATCTATGGAATGCCGACCTCCCTTGTCGCGACTACAGCTGTATCGACAACATCCATAGTTCAACCTCTGGACACTCAAGCCATCGCTTTGACCACTGACCAGACTTTGACCAATCCTCCAGGTGTGGCCTCTCCCTCTATCATTGGGCCCGCTTCCATCGGGGTTCCAGCCCCTTGTCAACCTCAACCCACTCAACCTCTATCCACTCCTTTTCAAAACCTTGTCGTCTCTATCCCGCCTACCCTGGCCCCTATCAACACCAGGGTGGCTTCTTACCCCTTGGCCCCCGTTACCACAGTCCAACCTCTCGTGGCAACAACGGGCCCAGCTATGTCTTCTAACCAACCACCTTTAGCCTTCACTTCTGCCCCTGCGATTAGTCATCCGTATATTCTACAACCGACTATGTCGCACGCCTCCTCTAACCTCTTCCAAGCGCCCTACAACTTAGGGGGCACGCAACCCGTCAATCCGTCGGCAGACATCATCAAGATGCTGATGGACAAGATGACCAGTCTTGAGACCTCTGTTTCCGGCTCGCGCAACACTCTTTCATATGAGCAGATCTATAACGAGCCCATCCATCCTTCTATCCCAATCAGACCATATCCTAGCCAGTGGGAGCTTCCGAAGTTTTCTCACTTTCAAAACAAGGAAGACCCACAACAACACTTGTGGGCATTCAGACACGCCTGCTACCTCATTAGCCATGATGATGCGTTACTCTTACGCACGTTTCCTATGTCTCTCTCGAGTGCTGCACTTGACTGGTACAGCTCCCTTCCTAGCCATTCTCTCTTCTCATTCACGCAATTGGCTTAGCTATTCCTCGATCACTTTTCTATCAACATAACCAAGAAGGTCTCGATCACAGACCTCTATTCTATTCGGCAATTCGAGGACGAGTCCATAGCCGACTTCGTGGCTCGATGGAGAGGCCTTATCAACCAACTCTCCTTTTCCTTGCCCCAGGCCGAGATTATTGAACTCTTTTCTCAAGCCTGTGCCCGACATATCTCTTCCACTCTGAGGGTTCAAACCTTCTGCACTTTTGACGAGGCCTTCACAATGGCCCGCAAACTTGAGTTGCGTGCCATCGAGGAGAACAAAGTCAAGCTGCGGAGTAAGAATCCCAGCTCTAAGACCAATGACTCTTCTTATGCCAAGCCATCATCATCCAATTCTAAATCCAAGGCTTCAGCTAATGCCGTGGTTGTCAGACCTTCATCTTCTTCGACCAATCAGCCTGAGCCCTCTACATCTCAGAGCGCTACTCGGCAATTCCAACAAAGATACTTGCAGCGACAATATACTCCTCTTGGAGAATCATATGCGTCTGTGCTGGAAAAGCTTCTTAAACAGGGAGTCCTCAATCTCCCTCAAGCCCGACCTCCTCCGCAATTCGATCCCTCACACGCCATTCCCGCGTGGTATAGGGAGCAAGACTTCTGCAGCTTCCACCGTGTTAAGGGCCATGACACGGAGAACTGCAAGACCTTTAAGAACATAATACAAGACATGCTTGAAAAGGGGGATCTCATATTAGACAATCCAAATGCACCCCCTAATCAGGCCATTGACATCTTCAAACAACCTTTCCCCAATCCTCCACCAACTCAGAACAATGTCCAGACCTTAATTGACGACAATCATGAGCACAATATTCGGACAGTCAATACGGTCTCTCCTTTCATCCCCAATCAGCCTCTTGAGGTTAGTCCATCAATCAGTCCATCACATGTGGACGAGTCTCTCTCCCCGGCTAGTTCTCCATTGACCTCTCTCATCTTGGAGGACGCCTCGGCCTTATCAGCACCACCAGTCTCGCCATCCTCCTTTCTGCAGCCTTTGGGGGACCCGTCCCTTCCTACTCCTCAGCCGCAAGTGGAGGGCACCATCATCCCTGCCCTTTACCTGCTGGAGGAGCCTCGCTCCCTGGTTTATTCTCCACCCAGGGAAGAACCTGTCTCCCCTTCGTCCTCATCTAGATCTGTCATGACTTCACCACATCATGTGTCCAAGACCACTACACCCATCTCGTCTTCAACCTCGCAACCATCAACATCTTCCTCTCAGCCATTTTCCTGATTAGTGGAGAAGATTGAACTTCTCCCTTCGAGGAAAGTGACGCCTCAGGTGTTGTGGGAGTGACTTAAAGCCCTTCAACATACCCGTGCCCTCTCATCACATGCCGCTAATCCTCCTAAGGCAGAATCTCGTCAGACTCTTGACAAAGACCAGACTCTCAAACCTCAACCAAACCCGTCCAAACCGAAGCCTGCATCTATCTCGTCCAAACCCATCAAGTCATTTGGCGTTCGTCCTATCTCCTCCCTCACTCACCCGCAAGTGAAGGTGGACTTAGGCCAGACCTCGACCAGTAGCAGTCTTCTGACCAAGGCGAAGAAGACTGCCAGACCGCAGAAATGAACGCCTCCTTCTCCGTCACCACTGCCATCCATTTTGGGCCCCCATCCTTCGACCTTGGCTAGCATCCTTCCCACTCCAACCTTCAACCAAAACTCGTTGCCTCCTTTGCTTCCTCTGCCTACCTCCAGTCGTCCCTCTCCTAAAAAGGCGGTATCAATCGTCAAGAAAGAGCCGTCTCCATCTGTCACCGTGCCATCAACCCATAAGGTGGTACGGAAACCTCTTCTAACCTCGCCTAAGCAAAAGTCACCAACCTCGCGCATATCAAATAGCACGGACCCTCTATTGGGCTCATACTCGTCGATATTGCGCCGACTTCTCCAGACTTCTGACATAACCCTTCCGCCCATCAAGCCTTTCCAACCTCTCAGGTCCAAGCCCTCCTGGTTCGACGATACGAAAATTTGCTTATATCATCGTACACCAGGACATGACACCGAGACTTGCTGTGCCCTCAAGGCCGTCATTCGCCGCCACATGGAGAAAGACACTCTTCTCCTTGAGGACACTCTTGACCAGACCCCGACTCCTTCCTGTCCAACTTCTTCAAACACGTCAACATCTCACCGGCAAGACATGACCCCTTCTTCGCCTCCCATTTTCGAAATCAATGCTGTCCGTATAACCACTAGATCGCAAAAGGACAAGGCCAAGGAAAAAGCTACCATTCCTTGGACCTATCCCTTCGTCAAGCCACCCCTTGCGCCCAAGCCTAAAATCTCTATCCTTGGCGCGTCCCAACCTTCTTCGTCTTCCTCTTCTGGGCCAATCCACGACTCCATGCTGAAGCAGCTTCACCAGACACCTGTGAAGATGTCTCTTTACGACCTTATCCAAACCTCGCCTCAACACCGTCAAGCCCTTATCCAAGCCTTGCAGGCAGCGGAGGTCTGACCCGAGGACCCCCAACCACTCGCTGCCCTCATCCATTCCTTGTCTCCTGTCGCTTCCATTACATTCAGCGATTCTGAGATTCCCACATCTAACACGGAAGATCAGGATGCCGCCCTCTTCATCACTGCCTATGTTGATCGGACACGCATTAAACGCATTATGATCAACGGCGGTGCTAGCATCAACATAATCTCTACCCACGCCTTTGATCAGCTGGCTCTTCCTCAGAACTGCGTCTCCAAAACTGACGCTATCTTACACTCTTTCAACGACACCACTGCCACGACCATTGGCACAGTTATCCTCCACATTCGCGTAGGCCCACACACAGTCCCGAAGCTCTTTTATATCATCGAAGGAGAGTTTCAATACAACCTTCTACTGGGCCGACCTTGGATCCGTGCCATGGCCTGTATACCCTCCACCCTGCACCGTTGTGTAAAGTTCGAGCATGACGGGCAAGTCCACACCATTCCCGCTGACCCTTCACCCTTCAAGACTTGCAACACCACCTACCATCCTAACGACGTCCTCATTCCCATCAAGCCGTCCACTCCGGCACCGCCTCCATCTGCGGAAGCTTCGACCAGTTCGCAATCGGCGGTTGCCCTCACCCCTCCTCTTCAAGCGCCGACCAAAGACCCCATGGAAGACATCTTCCAACGACTATCACTTGGGGAATATCGCTTGTTGACCCTCGAAATGTTCCAAACTCCACAAGAGTATGGACGCCTTCACCTCAGTCCTAATTACGACCCTCGGATCGGGACAGTCGTGCCTTATGGCCCTCCTCACTTCCGAACCAACTTTGTCTATGGGGGGCTTAATCAAGTTCCTACCTACGGCACTTCCCTCTCTTCACCCCAACCTTTCACATCTGATTTCTCATTTCTTGGCAACCTCGCCTTTGCACACACTTACCTTCACAGGTGTGCATGGAAGGGTTTTGGTTTCGGACGTTATGAGCAGGGCTCCCATCAACCCATCGAGCCGCTCAGTGATCACGATGCCAAGAAATGGTATGGCCTGGGATATCATGACCCCACTCAGGCTCCTTCCAACCTTTGTCCCAAACCAACCACTGACCAATCCCTTCCAGACTCGCCCATTTCTCCTTCGTCACCTACGGAGTCGGTGGTTTCCATCCCTCCTAGTTTTTTTTTTCCATAAACACCATCTGCCTGGAACCCCTGACTTATCAGCTCAATGGGGTGCCCAGGTCTCTCCCTCTCATCTTTCCTAGCATGGTAGAGGATGAGTCGGCAACCATTCACACTGTCCATTGCGTTGACGATGACGCCATCCTTTCCTACATGGGTGCCGATGACTCTTTCATCCAGCGTTTCCTCCCTTCCGAGACCCAAGTTATGTTAAATGAATCCACCATTGACATCAACCTCCATTCTTCTTCCGATGTTCCTCACGTCTTAAAGATTGGCCAATCTTTAGACGCTCAGGAGCAGCTTGACTATGCCCAGTTCCTTTCCAACCATAGCAAGGCCTTTGCCTGGACTTACAGTGACATGCCTGGCATTGACCCCACCATTGCTACCCATAACATTGTCACCAAACCAGAGGCTAAGCCTGTTAGGCAGAAGCTTCGAAAGATGCATCCTCGCGTTGCGCTTCTTGTCAAAGAGGAGCTTCAGTGCCTTCTTTCTGTCTCCTTCATCCAACCCATCGATTATCCACAGTGGGTCTCTAACATTGTCCCAGTTACTAAAGCAACTGGGGGGATTCGGATCTGCACGGACTATCGCGACCTTAACCTAGCCTGTCCCAAAGACGACTTTCCTCTGCCTAACATTGACCAGCTTGTTGATCTTACGGCTGGCCATGAGATGCTATCTCTTATGGACGGGTTTTCAGGATACAATCAAATCTTGATCGCACCGGAAGACCAGCACAAGACTACCTTTATCACCCCATGGGGGACTTTCTATTATCGAGTCATGCCTTTCGGCCTGAAAAATGCTGGTGCCACTTATCAGCGCGCCATGACCTATATTTTCCACGATCTCCTCCACAAAATCATAGAGGACTATGTGGATGACCTTCTCGGCAAGTCCAAGCTCCGCCGCGACCACTTGACCATTCTCACAATCATCTTCTCTCGTCTTCTTCAATACAATGTCCGCCTCAACCCCAAGAAGTGTGTTTTTGGGGTCCTCTCAGGCAAACTTCTCAGCTTCATCATTTCCTTCCGTGGTATCGAGATAGATCCCGCCAAGATCCACGCTATTCTCGAAATGCCGCCCCCGACCAATCTCAAGCAGCTTCGCAGTCTCCAAGGGAAGCTCCAGTCCATCCGCCATTTCATCTCGCAGCTTTCAGACCGCTGCCAACCTTTTCATCACCTCCTTAAGAAAGACGTCTCCTTTAAATGGGATAAGGGCTGTCAAGAGGCTTTTGAAGCCCTCAAAGGCTATCTAGTCTCTCCACCAGTCCTCATTCCACCTAAGGACGACCAACCCTTCTACCTTTATATCTCTGCTACCAACCATTCGTTAGGTGCCATGATCGCGCACCGAGACGAGCATCATCGCGAGCAAGTGGTTTACTACATCAGCTGAACACTGGTCGACTATGAAACTCGGTATACTCATACCGAGAAACTCTGTTTAGCATTAGTCTTTTCCACTACCAAGCTCTGCCACTATCTTCTCAACCACAAAACCTTTGTCGTCACTCACACCGACCCTCTCAAGTACATGCATTCCAAGCCATATCAGAATCAACGTATGGCTCGGTGGCTCATGCTGCTTGCTGAGTTTGACTTCGTATTCATCCAACAGAAATCTATCAAGGGGCAAACCATCGCTGACCAACTGGCAGATGCCCCTCTTCCCGACAACCAACCTTCGCACTGTGAGTTCCCTGACAAGTCTATCGCTACCCTTTCCACCGATGACACCGTCTACCAGATGACTATGTTCTTTGACGGCTCCAAATGTCAACTCGGTGGGGGTGCGGGAGTCATCCTCATCCCACTCGACGGGGAGCCCATGCCTCTATCTTTCAAGCTTGACTTCGATTGTACCAATAATATGGCTGAATACGGGGCCTTAATTTTGGGACTTCAGACTGCCCTTTCTCTCCACATCAAGTCTATCAACATCTTCGGCGACTCGCAGCTCGTCGTTAATCAAGTTAACGGTTCGTATCTCTGTAAAAACGAAGTTTTATAGAGGTATAAGAATCGTGCTGACATTCTTTTGGCATCTTTCGACCATTACCTCTTGCAGACTATTCCACGCTCTACGAACAAGTTTGCCGACACCATGGCTTCTCTCGCTTCGCATATCCCATCTTCATCATCATCATCCCGCCTTTTTGTCACAGTGCATCGCGTACCTTTGCCTTCATACATCTCTCCTCACATCGACCATATCAACACTATCAATTCTAGCCCACAAGATGACTGGTATAAGCAACTTGTGGACTACTTGTCTCTTTCTGTCACTCCTCCCAACCTCTCTAGCAATGCGCGGTGAGCTTTCATCAAGCGCACAGCCCGCTATACCATGCTAGGGGGTCTTCTTTATAAGCGAGGCTTTGACGGTCTCCTTCTTCACTGTCTAACCTCTGCTGAAGCTTCTCATGCCGTAAAGCAAGTCCACGACGGGATTTGTGGTGGACACTTCAGTGGAAACTCGATTGCCAAGCGCCTCCTTCGCCTGGGTTATTATTGGCCCACCCTTCATCAAGACTGTAGCGATTATGTTCAGCGTTGCATCAAGTGTCAGTAGCACTCTAACCTGCTTCATCTCCCCAGCCACGCCTTGCAAGTCACTCAGGATTTTTGGCCTTTCTCTCAGTGGGGCTTAGATCTCATCGGTGAGATCAACCCTCACTCGTCTCTTCGTCATCAGTCCATCATCACTGCCACTGAGTATTTCACCAAGTGGGTGGAAGCCATTCCTCTTGTCTCCATAAAAGCTGACAAAATTGTCGACTTCATCAGCAGCCACATCATCTGTCGTTTCGGTGTCCCTCACAAAATCATCACCGACAATGGCAAGTCCTTCAAAAACAAGACTATCCAAAAACTATGCGACTCATTTGGCATCAAACTCAGCTTTTATTCGCCTTACTACCCACAAGCAAATGGGCAGGCTGAGGCTTCCAACAAAATTCTCACCAAAATTCTCATGAAGGTGGTCGACGATACAGGAAGGGATTGGCACGTTCATATCCCCTTCACTTTGTGGGCCTACCGCACTAGCATCCGAACCTCTACGGGTGCTACTCCCTTTTCTCTCGTGTACGGAATAGAGGCTGTCTTACCTCTCAAAGTACAGATCCCGTCTCTTCGTATCTCCCTGCATGACATTCTCTCCAACGATGACTTTCGTCAAGATCGCCTAGCTCAACTTGAGTTACTCGACGAGCGCCGTCTGGCTGCCCTTAATCATCTCCATGTCTACCAAAGTCGCATAAAGTGGGCCTACGACAAAAATCTGCGAGAACGAGATTTCAACATCGGAGACCTCATCCTCAAAGAGAATCAGCACGTGACCAATATGGAGCAAAGTAAATGAGGCAAATTCGCCCCCAATTGGCTTGGACCTTTTATCATCACGCACAAGTATGGGTCAGGGACTTATCGTCTGTCTTCCCTTAACGGACGGCCAGAACCTGAGCCTCTTAATGCGTTACATCTTCGACCATTCTTCTGCTAGTCAAGTACTCGTCTACTTGACACGTAACTTGAGCTCGTCCCTTGAGCAATCCTCGTCCTCTTAATCCTCATCCCTTTCAACCCTATTCCCCCTTAACAAGTCCTCTACAACCCTTTTAGGATGCAGTGATGCTTTGTCCTAATAAAAGGGGCGTCCTTGAGCTTCTACAGTCTTGTCCGTGACTCTCATTTCTATCAATATATCCAAGTCAAGATGTCAAAACATATCTATGGTCTCTAAATCAAGTCAAATTAAAAAAGATAGACTGATCCCTCGAAGGACAGCTGTACTATCATTGCTGTATTACTAGACTGATCCCTTGAAGGACAGCTAGGCCAACTTTTCAAACATTATTAAGCAAAAATATAGACCACTCCCTCGAAGGATGGCTATGACTACTCTGGCAATAAACAACAACTATTTTAGAAGCTTCCCGCATCGATCAGCTTCACAACATGACCATTACATCAAATGACATCTCTATGCAGGCTTCCCGCATCGATCAGTCTGCGCAAAAAAAAAAAAAAAAACACGAGTCACAGACATTGGCTTGTAGTTGTCTCAGGGTCTCCTATAAAAAGGGGCAAGGTTATCCCTGCTCTTACACTGGGTTACCCTATCCTCCTCCTATCACCGGCTCAAGGGACTTCGAGCTCACTTTAATGCCAAAGTGATTCGATTACCGTTCTAACTCAACACTGGTCAACGACGCAATGCATGAATGGGGCTTTGGTTCTAATCACCCCTATCTATGCTTCCTCTCTGGTCCTTGTTAATGAAAGAGCGATTTGCCTTTCACCTTTTCTCTACACTTTGGTCACACTTTGGCCACGTCAATTGTCGACTCATCCTTAAACCAAGCCAACTTCAACATTTTTCAACCCAACCTTGACACTTTCGCCATGACATCAGGCATCATCCTTGTCCCATTTCGCATAGTTTCTATGGACACCAATACACATGGAAACTATCGACCAGACCCAATTTATGTTAAGCATAAACCAATACTTGCTGAAGCATAAATAGACCTTCATTCATTTTTAGCATACATCCATCGCGACTATGGAAACTTGCTAGGGATGAAAGACTCTCGACCACTTCTACAGAATACACCATCTGTAGCGTCCTTTTATCCTCATCTTAGCCTCATCATTTCGACGCTCGACCAAGCTCATCATCGACCATTTTGACCCTCTTCGTCCGAACTACATTGGTCTGAGGCCCTAGGACCAGGGCTATGTAGGCAGCACTCAGATACCACATCTTCTGAGGTTAGCTCGACCACCCCCTTTTGTTCGTCTCTTTGATGGACAAACCTTCTCTTCTTTGACTCTTATCACGCCCAACTTCGTCACCTTTGACCAAGACACTTTGACCAAGACCTTTGACCAAGACCTTTGACCAAGACCTTTGTCCACGACCAATCATCGACTTTGGCCAAGACCAATCAATCCCTCTAACCCTCCCTCCCTTTTAGGGAGAACTACATCGGCCTGAGGCCCTATCACCAGGGCTATGTAGGCAGCACTCAGTTGACATGGGGTCTTCTGGGGTTAGCTCGGCCGCATCCTTTCATCCATCCATCCTCTTGACCAATGACCATTGGCGACCATGCCTATCTCCTTCGACCTCGACCTCCTTCCAAGCCAATGTTGCCTTGGTTGTTTTTGCATGTATGCTATTCCACGGCTGGTTAGCAGAATTGTCCGCAGACTATTTTTGACCCTTCACAAGTATAGGATCGCGAGCCAGTTGATCCCTACTACTTGTGGATTTTTCGTGTTTCTGGGAGCACTTCCTGAGCCCTGGATACCTGGGACACGACGACCATTTGGAGCTTCAGCTTAGATTGAGTGACCTGATCAGCAGATGACTAAATGCTGGGGCCCGGTTACTTCAATTTTGGCACTCCTTGACCCTTGACATGCGACAATTTGACCTGACCCTCTCGTGAAGTGGACTACGTGCAATCATGACTATGGCAGCGTTCTCACTCACTCTCTTCTATCCATTTCTTTGTCAAATCGACACTCGATCTTCGGTTCCCTTCTCTCGACTATCGCTTTGAGGGGGGAACACCTCATCCTTTTTCTGGGGCAACCAACTCCTGTTTTTGTCTTGCAGTTCGTTTAGAACAACCAACAAGACAAAAAGGGGCAAATGTAGACACCGCAAACGTGTCTGCACCTTGGTTCTCCCCCTTGGTCCTTTCTCCCTCCTTTCTCCCTCCTTGTCCCCCTTGGTCCTTTCTCCCTCCTAGTCCTCCTTGGTCCCTAACCCACCTAAGTCTTATTAATTAGAAATTAACATCTATTTTTAATTTAATAAGGCCCCCTTTCCACCCTACCCTTGCCTCCTTGGATCCTCCCTTGAATCCCTCCACCTTCCCCTAGCATTTATTAGCCCAAATCTCACCTTTATATCCCCCCTCGTCCATTTTGGCATCCTTGCAACCGTTCTGCCCATGACCCCTCGCCCGGCGGCGTGCAAGAATGGGCAGAGGCTATTTTTAGCCTCTGTGCCCATCCTGCGACCGCCGACGTCGGCGACCCTTCGGCCGACGTCGGCGAAACTGCCGGCGTTGGTAGCCTTCATTATCCCCTTCTGCATCCGTTGCACCCCCTGGACTCTTGAGCTCGCAAACTGCTTCTCTCGGTGCTTTGGCTCTCATTTCTCCTCTATCTTAACCTCGTGCAGCAGCAGCAACAGGTGAAAAAGGCCCTGGATCAGTATCTTCTCCTTGCAGCAACTCTTCCGTGACTCCAGCAACATCTTCTTCTCTCTTCATTCAGCAGGCTAAAGGTAAGCTAGTCTATTTTTTTATTTTATTTCTTTAGTTTAATCATCTATCTTCTATTGTCCACTGTGTCTCTTCCTTTGTCCCTCCCCCTGAGAGGCTGCAAAGCCTTCTCAGGCCCCTTCCTCTGTGAATCCTCCTCTTCCCTGTCCTCTGTGTCTCTTCCTCTCCCCTGTATCTCTGCCTAAGACCATCCACAGACCCGTCCATCAGACTCAAACCCGTCCACAGACAGACCACAGAGCAAGACTCAGACGAGACCCTGCTCAAACTCGACTACAGGCCACAACCCCGACCGACGTCGGTCACTACCCCAACCGACGTCGGCAGGATAGCCGACGACGGCAGATCAGCTAACCGACGCCGGCGACATTACCGACCTCGGCGACTGTCTTCAGCCCAACTCCTTCATTCAGGTAATCATTTTGTTTTCTTCTTTCCTTTCTAATCTTTTTGTCACTTCTGTATTCTGGCATTCTGTCTTTTATCAGTCACTTATCTTATCAAAACAGTGGGTTGACCTCCCTTAAGGAAGTTTTTACACTTCTGGGAACAAGCCTTTGCTTGGCAACCCACTGCCTATCTGTCTAACATTTTTCTTGTCCTAGTTTCCTTTTTTTCTTGCAGGTGTCATTCCTCCACAGCCAAAGAGGAGTGCCCATGAACGTCTGGATTTACGGTGCGCAATCTTTAGTCCAGGTACTTCCAAGCCTTGTCCATTACTTTCTTTTAGTTTCTTTCTTTTAAGTCTGAAAAGCAAATTTGAGGTAGAAACAGGAGTATATCACAAGGCATTTTGTATACTTAGGCCTAGTGGATGAACAACATGAATGAGCTATGAGTATCCTTTAGCAAAAAAGGGACCCACCTCCAACATCCTAATTATGGTTTAATTGAGAGGTGGCATATTCTTTTGTAAAGGCACATGTTATTTTGTTATCATGATTGCTTTTGGGTTAACATGATTATAAAAGACACATGTGTTATAGTTTGTTATAAAGATAATTGACTTTATCTTTGTACACTTATATTTTTAGATTGATTGGTATATTGCCTAGCTCTTCTATAAAGGCATGTATAACCATTTGTCAAAAGGAGGGAATTTGATCTATTTTGTACCTTTTTTAAGTAATTAATACAAAATATCAAGGAATTCTATAGGAATTATCTGGGTTGATGTGTTTAAATTTCTAATTTTCTCAATTGTTTGTCTAAGTTTGAATATGAATAGTTTTTAGGAATACTAAGTTAAATCATTAATCATAGGGTTGTTAACTTGTGTGATGCTAGGTTAGTTGAATGAGATTGAGTTTACTTCATTCTATTTTCTCTATAATAAAGATGTGCATTAGCTATCTAGATGTGGTGTAAAACTTTAAACGTAAATCCAGTTCTTACTTGCATTATCATCCTATCTTCAAAATTAGGCTAATTTACATTATATGCTAGTTAAGATCATGCTTGGTAATTATTAAAACTTTGTCAATATGTTCACAATCAAAGATCAATAATCACCATTTCTTTCTTACTCTACCCTTTCTTTTTACCCTTTATTTAAACAATGCACTTTAGTTTAAAACTATTATCACTTGAACTTTCACCCCTTGAGGAGATGGAAAGTCTCTCCTAGTTCAAGTGGCATAATTTAACCACCTCAAGGTTGTGGGTGACCCAACTTTGAGGTGGATCTCTAGATTTGGGGCTAGTTCCCCTTGTTGTACCACTTTGATCAAACTACTACTAACTCTTGGGGGGGATGAAAAGGGAGAAAGATAACTAAAATTAAATATACTCTAGGTGAGGTGATACACCAAATATTTTTTATACTCACACCATTTAACATGCACTCAAAACCAAAAGAAGCCTATACATACACTTCATTCAATGACAATTTTATCTTCCACATCAATGTTTCAAGCATGGGGTCTTGAAGAGAGCCTAGGCTAGGAGGACTTAGAAAATAGGTCTTATATAAACACTATTGAATAGAATACTCACTACACCTACAATCCACATTAGAAACTTATTGATAACCTAAAAAAAAGAGATCTCAAACTACACAAGGCACTAAGAAGGATAACATGTGAAGGTAAGGAAAACTACACTTGCACAATAAAAATAACCATTGCATGCACTTAGTGAAATATTGAATGAGGTAAAAAAAACTATATGTATTATCTCAAGGAAAAAATTTGGTAGGGCTTCACCATACATAGGTGGATAGATCCATACAACAACCAAGAAGGCTATAATTTATAACAATTATGAGAGGATAAAGAGAAAGGGAAGCTCAAAAGTCATTAAGACACTTGCAAATAAACGAGGAGTTACATTAGCATGGAATATAGAATGAGACAAATCCTAAAATGAAAGAAAGGACAAATTTCCCTCAAACTTGTTTAACTCCTCCATATTTTGTGTAGATTCCTTTATGCTTGCATAAGAAATTGCCCTCATCATTTGCCTTCACAAAACTATCTCATCACCACATAGGGTTAGGTCTGATGATGGATATGAGTGGGAGGGGTTACAGACAATCCCTCACATGCATTAGAGTGGTCCTAAACCACTCATATTCTTTTGACCATGCACAATCATCTCAAATAGTTATAAAATGACTCTTTCTCATGCACCTCTCACACTTGTCACCCAAAATATTCCCAATTATATAATTTGATCCATGAAAAAGGAGTAATGACACTTTTTAATAGCGTTCAAGTCATCAAGTTCATTAAAAAGGCCTTAAAAGGGTTCTTTATTAGAGTTTCACCATTTTTCCTAAGTGTTCACTGCCCATTCACCATGATTGGCTAAGATGAGGAAGATGGTAAGCACACTTAAGAGATTATATAACACATAAAATTTCCATGGAGACTTAGAACAAGTCTCAAACTATCTCCCAAAAGTGATATGATATTTTGAAACCTTCTCACACCTACAAAACACATAAATTAGTCAAAAAGAGCCCTATTTTGCATCATCTATACAAGTGTAGTACACATTGATCACATGCTTTAGGTCCCTGTAGAGTCCTCTATATATTCAAGTTGGTTTTATGGCATTTCAACCCATCTAGATGTTTTAATTGCAACATTTCCCAAATCAGGTCCTAAAGGAGGGTTTTTGAGGGTTTGGAGAAGTTTTAGGTCTTAGCCTTTGTTCATAAAGGCTACACATTGAAAATCTCTCCCAATGCCACTGAGGGATTCTTAATGACCCTAACTAATATCTCCAAATATACTGAGGTCCCATACAAAGAGTCATGAAATTTATAAGCCTTTTATAATGACCACTCGAGCTCCTTTAACATTATGCATAGGCCTATGTGCATTTCAAGCCAAAAAATGGCTTCCTAATGAGTTTGTCTACAAACAAAAGGCTCAAACACCTCTATATATTCCTCAATAAAGTGATCTAATAGTTGTCAATAGTCATCTAACTATAAAAGTGATATGACTCCTTTCTAGGCATTAGACCTCATATTAGGTCTAGTAGGCCTTACCTATAAATTGTGATTTAGACTTCTTTATTGACCCTCCAGACATTTTATATAGCTCAAACACCTCATATTTACCTCTAATAAGATGATACAAATCATTATAATGCTTCACTAAGGCTAAAACTGAAAGTGGTTTGTCATTTAAGGCTAAGCTCGCACTTTGCCTAAAACTCTTATTGCCCAAACCACCCTTCTTGGATTCATACCTTGCAACTTGGTTTCCCATGTTTTAATATGTATTATAAAACTTTTAAAACCATCCTAAAGTGATTCCTTATCTTTTGGTCCATCTTCTTACTCATTCTCCTCAAAACTATAAGTTTTGTTTATGGGAAAAGTGCCCCCTATTTGAGACAAAATAGGGGGAATTTACCCTATTATTATTTTAAAAACCACCATTATATAGGGTCATTAAGGTCCCAAGTATGATCCTTAATAAATTGTATCTCTTAACTCCAAGTTTTAGACCTCCAACTCCTCCAAAACCAAAACTGAACCTTGCCTAGGCACTCTATATGCAGGGTCTTGTAAGGTTGATTGTGTTTTTTTTTTGTTTGAGACTCTTTATTTCTTGATTATTTAATTATTATAGTATTTAATGGTTTAAATTACTATGGTTAAAGTTTTTATACCTCTCCTTACCCCTCCAAACCATCACACACCCTTCCACTTGACACAAACAAGACTAAGTTTCTCCCTTTAGGGACTTACCTATAGTTTTTTAGCATGATTTTAGTTTTGAGGAAGTATAAATGAACTAATTATAACCAATAATGATTCATTAAGTTCTTATCCCAAGTCCCTTTCTATATTTTCATGTACCTTGGTTAAAAATTGAGTCTCCCAATACCTTGATTGATATACTTCTCTTTTACCCCCATTGTAAGTTAGTTTATTTTGTATAGAGATTATTTGTAGTGTAGAGGGATCTCTTGAACTCATCTTGGGATTATAACATGTTTATATTAATATTATTACTCTTTATGAGCCTTTAAAACACCAACTTGCATAACCCTGTGGTCACTATCTAACTTGGAGCACTCTACCCATAAACCTACTTGTAGATGAAAATAGGGATTTTGTTCATTGTCATGTTGCTCATTAGGTCTTGAAACACCTTATAAATATATACCAATGTTTATGTTTCATTTATATTTTCACCCATGTCTCATCAAGACTCAAATAGTGCCTTTCTTAGGATTGAGACACTTTCCTTATTTCAACACTATCGTACCTTCACCTGTAGGTGTGAATGTTTTAGTATAAAGCTTATGAATCTTATTAAATTACTGGAGAATGTGTCTAGTTGCTAGGTTTTATGTCACTCTTTCCCAATCACCTAAAAATGTACCTTCAACCTATAGACTAGGTCCTTTCCAAATGACAAAACAACCCTAATTGTGGACTAAGACAATCTTTCCTTAGACTAAGCATGTAAGGTATCCTTTAGCTTTGACCATGATTGTTTATGATTCCTAAAGGATTTTCATGAAACATAAAATCCATTTGGAATAATATGGGGTCTCCTTTCAAAACCAATATGATATCTTCATGCTTTCAAGTCACTTTATGATTGGGCTCAGAACCAAGTTCTGATGTACGTGACTATATTCTACATTTATACGGACTAAAGGTGAGCTTAGGGAATCAAAATATTGTTTCATTCTCCTTATAGTTTCATTATAATATGCAAAATCATTGGGATAATTTTGAATCATTTCCATGCATTAGAAATATTTCCTTTGCAACCTAAGTGGATAAGAAGATACTCTTATGCTTAGACCTATAGATAACACTGAATGAATTAAGTGATCTCATTGGCAACTTTGATGATCCAAATGACTACCTTATTCTTAATATATTTCCCTCAAACTTGGTGGAGGTATTTTACATGGCATAGGCTACTAAATGGATGCACCAAGGTCCCTTCACACTAATTCTTTCATCTTTCTTTGAATCCCATAAAAGTGCCTAGTGCACTGTTCTACCATTTTTGGAAAAAGGTCTCAAACTCAGGAATGTTTGTTGGGATGCTTCTCCAATACCTATTGACCAAAAAAGGATCTCAAAAAAATTCATTAGCTAACATTTAACCTCATAAAAATCATGAGGCTTAAACATGACAATTACCTCCATACAAAACTCTTGGAAGATCCTGTCTAAGACACCTATAAGTGAGTACTTATAGGTATGGGTAGTAAGGAAGAGTTAAAGTTACATGTGTATTGGTGAAATACTTTAAGGAAATAAAAACTTTATGTTAACCTAAAAAATGCATATTATACACCAAAAATACCCTTAAATAGGCTTGATAACCTCTTTTTCAACACAAAATCCTTTATGAAGAGAAAAACTAGTTTTGCAAGTATAACAAGCCTAGAAGAGGCTATTGAATTCATGAAACTCTAAAAAAAAATAGAAATGGGAAAACCTATGGAGAAGCCATAAGAAACACATGAAACTATAAAAACCATAAAACCAAAGTTTATAAAGGAGAATCCATTAAACTGAGAACTCTTGCCATGAAAATGAATCATACTTAGATTAATTTCAACCCCCAAGATCATTCCTCCCAACTCCACCTATACGGCTCACACCAAGCATTCTAAATTGACTCTCTTTATATTTTAAGGACAAGAAGGAAAAAATAGAAGTTGAAATTGAATCTTCTGATGAAATCCCTAAAAACTAGGTGTGTAAAATGCCATAAGGAGATGTAGAGACACCTTCCCATGTTTTTTTGCTGAAGGAGAACTTCCCAAGTTTATACAAGTGATAATAAGGGCCTAAAATCAAGGGAAAACTCATTTTTTACACATATAACTACTTTTTAGACTAACATCTAACTGCTCCTAACATCTTCTAACCTCCTCCACATTCAAATCAAGCTTGGTGACAAATTTTCTTACTCAACCCATCAGTACAAGTCATTAATTGAGCTATAAATATGACCAAAAGACCATTTTTGCATATGATACATAGTAAAATGTAAATTAATTACTTTTAAACATCTTAAAACATCTCAAATACCATATTAGTACATATTAAACACAATTTTGAACTTTCACCATGTTTGAATTTGGTTGACTTTAGTTTATTAGGCAAGTATAAGGAAGATGGACTTAAACCAAGGCTAGGCCAGGGATAAGTGAGATATTTAGACACATGAGACCCCTATAGGACATATGGAAACTTATAAAAAGTTTTAAAATGTAGGGTTTGATGCAATTTGACTAAAATTCAAATTTGGTCAAGACTTTTGGCAATTCCTAGGGGTAACATGCTTGCCTATGTTAAGGACCAGTATCCTTATCCTATCCATTGGGCAAAAGGATTCAAATGAAATTTGAAATAATAGGATCAGACCTTGATTTAACCAACAAGACAACTGATTTACCTCAAAACACACAAAGGAAAGACAACACATAACAAGATAAAGTAAACACACAAATCAAAGGCATACTTTTGATTCTAAGTACTTAGGGAAACTAAGACACAACATTAAACAAAATAATTATGCACATCTAACTAAACATACCTCCCTAGATCAAAGAGGAAGATTCTTAGGTCTCTTTCATGACAAGAGACCTCATAGTGCCAAACAAGTTGCTTGTTTAAGAGGATGCTTGGTGAATTAACCTTTTTGCTTACCACTTTGCTTGGAGAAGCTCCAAATGGATCAGCATCAAATAAGTTTCAAATGTACACACACTCATTCTAATCTTCAAGGCATATTTCTTATTGGTCTCTAATGCTATTGTAGTCTCCCAAAGTGTTCATGATTATCAATTCATTCTTGAAAGGCTGATTTGGCCCATGTCCTACTTGGTATGTATCTTGAGCCAACTCATCTCTCTCTATTTCTTAAAGAAGATTGACAAACTAATTTTTATCCTCTTCACTATTTTCTTGAGGAAGGGAAGCTAGTTTGATGTCACAATTAATACAATAGTCTTCAAGTTCATCCCAAAAGGAATCACTTGCTTGTTCAATCTTCTCATAGTCTCCTCCCTCAATATCAAAGTCATACCAATCTAATTGTTCTTCTTCTTGATCAAGTACCAAGACATCATCTTGCTCATGAGAATATTCTTCGAGCTCATCATCATCACATTCCATAATTTGTTCACCATCTTCATCAAAATATAATGGGAATCCATCAAGTGAAGATAATGATATCTCATCATACTTACATGTTTCCATACTTGCTACCTCTCCTACTTGGATTTGAGGAGTGTTGGAAATATAAATCTCCTTATTAGGCACATTTTTAAAAGCCTCCTCCTTAACTGTAGTGTCCTCAAGAGTTGATTTCCCTTCATCCTCATATTTTTGGAAATTTTCATATAAGTGTGCCCCATGTCTTCTTCTTGAACCATGTCATTATTTTTATTCAACTCCAAAGTATTTTTAGGCCTCTTGAGGCTTTCAAATTCATTGCATGTCTTCAAATCTTTGCCACAATTTTTATTCCTCATGCTCATCTTCAAGAGTTGACTTTTCTACCTTGGTTTCATGAAACTCTCCTAAGACTACCATTTCTTGAGAGGTAGGTTGAAAATGTTCTTCATCATTGAGAGTAAATTTTAATTCATACTCATGATGATCATCTTCAACATTTGGATCAAATATAGAGTTCTCTTCAAGATCCCCCACCTCCTCCTCTCTCATGGTAATACAAATACTAGGCATCTTGAAATCATGTTCTTTGGCCTAATGAGGCTTCAAAGGTGGTAGGTTTTCTTCAAGCAAGAGCTACTTTGTCTTATCATAAAAATGGTCCTCTTTAGGCTCCCATGTGATAGGTCCATTTGGCCAAAGTGTTATGGGGTGTGGGTAGTATGAAATAGTTGGTGGGGGTGGCACATAGAGCTCAAAATCAAATCAAGGGTGGAGTATAGAATATTATTCATGGACAAATATCCTTTTAAAGATATAAGCTTTGGCTATTGGACTATCCTTTTTCTCACCAATGGGATTTCCTATGTGATTTCATCCTCATAATCACTCATGATATTCTCTTGATTAGCCATGAATTGGATTTGCTCTTCTTTACTCGCCTCTCTCAAAATAGGTTCCTCCTTGAGAAGGGGTGAAGGGAAAAATTTATGGATAGGTTCATGGATTTGAAGTGGAGTTGAGGTGGAAGAGCTGGAGTATGAGATGTATTAGAAGGAAAAAGGATTGGAGATGAATTGTGTAATCAAGTAGAAGGCTTATGAGTAGATTTGGAAAAGAGGAAAGCACTAGTGAGCTCATATAAAAGTGAAACATTGGGCTGGTTATAATGGGAAACATTAGCATGAATAGGAGCTACACTTTGTCCATAATATCTTAGTTTACAATCCATGGTAACATCTGATATCATATGACAAGGCTCATAATAATATTCTTGAGGATGATAGGCATCAAAGCATGAAGAGTAAGACTCATATTAAGGCTTATAGGAATGTGTTTCTTGATAGCCATTTTCATAGGATTTCCCATCAACATATTTCCCATATGAAGAGGGGAATGAAGTACATATGGCTGCCATGAATCATGAGGATGATGGCTATCTTGATAGGGTTGACAAGGATTATATTAGAGCTGATGAAGGTCATATGGAGGTTGATAAAGATCATGGCAAGGTTTACCAAGGACTTGTTCATATTGAAGAGGAATAGGTGAAGGAGGATATGTATCCCAAACTTGTGTTAGGAGAAACTCAACATCAAAATAATCCATGAATCACTCATGAGAAGTGAAACAAAATAAGAAAATAACTTCAAATAGGATACTTGGACAACTTAACTAGTAGATTTAAGCTTATTAGTGCTTAGTGAAATTACCTCCAAAAGTTGGTATCTTGAGGAGAATACCAAAACTCCTCAAGGAAAGGACCTTTTATCCCACCGGGCATGCCAAAAACTATTGTCACTTGAAATTTTACCCCTTGAGGAAATTACTAGTCTCTCCTCATTCAAGTGGCACAATGGAACCACCTCAAGGCTATGGGTGACCCAACTTTGAGGTGGATCTCTAGATTTGGGGCTAGTTCCCCTTGATGTACCACTTTGATCAAAATAATACTAAATCTGGGGGGGATGAAAAGGGAGAAGGATAAATAAAATTAAATATAATCTAGGGGAGGTGATAAAACAAATATTTTGTCTACTCACACCATTTAACATGCACTCAAAACCAAAAAAAGCCTATGCATACACTTTATTCAATGACAATTTTCTCTTCCACATCAATGTTTCAAGCATGGGGTCTTGAAGAGAGCCTAGGATATGAGGACTTAGACAATAGGCCTTCTAGAAAAACTATTGAATACACTACTTACTACACCTATAATCCACTTTAGACACTTTTTGCTGACCTATAAAAAAAAGATCTCAAACTACACAAGGCATTAAGAAGGATAACATGTGAAGGTAAGGAAAACTACACTTGCACAAGAAAAACAACCATTATATGCACTTAGTGAAATATTAAATAAGGTAAAAAAAACTATATCTATTATCTCAAGGAAAAAATTTGGTAGGGCTTCACCATACCCAGGTGGAGAGATCCATACAATAGCCAAGAAAGCCATAATTTATAGCAATTGTGAGAGGAGAAAGAGAAAGGGAAGCTCAAGAGTCACTAAGACACTTGTCAAGTAATGAGAAAGAGTTACATTAGCATGGAATTTTTAAAGAGATATTTATTGAAATGAAATCAAGAAAAAATTTCCCTTAAACTTATTTAACTCCTCCATATGTGGCATAGATTCCCTTATGCTTGCATAAGAAACTACCCTCATCATTTGCCTTCAAAAAACTACCTCATCACTACATAGGGTTAGGTCTGATGATGGATATGTGTGGGAGGAGTTAAAAACAATCCTTCACATGCATTAGAGTGGTCCTAAACCACTCATATTCTTTTGACCATGCATAATCATCTCAAATAGTTATAAAAGGATTATTTCTCATACACCTCTCACACTTGGCACCCAAAATATTCCCAATTCTATAATATAATCCATACACAAGGAGGGATGACACTTTTCAACAGTTTCCAAGTCATCAAGTTCATTAAAAAAGACTTAAAAAGATTCTTAATTAGAGTTTCACCATTTTTCTTAAGTGTTCACTACCCATTCACTGTGACTGGATAAGATAAGGAAGATGGTAGGCACACTTAGGAGAGTAGATAACTCATAAAATTTCCATAGAGACTTAGAATAAGCCCTAAACTATCTCCCAAAAGTGATTTGATCTTTTCAAACCTTATCACACCTAAAAAACACACAAATTAGTCAAAAATATCCCTATTTTGCATCATCTATACAAGTTTAGTACACTTCAATCACATGTTTCAGGTCCCTAGAGATTCCTCTATAGCTTCAAGTTGGTTTCATGGCATTTCCACCCCATCTAGATGCTTCAATTATAACATTTCCCCAATCAGGTTTTGGAGCAATTTCAAGACTTAACCTTTGTTCATAAAGGCTACACATTGAAAATATCTCCCAATGCCATTGAGTAATTTTTAAGGACCCTAACTAATATCTCCAAATAACCTAAGGTCCCATGTAAAGAGTCATGAAATTTCTAAGCATTTTAGAATGACCACTCGAGCTCCTTTAGCATTATACATAGGCCTATTGTGCAGTTCAAGACAATAAATGGATTCTTGATGAGTTTTTATATAAATAAAAGGATCTAATGCCTCTATATATTCCTAAATAAAGTGTTCCAATAGGTTTCAATATTCATCTAACTATAAAAGTGATATGACTCCTTTCTAGGCATTATACCTCATATTAGGTCTAGTAGGCCTTACCTGCAACTTGATTTAGACCTATTTATTGACCCTCAAAACCTATGATATAGATAAAACACATCATATTTACCTCCAATAAGATGATACAAATCATTATAATACTTCACTAAGGCTAAAACTGAAAGTGGTCTCTCATTTCAGGCTAAGCTTGCACTTTGCCTAATTACTTTTTCTACAAATCTTGTTTCCCAAACCACCCTACTTGGATTCATAATTTTTAAATTGGTTTCCCATGTTTTAATATGTATGATACAAATTTTAAAACTCTCTTAAAGTGATTACTTGGCTTCAGGTCCATCTTCTTACTCATTCTCCTCAAAACTACAAGTTTTGTGCATGGGAAAAGTGCCCCTTATCTAAGATAAAATAGGGGGAATTTCACCTATTAGTATCAAAAAATCCACCATTAGAGAGGTTCATTCAGGTCCAAAGTATGTTCCATACTAAATTTTATATCTTAACTCCAAATTTTAGACCTCCAACTCCTCAAAAACCAAGGCTAAACCTTGCCTAGGCACTCTATTTGTAGGGTCTTGTAAGGATAACTATGTTTTTGTTTGTGTGAGCCTATTTATTTCTTGATTATTTAATTATTATAGTATTAAAGGGTTGAAATTATTATGGTGAAAGTGGTTATACCTCTCCTTATCCCTCTAAACCATCACACATCCTTCCACTTGACTCAAACAAGACTGTGTTTCTTATAGATTGAGTTTCTCCCTTTAGGGACTCTGCCTGTAGTTTTTTAGTATGGTTTTGGTTTGGAGATAGTATACATGAACTCTTATAACAAATCATTAGTCATTAAGTTTTTTTCCCAATTCCCTTTCTCTAATTTCATCCACCTTGGTTCAAAACTGAGTCTCCCAATACCTTGACTAATATACTTTGCTTTTACCCCTACCTTAAGTTAGTTTATCTTGTATAGAGCTTATTTTTAGTGTAGAGGGATACATTTAACTAATATTTGGATTATAACATGTTTCCTTAAATATTATTCTTATTTATGATCCTTCAAAACACTAACTTGCATAACCCTATGGCCACTATCTAACTTGGAGCCCTCTACCCATAAACTTGCCTGTAGATGAAAATAGGGGTTTTGTTCATTATCATGTTACTCATTGGGTATTGAAACACCTTATTAATCTATACCAATTTGTATGTTTCATTTATATTTTCACCCATGTCTCATCAAGACTCAAATAGTGTCTTTCTTATGACTAAGACACTTTCCTTATTTAGACATTATTGTACCTTCACATGTAGGTGTGAATGGTTTGGTATAGAGCTTATGAAGTTTATTACCTTCATGCAGACGGTGTCTAGTTTTTAGGTTATATGTCTCTCTTTCCCAAGTACCTAAAAATGCACCTTCAACCTATAGACTAGGTTCTTTCCAAATGACTCAACAACCCTAATTATGGACTAAGACAATCTTTCCTTAGATTGAGCCTATAGGGTATCTTTTAGCTTTGACCAAGCTTGGTTATGATGCCTAAAGGATTTTCATGAAACCTAAAATCCATTTGGAATCATATGGAGTCTCCTTTCAAAACCAATATGATATCTTCATGCTTGCAAGTCACTTCATGATTGGGCTAGGAACCAAGTTTTGTTGTAGGTGACTGTATTCTACCTTTGTATGGACTGAGGGTAAGCCTAGGGAGTAAAAATAGTTCATCCTCCTTATAGGGTCATTAAAAGATGCAAACTCATTGGGATCATTATGAAACATTTCCATGTATTGGTAAGATCTCCTTTTCAACCTAAGTGGAGAATAAGACAATCTTATGTTTAGACCTATAGACAACATTGAATGAATTTAGTGCTCTCATTGGCAACTTTGAGGATCCAAATAACCACCTTCTTCTTAAAATATTAACCTCAAACTTGGTGGAGGTCATATCCATGGTATATGATATTAAATAGATGCACTAGGGTCCTTCCACACTAATTATTTGATCTTTATTTGAATCCCATAAAAGTGCCTAGTGCACTGTTATACCATTTTTGGAAAAAAGGTCTCAAACTCAAGAATGTTTATTGGTATGCTTCTCCAACACCTAGTGGCTACCAAAGGATCTCAAATAAGTTCATCAGCCAACATGTAACCTCACAAACTTCATGAGGCTCAAACATGATAATTACCTCTGTATAAAACTCCTAGAAGCCCCTGTTTGAGACAACTGTAAGTGAGTACCTATAGGTATGGGTAGTAAGGAATAATTGAAGCTACATGTGTATTGGCAAAAGATTTTAAATTAATCAAAACTTGATATGACCCTTCCAAATTTGTGTTAGATAACAAAAACACCCTAAAATAGGCTTCATAACCTCTTCTTCAATACAAAATCCTTTATGAAGAGAAACACTAGCTTTGTAACTATAACAAACCTAGAAGAGGCTATTGAATTCATGAAACTCAAAAACCAAGAGAGCAATGGTAAAACCTATGGAGAAGCCATAAGAAACACATGAAACTATCAACACCATCAAACCAAAGAAAGAAATCTAAAACTAGATCAAAGGAGACCCCTCATAGATGTGAGTGCATAAAAATATGCTTGGGGTCTAAGTGATGGTTCATAAAGGAGAAGCAATTAAATTGAGAACTCTTTCCATGAAAATTAAGTAGTCTCAGATTAATTTCAACCCACAAGATCATTCCTCCCAACTCCACCTGTACAACTCACACCAAGCATTCTAAATTGACTCTCCTTAGTTTACAAGGATAATAAGGAAAAAATAGAAGTTGAAATTGAATCTTCTGATGAAATCCCTATAAAATAGGTGTGGAAAAGTCCATAGGGAGATGGAGAGACACCTTCCCATGTTTTTTGTTGAAGGAGGACTTCCCAAATCTATACAAGTGCTATAAGGGCCTAAAATCAAGGGAAAACTATATTTTCTACATATAACTACTTCTTGGACTGAAATATGACTACTCCTACAATCTTCTAACCTCCTCCATGTTGAAATCAATCTTTGTGATAAATTTTTTAGCTCAACCCATCTGTACAAGTCATTATTTGAGATAGAAATATGATCAAAAGGCCATTTTTGCATATGAGACATAGTAAAATGTAAATTAATGACTTGTGAACATCTTAAAACATCTCAAATACCATATTGTGAAATATTAAACACAATTTGAAACTTTTACCATGTTTTACCATGGTTGACTTTGGTTGACTAGGCAAGTACAAGGAAGATGGACTTAGACCAAGGCTAGGCCAGGGATAAGTGAGATATTTAGACACATATGAGACCCATATAGGACATATGGAAACTTATAAAAAGTTTTAAAATGTAAGGGTTGACTTGATTTTACTAATAGTCAAAATTGGTCAAAAAAACATTAGCCAAGATCTGGATCAATTAGCTAAGATTAGTACCAAGATGGTTTCCAACCATCAAACTTTATAAATATTATGGAACAGTCTATGTTGCTTTACTACTATTTCACCATAGGCATATTAATTTAAAAATACCTAAAACTCATGCCTTGAATCCTTTCAATTCTAAAATGAGAAGTGTTATTTAAACACTAGAGAGCACCTATGATTCACTTGGAAGCATCAACAGGGAGAAGCTTTGTTGGTGCTAGAAGGGGGGCCACTCAAGAGGATATATGATCTAAAGCTATAAAGTTCATGTATCTCAACCATCTACCATACATTTAAGGATATTATAAGTAGGAAGTTGATGTTCTTCAATGTATCAATTGTTCGTTATAATAGATTTAGCATGAACCATGGGAATTCTCAAAATATAGAATTAGACATCTTATTTTGATCAAAAATGATATGTGTGAGGTGGATATGAGTTATTTCAAGCATGGATGCTTTAAGATAGAATATATTCATGAAATTAGGCACATATTTAATAAATTTAATTAAATATTCACATCCTTTATGGTTCTTCATATACCCTTTATAGAATAAATCCCTGGCTTCAAGCTTAACCCCCCTTTTCTCTTGAAAATTTAACGTGATATATTGTATCTCAGGTAAGATTTTAAAATCTCACACTAAAATTTCCTAGGATCAAGACAAGATCACAATCAAAGACTCAAGAACCTTTGTTTGAGCTTAAAGAACACAAGAGATCTAGGTAGGACAAAGATCGACGTAGGAAATCCAAATCCCTTCTAACATCACCTATTTAAGGTACACTTGCTTTTGACCCTTATACAAGAATGGCTTGGTTGGGTTATTCTTCCATTAATGTGTTTGGGATGGTCCATGACCTCCCACATAATCCAGAGAAATACTTTCCCATTTTTTAAGACTACTTAACATTATGCATGAAGATTTATCATGTAGGTTATTCCTTTTTACCTTTAAGGATGTTGCCTATGAATGGTTTTTGAGCCCACCTAATAAATACATCACTAGTTGGAATGATATTAATAATGTGTTTATAGATCAGTTTGGGAAAATTATCAATCCTTGCATTATCTACCATCAATTTACAACTATTATAACGGATACTAATGAACCTATTAGGTCCTTCAATGCTAGTTTTAAAAATATGTTTAGCATAACCATAGATCCGTATAAGTTAGATGAAATTTTAGCTCTAGAGATCTACAAAGATGTAGTAGATCCTATGACCTCAATGTTCTTAAAAAGATGTATACCAGTCATAGCCTCATTGGCTAGGGCCTATTCCAAGGTAGTAACTATTAATGATCAGATGTATCCCTAAATAAAAATGGCATATTCTATGCCAAATGTTAACCCCCACATTCTAGTGATGAACTTGTTTCCTAACAATAACCAAAACATGCCTGCTATGAACCAACTTCTAAACCTCACTTAGTTTCCCTTAAGTCATGCTACCCCTAGTCAAAACTTAGGATTCTTGAGTCAACTCACCAATAATGGATTTAGAATAGGAGATTAAAGGGCATTAGTACAAGATGCAAATGTTAGTAATAACTAGGTGTATAATTTTGAGACCCCTAAAATTGAAAATGAATCCATCCTGAAAAATGCCCAAAAACTAAGTATTGATTTCCTTTAGTTGCAAAAATAAGTTAGGAATACTGCTAAGAGTTCAATAAGAAATTTATCATTTCAAAGATATAACATCCCAGATAATAGGATTTAGAATGATAGCTTCCACATCAATATAAATAATTACTCCTCCTCAGAAAAGAAAACCATAGACATCAACCTCATATATATTACATTACCTGACTATTATAGGGTGCATTACATGGCCAGACATGGGGAGATTGATTGCATAAAATTATACAAAGCTTTTGAAGCATTCCAAGAGGATTTGGATAGGTTTAAGGTAGTTCCTAATAAGGACAAAAATGTAAATCTACCTGGACTTAAGCCTTCTAACTTGGCCTTCATGGTATAAACCTTTGATTTCCCCTTTCAAGAGGAAAATTAACTAGATGAGATCCTTGAAGAAATCCATGCATTTCAATATTTCCTAAAAAATACTTACCCATTGAGGAACAGAGATCAGAGGCAACCCTTGACTACATCAACCCCCCCCAAATAACTTTGGAACTCCCCCAAACACCTCTTCAAGTAATAATCCTGAACCCCCTAGAGGGAACATTCCTAAGCACAACTCTAAAATACCCAGTCCTTCCAAAACTAGTTACAACATAGTTGAGGATATGAAGAAAATAAACGCTAACATCACCTTACATGAGTTAACACAAATAATAGAGTAAATATATTTACTGTTGGAGTCCTTGAAATTTAGTAAACATCCTAAGACTGATCATGTTAATGTAATAGTGCATAAGGCCAAAGTGGAATCCCCCCTTTCTTGATCATAGTTAGGATGTTTGGTAAAAACTCACACAATTGCTTGGTAGACTCAAGTGCCTCTATAAATATTATGACTACTGGCATATGTAAACAACTTGGCTTAACCCCCATCAAGTCTGATAGGATTGTCACCTAGTTAGACAAGTCAAGGGTACAAGTAATTGGAGAAATTTTGAACATCCACATGTAGATAGCCTTTAAGCCTAGGGTAAAATAATTCATTAACATTTAAGTGTTTAACAGGCCAAATGCCTATGAGATATTGTTGAGTAGGTAATGGACCAAGGCCTTAAATAGGTCTATTTCCACTGACTGCTCCCACTTATGGATACCTTGGAAAGGATTCCCAAATCAAATTAGAGTTGAGAGGGAACCAAGAATGAAACATATGATAATGGATTACAATGATATAAATGAAAGGGTCAACATAATTAAATCAAATTTAGGAGTTTTTACCCTAGAAGCTGATAGGTTAGATGATCCAAAGGACACGGAACCTCCTCTTAGGCTATGGAAATTGCATTTTGATGGTGTTAGATGTAAGGCTAGATCAGGTGTTGGTATTATCTTAACTAATCCCACTAGTAAAAGGTATCATGCCTCTTCTAGACTCTAATTCCCTTGTACCAATAATCATGTTGAATATGAAGCTCTCATCCTTGGTTTGCAATTTTCTATCAAAAATAAAGCTAAGGAACTACTAGTTCTTGGTGACTCAGAACTAGTAGTCAACCAAGTCAAGAGCAGGTACTAATGTAGACTCTCATACCTCAAGAAGTATAAGTTTAGAGTGTGGGACTCAATTGAGTCTTTTGATGCTTTCAACATCACCTCCATTCCTAGGAAATAAAACCAAGCTACAAATAAGTTGGTATCCATTGTAGCAAATATCATTCCTAATCTAGACCCCCCTGATTTCAGTATTGAATTGGTCCCATGTTTATTAGTGCCTGATAATGTTAATCATTTCCAAGTCATCAATGATGACTAGTAGATATTGTATTTCTTAACTAATTTTGGGGAATTTGAGGCCCATGTCATTGATGAAGTTGATGGAAATCCAATAGTAGGGAACAAGTTTGATAGCAAAGTCATTCAACTAAATGATAATAAAATCCCTAAGGGGATGATTTCTCTAGAAAGACTATTTGATCAAGAGAAACTAGCTAACATTTCCAAAATTCCCAAGGTGAGTGGAAAAGATTGCAATATTATGAATCTTGGGCTCCAAGAGCAACCCCAACTAGTGAATATTGGAAAGGCTTGTACAAATTTAGAAAATGAGAAATCCAAAGAATTCCTTACCAAGTACAAGGATGTTATAACATGATCCTATGCTGACCTAAATATCTTTGATCCAAGGGTCATTACCCATACCATACCTCTTAAAGAAAGTTGTAAACCTTTCAGACAGAAACAAAGACTAGTGAACCCCATTTTGGAGACTATGATATTCAAAGAGGTCAAAAGGTTATTGGATACTAGGATAGTCTTTCCTATCAAACATTCAACTTGCGTGGCTAATTTAGTGCTAGTTAAGAAGAATAATGGTGAGATTAGGCTCTGTATTGACTTCAAAAATTTAAACAGAGCATAAAAAAATGATAATTATCCTCTCCCTTCTCTTGATTAGGTAATTCAAACATTTTTAGCTTCAGCTATGATGTCTTTCCTAGATGGATTTGTAGGCTATAACCAAGTAATGGTTGATAGAGAAGACATGATGAAGACAACCTTCACAGCAAAGTGGGGAACCTTTGCTTACAAAAGGATTACCTTTATACTAATCAACATAAGAGCTACCTTCCAAAGAGCCATGGACCACACCTTCTAAGGTCTAATTGGTAAGTGCATTATCATTTATATAGATGATCTAATAGTATTCTCTAAAAATAAGGAAGATCATTTCATGTACTTGCAATAAGTTTTTGAAAGATGTAGAAGGTATGGCATTTCCTTAAACCCTAAAAAAATCATATTTTGTGTAACTAAAGGTAAATTGTTAAGACATGTTATAACTAAATATGGCATCTCCATAGACCTTCAAATGGTGGAGGCCATATCCAAAATTGAACTCCCAAAAAGTAGGAAGGAACTAAAGTCAGTCTTTGGCAAAATAAATTTTGTAAGGAAGTTTATTTTTGGTTTTGTAGAAATTTTCAAGCCCTTGAATGACATGCTCAAGAAGGATGCCAAGGTATTTTGGAATGAAGAGTCCAAGAAGGCATTCAATGACATCAAAAAAGCCATTGGCCAAGCCCTAATGTTTATAAGTCTATATTTTTCAAAAGATTTCTACCTTTACTCTTTTGCATCTGACCACACTATGGCTATTGTATTTATTCAAAAATTTAAAGGGTGTCACCACCCAATAGCCTTCATAATTACTAATTTTAATAATTTTGAACTAAACTATTCCATGATCAATAAGCAAGCATATGCACTAGTAAAGGTATTAAATAAGTTTAGGCACTACATCATTAGAAATAAGGTTCATATTATTCTACCTAACCCTGCCACTAAGCTTATGTTGAGTCAAAATGACATAGGGGAACATATAGGTAAGTGGATGTAATTTTTGTAGGAATATGACTTGGAGATGAAGGTGAAAAAGTAGATAAGGTTCCAAGGTTTGATTCAGATGATTGCTAATACTATCCTTAAGCTAAGTATCATGTAAGTAGGCTAGCATACTTTTCAAAATAATGAATGATATGATTCAATCATACACTTGCTAATCAATGGTACTTGTCTTATAGGTTTATCCAAGGAGAAAAAGAGAGCCTTAAGGCTCAAGGTATCCCACTACTTGATCAAGGATGGAATATTGTATAGAAGTAACTTTGAAGGAATCTACCTAAGATGTGTTTTACAAGAAGCCACCCAAATTATGGCCACCTTTCATGAAAATCTAGGTAGTGGACATCCCTATGGAAGAATGATAGCTCAAAAAATCCTAAAGGCTCATTAAAATTGGCTTACTATCTTCAAAGATGCTCACAATCATGTGAGAGAATTCCACTCGTGTCAAATATTCAGCACCAAAGAGCCAAAGGTAGTTATTCCTCTACAACCAGTCATGGTTGACAAACCATTTCCATAATGGGGTCTAGACTTTGTTGGATTAATCAACCCTAACTCATCTAAAGGTCACAAATATGTCTTGACTGTCATAGATTATTACACTATATGGACTAAGGTAGTGGCCACTAAGTAATTTAAAATGGAAGAAGTGATCAATTTCTTGGAGGATAATATATGTACTAGTTTTAGGACCTAGTCTCTCTAGTATGTGACAATGGATCTACATTTATTTCAATTGAGATGACTGAATGGGCTTATGAAAATGGTATTATACTATAGTTTTCCTCTAATCACTATCTCTAAGGGAATTATGTTTTTGAATCTACAAACAAGAACCTAATGAAGGAAATCAAGAAGTCTTCAAAAGAAAAACCTATAACTTAGCATAAACTACTTAAATTTGCACTTTGGGCTGATAGAATAAGGACTAAGCAAGCCTTGAAGGCTTCACCCTTTTTGATGGTGTATGGTTAGGAGCCCATTTTTCCCATCACTCTCAAATTGCCTACATATAAATTTATGCAAACATACATGAAAGATAGTCAAGAACATGCCACTTCTAGGCTATTAGACATCATTCAAATGGAAGATGATAGAGAAAAGGCTTTTTCTAATTTCAATAGACACCAAACCATGGTGTAGATATGGTTTGACAAAAGGTCTAAATTCAAAGTGTTCAAGCAGGGAGACTTAGTCCTCCTTTGGGACAAAGCATCTAAACCCAAATGTAAACATGGCAAATTCAAACCCTTATGGATTGGCCCATACCAAATTGCAGAGACCCTAGGTAATAACACCTTCAAGCTCAAAGATTTATAAGGGGAAGAGTTCATATTTCCTACTAATGGTCAATACATTAGCACTACTTCTCTACCAACCCTCCCAGGGTCTTCATGGAGTAAGATGTAAGTTGATTAGATTAGAGTAGGTAGGTTAGTTAGTTTTCTTTCAACATCTTTCCTTTCCTATCCCTGGTTTTTATATATGTTTGTTCATATTTTTTTGTTTTCCTTATTTTTCTTTCTTTCTTCTATTGTGTGTTTTTTGCTTGTTGTTTTCCTTGATTTTAGGATGTCTTTGGAGACATTCTTGGGCCTAAAAGTTATGAAACATGCTCAAGATTTGCCCCAATTCTAAAAGAAGGTATGAACCCCATACAAAGGCAACCATGGTCCTAAAACCTAGCATTATGATATAGCTTATGGAAATTGAGTATAGATAGATGGAGAGAAATTCATTCCATGAGACCTAAGTCATGACCTTGGATCCACATTGGTTTTAAGAAGATTTGCACTCAAGGATTAGAGACTTAAATTATCAAGAGTATGCCATTAGATATAACTTAATCAACATCCTTACCTAAGATAAGAGTTTTAGCCTTGAATGATCCTCCCAAAATAAAATATTTGACCAAATCCTAAACCTAGCTATCTTGGTTCCCAACCTTACTGAAAGCATAAAGATCTAAAAATACAAAAAATAATAATAAGAATGTAAAAGGTAAAACTTTCATACAAAGGTGATTTAGTCAATCTCTATCAGGGATATATATGCCTAGATGGTAATGGATCAAGGCCATGAGTAGAGCCAAAGGTATCTCTATCAAGGCTATGGATGCTTGGCTAGTAGCAGAGCAATGCCCAATCCCTCCCCAAGCAAAACCATGAATCATAATAAATGTTTGGTGTACCCTAGGTTAGTATAACTGATTGAAGGTATGAGGCTAAATATTTCTTCTTGAATCTTATAGAAAATAACAAGTGAAATTAAAGAAGGCACATAGCTTAGGTATGTCCTGATGTTTGACCTTAAATCCATAAGTACAAGGTTTGTTTCAACCATAATTGGATCTAGATGGTAGTTTTTATGATCAAGTGGAATGATGACCTCAATGTTTATCTAAACCTAGAGTCTATAAGTTCTAACATATTGCTATGTTTCCCCCAAGAGGTCACCATTTATTGGGACCAACATACCCCCATTCATTTAAAAATTGAGACATTTGAGAAGTCTTTGTATCCAAGTTTTGTAGCATCTAAACATCAAAGTCTTTAACAAAATTTGAAGATCATTCACTCTATTAAGGAACACACTTATGTGATTTAATCCTCTTATTTTAGACTAACCTAGTTGATAAGGTTACATAAGTCATTTTATAGGTTCTATAGAGGATCCAGGGTTATGTGTTGAAAACCCTACGTGGCCCTTGATTCAAATTCAAATATTGGAGGGAGCCAAGTTGGTAGAAACCAATTATAGACAAGCTATAAGAAAGGGGTTTACATGGGTTCAAGTCATGTTTTCATAACATAACTTAAACTCTTCTTTATTTATTTCCCCTTTCTTTTTCCTATGTTCCTCAAGTTTAATTTAACATGGTTCTACAAGGTCCCTTTTTTACATTACCTAACCTAGCCTAGGTCATTAATACTAAGGCCCTGATAATCATCTCAACCTTAGCCTTAATACCTTATGATAAGTGCTTTTATTATGTCCTTAAGTTTGATAATTATCTCCATCACTCTTTATAAGATCCTATGATTGATACTTGCTCACTAGATTTGATCAAATAGAGCATCCTAGCTGAAAGGCTTTGGCTTAAATAATGTGCACCATGACATATCAATAGAAATAACTTGCTCAATGGATTTTATCTAATGATGCAATGCATAAGAGGAAAATTCAAAAGGATCATAAAGCCTTAAGGGCTAAACGTGTGATGGCTTAATGATCAAAAGGAAGAAATAATGGGGGCAACCTAATAAAGACATCCAATTAAATGACCAGGCCCCACAAAGATCAATGGAAATCATTCACTCACTATATTTAATCAAATGATGTGAAAGGCTCCATGAATTTTCAAAACTCCATGAACTCGACACATGGCCAGTGCTTGACCAAGGTGATAATTGATAAAAGATACGTGTCATGGGAAGGATCTATGAGAATGCCAAGTTTCATGATCATGAACCTAGAGATCAATGGACCAATAAAAGGATGAGGAATTAGATTTTTATCAATGAATCATGATAAGCCTAGGATTTTGATCATATACATGAAATAAAAGAAGCTTTTAAAATCCAATGACTAGTATTCGAATGGAACTTATGAAAATTGCCATGAAAAACCTAGAATGGTGCCACATGGACTCTACATAAACATAAAAGGAAAAAAGCAAAGATCTTCTAAACTCAAAAACATAAGGGTATAAATAAAAATGGTCTTCATCAAATCCAAAACACATATGAAGTTAAATTTTGAATATCTCCTACGATTAAAGCTCAAAACCCTAAACCCTCTATAAAGAATACCCAAATTAGTTCAATTAGTTATGATTCAATCAAGATAGCATAATTGTGCTCTTGAAAAAAATAGCTATAGCAAGAACCCTTGGCAATCCAGTGTGTTAAATTTAGTGACATCAAAAATGGTGGCTAGTAGGCAATAATTGAAGATGAAGGTCTAGCTTTACCTGACCTTTGATTGTGAAGGAAGGATTTTCAAGGATACAGAGCTAGACTTAGTGGCCCTAAACATATATGGAGTGAGGAATTGGTCTGAATTGTTCTTATTATTGGATGAATTTTAGCCTATCTCCCAAGAATAAAGGAAGAATGCCATAAAAAATCAAAGGTACAATGACCTATTTACAATTTAAACGGCTAGTCTTTACCATGCCATAGTGAAACCATAGGTAATGCACTGCATTGATGTCCTTGCACCCATATTTTTAATCATAATATATATGGGGAATGGATCATTCAAGAGGGTAGTTTTAAAAAGGTGGCACACATCTCTCCTATGGCCTTTGAAACCTATTACAAGCTCCATTTACCCCATCTAAACCTCCCATTTATGCAAAATTGGGTTAACACCCAAGACCTTGATTCAATCCTCACACCCTAGTTAATCCAAGGACTCCATGTCTTCAGAACCTTGGATGACATGATTCCCATTATCCAATTTAGGGAAGGCATTATAATAGCCATGACCCTATTGAATGAACCTTTGGTGCCCCTTATACCATATATGTAAACAAAGTCTAGGTGTCCTAGATCCACTTCATGATAAAAGAGAAATTGATCCCTCCAATAGGAGACCTAATTAGCTTCTTCTTGGCTAAGAAATTCATAGCCATCAAAAGGTAGACCTCTAAACAATTCTATATGATGTCTTATCTATTGGATTCCCTTCTAGCCTTTGTAACCTTCCATGGCATTAGGAACTGGTCCCCTGATGGTAGAACCACAATTTCTCACCACTATTCCAAATTTCACATATTCAAGTAAATAAACCATATGTAATTCATCTATGATGGCATTTTCCAAGAAATATATGAAGCCATCATAGTATTTCCTATGCCAAGATTTCATCCCATTATCAAGAGATAGATAAAAACCAATGATGATGTATGGTATTATCCAAACTGCACTATCATTAAGATAGAGGGGATCTTAACCCAATATTATAGGCTAATATTCCATGTCCCCAACAAGCTTGATAAGTAAGAAATTTCCTCCCAAACCATCTAGGGTACGGACAGTGTATGTAGAGAGAAGAGGAAAGTCTGAATCCACCCCCTCCCATTGGATATTGGTAAGATAGTAATCAAAGATTGGAAGCAGTTGGAAATCATGGTAATAGATAGGAATTCTTTTTATTTCCAATTATATGGCCTTAAAATGTGGGACCCTAGGGGTAGGGTGGTTAACCACATTAAGGAGGTAAAGGTCCCAAATATTGAATATGAACATAAGCTAGGTGTCGGTGATGAAATCTATATTAAAGCAAATAATTTTGAAGTACTCTCTAGGACCAAAAACTACAATATCAAGTTAGAGTGTAGATTGACCAAGGACAATAATCCTTTAGGGGAGGTATGGCAGTTACATTGCTTACAATATCATTTATTTCTAGGTCCATCTGGGACCACTCATGAGGAGCCACCTATTGAATGACAACCATCTAAACCTCAACCCCACCAGTAAGAGACTCAAGCTGAACAACTTCAGGGTGAAAATGGCAAAGGCAAGGATAAATTTGGAGAATTAAGATTGGAACAGAGACTTAAGGAAGGTCCCCCACCCTTAATACTCCCACAAAGGCCACCTTCTCCCATGAAACTCATTATATGATAGTTCTTGAGCCAAAAGAGACATTGGAGGGTATCCTCATTAATATAGTAGTATCATATGGTTTAAATAGAGAGGAGGATCCCTCTGGAGAAATAAGAAAGGAGTTGATTCCATTGGAAAGGGAGAAGAGGACATCAGAGTTGGCCTTGGTTCCTGTGACTCCAATGAAGAAGTTTAGGTTGAACTTCACTCACCCTACCAATGAATTTAACCCCTTCAGTGATGAGAATATAATCCATGGACCAGTCATCCCTAACTTATCTATGAGAAGTTGCATAAGATCCTATCCCTCTCTCCTTCATGGGCTTTGACTCAAGTTGGCTTGATTGAGCATGATAACATCAAACCATGGATCATGAACATAGTAAATAAGGAAGAAGAGAGAATAATAAAAGTTTATCATATTCAAGGAAGACAAAAAATTGACACCCCAAGAGCCTCTAATAGTATAAGTGTGGAGGTGCCTGAACCTCCAAAGTTCTAGAAGCCAAAGGTTAAAATCCAATTTAACCTAGACATAACAAGATTAGAAAGGAACACCATAAAGGTAGCCATGGTTTATCAAGATGAATTCATGTTTCAAAAGGTGGAACCATTCATAAGGTTAAACCCTATTTAAGGGAAACATCTTGGAGAGGCTCCCATCCATGAAGAAGATGTCAAAAGTTTAATTGAGGCTCAATCTCAACAAGCTAGGGCTGGTGTCTAGGGATTAAAGTAAATAATCCAAAACCTAAATAAGGAGAAAGAGAATTTGCAAAATCAATCAATTCTCTCAGTGCTAGAATCCATGATAAAGATGCTTGAGGAGTCATTTCATGACATGTTCAGAGCACTAAAGTCTATGAAATTAAGGAAAGATGCAATGGAAGACCATGCCACCTTAGCCAAGGAGCTAGTTACTCAATGGTAAACTTTTGAAGATAAGATTTCCCAACTTCTTAATATCTAGGTTAGGAAGCAAATACCAAATTTTAAAGCCATCATCATGGGGTACCTAAGTGTCATTTTAAAATTTTTGTAGATAAGGTCCAAGCCTTGAGTGCTTGGCATACCAAAGTGGAAGAATTTATTAAGGAGGAGAAAGAGCTCATGGGTAGAATTGAGAGACTCTTGGGAACTATGCTTGAGGATCCTTCACAAGCCACTACCTTGGGAATTATAAATGATGAATAATTATAGCATAGAGTGAATTTAGTGACTCAAGAAATCAAGGGTAAAAGTAAAGGACAATTAGGGCAAGATAATAGCAGAATATTAGACATGATATTTAATGCAAGGGAGAGGATCAATGAAGCCAGAATCATTAAGGAAGCTTTGGCTAGGAATTACAAATATTTTGATGAGTTGGTTGATCAATAAGAGGAGCATATCACAAGGCCTATCATATACTTAGGCCTAGTGGATGAATAACATGAATGAGCTATGAGTATCCTTCAATAGAAAAGGACCCCACCTCCAACATCCTAATTATGGTTTACCTAAGAGGTGGCATAATATTTTGTAAAGGCACACACTAGTTTTTTTAGCATGATTACCTTTAGGTCAACATGATTGTAAAAGACACATGTATTATAGTTTGTTACAAAGATAATTGTCTTTATCTTTGTACACCTATATTTTTAGATTGTTTGGTATACTACTTGGCTCTTCTATAAAGGCATGTATTACCATTTATCAAAAGGAGGGACTTCAATTTATTTTTTACCATTTTTAAGTAATTAATACAAAATATCAAGGAATTATGTATGAATTATTTGGGTAGATGTGTTTAAATTGCTAAGTTTCTCAATTACTTGTCTAAGTTTGAATATGAATAGCTTCTAGGAATACTAAGTTAGATCATTAATTACAGGGTTGCTAACTTGTGTGATGCTAGGTTAGTTGAATGAGATTGATTTTACTTTATTTTATTTGATATATAACAAAATATGTGCTTTAGCTATCTAGATATGGTGTAAAACTTTAAAATTAAATCCAATTCTTACTTGTATTGTCATCTTATCTTCAAAATTAGGCTTGGTTTGTAGTGAAACATGAGCTGAGGCTACTTTACACTATATGCTAGTTAAGATCAAGCTTGGTAATTCTTGAAACTTTTTCAATATGTTCACAATCAAATATTAGTAATTACCATTTATTTCTTACTCTAATCTTTCCTTTTACCCTTTATTTAAACAATTCACTTTAGTTTAAAACATTATTCATAACCATTTCATTTAGTCAATAGTTCAGATCTGGATTAGTTTGCCAATATTAGCACCAAGATTCTTGAGAAAAGGCACCAATATGGCTCCCAACCATAAAAATTTATAAATATTATGGAATAGTATATGTTGCTTTGTTGTTATTTCACCATAGGCATCCTAATTTCCAAGTACCTACAACTCATGCCTTGAATCCTTTGGATTCTAAAATGAGAAGTGTTCTTTAAACACTAGAGGTCACCTATGGTTCACTTGGAAGCATCAATAGGTTCCCTTATAGAAACCATGGCTTGAGGATGGTATCTAAGTCATTTTCACTGGTCCATCCTTTGATTGTGGATAGCTCCACATAAAGTTTTGGGAGTTTGTAGTACTTCTCAAAGGCTAATGGGGAAATGTAAGAAACTCTCCTAAAGAGTCCCTCATGGATGATTTAATCATTATCAATTCCATAATAAATAAAAATTGGAGCAAGGATGTCAATGCAATGAAGTACCTCTAGCCTGGCAATAACATGGTGGAGGCTGACCATCTAAACTACAACCAAGTTATAGTATCTCCTGTTAACTATGGCAATCTTTTGTTCTTCTTTGGTGATGGGATTTATCTCCTCTATGGTCTAGAATATCTTGGACCAATGCTTATTTTCATTGTTTAGGGTTGCAAAATCCAACTTAGTATCCTTGAAAACCCTTCCTTCATTATTCATATATAGGTACAACTCTATCTCATCTCTTAATTGTTGCCTTTGAGCTGTCATGGCTTTTTTCACTTGTAAACTTTTCACCATTGGATTAAAAATGGTCTCTATTTAGATATTTCATGCTTAGAACATAATTGAACTTATCCTAAATTCTCTATAATTAATTTGAGTTTACTTAGGGTCTTTTATGCAAGTTTAATGCTTTAAAGCTTTAATGGTGGTAGCTCATTTGGAGTTTGGCTCATACATGCTTTAGATTTGATTTGGACCTTTGATTTTATATGTTTGTGTTCTTAAGTACATAAGATCTTCTCTTTTGTCATTTTTTGCTTGTGTGGTGCTTATGTGGCATCAATCTAGAACCTTTTGCAGCATTTTTCATAAATTCCTTCAAAACATTAGTCATTTGGCATTTAAAAAATGCCCTTTTACTTCATCCTATTAGATCAAGATCCTTAGATCAACATGGGTCATTGATTTGGATTTGGGCTTTCTCTTATTTTTGGTCCTTTTTGGTACCAAGCCCTATGGTTATGCCACATGGCACCTTCGTGGCCCTCTTGAGCTCTAGCAACTTTGTTAATTATAGTTAAACATGCATTTGCCATGCGTCAAACCCATGGAATTTTAGAATTTTGTTGAAAAGTCATTGGCACCCTCATGTTATTAAATCATCCTTCCATGATGAAGCACGAGTCATAGGATCTGCAAAGATGCATGGGTTTTAAGTTAGTGCATAGACATAAGAGAACTTAGGCTAAAATGCTTTTTATTAAGTCTATTTCATATTAATAAACATAAAAAAAGACTTAGGTTAAAGCATTTTATGCTAAGTTTTAAACCAAAAGACTTAATTTTAAATATCTTAGGTTAAAGCTTATTTCATGTTTATCAAACACAAAATAAACTTTAGGCTGAAGTATTTATGCCTAAGTTTTGGGGCTTAGGTGTGGACTTAGGTTTAAAAATCTTAGGCTAAGGTTTATTTTTTGTTTATACAAAGGGGACAATGGCTAAATATTTTAAGCCAAAGTTTACATTGTGTTTAATAAACACAACATATACTTTGGTCTAAAATACTTTTGTTAAGTTTTTAGAACATGTCCAAAGGGGTCAAAATGATATAATGATCACGTGCCAAATTTTGACATAGAGATTTATTGTATTAATAAACATAATAAAACCTTCAATTAAAAGCATTTAGGTTAATTTTCATGTCACAAAGAATTTTTTAAATTAAGACTTAGTAGAAGTCTCCATCCTAAGCTTCATGGCATTCAAACAAATGCAATGGGGACCTTAGGGTATAGGCTTAGACTAAATCCATTTCTACAAATATTTAGACTTATGAGACCATTTCAACATTTATAGTTCAAATATTTCCAATGTTTGAACATCCCTTGAAGGTTTTCAGTCATCTACAAAGCAATTTATAGGAATTTTAGAAACATTTTGGGGCCTATCTTAGTCCTAAGAAAATTAATTCATTAGCTTAAATTTGATAGTTTGGTGGATGTCAAATACATCCTCACAGACATCAAATGATGGTCATGAAAACATCAAATTTAGGCTCATAAAGTAATTAGTTTTGATGGGCTAAAAGTTGATGGTCACATGGATGTCAAATACATCCTCAAAGACATCAAATAATAGTCACACAAACATCAAATTTAAGCTCATTAAATTCCTATCCCAATGAGAGAGTGCCACTTGGAACCTTCTTGGAGCCTCCCAAGATTTTAGACTCAGTTCACTTCATTGGATCAAGAATAATGATGAAGTGAGAGCTATCTAATTGTGATCTAGGAGATTGCTCATGATTGGTCCTTGTTGACATATATACCCCTTTATTTTTAATATTTGAACATAGGAGTGCCACATGGTAACCTTGTGGAGCTCCTAGGATTTTGACTTCTTAATGATGTCTTCACTCCATCCAATCTTTGGTCCATGATGAAGTAAGAACCATTGATTATGATTTGAGTGCTTGAACGTGATTGGTCAAAGGATTAAACACTTGGCTTTATCAATATTTATTTGCATCATCCAATTGAGAGGATGTGAGGAATCAAGGATCATTGGATCTTATGAGATGCATGTTTTTTTAAGTTAAGACCTAGGTCTTCCTTACTCTATTGGATCATGCCCTGAAATGAAGAATGGATCATTAAATCTACAATATGTAAAGAAAGTAAGTTAGAACTTGAGACTAAACATGAACTTGGGCTAAAGTGTTTAGACTAAGGTCTCATTTGTGATAACAAATACATTGGGGCCTTAGTATTAAAACTTTAGGCTAAGTAGGAAATAATAAAGGGAACCACGCTAGAAAAATAAGGGACCCTATTGGCATAAAATTTAGACCATGGTTAGAAAATAAAAAGGAACAATGGGAAAAAATAAAAGTGGACCAAGTATGATTTTTAAGCTAAGGTTTGGTCATGTTGAAAAACACAACCAAATCCTTAACATAAAAATTAGTTTTAAGTCCAAAACATATTTAAACTATTCCCACCAAATGCTCTTGCCAAATTTGAATTTAAACTAAGGGTTAATGCCAGTGTTTTTAGAACATAAATATTCCATCAAAGACTCCATGAAACCTATAGCTTAAATACATGAAGACCAATCATTAGAAATGTTAGGAAAGCTTAAAGAAAAACATAACATAATAAGCTAATTTTATCAAAAGTGGATGATCTTCAAATTCTAATAATGTTCAAAAAGACCATGCTTTCAAGGCTAAGCTTTAAAATATCTCAAGGGTCCTAATTTTCAAAAAAATGGTGGTATGTTAACCTCAAAAACTACCTCATATTATTCCATCTCCTTTTAGAAGATCTAGAAAATAGAACCAAACTTAGTGCAGTCCTGCTCCCCATGTGTTATCATATTATGTATTTAACACCAGTTGGGTAAGGCTATCTCAAATATATTGATATCAAGGAACCTACTAGGTGAAGGTTATGTGGGGTTGTGAGGGTAGTTGTAGCTCATATTTGGTCTTTGATATGTGAAATTGTTTTTGTAGCTTTCTATGTTAGAGTTGATCATTTATCTCTAAAACCTTAGGAAGTCATTGTTGAGTTTTTGTACCATCTATTGAATGGTATCTAGGTCAATTTTAGTGGACTTTTGAGGTGTGTCCTAGGTGTTGTTAGCTATAACTAATGTCACTTGATGTTGAGTCTAGGAAATCGGATATGGACCCCTTGGGTTTAGGAAACTTCATTGTTGGTTTGAAGTGGGAAGACCCAATGGGATTTGATGCATTATAAGGAGTGGATAAGGCATAGGTTCATTCTGGCTAATGCTAGATAATAAGTTCAATGCAGACATTTATGGTAGCATACCAAGATTGGAGGCCATGGTGTGACCTTGAGTGTTTAATTTCCTATCCACTTTGATGGTCCTTATATATGCTAAAGATCAGTTTGTTATAGTTACATCCCTTCTTATGAACATGGTCATTCAATATCCCAATGCATTCTTATACATTTCAAGTTCTAGTTTAAGGTTGGATTGGTAAAGTGCAGTTACCTAGGTATATATCTTTTAGAACCTAGTATTAAAATTATTAATGGGCTCATTGGAATCTCTTTTGATATAAGCAAACTATCTATACAAGATTTTGGGGTCTATTACTTGGCCACATTAGGAAAGGAGAGAAGAACTAAAATGGTCCCAAATTGGTATAGAGTTTTTGGGAAGTTTTAATAATTAATCATAAGTAGAGTAAATCAATGTAAAAGGGAATACCCTACATGCCACATCCTCATGTTCTACATTTAGGAGTCTCAAGGTGGTCATATAGGAGGTTAGGTATTCCTCCATGGTTTATCCCACATGAGTGGTGAAATAAGGAAGATATCTCTCAAGGTTATTGGGTAAATCATGGATGAATCCTAAGATATTAATGGCTAAGACAACTCACTAGGCCATCTTGGGTTGTGCATTTGGGATAGGTTGTGAAGATGAACTAATAGGAATCATGGTAGTTTTGGGTTGATTGGACATGGATTTTCTATAAAAAAAGCAAGGGGAAATTACTAGTCTATGTCGATGGGACTGACCTAGCCCTAGTAATAGGTGAACTAGTCTCGAGGATGTTGCACAATCAAAAAATATTTAACACATTATTACCATCAAACCAAAATCAATGTATTCATGAAATGAACTAAAATTAAAACAACTATGAAGATATTGAGGTCCTCCTTCTAGCACTAGTTGTTTTTCACTCCAATATGCTCTTTATCATGAGACACCCATGAGATTGGGCATTCATTGAAAAAGGAAAGGTGGGGATAAATATGAACTTTTGTCCTCCATTTTAGGACTTATATGAGATCATCCTAGGGCATGGTTATGGGTATTGGGCTTCAAAAATAGAGTCTACATGAATAGTCTCCAAGAGATGCACTATTACCATTGGAAGTTCAATACATTATACCTCACACATGTTAAGGATAGTTATGAATACTTGAGTGTTGGGCTTATTCTTTATAAACACAATGGGAAAGGGGTATTAAAATTCCACTAAATAAATAAAAAATATATCAATGTCTCCAAGTTTAAAATGATATTAAGGCAATGGTCATTGAACTAAGTGACTCTACCACTATTATACCACTGTAGACTAAGTTTCACTAGATTTATACCTTCAAGAACATACAATGGGGAGAGTTTGATAGAACTGGGAGTATGCCCTCAATGTGAGTTCCTACTAATGATGAGTACTAGAGGTTTATTATCAAAAACACATAAATGCCATATGATAATTTACATCTAGGCACATAAATTATCATCACTACCAAAAGTGAAATGAAATAAATCACACAACTATTATAATAGCTAAGCACATCATAACCATGACATACATAAAATAGCAAATTTTTAATCCAATTAACCTAACACTGATGATCATTCAAACATGAACATGAAAGAAAAATGAAACATAGAAGAGACTCTCTTGCAAAAAATAGATATTATATTCATTAAAAGAGTGAATTTCTAATACAATAAATGATTCGGGTCACTTTTACAATCTAGAGTGATGAAGGAAATACAAGTGAAATCCTAGAAATAATCTAACAACACTTTCGAGTGATTTTTGGTCAACCCTTAAAATACAATACAGATCTTATATAAATAGATAATTATATAAATAGATAATGATTAGGAATCACCTCCAAAAAGCATGAGCATCCCATCCTAGGTCATGATGACCACTCATTATATTTTTAATCATATTTTAAAATTTAAACCAAAATAAATACCTACAAACTTACAACAGATCTATGAGAGACTACTAGTTAATATATAAAGGTAGCTAAGAGGGATCAGATCCTAATTACTTTGACTAAGCACTCTTAGCTTCCAATATGTCTACCACAAGGTTACACTCCTTGTCTAACTTTTTCAAGTTAATCGGAGGCTCCTTGAAGATCACCTTGGCCTAAGCTACGAGTCTCTAGGAGATCTAGAAAGCTTCTTCCATTGAGGTTTAGACTTTAGATACTTGGTTTATGCTTATAGTTGACTGAGTTAAGAGGTATATCACTACTTAGTCTCCTTCCTAGTTCACTTTGGCCACTTTCTCCCTCATAACTTGATCAATTAAACCTAGGTGGACTCTAAATTCCCCTTGTTCGAGTAAATTTCCATTCAATTGGGATAGCATGGAGATATTGACCTCCTTAAAGTAGGTCAATATCTTCTTCTTTCACTCTTACAAGGGTTATATTATAGTATAGGATAAAGTTAAGCAATCTTCCATTGTCTCCCTCATGTTTTTGGCATAAGTTTTGTATAACCCCAAATCTAAGGTTAGCATCAGTTTAAACTCTAGGAATATTACTTTGTTGACCACTACCTACATCTTCTAGTGTTTCCCATCGATTTTGGTGATCTTCCCCATTTAGGCCTACATATACTATATAATTACATAGGTTTTATATTGAGTCCCCACTAATTTTTCAAGGATTGATAAAAATAGTAGGATGTCATCCTTGACTTACCCGATTAGTTTGACTAGGAACACACTCTTCACTTGGGATTTGAGAGTCCAAAATTATGTTTGCATGTCCTTAAGGAGCTTATTTAGACATGTTATGGGTAGCTCATAGGATGGATAATGGGTCCTCATCCATATTATCCTCTCCCATAGTATTCCTCACCTTAGTGAGGGAAAATAGATCCTGATGGGTCTACCATATCACTAGGTTACCCTCCCAGACAAATCTCTCTATGAGCATCATTTTCATACTCATAGAGGCTCATTTAAAACTCCAATATACATCTAGGTCACCCTAGACATCCATATTTTGTGAATGTAACCTCAAAATCATCCCTTGTGTTGTGAGGGGTATATGAGGTATGGCTAAAATGGTGGTAAGGTGTGGAGGATGAGGTAGAGGGGAGATAGAGGAAGTGGAAGGAGTGAAAGAGGAAATGAGTGGAGTTAAAGGGGGCATGAGAGTAAAAGGAGGGAGAATACAATGGGAGGACCATAAGAACATTTGATATTTCCATTGTTCATGAGTGAGGTTCACCTGAGGTAGAAACTCCCTTGGGAATAGGTCATGAAACAACATGGATAAGATGTGTTGGTTGAAGGTGAATATGATGGGCCCTTAGGTAAGAGAGGGAGGGGGATATAGAACTAAATTATGAGTTATTGCTACTAATGTTGTAAGATCTATTGAGACCTACAAAGGATGTGGAATTAGATTAAAAGGCCTTTGAGTTGGAGCTAAAATATGGGTCACCTTCTATTTATTCTTTGGCCTCTTTCTCAGGTTGGCTCTAGGTGTTGTAGTGGATGGTCTGGATGGGATGATAGGGGTCATAGGGGTTGATTGTTGACCACTTATAACTATGGATAAGAGTACCAGGATAACTAAATTGGGGATAATGAGCGTCTCTGTTAGAAATGATAGGCTTCCAAAGGCTACAGTCATGCCTTCTATTAAGGGTATGCCTAAGGGGGAACTAAGAGGACTTCATGCTATGAGATGAGAGAAGTAGAAGGGAATGAAGAAGTGAGGACACATAAAAGGATAGAGGCCAAGGGTACTTGGGTGAAATATGGAGGGGAAGTATTGGGAATTAGAGGAGGTAGATCTAAACTAGTGGGCATAAAAATTGGGAGTTAGAATGCAATGGGAATAATGGGTGGAAGAGAAATGATAGGAGATGGAGTAAGGGAACCTAGATGGGTGTCTAATGGGTACCTCATTCTGGTATCTTTTGATCTATCGACCACATAAAATCTCATAGGTTATGGTGTTGGAAGCTAATTAGGTTGTGTTTGAGTTATCTAGCATTGTGTGGTTTGGGGTGGACTTTGATATGGACTAGTCATTGGTGCTACCAAAGGATGAGGAATAAAAGAGAGAGGAACAAGTGGAGGAGGTAGAGGTGGAGCTAGATATTGAGGATATAGAGATAATGGTGGAAGTAGAGATATATATGGGGATATAAATCAAGGAGGAAAAGGTGAAGAGATGCCCTATAAGATTCTCTAGGATATGGTTAGATCTATTGGAGTTGTGTCCTCCATATTCTGAGCAAGATCTAGAGGAATTATGGAGGGGACTACTTGAGCCTTCTTACCCTTCTTTTTATTCATTGCTATCTAGGATAATACCTCTTATTCATCAATGACATTCAAATATATCTCATCATCATCTTTAGATTGATGGTCATAGTTAATGTTGAGATGAGTTGATTATTATGCCAAATGGGTTTGGATCACCACTTTATGGTCCCATTGCCAAATATTTCACTTTTATAGGGTGAAAGAGTCTCACCTAATTTCCATATTTTGTATTGAGGGAAAGGTCATGTATATGTGGTGTCATATGGTGATTAGGAGTTATGGGCATTCCTTTTGTTGACACTGTATACAAAATATGAAGATGTCATTCACTAGTTGATAGGCAATCTCTTATTATAATAAGCATTTAGGGACATAATATAATAAGTGAAGGGTGTCTTGGAGGAATCCTATGACTTGGATCACTATGTCATCTTTGTAAAACCATAGTCCTCAATAGCTATGATAGAGTCCTAAATTACCTTTAAGATCCAAGACATTAGAGATTAATTGACTACCTAGTACATTACCAGGTAGAAGTGTTCATAGATGCCCCAAACATGTTGGTGGAATTGGTGTTCATATGGATTTTAGAAGACCACATGGATGGTTGGGCCAAAGGGAACCCACGTAAGAAAGGATGAAGGATTGAATGAGATCATCCCATAGATTACATCTAGTAGGTATTTCATCATGTCTAAGTCACCTCTAGTTTGGGAATTTGCAATGGCATGGACCAACTTGAATTTTATCAATCCTCCTATGTCTAGGATGTTTGAGTGAGTTAGGATCATATATATAAGGGGAACCCATAGCTCATTGATGTACTAGCAATATGGGTTGACAAATAACTGGTTCACTAGGATCATGCCTACTCAAACCTCCTCCTAAAAGGTTTAAACTATGTAAGGATTGATCTTCTCCTTGTTAACCCACTTAGAGTCAGGGTTCTTAGCGTAGTCATGGAGGGCATCATATATTTGGTAGGTGTCCATCTAGGTTGACACTATTTTTGCATCGTATGAGAAAGAGAAGTCTAGGAGGGAGTATTATGCCTTGAATGTGTTTCTAGATATATCAAAAATCTGGTGCCAAGAGGTGGGTGAGCATACCTAGTTATTGATAGTGTTTTACATGTGGATAGCCTTGTGGAAAATGTCACCTAGTAGGTCAACATAAGGAAATGCCTTTGGTTTGGTTGCATCTCTATAGAATCTACACTTCTTATTGGACTAAAAGGTATCCTTATACTCATCCAACTGGTCATCAACATCAATAGGATCTTTGCGGACATACTTGATTACCTTAAATATGTCATTATAGTGCATATACTTAGTTAAACTAGTAGGTAAAGTGGTATCCTAGTATTCATACTCAGCGTTTAGGTTTGAGGACTTATCATCCACTAGAGTAGGATGGAAGGGTAATTTAGGGAGCTTTAAGTGTAGAAAGCATTGGATGTGAGGGCTCTATGGAATTTTAGAAGTAAGTAGTTAGAATTTTTTGTAGTCAATAATGGTAACCATTAATGGGATTCTCTTAGGCTTTATAAGTGCATGCATACATCCCCCCCAAATTAATGGTGTTTGTGAACTCACTTGTGAATTTGAATTTGAGTTGATGGCTAGATTTTCTCCCTTTATTTATAAATCTAGAATTAAATTCAAAGCCCATGATCCTCTACCACCAGTCAAATATAACAATGATTATGGGATTTTTTTAAACTATCTAATCGGGTCTATATTCCCATTACATTAATTCCCAACATGTGTTAGGCACATAGTCACATGTCTTAGAGGCTTCTGAGCTAAGTTTTACCTTATAACATGTGTCATTCATTTATTTGCCCTCCTATTAATGGTCAAAACTTAAGCATGGTTTTGTAATCCATGTCATTCCCCTAGGTTGGGTGAAGTGTCACATGGGGACACATGGCACACCTTAATTGGCCTTTGAGTATCATTTTTACTTCATTCTACACTTCTTAAGGTCGTACATGGTAACTAGTTTATTTATGGACTAGGTGATGTGGTAGCTTCCCATTCAATCAAGCTCTCTCATGTTCTAACATCTCTAACAAGTCTGAAGGACTGATATCTCTAGCTTAGTATGATGTGGCACTTTCCCATTTGATCAGGCTCTTTTGGGCTCTAACATCTTTGATAGGTCTAGGAGACTAGATGATATAACTCCTGGTGACATGGTAACTTCCTATTTAGATGGGCTCTCTTAAACTCTGACATATATGATAGGTTTGGGGGATTAGCCACTCTAATTCTTGGTGGCATGGAAACTTCCCATTTGGTGGGATCTCCTAGGCTTTGACATCCTTGACAAGTCTGGGGCACCAATTATTCTAACTCTTGGTGATGTGGAAACTTCCCATTCAACCAGGCTCTCTTATGCTATAACATCTCTAACAGGTCTAGTGACTGGCCTTCCTGACTCTAGATGTTGTGTCAACTTTGAAATTCATAAAATAACTAAGTAATAACAAAATAATATGATGCATTAAATCTTACTTGTCAAATAGGGAGAACTTGATTTGCCACAAAGGATAATGGTTTTGTTACTCTGGGAAGGGAACTAGACTCTGGGAGATTCAAGTGATTATCAACCTACAACATTAGCACCATGATTTACAAAGAGGGAAATCTCCTTTTAGTTACAAAGAGAAATAATAGGGATTAGTTATTGCTTGAGGAAATCAAGGTAGTGCATATTCTATAGATTTGAGCAGGCATTACCTACAATAATAAAATAAAGGATTGAGAAGCTCTAGTTCATGAATTTTTTGGAGGGGTCCCCCATTTCAAAGGAAAAAGGGGCATGTTGGCTACAACAAAATTATTTACTTGGAACAAATTCATATCCTTTATCATTTTATTTATTTTATATGGATGTAATTCCAAGTATAACTTTCAATAAGTCTCTTATGAATGAATATTAACATCACAATGCCCACAATTCCTTTTAAGATCCTTTTAATAAAACTTAGTAGTGACATTACACTTACCTTTCCATTTACCTTTCTCCTTTGGCTTGGAAATACCTTGTTCAATAAGTAAGCATGGATAGGTATATCAATCTATCTTGATAAAATCCCTCATATACATTCCTAGGTTTGGCCAAGATTACAAGTGTCCTTAGATGGATATGTATTCCAACCAAGTACTTCATCATGATGTCATGGTCTACCTCATTTTTTTAACTCAACCTAACTTATTTTAAAAATCACTTTTATAGTCTTACAAACTTTGGTCTGGTTTTTTTCTAACATATTTCCAATACATGGACCTCTCTTCCTCATAAAAAAATAGGATAAAATTATTTTTTGATCAATACTTTGAATTTTAAATAGGATAAAGCCTCTTAACAACCAAGGTATGAACATAAATCTCAAAACAAGTTAGATAATTATTGATTGATTTTAACCTTGAAAAAGAGATTTTTTGACTCATTGATCTGATACAAGTTAAAATATCTCTTGAGTTGAGTTGTTTAGTGGTCTATCTTTTCTGTATTTACCTCTCCTTCAGATGGGTAGATATAAATCTTTGTTTTACATTTAATGGAATTGGAACATGGTTGGTATGGATATTTTCCTTCTCCTTTGAATATTTTAGAGATTTTAGCTCTTCACTTACCTTCAAAGTTTTCACATAAATACCTAGCTTCACCATGAGGATCCCCATAATATTTTATAACTTATCAAGATTTCCTATGGATATATAAATGTTAGAAACATACACTTCAAATTTTTGGAACCTTTATTTAGTTGTGTGATATTAATCTTCATCAAAATGGGCCATGCTTTTGAATTATGTATTCCAAATCATTGCATAGATATCTTGTTGAAGAGGGACCAAGATACCTTTAACACTTGCACTTATTTCTCTAGTAATAGCATAAATTTTCATAATACCTAAAATACATACAAACCATAAAAAATAATAATAACCAACAATGATACTAATCTAATATATAATTATGTGGATATTTTCACTAAAAATTCATTAAAAATAAATATTTTACACAAACTTGATTGCTAAAGTTTGTTATTTTGTTACACAGATTTATGTTTATGATGTTAAAACTAAATTAAATTATGGATTGTAAAATAACTAGCACACATATGCAAGATAATAAAATTTTAAATCACACACATCAAAAGAGAGATACAAATTACCCTAGAGAAACTCAAGTTAATAAAACCCCATAAGAGTGAGGTGATTCCTCTTCTTGTCATTATCTATTTATAATTACATTGTACTATCACTAATGTCCTTTAGGAGCAACATTTACATTAAACATGATTTAAAATCCTTATTAAATGTTACTTGTTTTCATACACACTACCTATCACACACAACTCAACTCCAAACACCAATCTAATCAAGAAACATTACTAAGAAAACATAAACTAAATACCTAGAAACCACTTGTTTGATTCATGCCCAAATACTACTCAATCACACAATGATGCATTACTTGTATATTCATCAAAAGCCAACATAAATGCATCATGGATTGAAATCACCAATAAAACTAATATGAATAATTTATAGAAGTGGAAATATTTGCAAACATTCATAGGCTTGTCTCTTATCTGTGAGTGAAATGACTACTTCACCCATTATAAATTAATAGTTTCACACTTTATAAGTACATTACAGAACCTTTGCCTATAATAATTGGCTATATTTTTTACCTTTGATGAAAATTTTATTTCTAAAAGTAGGGAGATATTGATATATTATTATCTAGGATGTTCAGATCATCTTAGAACTAATTTTATCTCTATAAACCCCGTTATACTTTCAGATCAAACTCTTGATTATAACTATGTGGGGAAAAATTGTTTATAAAGTGTTACAAGTTATCCAAGTGGCATATTTACATATTAGAGAATAGTGGAATAGTTAGCAAATATTTTTTTAAAATACTAATGCAATATTTAGATGAATAATTAGCAAAAAAATTCAACCTTACATGAAAATATACACACCCTCTAAAAATGTGACTCCAACTATCACCCAAATAAATAGAATCATTACTATTATTTTCTTTAATGAAATTTACATATTAGTTTTTGTGACACATGTAGTGTCGAGATGCACCTGAGTAAAATTACCATTTTTTTTACTCTATCAACTTGTTATAATATGCCACAAATGAAAAATCACTCATTATTCCTTTTTTATCTTCCTCAACAACATTTTCATATTGTGACTTCTTTTGACCATTTTCTAGGTCAAACTATCACTTCCAATTTTTTTTTTAAATTCTTATATTTTTACAATAGTGAGATTTTCATTTTGATATATGCCACATTTTAAATCATCCTCACTTGATGAAATACAACTTTGGATTGTCTATCTCTGCCATTGAATTAATGTACACTAAATGCACTCTTTATAGATTATATAAAAAAATCCTCTACATGCTCTTGTTTCTACTCTTTCTACATGATAAGTGTTGAAAACTTGTCAAATTCAATAGTTTGTGTCTTTTCAATCATATGCATTGACTCCAAAAATGAATCAAAAGAAAAAGTTAAACTTGAAAATACCAATGTAATATTAACCTGATCATCCACTAGCTTCTCAATGGAAGCCAAATGAGCACATAGATATTTTACATGTAGGAGGAACTCTAAAATAAAACCTCCCTATAACATAATTTTAAAAGAAAGAAAAAAAATCAAATATAAATCCATTATGGATTTAGATGCTTGATATTTTGAGCTTAAAATTGTTCACAAGTCAGATGCTTTAATTTCATTTCTATCCTCAAGTACTAAATTATCAGCAATAGATAGTTTTAACAACATTAAATCTTCCCCATGTATTTTATCATAGTATTTAACACTATTTCTAGGTGATTCTTATTAATATAGCACAATTTGATAAATGTTTCTCTGGTTACATACTATAAGTATTTTATGACTCCAAAAATTATAGTTTTTACCATTTTTTTAAAACACAGTAATAAATGTGGAATGGTAGTCATTTAACTTAATAAAAGACCTTTTGACCTCTAAAATAAATATTTCACGAAATAATACTTTAAAAAAAAATCTTTGCTATTAGTTTTATCTCCCTTAACAAGACTACGTTGAAATTTTCTTTGATCTAGAGTTATTTTTATTCTCTAGATACATAATTAACTTATTTCCAAGCAATTTTAAAGTAATTTTTAGTATTTATTAAATTTTAAAATGCATAAAATTTAAAAATAATTTAATATATTTAATTTATAAGTGAATTCAGTGATTACCTTAAATTTTCATATCTTTTAGAAATTTATATCAAAACTTCTAATAATCTATTACATTGGAACTTGTCATGTAGCTACAAATCTTACGTAGTTTTTCACCAAGCCGTCATGCATTTATGCACCAAAATTCACCCTAAAATTATATGTTTTCTATATACCAATATCAGTGGCACTATTCAAATGTTTTTAATCCTACTAACCAAATCTAGTTTGAAGGAAAAAAGGCACCCAAAATTAGGCAATCATGTATAGTAATCATGCCTAGACATAAATTTATCTTGTTCAGGAAATAGATTAACTTAAAATTATGTCACCTCACTCTAAATTATAAAAAACATGTGCTTAATATTATTTTCACACATTTTTTTAATTTTCCACACTCTAGTTTGCATAGAGAATGAGCACTTAACCAACAAAAGTAAGTCATCTAACAAGCAGATATAATAAGCACTCAAGAAATAAAAGGTAAACTTAAGCTAAAAGAAGGAGAAAATCTCAAGCAATAAAATAAAAAAAATAAAATAATAGATTATTATCTTTCCTTTATGACTCACCCCTTCTTTAGGTATCCCATGAAGAATAAAATCATCCACAATAGAATAAATATGTATAATTAATATTATTTTGAAAACTACCATAAAAAAACTTCAACACTTAGAATAGGAACACCCTCCTTCTAAATTCAAACAAATGAATAAAAATTCTTTAAGATTAAATAATTTTTATCACATGCTTCCTCTCACCAGCTAGGTTCCTTATACATCAATTATAGGTTTATCAAGGAAAAATAATTTATTATACCTTCAAAAAAATCACACAGGCTTGTATCTAGGCTCTTAAATATCAAAGCTCTAATAGCATATTATTTTATTAAGTAATCCATTTTTTATTACATAGAAACATGGTTAAATATATAGACATATAAAGCCATTATAAACTAGGAAACAATAGTCATAAATAAGGAAGTAAAGCTATCTCCTAAATACACTATGTGTAATAATATTATATCATTTACATGATAATATTAATCCCTTAAACCAAGTATTAAAAAAAACTAGTCATTTTAGGATTTATTACAAGATTATAGAGAGAGCTAATTTAGTACCTTATTCCTAAGTAACTTATTTTAATATCTAATTTGTATAAATTAACATGTTTCTTTGCTTTACTTAATAAATGTAAGTAATATTATAAATCTAAATCAATGATTTGATCTATAGATATCATAGGATTCTTATGAAAAATAGTTAAGTATCTTTGGGAATGCTTATTTATTCAAGAGTATAATAAGGGATTTTAAACCCTATTTATATAGGATATTAGAATACAAAGCATGCATGTTGAAAGTGGAATGAATTGAGAAAATTATTAATTAGACCAGTGAAATTATAAAAATATGGCATAATATTTTACCCTAATTTGGTTTTAGAAACCCTAATAGGATACAAACTGGTAGAATAATTTAAATTAATAAATGTGACATTGAAGCATACATCTAGATGTAAAATAAGAAACTAGTTACAATGATTTGATAAGTGGCATATAATAAATATAGTACATACAAAAAAGGGATGGGTACATAGATTTTTTGGTTGATTATTTGACTATGACTATATTTTGGCTATGTGAAATCGATTAAATCAAACATGTGATTCATCTTATTTAGGAATTGTGTTTCTATTTGTACTAGGTTTGTTCTATTAGATATAGGTCAATATCAATAATTGATACTAATATGTTTGATTGGTAGTACCTTGTGCCAAAAAATAAGTTCAGTGACCATACGATATCTGATACATATTTTAAATCTCTATATATGAGACATTAAAACCTGATGATGTGTGTATATATATAAATCAACCTCCTTCACTTTGAAACCCTAGGTGTGCTTGTGAGGGATATATAATCTACAAAAACTAGGCAGGTATAATAGGTTGAGATAAACCCAATCACCCATGTTTTATGGTTGATTTTTCCCCATGTAGATGATACTCCAAAGAGGTAAATCAAGCCACACATACCTCTTCAACCTAATTTTATTATATGATTGTGATCCTTCGCTATATACATGTAGCTAATGAATTAGATTTGATACTTGGTAATGCTTGCATTGACTTGGATTTGGTATGCATCATACTTGGTTTATTACTAATCCTAGTGATAAATTTATAATTTGGAAAGAGTAGGACATATTTTCTTAATGTGTATTAGTGTATATATCTTTACTAAATAAGTTTCAATTCCCCTCTTAAGTGAGGCCTTAATTTGTATATATTAGTCCAACTAGGTAATTTATCATCCATCAACAAACTAGCCAGATGGGCCAACATTAAGGAAAGGTTTGATTTTACAAATTAGTTGTTACTAGGAAAGAGTTGGTACCAGCTAAATTAGGTTAGTGTCGATTGGTGATAATGATTAGACTAGATGATACTGACTTGTGTACATTCACACTAAATTGAAGGCTTAGAGATGTATGTTTAAGATATTAATTAGGTTTAAAATAGATAGTGAGGTTCATATAGGTGTGTGACAATAGAATTGAAGAATAAAAATCATAAAGTAGCATGTAGGTTTAAGATAATGGCAAGTTAGGAATATGGTTTTGTGCTCAAGTCATGTGTGATAAATATGTTTCAAGATTTTAATTTTGAAGTAACTAATACCATATTTTAGTATATAAAAATTCCCTCCTTTTATTATAGTAAATGAATTTATAGAGTTAAAAGGAAAATATGTATCCAAGTGTTTACAACACATTTTATATTTGGTGTTAAGCTCCAATTGTGTATATTAATCAATATTAAAATTTACAATCAACATGTGGTAATCAATTTCCATAGATTGAAAATTTTAATCTAAATCTAAATTTTTGAAATTTTTAAAGAGTGAGGAAAGAGTACACTATGTGTTAGTGAAAATCATGTTTTCCTTTCAACTTGTTGGAGATTATGCTTCCTTGTTGAAGGATTTAGACAAATTGTGCTTCCGTGGTGAATCACATGGATATTTAGGAGTGACTATGTCCCAAATTTGTTTTAATATGCAAGCCCTTGGGCTAAGAAGTTAACATGTCCAAACCCCATGATTATGGAGAGAAAGTATGTATTTTACTAACCTAAATAACTATTCATGAAATAAATAGGAACCACATGATAGGATCACGAAAGGAAAAATGAATCAACCATTGTATATGGATTATAGATTCAATTTTATATTTTCAATCAAGTTCACTCCATGTTAAAAAAATGTATGATTGAAATAGAATGAATATTATTTGTTTCCACATCATGACCATGAGTTTGATTGTATATTTTTTCTCAAGTTCTCTCAATGTATGATAAATTCATGATTGAAATGGAATGAATAGTGTTCATTCCCCCATCATGACCTCATATTTGATAAGTTTGAAGTGGAATGATAACCATTTGTCATTCAACTATAAACTATGTTGTTGTGTATGTGTATGAACTAGTATTGTGCCCCCTAAATTTTTACTAGTTGATATAGTATGTTATACATCTATATGTTGAATCTATGAACCTATATCTCAAATATATGTGTATATGGAAAAATTTAATTCTTGATCGTATAAATTGTGTACATATGTCAATATATATGCACCCAAATATGTATGAATCTATACTCGAGTATTTTTAGATTGAGTTTACATGTATAGAATATGCCCCCATAATATGTAATGATTTACCAATATATGCCATTTAACTACCATTTGATATTTGAACCATTATGAATTTATAAAATTTGTACTTTGATATGATTTTATATTCATAGAAGCTTATGTCTCTATGAAAATCTCACTATAATGCTCCCTTTTAAGATGAGGGATGTATCTTTTAAGTCACTCATCTTAAAAGAAGATTCAATTAGATCATGTCATGTATAAAGATAACATCATGTAATATCATGTAACATGTGTATAGTAAGTCATCATATTTATGTATATGTCAATCAAGGAATGTATGTAACCATGTAATAGGGGGAATATAAGTTATATATATATATATGAAGCAGAGAATAGAAGGATAACCAAATGAGACTATGTAGTAATAGTGTACAAGATGGATCAAGATCATGACACCATGTAATGTCAACAAGCTCAAAAATTGTAACAAGATTAAGTATATATATATATATATATATATATATATATATATATATATATATATATATATATATGAAGCATATAATAAAAGGATAACCAAATGAGACTATGTAGTAACAGTGTACAAGATGGATCAGGATCATGACACCATGTAATGTCAAAAATCTCAAAAATTGTAACAAGATCAAGTGTTATTGTCATACACATGGCCAAGGGCCACATACAAGGGACATAAATATGTTACAAAAAAAAAAAACAAGTCCAAGTGCCAGACATAAGGGACATAAATATGTCACATCAAACAAGGCCCAGGAGCCACACATAATATTCCAACACAAAATCAACCTATCATATCATAGAGTAATAGAATCGATGAAGCACAAAATAAGTAAATACTAATATACACCATCCATATGTATCAATGTCACATCATTTTAGAATAACATATATATGTAGCACTATGTATGATATGAGTAACTAGTAAGATGTGTAATAAATATATATGGCTCAACATGGTAAAAGGTTATATAAATATTTAACCTATAATAGTGAAATCTATAGAATTAGATGCCCCTAGTATTGGCATGGCCACTGAGTAGAGGAAATTTTAATATCTATATGCCCATGTCTACTTGTATGTCTTACTTCACACTCATATACCATGAAATGCATGTGTGTAAGATAATAATATTCCATGTATCAAACATGTGATAAATAACATATGAAAATAATGTAATCTAGTAATCATGTCATGCTTAGGTCTTAATTTTGGTTTTTTGAAATATTTTAAATGTTTTTACATTTATTTATTTTTAAATTTTTCATATTTTTTTGAAGTATCTGAGATTAGTGTTAATAAACTTTTGCATAATTCATCCTTGTCGATATCAAATTCAATATATCATGGCTTATCCTAAAAAATATGTAATCTCATTGAATTATCTTTCATTGTCTTTAATTGTTCACACTATGTTTTTGTTGTTATGTTTGAGTATCATTCATTTTTATAAGTATCATTTCCAATGTGTTGATTTTTTATCTTTTATTCATGTGAGAAGTAAATATATTGATATGTTTTATTCATTAAAATTGACATCAGTTATAACCATTGTAGAAGGTGTAAGAATGTGTTACCCATATGGATGTATCAACAACCTTTGTACCATAAGCAATTGGTATGGTAATATGTCCAAATAATGTACCATGATGTGGATTGAATAAATATTCAATGTTGAGCCCCAAGTGTTGTAATAATGCAACCATACATATATTTTTAAGTTAGTCTTCATCAGTCTAAATTTGTTGTCAATAAAAACCTTCTATATATGTTTTAATGGTGAAAGACTCATATTGAGGATTTATTTTCTCATTGTATTTGTATATGGTGTCTTCATGGAGATTGATGAGAGTGGTTCTAATTGATTTTGTATTACTTTAAACATGCCTTCATTCTTGTATCTTTAAATCTACTTTTGTAATGCCTTGTAATGATCTATATCATTCTATGATTCTATGATAACCATAATATGATTTGCATTCTTTATGTGAGATATGTCTCACGGCTTGATGTCTGGTATATGGTAATGTGATGAGATTATGATGAAGTAAAATTTAAAATGTTGTTTGTGTATCTTGAAAAATTATTACTTGTAATGGTGTTGGTGCCTTGGTATCCTCCATCTCCACGTTATTTATTGAGATATATGATCACTTCTTTGTCTAATTCATGATGGAATTAAATGTTGCATGTGCCTAATGTGAGATGGTATTATAAATATTGTTTAAAGTTTAAATATATTGGTAATATTTCATCATTACCTTTATTTTACCTAAGAAAGCATGTGATTGAATAGGCAATTTTTAATTTTACTCTTTTGTTGTATATGATTCATCTCATATTTTCCATCTCTAATGAAGGTTAATAGAGTATGAAATAAATATTTATGTAAAGGGTTTAAGTTTAACATTCATAGTTTATCATATATCATATCTTCCATGTTTGTATCTTCATCACTGCTATCATAAAAATATTTGACTATTCCATCATGATATTTTAAATTTACTAGTAAAGGAAGACCAGGAATAAGTTTCAACAACATTGTATTAACTTTTGGTTAATGGTGTATAGTTGCTTTGTATGTTATGAATTGTTCCTTGTCATTTTTCAGTACTTGATTCATTTGTCTCATGGGTATGCATCTAAGATAATGAAACCATTTGTGATGGAGGAATGATGGTATGATATTCTAATTGTGATTATGATTGGTCCCCATTATTAGTTTGAGTCATCTTGAAATATTTGAAAGGGTTCTCATATTTTGATTATGTGTAATAATAACATTCATGCATGAATTTGATACATATATGTAATATTGATGATATTTCCTCCATAGCATGTATCCAGGTTCATGCCAAAATAAATTTTTAATGTAAAATATTACACATAACATGGAAGGTAATAGGTATTGTCATGGGACCTAGTTTCACACCAATCATATGGATCCAATTATTTGGTTTTAAGTGTTTTCAAATCCTTTTATGATTTAATATTATTTATTAATAATAGCCACACTAATCCCCAATAGTTTTAAGAAGGGATTGTTACATATATAATCAAATACCATTATTTACCAAGACATGTTTAGCCAACTTACTTTGCCCTTGAACTTGTGTGAATAATTATAGATTTTTCTCTATTTATCATTTTCTTGGTAAGTATTCTTTATTTAAGGCAGTGCATTTGTCATTATCTTTGAATATATTCAAAATAAATGTAAGCGATGCAAGTTTTATATCACTAGGGAGAGTTTTTTATTTCAACACCTTATATAAGATATCTTTTTAGACCATTAATCCTTCTAGTAACTCTAAGATAGAAATTTTAGCATTGTTAGTATTGAATTGATCGATGATGACATACCCTTTGGGTTGATTATCTTGGTTTATAGGAGGTGGATGGGGATGAGAAGGATCATGTTGGATACCTCTTTTCAGTTGTGTATGATTTTGAACCCTACCTAGTCTAGTGTTGACAACATAGATCACATAATCTAAAATAATCCATTGATGAATAATGGGAATGGGAGGGTAACTAGTGTAACCTTGAGGTCTAGGGGAGGAAGAATAAATGGATTCATGCATGCCCTTTAATGTTGAGTGTAAAAAGAGTAAATTTGGATTATATGTTGCAAAAATATGTGTTTAGGGATGGTTTGGATTTTTCATTATTAATTTTAGACTTTTTAGTTTATTTATGTTTGATCCATTTGTCTCATTTACTTACATAATTGATTCAAATAAGATACACTATCCATGTAAAAAAATGATAAGAGTACCTTCATGCCTTGTGTTAACCAAAAAAATTCATTCAATATGGCCATGAATAATGTGTATTATTATGGAATAATAAAAGATCAGGTCTAAAAATACAACCCTAAGGATGAAATCCAACAACCTAGAAAGATGAAACCATAATGGATACCTTGGGCTTGACATGATTTGATGTGTGTATTGGTTTACCAAAATGTTTTATCCTAATTTGGTTTTAGAAACACCAATAAGATAGAAACTAATAGAGTAATTCAAATTGATAAATATGACATTCAAGCATACATATGGATGTAAAATATTAAATATGGTTGCAATGTTTTGACAAGTAGCATTTACTAAATATATTAAGTACAACAAAGGGATGAGTACTTAGATTTTTTAGTTGATTATCGGACTGTGACTATATTCTAGTAGTGGAAAACAAACTAAAATAGCATGTGATTCATATGGTTCAATAATTATGTTTTTTCTACATTGGTTCGCATTTGTCAAATCTAGGTTAGTATTGATAATTGATATCACCTGTCATATTAAATAGTGACCTATACTTAAATAAGGTTAGTGACCATATGGTCACTTGTGCATGTCTTTTAAGTTTATGTATATCCAAAATTGCACCCTAATGATATGATTTTTTTTATAAATTGACCTCCTTCACCTTGAAACCTTAGGAGTGGTTGTGAGGGTGATAAATATTTAAAATTTTAGTAAATATTAATGGGTTGATTTAAATCCAATCACCCTCATTTTATGATTGACCATTACCTATGTATTTGATATTCTAAGGTAGGAAATTAAGTCACATGTAGTTCTCCCACCTAATTTGATTATGAAATTATGCTCCTTTGATAGATGTATGAAGTTAGTGATTTGAGTTTGATACTTGAAAATGCTTACTTTAACTTGGATTTGGTATGATTTAGACTTGTCTTGTGAATGTTCATAGTGATAGATTCATAATTTGGGAAGAATAGGGAATATTTTCTTAATGTGCAATAGTGTATAGATGTGTATCAGATAAATTCTAAATCACATTTCAATTGATACATTAATTTGTATATATATGAGTCAAATTGGGAAATTTAGCATTCCACTGAAACACTAGGTAGATAGACTAACCCTAAGGAAATGTCTGAATTTAAAAAGTAGTCATTGTTGGGAAAGGGCCAATATCTACTAGTGATATTCACCAAACTTAATAGTACTAACCTGTGTATATATAGACTAGACTAAATGTTTGGAGATGTTTATGTATGATATTAATCAAGTTTGAAATAGATATTGGGGTTCTTTTAGGTGTGTGATATCATAATGGAAGGGACTCATAAGGTAGCATGTAGGTATGTTATAAAGGTGAGTTAAGACTATATTTGTGTGTTAAAGTCATGTGTGGTAAATTTGTGTTAATCTTGTCATTTTTAAGTACCTAATACCATATTTTAGTATCTACACATAGTAGTATGTTAGATAGATGGATCATTAAATGTAGAAGAGGACCTATCACATAATTTATTGAGGGGAGTAAAAAAATGGAAAGAATGACAAAAAGTGCATATATATATGTGAACATTTATGGAATAATGTTTTAAATAGGTTTGAAATGTGTTAGAGTGGGTCAAGTGGAGTGTAATTATTTTGAAACAAGAAACATAACATGTGTAAATGATGTGCATTAAATAATGAAGGATGGTGCATATATTTTGGGAAGCATGTTTGTAGGCTTGATGTGCAAGGAAAAGTTATGAAAAGGACATGATGTGCATGACCTAGGAATACATAAAGAAGATATGGAAAATAATTTGGATAACACCACTTTAAGAGGGAAAAACATAGAGAAAATGAATGGGGTATCTGAAGTAATTATTTCATGAAGGGTTAAAAGAGTATAATGATGCATTAAAAATGGTATTTTACATTTGAGTTTGAAGATACAAAACAAAAAGAGAATATTTAATCAAGGAATACCAATGATATTATAAAATATGTGATGAAATCATGATATTAAAGATGAGCTACAAATAGGGGTGCATGATGGTAATAGGATATGTCATCATGGGTTACAAGCTACACAAATAGGTGATGCCATGAAGATGAATGAGATAAGTTGGTTGAGTGGATCAAGGAGTTTGATTCAGTTTTTCTACATAAATTCAACCATTCCATAGGAAGTCATGGTGAAAGACTTGAAAATATATGTATAATGGTGATGAGAAGGAAAGAGAGAATACATGGATGTGCAACATAGATAATTAATTATAGAATAACTTAGAAGGTGAGGAAGCATTGTCACAAGAGAGATTGTAGATACTTGAGAGACCACCACTAGAAAAGAGGAAGAAAGAGAAGAAACCTTTGTTCATGACAACAGTCATGTCACTTATAGAATTGGTAATGGAAGGAGAGAAGTTGGTGAAATGTTCAATAAGTGATGTGGTTGAATATTTAAGCAATAAAAATAATATTCACATCAAATATTTATGGACATGGAGTTTAGTGTTACAATAAGATTGAGTAATGTAAGGGGTACTTCATATCTACATTTGTTGTGGAGACTAATGAGATACCATACTTTGAGAAGCTATAGGATCTAAATAATTACATGTTAATGAGCACACATAATGGAAGGTCAATGAGGGTTTAAAAAAAGCCTCACATAGACATTTTCTTCTTCAATTTTAAGAATTTTTCATGCCATGGTAAAATCATGAATGTGATCATCTACATCTTGAGAGTCTTCTCTAGAAAACTTTGGAAAGTCATTCCTTGAAGCTGAAGGCAATTCATTATATTGGCCAAAGTCAAAGAAATAAAAAATATTCCCCATGTGATGGTAATAAAAATTGTGTTGGTTAGAGTTAATTCCATTTCTTGAATCAAAAATATATAGGCACTATGTACCTCCCTAGTAGATTCACCAAAAATTATAGGAAATATTTTATGTCATTGTGCTTTCTATCAACACTAGAAAACTACACACAATGGTTCTAGATGTCAATAAATCCACAAACCACCTTGGGACCCCCTAGGGGCCATTTTCACCCCTTGAGACCAAAAACCCAAGCTAGCATGGCCCACTGACTAACCCACCATTTAACCCAACTTAGCCTTTTGACTCTCAACCACTGACGGTCACCCTAACCATTGACGGTCAGGACTGACCTTTGATGGTTAGGTTCCCACCACTTGAATATTCAAATTTCAGTCAACTCTAGCTTTTTTTTTTATATTTAACTCATCTAATTCATGTACGAGCCAATGCATGTGAAATCTAAAATTGAACTACTTGTTGAACCTCTTGTTAACATATTGTTGTACCTCTCCTTCCTTCTTATAAAAAGAGAGGAGGAGACGGTGAATTAGGATCTATAATGAAGTGATCATCATTCACATCTAGAGCTAGAGCCTCTTACATCAGTGTTCTCTTTTGTAGGTATTCTCCCAATGAACTATCAAGTGCGATAAATATCTAAAGTATTACCACCTATTGGCCAACAACCAAGTATTGTACCCTATCAAAATTACTTCGTACTCCACTAATCCCTCAAACACTCATCAAGCTAAGTATCTATTCTCACTAATTAGTTACTTTATTTCTATTTCATGATCAACCTAGCCCAAACCCATTTCTCAGAATTCCATTTTGTGTCCTAATTAAAATAGCCTTCTCTTGACCAGTCTTAACCCATAGTAACCATTGATGATCACCCTGATCGTCGATGGTCTGTCCCAATCATTGATGGTTAACCTAACCACTAATGATCACACCAATTGTTGATGGTCACTATGTGATAAAATAATAGAAATCTATTTTCACCCACTGGACCTTAAACAAATCTATTTCTCAAACCTTTTCCTTGACCATGAAACCCTACTTTATTTTTTGAGCCATACTTGATTCATTTATCATTAATATTAACCCACTTATTGCTATAATTAATCAATTTCATATATTATTTTATCAATTACTTCTTTTACTTAGTTTCAGTACCTTCTAATATATGCAAGTACTTTATATTTCTATTTATGAACTTGATTATTTAAAAGTGTGGATTGACAATCTCCAAGGAAGCTCATGCTTCTTGGATCTAGCTTGGTAGGCAATCCACCCTACTATCTAGCTAATCAACCATTCTTTTGAGTGTTTTCTTATCTGTAGGTCATTCTTCCCAAGCCAAAGAGGAGTATCTATAATCATCTACATCAATACACACACAACATATCAGGGTTTTGTAACATACCCCTCTCAAGTTTCTTTTCATTTCCTTATAAATAACATAAGTGAAATTTATTTAAAACATTTTGGCATACCCAGTAGGACCCTTGAGTCTTTTCTTGGGTTCATAGTTACATATAGGTACTTCTTATTGTTTTTATACTCATATAATGAAATCAAAATTTCTTTTTGGGCTTAAAATTGATTGCATCCATTGTCTCTTTACTTATTTTATCTCACATAACTTAATTAAGGTAAATTAATCAACTATAATTTCACTCTTGTCACACACACAAGACCAAACCACTTACATATAATCAAGTATCAAACATTGACATAATGCCCAAATGGGATTTCATTACCTAGTGGTTGCCTTTCTTGACTATCCTACTTGGATTTTACCACTAAGGGGAGAACTAACTTAGATCTCTGGTTGAGTATAATATATGGAAATCGGTATATCTTAGCCAAACACATGACATTCTTATCACTATGGTGTGTGAAGTGAGGGGGCAGGCCCCAATATCAATATGTGTACTGATCTCCAATACAAATCCCTTTGTGAGCCTAAACACAACCTGAAACCAACCATAGACTTCTTTTCTAGTACCCACTCTACAATCCAAGTTCAGTCATATAATTATTAAAACTTAAGGCATAAGCCACAAGAGAGACTAAAAATAACCTTAGGATTTAACATGCTTTCGTGTGTGTTTTAATTCCTTGATTTTTCTTATCTTCCCTTTGTTTGAGTTATGATATTGCTTGTATCTTCTTATTTTCCTTACTTGCATGGTTTTGACTGGGAAATAACTAAGAAACCAAGAAATTAAAGACCCACCTCCTAATCACCCATCTTCATCTTCTCACTCACCTATGGAGTACATCTCAAATGCAAAGTTTTCCTCATCCTTTTGTGACCCCAACCATCCCTCAGTTAATTGCCCAAGGTGATGTGTATTTCACCAGCTTCTTGGATAACAACCCCATATTCCTCCAACATTACCTTAACACCATATCTCACCATACCCATACTTTGGTTCCACCTATTGACTAGCCCTAGGGCATGTCATCCTACCTTATGGGTGACACTTTTGTGGCCACCATCTCCATTCAACCTCTAGTCACTCAAGCATCATCTTCTACCCACAATCCTACCAATACCACTATCCAAAACCAACCCACTCAACCAAGCAACACCCAAGCACCTTCTTCCCTAGCTAATAAACCTCTTAGTATAAGAATAACCTAAACTTTATGAACTATCACTTCCCTTACTATAGGAGTACCCTCTGCTAGTTCCACCACCATTCCTCCCATTTCCAACCTACCTACCTCCACTCTTTTTTAGAGTTTGGTGGTTCCCACACCTTATACCCTTCCACCCATAAATACCATAGTGACCACTTACCCTATATCTACTAACCCAACCATACCTCCTACCCAATCTATGTTAATGTCTCAAAAAGTTCCCATTACATAGAACCCGAGCTATGCCCCTAACCCACAAGGGTATGTACCTCTACCTTTCACCCAACTACCTATCTCCATGTATTCATATATGGCATCATCCCAACCAACCATGATCACATAACAATATGTGGTATCTTCTCAACCCCCCACCATCTACCCATATGTTGTACCTACTTAGACCCAACACAACCTACCTTATAACTATGAGAGTGCACAACCCCAAACTAACCTTGTCAAAATGTTAATGGACAAGATGACTACTTTAGAGTCATCCATTGCTGGATCTCATAAGATTTTTTCATATGACCAAATTTGTAATGAACCAATTCACCCATCCATACCCATTCAACCATATCCTCCTCAATGGGAAATTTTGAAGTTTTTGAAGTTTTAGAGTAAAGAGGACCCCCCACATCATCTAAAAAAAATTAGGCATTCATGTTATATGATATCCTAGGATGATTCTCTCCTTATTTGTACCTTCCCCATGTCTCTATTATGTCTAAAACTAGATTGGTATAATGTTATTACAAAGCACTCCTTTTTTTGCCCAACTAGCTCAAATTTTTTTAGATCACTTTTCCATAAATATATCTAATAAAGTCTACATCACTGATTTCTACTCCATTCAAAAATTTAATGATGAATCCATTGTTGACTTTGTGGCCCATTGGAGAAGTATGATAAACCAACTCTCCTTCTCTCTAACCCAACCCAAGCTGATTGAAATCTTTGCTTGAGCCTATGCCAAACACATCTCCTCTACTTTATGGGTCCAAAGCTTCAAGATCTTTGATGAAGCTTTCACCATGGCATGAAAACTAGAAAACATGGCCATTAATGAGGGGAAGTTGAAATTGAAAAACAAGAATTCCACCTTCAAATCAAATGAGGCTTCCTCATCTAAACCCAACAACCAACACCAACACCAACCCCAAAAATAAGGGAACTATGAATATGGTTATCCTCAAGACCACCCCTCCACCCTGTTGTCAACTAATCCAACTCTTCCAATTCATCAAATAAAAATACCAAGAACCCAAACTGTAACACCCAGAAGCAATTTATCCCACTTGAGGAGTCATATGCTTCAGTCTTGGAGAAATTTTTAAAATCCAATATCATACAACTCCCTCCGATCAAATCTCCACAAAAATTTGATTCCTTTCATCTTGTACCTAGTTGGTACAAGGAGAAATAATTATGCACCTTCCACTGAGTCATTGGACATGATGTTAGTAGGTGTAATACCTTTAAGAACATTGTCTAAACTCTAATTGACAAGGGGTAACTTATGTTGGATAACCCCAATGCATCCCTGAACCAATCACTTTAAATCTTTAGATAACCATTTCTCAACCACACTCCTACCAACAATAAAAATAAAGTAGAATCCTCTCATAATCATGAGACACATACTATCAATATGGTTCTTAGTGAACTCATTACTGAGGAAACCATTGACCCAATCACCTCTTCCCTTACTCCACTTATTGAGGTAGTGGAGTCACCAACCTCTCCTTTGATATACACATTAGAGGAGGAAACCATTCCCACCCTATCATTTTATTTAATCATATAACAATCCACTCTTCCTTTAGTGACCACTCCTAAGGAAGAAACCACTTTGCCTACACCTCCCACCAAGGAGTTATCTTCCCAAATATTGGATCCTATTGATTAGGAAAAGGATGAGATAATCATTCCTTCCCATCAACCCCTGATTCTATCCTTTTAATCCACCACTGAGGGATTTAGACCCATCTATAAACCCTTCTCTAGACTGGCTAAAATGTAGAATTCATATCTGATCTTAACCTAGATCGAGCCACCTTTTTGAAATAGCTTAGACTCTTGTATAAAACCAAATGGGATCATTCTTTATCATATTAACCTACTCTCAAATCCACTATCACCACAACCTAACCATTGGACACCTCTACCCATCAAACCATAGTATCACCATCAGAACCAAACTCACCCAACATTACTAAATTACCCCCCCCCCCACCATCCCAACCAAACCCACCTAGAACCTTGGCATATTTACTACACATAACCTTAGTCACCCATTATTAAATTTGGATTAAAGCCCACTAAACCTATTAATCAAACCCAAAGCTAAGCCAACCAAGAAGGTAAAACCACCTAGGAGCCCAAAAACCAAAACTCTACCTCCCCTTTCCAATTTTCCCTCTATTATGAGACCTTATCCCTCTACCTTAATTGGGAAAACAAACAACCTAATAAAAACCCAACCACCACTTTTGATTACACCATCACTTCATCCATAACTATTTTCACTGAGCCACCCATGAAAATACCCCTATCTCCCAACTATCTATAAATAAACCACTTATCCCCTAAATGTCTACCCCATAACCTTATAACCCCAAAACCTCAACCTCTCTATGAAAACCTAAACCATACACCAAGGACACCCCTTCACCCAATTCTTTGACCATTAAAACCACTCTTAAAAGAGCTTCCACCCCCACTAACAAACCTAATTCCTCCATGCCTCTACCACCATTATTTGAGTCTTACTCCACCATTATATAGAGGTTATTACAAGTATCTTGTTTAACCTTACCACCTATCAGACCATTTAACCCACACAGTCCTAAATCATCTTAGTACAATGAAAAATTAGTATGTTCATACCATAAGACACTTGGGCATGACATGGAGAACTAGAAATCTTTCTAAGTGATAGCCCATCATCTATACCACGAGGATAACTTATTATCAGATGAGCCCCTTCTAAGCCTAACACTGATCTAAGAACCAATAGCCATCGGCCAAAACCTACTTGTCCCTACACCCTCACCTTAGAGTGAACAGGAACTGAAGAAATCACCTATCCTGACTCTTCCTCCAATTCATACCATCCATATGGTCACATGATCACAAGCTCAACTAAAATATAAGGGGAAGACAAAGGTGTCCATTCCATGGACATATCCTTCTTCCTCCACCCAACCACCCAACCAACACCAAGTACCTTTACCTTAAACCAAACCCGAAGTATTTATCTTGGGACCCTCTCACTCCAATCCATCAAAATAAATCTAATGATTTTATATGAACTAATCAATATCTCAACCCACCACCACCAAGTAATGATAGAAGTACTAAAATATATAGAGGTGAGGCTAGAAGACCCTTAACCTTTAGTAGCCTTTGTTGGATCTCTCCACCTTTCTAACCTTGTCACCTTTAAGAATTCATAAATACCTTCCATCGATCTAGATGACCTAGATCCTCCCCTCTTCATTACTTCCTATATCAACTAGACCCATGTCAAGAGGGTTATGATTGATGGGGGACCTAGTATCAACATCATCTCCTCCCATAACTACAACCAAATCCAATTACCTGAGAACATCATGTCAAAAAACTTAGTGGTGTTTCAACAATTCAACAACACCATGGCCATGACTTTAGGAATTATTGTCCTTCACATTCACCTAGGATCCCATATGCTTCCTGAGCTCTTTTATGTAGTGGAAAAATAATTCTAGTATAATGTCTTATTGGGATGCCCTTGGATTTATTCTATGGGTTGTGTGTCATCTACCCTATATCGATGCATCAAATTTGAGCATGAAGGTCAATTTGTTACCATACAAGCTAACCCTAGTCCCTTTATATCATGCAACATGATGTACCAACCCAATGATGTTATTCTTCCTCCATCTAACAAACCTTCACTAATAAAAGATGAAATCCCATTTCCTTTTAATAATGAAGCATCTATTAGTTATTCTATCCATTCCAACCAAATCCACATAATGGACCCTTTGGAATCAACCTTCTAATGTCTTTCATTAGGAGAGTATCACCTTCTCACCCTTGATGCTTTCCCTACTCCCAAAGAGTATGAGAATCTTGACCACCAATCTGATTATGACCCCAATATTGGAACCATTGTTCCTTTTAGACCCTAACTTGTCAAACTAATTTCATCTATGGGGGACTTGATAAACCCCTTGACACTTCTACCACCTTGACCATTTACCTCTAGTTTTTCCTATCTCGATAAACCAAAATTTTCCAAAACATACCTCTACAAGTGCGCCTGGAAGGGATTTGGTCTAGGTTAGTATAAACACAAGCTATACAATTTGCTTCCAATTAAAACCCAAAAACCTCATGAAAATCATGGCCTTGGTTTCACACCACCTAAACAACAAACCAACCGACCACCCATTACTATCATTGATGAGTAAATCCCATCCTCACCATCCACTCCACCATCAATAGCTGAGGATTCTAACATCATCCCCCCTAACATTTTTTTTCATAACATGATCAGCATTAAACCCCTAACTTATCAAAAGGATGGGGAAACCATAAACATTCCTCTAACCCATATTGAGATGATAAGAGATGAATCTCCTACCATTAATACCATTTAGTGTCAAGATGATGATTCCATTCTCACCTATCTTGGTGCACCAGATTCTTCTATCCATAAATCCCTTCCTCCTGAGACTTCAACCATGTTGAGAAAATCCACCATGGATATCAATTTGGGTACTCTAAACAACTTTTTCATTATTAAAAGTGGCCAATCACTCAATTTTGAAGAGCTTCAAGACTTCCCCTCCTTCTTTTAGTACCATAACATATCATTTGCTTGGTCTTATAGTGACATTACAAGAATTGACCCCTCTATCATTACCCACAACATAGTTACCAATAGTGATGCCAAGCCCATTAGACAAAAAATTTGATGAATGTACGCTCACATACCCTTCTCATTAAATAAGAGCTCTAACATATTATATCTACCAATTTAACTCAAACCATTGACTACCCTCAATAGGTCTCAAATGTCTGCCTATCACCAAATCCATAGGGGGACTATGCATTTATGTGGACTTTTGTGACCTCAACCTTGCTTGCCCAAAATATGACTTTCCTTTACCAAGCATTGACCAACTAGTTGATCTTACAACTGGAAATGAGATGTTATCTATCATGGATGGATTCTTGCGTTACAATTAGATTCTAATTACCCATGAATATCAACACAAAACTACCTTCATTACCTCATGGGGTAATTTTTGTTATTGGGTCATGCCTTTTAGACTAAAAAACATTGGCACAACCTACCAACATACTATGACCTACATATTTCATGACCTTATTCACAAAATCATAGAAGAGTATGTTGATGACCTTCTTGGGAAATAAAAATGTCATAAATATCATTTGGCCATCCTTAGGATTATCTTTGAATGACTCATCATTATTATGTCCACCTTAACCCCAAGAAGTGTATTTTTGGGGTCTTGTCAGGAAATCTCCTTGGCTTTATCATCTCCCTTTAGGGAATTAAATTTGATATAGCCAAAATCAAACTAATACTTGACATGCCTCCTCCTACCCACCTCAAAAAACTTTGTAGTTTACAAGGGAAGCTTTAATCCATTTATCACTTTATCTCTCAGGTCTCAGATTAATGCCAACACTTTCATCACCTTTTGAATAAGGATGTATCTTTTAAATGGAATAACAACTATCAAAAGGCTTTTGATTGACTTGAATAATACCTTTTGTCTCCACCTACTCACTCTTCCCAAGGATGATCAACCTTTCTACCTTTATATATCCTCCATTGACCACTCCTTAGGGGCCATGGTCACTCATCGAGATGAACAACACAAAGAGCAAGCCATCTACTACATCAGTTGAAAACTTATAGAATACGAGACTTAGTACACCCATACTAATAAAATTTGCTTAATGTTGGTCTCTATGGCCACCAAACTCTACCACTACCTTATCAACCACAAGACCTATGCCATAACAAATATTGACCCACTCAAGTATATGAACTCCAAGCCATACCAAAACCAATGTATGGCCAAATGGCTCATACTTTTAGCTAAATTTAACCTTGATTTTATTTAATAGAATTTGATTAAAGGTAAAGTCATTTCCAACCAATTAGTTGATGCACCCTTAGAAGATGATCAACCTCCTTCTCTTTAGTCTCCTAATGAGTCCATCACAACCCTATTTCAAGCAGACTTCACCTATCAAGTGACCATGTTCTTTGATGGATCAAAATGTCAACATGGTGGGGGATCCAACATCATACTTATCCCCCTTCATGATGAACCTCTTACTTTATCCTTAAATATATATTTCAAATGCACTAATAACATGGTTGAGTATGAAGCCTTAGTAATAGGCCTTCAAACTATATTAGCCTTGGGAGTCAAAATGATCAATATATTTGGTGACTTCAAACTTATGTTTAATTAAATTAATGTATATTATCAATGTAACAATGATGTTTTTCAATATTAAAAATAGTTATCTAACATACACTTTAAATCATTTTAACACTACCATATCCAAACCACCCTGTGATCTACGAATAAGTTTTCTAATATGATGGCTTCCCTTACTTCTTAGATCCTATCTGCACCCTCTAACTCTAATCTACCTATCATTATCCATAGACTTACCCAACCTTATTATGTCAAACCAAACTCTCCCACCATTTTTAACATGGAGGAGACCCAAACTGACCTTTGGCATCATCAAACCTTCAACTATCTAAACCTTGCCATCATTCCTCTTGGTCTTTATAGGAATGCTCAAAGAGTGTTTATCTAGAGTACCTCACATTATACCATACTAGGGGGAATTCTTTATAAACATGGCTTTGATGGTATCCTCTTCTACTTCCTACATCATCACAAGGCCTCTCATACTATCAAGGAGATTCATGATGGGATCTATGGGGATACTTTAGTGGCCTAGACATTGCTAAATGCATCCTTCATATTATCTATTACTATCCTACCCTTAACCAAGATTACTGTGATTATGTGAAAAAGTGTTTTAAGTGTTAATAACATGCCACTTTACATCATGCACCTAGCCACAATCTTTGTGTGTCCATAGAATTTTTGCCCTTCTCACCATGGAGTCTAGACCTTATTGGTGAAATTAACCCCCATTATTCATAGTGACATCATTTTATCATCACTATGACTGAGTACTTTACCAAATGGGTAGAGGCTATCCCTCTTGTCTCAACTAAAGCTGAAAATAGACTTTATCAATCATCACATCATCTATCATTTTTACGTTCCCACAAAATTATCATCGATAATGGTAAATCTTTTAAAAATAAACAAGTTTGAGATCTTTGTCATGCATTCGGTATCAATTTAAGTTTCTCTTCACCCTATTACCTCAAGTAAATGGATAGGCAGAAGCATCCAACAAAACCCTCAACAACATGCTCAACAAAATGGTTAATGCAACTGGTCAAGATTGGCATTTACACATACCTTCAACCTATAGGCATATCATACTAGCATTCAAACCCCTATGGGTGCTACCCCTTTTTCTCTAGTTCTTTTAGCAGAGGTTATCTTACTTATCAAAGTCCAAATTCCCTCTCTCCACATATCTCTATTAGATGTCATCTCTAAGATTGATTATCATCAAGAGAATTTATCCCAACTTGAGCTACTTGACAAGTGTCATTTTATATCCATTACTCACCTTCTTATCTATCAAGACAGAGTCAAGTGTGCTTATAATAAACACCTAAAGGTGCACAAATTCAATATCAGAGACCTCATCTTAAAGGAAAACCAACATGTCACTAATATGGAGAAAAGAAAGTGAGGTAAGTTTGATTTTAATTAGATTAGAAATTATATCATAATGCACAAGTATGGATCAAGAGCTTACCAGTTAACCTCTCTTAAGAGAAACCTAGAGCTTGAGCCCCTCAATGATTTTCACCTGCATCCTTTCTTTTGTTAAAAAGGATAAATCTCACCTTTTGTCTAACTTAAGCTCATCCCTTGATTTCAAACCACATTCATCTCCATATTTTAGGGGCAACCAATTAAAACTGAATCATGTCATTATCTATCACAATCTTAGCCTAATCTTGAAAAATGGGTACCATGACTCTACCCATGGCATGATTTTCATGGTAATTTCTTCCCCTTTCCTAGGATGGATTCCCATGATTTTTGTCACCTAAACCTTTTTCACACCTAATCAACCTTTTTGTGCTTTTAGTTTGGTCTTCCTAAAAGGTTACCCTTTAAGCCTATATAAACAAGTCCATGACATCAAAAGTAAACATCAAAATAAAATTAAAATAACCCACATGGGTCACTCTCTAGCATTTGTAGATTTCTCCATTGAAGGATAGCTTCCCAAATATATCCAAATTTTTCAATATAAGATAGACTACTCCCTTGAAGGATAGCTATGAAAAGCCTTAAATAAAGCACACAAAACTTATACCACTCCCTTGAAGGATGGTTGAGTAAAGAATTTATCAAAGTATATCATTTTTTTGGAAGCTTCCCATATCGATCAACTTCCCAAAACCTTCCCAATAACAACAAAACAACAAAATACCCATTATCAAACATAAAAAAAAGAAAAATAATTTTAAAATATGCAATCCACTCTCATGAGTAGACTTCTCATGTTGATCAATCTACACTATATAAGACTGGACTTGTTTATATTATATTTTTTGCAACCTTGAAAAGAGGTGTGCTAGTCTCATAAGAAGGTTCCATTTTCATCCATATCCCATTTATCCACTATAAGCAAAGGATTTTTGAGCTCACTTGACATAATGTGATCAAGACACCTTTTTAACCAACTAACAAACACTCATGTGAAGAATTTGAAGAGATTATATTCCTTAACCCAATCTAACTTTAGTTTATTTTAGTACTTGATAAAGAAAAAGCATCATTCCCTCTTCTTATCCTCTCATACTAGTTGATATATTCACTTAGACATTTGTCTCTTGATTATCTCCTCTTTCTCACATTTGGTTTTGTTATTTACCTTAATTCATGTGCTTCACTTTAAACAACATGACCATAATCATAACCACATCACATAACATCATCATCATATCATGAACAAAAATAGACATAGTTAGCATAAACCATATCCATGAACATAATCATAAACATCAACATCATAACGTCTAGGAATAATGAGCAATAAACCATTTTCACCACATATCTAAATCTAAATTAGGAAGCACATACTCATAAAATTTTGGCATAAACATCATCATCATATCAATGTCATAAACATGATCATCTCAAACATGAAATTAAATTATCACATCCATATATAACATCATCAATAATCATAATCATAAATTTCATAAACATCATCATTGTCATCAACAAACATCACATTCTCATTATAATCACATGAGATAAAATCAAATACATAACCAAACATTATCATAAACATTAATAAATAGACATATCATCAAATGCCTATTAAAGTGAGTCCACAATCACATCATCATGAGTATAACCATAATAAAAAATACTTTGCATGAACATCATAAACATTAACCGTAATCCATATACAAAGATTAAATCTAAAAATCATGAGTTTATAATCACATTAACATCATGATGTATAAAAATATACATATCTCTCTCAAAATATACATCTCACTGCATTGGGTCATAGGCCGATATCAAAAATCATATACATAATAATTATAATGCCTCCTAATCAAACTAAGAACCTAAGGCACTACTACCTCTTGGTGCACCATTGCCCCATAGAGCCTGTCCTCCTATACTTAACTAGCCACTTGTAGATACATCCCACTAACCTGGTGTCATTATACCTATACCACCTACAATCTCATCCCTATACTCACCCCATTAGGGCTCATATAGGCAATCCTTGAAGACTATGACCTCATAATATTATAACTCCTCCATAGTCATTACATATTTATATATCGAGATAGTCCTCCTACTACTGGTACTCTACCTTCTACCTTTTAGAGATAATCTCTCTCCTATGTCACCAGAGCTAGCTTAGCTTTGTCCTGATCTCTCTCACCTGTGATAGTAGCCAATTAACCCTACATTGCTATTAGTGATGCCTATAATGCTATCATAGAATCCTATATTGTATCTAGTGTTGTTCTTGCCTAATCCCTCTACACCATCACTACCTACATATCTAGGGCAACCCCTTATACCTACACTTGATGACCACCTCCACCAACTAAGCCAACATTAATACCCTATTGACCACTGTCATCACCACCAATATTATTTATAATATATAGTGCTTGGTACTATGTAGGGTAACCATCCATAATGCCTACATCATCTATCTCTAGCCTCGTTGGGATATCCTCATAGTCAAGGAATATATATACTAGTTGTGGAGTGGGTAGTGGAAACTCTACATCCTCCCTCTTGTACTTCAAGAATACCCTAGGGATACCCTATACCAAGATGAACTATCACCACACCCTATAAAAAAATATCAGCTCTATCTCATCATCTGATCTATCATGTATCCATTAGTAGCTCTATAGGGACAGTGTGTGCCAAGCATATTATGCCCATCTTGGAAACTTGATGTATGGTCTCCAAATCACATCTCTAATAACCAACAAATCTAGTACACCTCTAAACCAATCTATATCATGAACCATTCCACCTGGTCTTGAAAGGGCAAAATCAGATCTTATCACATAAATCTAACTCAAAATCCCATCTAAGCATACTCCTCCCATGGTAGCCTCATCAACCTCAATACCTAAATGTACTCAAAGGCCTAGTAATGTAGAACAAACCTTACATTGATACCATACCTCTTATGGTCTCAAAATCCCCATAGCTCCCTATAAATCTAAACCAATAACATAGGTGCCCATGCAAACATTATGCCACCCAAAAAAATATCCACCAATACTCCCAACAATAAATAAGGAAACATCTTACCACTCAAATCAATTAATGCATAACACATTATCATTATCATCATCATCAACAACAACAACAACCTATCATCTCTAGCCCTCTAGTATAACAGAGTGTAGCTAAAGCCTCTTACATGTCACCTCATAAAATTGAGGTCATCCCTATATAATAGCTTCATGAACTCATCCCATTTATCTCTCTCTATGTGATAGATCATCTCCCCTCATATGGGTAGCTGCATGATCTTATGCATATCCTCAATTAGGATAGTCATGTCACATATAGAGAGTAGAAAGGTGTTAGTGGTAGGATCCCATCTCTCAATGAGTACCACTATCATAGTCATGTCCCATGGAACATGTTGATAATGCATCATACCACTAAGATCCACCTCTTTTATATGGGCCCAATCATCAAAAATCATACCTAAATGAATATCATCAAAGATCTTGGGTACCCAATCTCACATCTGAATCCTCTCCCATGCCTGCAAGGTTTGATAACAAAAAAACCTTAGTTCACTGACATACTTTGCCTATGAACTATACCTTTTCACCTAATTTACCATACCTAATGACACATATTTTCCCTATATGAACTATGTCAATTTCTTCCACCTACCTTACTTTACCTCATATATCTATATCCTACAACTTTACCTGAATACACAACAATCTGTTGAACCCTTAAAGCCATAACTCACACCCTCCATACTACGCATTCAACCAAATGTAAAATGTCCAAGCACACTCTTAAACATTAACCTTTACCCTATAAACATTCACCCAGACACCCTAACCTTCACCTTTTTAAACTTTACTATAAATCATCAACCATTACAAAATATTAATAATTAAAAAAAATTTATAAGTCTATCGACTTTGCATCGATTGTCAATTATCACCATAATTGACTTGTTAATGGTCACTTATTGACCACTGATGGTTCGTAGTGATGGTTGGATATGACCACTGATGATCATTGCAATTTGATCATCTATAATACAACTAAAACCTCCCCATTAAAACACCCACCCACTAATAATAATCAAACAAAAACCCTTTACCTATACCTATCCTACCCTAACCTCACTACACTACCCTTACTAATTTCAAGCTCAAACTCAAATTTAACCACCAACTTACCAAAACCTAATCCTAGGTCAACTGCCACCCATAAACCAACTCTACCACAAATAAAAAATTCAATAAACAAATGCATTTGCTAGCTTTAATCTACCATCTACCAATTCAAAACACTACCTACCTCATTCATTGAACATTATCAAGGATGAAATCTAGGACCCACAACCTGGTCATATGTCCTCCCTCATCTACACTACATCCTCAATCAACTCCACCCTCCAAAAACACTCAATCTACCTCAATAATCTCAACCAATCACTAACCCTCAACTATGAGCTATTTTCTCACAAAATGCCAAAATGTCTATCACCTAAAGTCAACTTGCTCAAATGAGAAAATAAGACCCCACATGTTTCTTTTATCTCTACCCTTTTAGGGTTGACATCTGATCACTGACAATAAGTATGACCACTAATGGTCGACCCTAAAGGTTAACCTTGACCATCAACAGTTGGTATATTAGGGTTTTTTCCTCTAACCAATAACTTCTCATCAAACTTTTTACCACATACCAAACTAAGTGCCCACCATAAGAACTCACCTTCTTTTCCAACCTTGGCCACCAACCTTGTTACCTCACCACTAAACATTTTGGCTTAATTCTCACATGTTTTGTGATGACCTTGCCTTGGTCCTTTTGACCACACCAACTACATTACCAAGTTAAACATTTTAAACTTGTGATACCTTATGCACACTCAAACAAATTTTTTTTTTGTGGGATCACTTCCTACCTTGGATACCCACGACTAGACTCACCTTCCCTGGGATACTTGAGTTTACAAGTGTCACCCAATTATCACATACGGTCATATGGTCCACTTGTCACTCATACTTTTACTATCGACCTTAATTTTTACAAACCACGATAACCTAGTTGATATACGATCTTAGCTATCATACTTAGTCACACTATGTGTATATTTACACTTTAGTGCCCAACTGATCAACCACTAACTCAACATCAACTTAAACACTTTTCAAACCTACACTTGATTCTATTTCACCTCATAAATTCCCATTTTGAGGGGAACACCTCCTCCCATGCTCAAGGCAACCAAACCTTTAACCCACACTTCATTTTTTAGTTTACCACTTTCTGATACAAACTACATAAGAAAAAGGGGCAAAATATAGACACTAAAAAACCACATATAATGGTTTTAGATGATCAAAAACCCATAAACCACCTCAAGACCCCCTAGGGGCCATCTGCACCCATTACAACCAAAAAACCAAGTTATCATGACCCATTGACTAACCCAAATTAACCTTTTAACCCTCAATCATTGATGGTCACCCTAACCATCGATAGTTAGTCCTAACCATTGATGATCAGGTTCTCACCACTTGAACAGTCAAAATCCAATCAACTCTAGCTTACTTTGTGTATATTTATCTCATCTAATTCATGTGTGAGATAATGAATGTGAAAGATAAAATTGAAATGCTTATTAAACCTCTTATTAACATATTATTTCACCTCTCCTTCCTTCCTATAAAAAGAGAGGATAATAAGGTGAATCAGGATCCAAAATCAAGAGATCATCATTCACATCCAAAGCTAAAACCTCTTGCATTAGCATTCTCTTTTGTAGGTATTCTCTAAGTGAACTAGTAAGTATGATAGAGATATAAATTAGTACCACCTATCAACTAATAGCCAAGTATCTTTACCCTACCAAAATTTCTCCATGCTCCACCAATCCCTCAATCGCTCATCAGATCAACAACCAACAAGCTAAGTATCTATTCTTACTAATTAATTACTTTATTTCTATTTTGTGATCAACATAGCCCAAACCCATCTCTCAAAATTCTATGTTTTAACCTCATTAAAATAGCCTTCTTTTGACCAGACCCAACCCATAGTAACCATCGATGGTCACCCTGATTGCTAATGGTATGTCCCAACCACCGATAGTTACCCCAATCATCGATGGTCACTATGTGACAAAACAAAAACAAACTATTTTCACCCAATAGACCTTAAACAAATCTAGCTCTCAAACCTTCTGCCTAACCACATAACCCTACCTATTTTTTGAACCATGCTTGATTCATTTAACATTAATATTGACCCACTTATTACTATAATTAGTCAATTTAATCTATTCTTTTATCAAGCACTTATTGTACTTATTTTTAGTACATTTTGATATATGCAAGTACTTTATCTTTATATTTTTGAACTTGATTATTTAAAAGTGTAGATTGATAGCCTCTAACAAATCTCATTCTTCTTGGATCTAGATTGTTAGGCAATCCACCCTACTATGTAACTAATCAACCATTCTTTTGAGTGATTTCTTATTTGTAGGTCATTCCTCCCAAGCTAAAGAGGAGTATATACAACCGTTTGGATCAATGTATGCATAACATATTAGGTTTTTCTACCATACCTCTCTCAAGTTTCTTTTCACTTCCTTTTAAAGAACATAAGCAATTCTCTAAAATAGTTTTTTCCTTTATTTCATAGACTCACCCAACATGTGGTAACATAAAATCACAAAATTAAATCAATTACCATAGGATAGGTGATTTCACTCTATGCTTGAGAGGCTCATATCCTTTGTATTATGGTGGTTTTTGGGGGTTTTGGTAATTTTAACCAAAAATTACAAAGAAAACAAAAAGAAAAAAAGAATGATAAAAATTACAATAGAAGAAAGAGGAGAAACCCATAATAGAGTAAACATGGAAAAATGCTTGAATAACTCAAAAGAGATAAAAAAATAATTGTGAATTCCTTCTTCTCACGTGGAAATTAATATAGGAGTAAGAACATAACAAGAACACAATATTATCTATAAGAACAAAGTATTCTATTTAATCCAATTATATGCATTTGGCACAAATTACGTACAACAAACTTCACACTAAAAATTATGCAAAGTATAGATCTTACATACATGTAATAGATAAAATATTTTAATATTTCTATTTATCTATAAATAATAATGCACATTTTCATGATCAAATAATATTAAAATCCCTGAAAACATCAGGTTCATCACGCAAATTGACTCATATTTCATTAACCAATATTGGAAAAATGCATTCAACATATAAAATTGATGCAAGTTATCTCCTAAGTGTGAGCAATAAGAATAACCTTTGTACAAGTTATTACATAACTACTTGTAACTCATACTTAAATTTGGCTCAAAGTAACTTAATTTTTATAGTGGAGTCTCTTTTCTAATCTTATATTCACTTGTACATTTACAATAAAAATAAAAGTGATTAATTCAAAAATAATAATTAAGTGTAATTTATATAGCCACCTAATGTTTGACCTAATTCCACCATATTACTTGTAACTTATTTGACTTAATTTGTTATTAGTTTTCCTTACTAAATTTTTCCAAATTTACATGTTTTATATATTACGGGCATTTTTTTAAAATGTGGATATTGAAGAATGACTTGGCACATATTAATAGTGTTAATTAATTCTAAAATTAATTAATTTGGCTCATCCTAGCAAAGTCACTTAACTTGGGCCCATTTATTAAACTATATCTTGTGATATACTTAGTTTCCCTTCATGTCTAACTTTACCTTCCAAAAGAATTAATATGATTTAATTAATTCATTTGGTGTTCACTCTTCATCCATGAATTATATCTGAGTACCCTTTATTAAACATCACATTGTAGGGTACTTATGAATATGATGATTGTATCAAAACACTAAACTATTTCATGATAAGTAGCATCATTATGAAAACTTATTAAGTTGAATGGGACCCATTGAGAATTTTGATTTTAGCTCAAATTCACAAACATTAGATCCTAAATGATTTGATTTTGAATTTAATTCCATCTTGACATTGGATAAAAATAATTCCCAATTTCATCATAATGCTTAAAATAAGATTCTCATTAAATAATTTTAGCATCAGATCAAACAAGTACCAAATTGGATAAAAAAAGCATCAAATCTAATCAAATAAGCACAAAATCAAATAAGTGTTTACTACAATGAGTGTAAAATTATATTGAGCATCAAATGCAATGAACACCAGATTCCTTTGATGTTAAATGTTACTGATGCATTTTCTTATTGTCACATTCACAAAAACATGTACCTGATAAAACTAATGTATACTTTTATGATTATTTTATAACTATGACTTACTTATTATCATTATATTTCATAAAAATCAATGATTTCATATCAAAAAATCATTCAATCTTGGTTTTTAATCCATGAATGTCAATTCCATAATTTTATCCATGTAAAAACTCCTTATGTGGATTTGCTTGTGTATAACACCTTGAATATATTTTTTGAGCCTTATCCATTGGGAGATAGAGTCATCATCAAAACCTTAAAATTTATTGATCATCATCATCGGTTTACCTCTAATCACTTATTAGGAGCACAATTGGAGGTGTTATCCCAAAGTTCAAAAATGGGGGATAATAGAGGCTTTGATTGTAATATTGCATTTCATGGTAAAATGTAAGAGAAATTTAGATTATTTAGTCACTGATGCCTTATCTACCTTATGGATTTCATTCAATGCTTTGTTTCAAGTGCTTATTTATTACAATCAAGCCACCTAGTACTCATTTCACATATCTCAATCGTATATAAATCAATACACACTAGTGGGTTAGATCATAATTTTTAAGAAATGTACTTATGCTTTTTTAAAGTCTATGTGCTTTTCCATGTTTAGAGAGATGTGTTTTATATTTATTTACCTTGATCAGACTAATTATAAACCAATTTTATTATCCCAATCTTATATAATTAACATGCACTATTGATCCAAATAACATTATTTTTAAAGTCTTGTTTAGTCACTTTCTTTCATGTCTGCATGTAAAGGGATGTGATTCAAAATATTTTTTTTCCATGATTTTTTTTAAACAAAATATTTAAAACATTAATTTTATTTTAAAAAGAGATTTAAAACACTTGGAATAGGAGTCAAAATGGAGCTCATACATGAAATTTAAGATTAAAATGATCCCTGATTTGAGGGGTCATTCCCACACCATGATCATCTTCACAATCAACCCAATATTTTTCAAAAATTTGAAGATTTTTTCATGAGATTCATATAAACCCTTTGATGATTTAAATGATATCAAATGGTAGTCTTCTCTCAAATGGTTGTTGATTCATTCTCATCATTTCAACATCCATTGATTTTACATTGTTCAATGAAGGGTACATGTATTTTCTAATTAAGATTAGGAAATGTACTCTAGGTGTAGACATCAAAAATCCACACATCATGATTACAAATATTGTAACACCCATAGACTACTTTAGGATCCCATTGGGACCATTCAACCCTCTAACCCCTAGCCAAACCTAACCCATAGTCAGTTTAACTTAACTGACTTAATCTAACCTTTACCCTAGATTTTACCTATTTTACCCTTAATTGTTGATGGTCAGGTTGATTGTTGATAGTCACCCTGACCATCAATGGTTAGGGTCTACCTCCCTAACAACTAGCATGTAAATCACCCACCTTTATTTTCTAAAAATAACTCTTTTAAATCTTATTATGAGTGATTGCATGTGCGAGTTATAATTAGGAATCCTAGTTCACGTGTTGTTACAACTCTTTTGTCTTATCTATAAGAAGAGATGAACAAAGGGGTCAAATCTATCTACAATCATTATCAAGATCTTTTGCATCCAAGAGTTTCTTTTTTTTAGGTCAATCATGATCAAAAATCTAGAAATAATATTAGAGAGCCAATTACTTTCACCTCTCCACTGAAGTCTTCAAGTACCATTACTCTATTAGAATCAAGCTAGATTCCACCCACAGGTCAACTACCTTAACTATCCATCTAATCAACTTTTGACAAGACAAATACTTGTTTCTTAGTATTCATTTACTTTATTTCCATTTCAAAATCAACCTAGGTCTTACCCATCTCTCAAAATCCATCTTTTGGATCTCATTAATCAGTGTTTTTTCCAACCCAGATATATACACAATAACCATCAACAGTTGTCTCAACCACCAATGGTCTATTCAATTACTGATGATCAACCCAACTATCAACAGTCACCTTAACCACTGATGGTCATCTTAACCATTAATGGTCACTATGGTAGTGAAAACCATCAAGCTAATTTCACCTACCTATACCCAATTAAACCTAATTTTTTGTGTTCTTGCCTATTTATAGACCCTTGTTCAATTTTTTGAGGCAGACCCCAACCACCTAACACTATGTATTAATTAGCTAATTATTAATTTAATTATTTATAATCTATATTTCTTAGCAATTACTTTTTTACTCAATTTATATACCTTTTATTTATTGATGTAAGTACTGTCCTTTCTATTTTATAAACTTAATTATTTAAAAACATGTGGATTGATATCCCCTAAGGAAGCTCTCACTTCTGGGATCTAGCTATCATAAGATAATCCACTCAACTATCTGTCTAATAAATAATTTTGCTTTAGTGCTTTCTTATCTATAGGTCATCTTCCCAATCCAAATATGAGCTCTTCACAATCTTCTAATTCAACACGCACATAATCAAATAGGGTCTTTAACCATACCCATACTTAGTTTCTTCTTTTCTCTTTCCCAATAATAATCAAGAAATTCACTAAAAAAATTTGGCATGCCCAGTGGGACCCTTGTGTCTCTACTTGGGTTCTTTTTTACTTTCATTTTCTCTCTATTATATGCTCATTAACAAAATCAAAAGTTTTTTTTGGGCTTAAAATTAAGTGCATACATCAACTACTTTAAAGTTTAGTTCACATAGCTTAACTTGAAAACAAAGTAATCTATCATAGTTTCACTCTTTATTTTACACACTAAACCAAATTGATTTCATCAATTAAACACCAAAAAAATTGAGACAAGGACCAAATAGAATTTCATCACCTAGTGATAATGTTACCCTTTCCTGACAATCCTACCTGGAGATCATTACCAAGGGAAGAACCAACTCAACCTTTTGGTTGAGTATAATCTCTAGATATCAATATATATTGGCTAAGCACTTGAAACCCTTATTGCTAGAGTGTGTGAAGTGAGGGGGTAGGCCCTAATACCAAGACATGTATTGATTCCAATATAGATTCTTTTTGAGTGCCTAAATACAACTTGAAACCAACCTTAGATTTCATCTCTAGTACTTGCTCTACAAACCAATTTCAGTCACACACCTTAAATCATAAGCCAAAAATGAGATAAATTAAAACTCTAGGGCTTAATATATCTTTTAGAGTGTGATCTGATTTCTTTGATCATTAGTAATTAAGTGAATGTAAATCAGATTTCTTAACCACCATAAAATCACAAAACCAGATTTTAAATGTGTGAAAATCAAATTTAATTATATGAAAACAATTCCTTCAAACCACAGTTTAATGAAACCATAAAAGGGGAGAATAAAACTAGTAATAACACATAACACAGATATACCATGGTTCACCCAATGTGGGCTACATCCACTGAGAAAGTCCTCAAATAAATCAATAATATAAAACAAGATTACAATGAACTCTCATAGAGATAGAAAAAAAACTCCTTTAGAAAATGTTGCATAAAAATCTACACTTGCACCTACATCTGCACATTTTGTATCTCACAGGATGTTAAACCACACCCTGTAAATGAACACTTGAACTTTGTAAAACACCTACACTTTGTAAATCTCTATCCAAAATCCACACCTACAAATAAGAAATATCAACAACCTCTAAAAGTCCACTCCACACCCTATGTAAGTAACAAATGATGTATAAATCATCCTCCCAAGGAGAAACTCACCATCATCCAACAATATAAGCTCTATCCATGAAGTGACATGACACATTCCACCTTTCAATGCATATCCAAAAGGCCCTTCAAGAAGGAACATGCCATTCCTCTCCAAATGGCATAACTTCCAATGTATAAGTCTAACCCACTTCCATAATACATCAAAAATTTATTAAATACTAAATTTAATAATTTTTCTCCTCCTAATGCATCATAGAAATAATTAAATACATCATTTAATAATTTCTCTTGATGCATCATAAAAATTATTAAATACATCATTTAATAATTTTCTCCTAATGCATTACATAAATATTAAATAAATAATTAATTCCCTAGAACAAGGAAAACAATCCCACTTCCAACAAACATGGAAGTATACATGAAAATTATTAAATAAACATTTAATAATATTTACCCACATGAGGAGCAAATAAAAAATGTGCTCCCCACATCCTTAGAGCTCTCTAGGCCCCCAAAGTGTACCAACATGGTCATGTGATAGCCCCAAAGGGCTCCACACTCAATAATCTCCCACTTGGATACCTTTTCTCTTGAATAGAATCTAACATTGCTCCATGACCACTAAGGCCAACCAAATCTTAACATAGTCTCAACTTGTCCAATGTGACCACCTTGGTCATCATATCCATGAGATTCTAACTAGTATGAATCTTCTCCAACTTCACCAAATTCTCCTCCAAAGCTATCCTAATGAAGTGATAATGTAACTAAATATGTTTCATCCTTGAGTGGAAAGCAAAGTTCTTTTCCAAATGAATAACACTCTGAATATCTTTATGTAGTCTCCTAACTTCTTTCTCATGCCCCAACTCTCAAAACAACTCCTATAACCAAATCATCTCCTTGCTAGCCTATATAATAGCAACATACTCTACCTTTGTGGTTGATAAATCCACAACCTTCTGTATCCTAAAAATCCAAATAATAGATGTATCTCTAATAGTAACTATATAACCTATCATACTCCTCTTACGATCAATATCCCCTACCATATCTGATTCCACATAACCACACAAAGTGGTATCTAATCCACCATAACATAATGAAACATCAATGGTTCCTCTCAAATACTGAAGAATCCATTTCACTGCTTATCAATGCTCATAACTTGGATCACTCATATACTTGCTCACAACTCCCACTACATGGGCAATATCTAACCTATAACAAACCATGGCATACATCAAGCTACCAACTACCAAAGAATAAATCTTAAGATTTTTAGCTTTCATCTTGGGATACTACTCCTTTGATAATCTAAAGTGGCCTACCAAAGGAGTACCAACATATTTAACATCCAACATACTAAACCTTTCCGAGACTTTCTTCACATACTTTGATTGGGATACAACTAGCTTCCTCTCCTTCCTATCATGAGAAATCATCATACCAATTATTTGCTTTGCAGCACATAAATCCTTCATAACAAAGGAGTCACTAAGTTGTTTCTTGAGCATATGAATATGTTGTATGTTCTTTCTTGCAACTAACATGTAATCCACATACAAGCATAAAATAATAAAGGAATCATCATTAAAATGTTTGATGTACATGTAATGGTCAGAATTACACCTTTGATATTTTTGTTCCAACATAAAATAATCAAATTTCTTATACCATTGTCGTGGAGCTTGTTTCAAGCCATAAAATCTCTTCTTTAATCTGCACACATAGTTATCCTTCCCTTTGACTTAATGCCCCTATGGCTGCTTCATATACAACTCTTCATCCAAATCACCATGAAGAAAAGCATTTTTCACATCTAAATATTCTAAGTGCAAATCCTCAACTACAACTAAACCAAGAACAATCCTAATAGAAGTCATTTTTACAATGGGAGAGAAAATCTCATCAAAATCAATACCTAATTTTTGTGCAAACCCCTTGACCACCATCATGGCCTTATACATGTTTCTCCCTTGATCCTCTTCTTTTATTCTAAAGATCCACATGTTTGGAAGTGCACTCTTACCCTTGGATATCCTTACCAAATCCCATGTTTGGTTCTCCATGAGATATCTATGCTCTTCATCCACGGCTTATTCCCATTTCAACCTAGCATCAACCTACATTTCTTCCTCATAAAACTTTAGTTCTCCATTGTTAGTGAGTAATAAATAATTCAAAGGAGAAAAATGTTTAGGTTCTTTTCTTACCCTATAATATCTTCTTACCATAGGAATTTGGGGTCCTTGTGTAGAATATTCCTTAACTAATTCATTAGATACTTTGCCATTTGCATTGTCATCCAATATTGTGTACTCATTATGATCATGTTCCTATTATTACAACTGATACTTATACATGAATTTTTCATTAAAGACTACATCTCTAGACTAAAATATTTTCTTATCTTTAATGCTCTATAAATAGAAACCAAAGTCATCCTCACCATATCCAAAAAAGGTGCATTTCTCTGATTTAGCCTCTAACTTGGTCCTATTTTATTTTTTATTAGGGAAAAAACCTTACATCCAAAGACTCTAAGAAAAGAATAATCAACATTCTTACCAGACCAAGCTTGTTCAGGAATGTCTCCATCCAAAGGCATATAAGGTCCTCTAGTAATCAGATATATTTTCATGTTAACTGCTTCTACCCAAAACTATAAAGGCAACTTAGCATGTAACCTCATGCTCCTAGCACATTCCTATTATTCTATTCATCCTTTCAAACACCCCATTCTATTATGGAGTTCCTAGAACCATCCTTTGCCTACATATTCCATTGTTGGAATAATAATCAAAGAAAGCATTACTATAATACTCACCTCCATTATCTAATCTAAGACATTTCAATTTGAGACATGTTTAATTCTCAATCAAGGCTTTCCACTTCTTAAAAGTGTCAAATACATTATATTTCTTTTTAATACAATAAACCTAAACTTTCATAGGTGCATCATCAATAAAAGTGACATAATAATTAGAACCACCAATAGAATATACATGAGCTAGTCCCCATACATCTGAATGTACCAACTTTAACTTATGTTCTTTCTTTGTGGATTCAACTTTCAATAACTTAACCCACTTCTATTTTCCATACACATAATCCTCACAAAAGTCTATATCTATATATTTTAATCCAAACAACTTATCTTTTAAGATCTCTATGCCCTTATGGCTCATATGGCCAAGCCTATAGTACCACATAGTTGCATTTCCATTTACAGCAACTAAATCACAAGAATCAACACTACTAGTCAAATATAAAGTACAAATTTTCTTACCTCTCAAAACCATAAGAGATCTTTTGGTAACTTTTCAAGAATCTATAGTAAACATAACTAAACATCCTTTACTACCCGATTGCCCCACTGAAACCAAATTCCATCTCAACATGGGCACATGTCTAGCATCCTTAAGTAGCTACATGTTCCCATTATATAGTTTCACCTAAATATAACCTTTCCCTACTATATCACATGGTTCATCATCACCAAGATATACATGTCCTAAATTCTCTTGAACATAATTAGAAAAATAATGCCTATGTGGGGTGGCATGAAAAGAAGCCCCTGAATCTAATATCCAAGACTTAATAAAATTATCCAAAGAAAGAATTAAGACATCCTAACTAGTTTTACCTAATGTCACATTTACCTCATTCATTTCCTCCTTATTTCCTTTCTTATCTTGAAGTGACCAACAATCATTCTTTGAGTGTCCACTCTTCCCATAATGTCAGCATATCATCTTGGCTTTAGATATTGATTTAGATCTACCTTTTGACTTTCCACGGTTTCCTTTTCTCATCTTTTTGCCTCCCTCTAGTATCAATAGACAAAGCATTACTTGAAGATGATTCACTAGTGATTTTCCTTCACATCTCCTCACTAAGACTCACTCCTACAACATCCTCAAAATTCAAGCTTCCCTTAGCAGGGACTGCATTACTCACAACCATAACCAAACTATCCCAACTATCTATCAAAGAAAATAAAATTATCAAATCTCTAATTTCATCATCAAAATTAATTCCAACTGAAGTTATCATACTTTAAAATGTATTTAAATCATTTAAATGATTAGTAATTAAACCATTCTCAGACATTTTCATGTTAAACAATCTTTTCATAAGAAAAATTTTATTTGAGGCTGAGGGTTTCTCATACAACTTTCCAATCTTATCCATGATATCCTTTTTAGATGTCTGATCTACAATGTTAAATGCAATAAAAGATGCAAGGCATAACTGAATGACTCCCAATGCCTTCCTACCAAGAAATGTCCAATTTGCACCACTCATACTTACAAGTTGTCCTCTTTTTCCCTCCAAGGGGAGCTGAAGTTCCTTTTGATACAAGTAATCCTCCATCTACATTTTATACAAACCAAAATTATTACCATCAAATTTTTCCACTCTGAATCTGATTTCTTCTCCCATAGCTCCCACTCAAGCTAATAACCTTTCCTATGATTTACCACTTCAACTAAAACACTACCAAAGCTCTGATACTAGTTGTTAGGAATTAAGTGAATGTAAATCAGATTTCTTAACCATCATAAAATCACAAAACTATATTTTAAATGTGTGAAAATTAGATTTAATTATGTGGAAATAATTCCTTCAAACCACCATTTAATGAAGTCATAAAAGGAAATAACAAAACCAACAATAACACATAACACAAATATACCATGGTTCACCCAATGTGGGATACATCCACGAAGAAAGTCCTCAAATAAATTAATAATTTGAAACAAGATTACAATGAAATCTCATAGAGATAGAAAAAAATCTCTTATAAAAAATGTTACATAAAAATCTACACTTTCACCTGCACCTGCACTTTATAAATCTCTTTCCAAAAGCCACACCTACAAATAAGTAATATCAACAACCTCTAAAAGGTCACTCCACACCCTGTATAAGTAACAAATTATGTATAAATCATCCTCCCAAGGAGAAACTTGCCATCCTATAGCAAGATAAGCTCTATCTATGAAGTGACATGCCACATTCCACCTTTCAATGCATATCTAAAAGGCCCTTAGAGGAGGAACACGCCATTCCTCTCCAAATGGCACAACTTCTAATGTGGAAGTCCAACCCACTTCCATAATACATCAAGAAATTATTAAATATTGCATTTAATAATTTTTCTCCTCTTAATGCATCATAGAAATAAGTAAATACATCATTTAATAATTTCTCTTAATGCATCATGAAAATTATTAAATACATCATTTAATAATTTTCTCCTAATGCATTGCAAAAATATTAAATAAACAATTAATTTCTTAGAACAAGGAAATCAATCCCACTTCCAAAAAACATGTAAGTATACATGAAAATTATTAAATAAACATTTAATAATATTCACCCACATGAGGAGCAAAGTAAAAATGTGCTCCCCACATCCTTGGAGCTCTTTAGGCTTCCAAATTGTACCAACATGGTCCTGTGATAGCCCCAAAGGGATCCACACTCAACAATTTTCTTGAATTTTCTTTATTTGGGTAGTAAGGTTGTTTGTTCTTTCTATCTCCCTTGTCTCATATGGTTCTCACTCACCAGTAGTGAAAAAACCTTGTAGATCAAAACCCATCACCAAGCCAACCTACCTATTCTACCACTTCATCCATGGACTATGTTTATGAACCAGTAGATTCCCCTCATCCCTCAAGAAGTCATACCTTCCCTCAGGTGGTTTCTCAAGGAGATGTAGATTTTACTGGTTTCCTAGATAATAATCTTGTAGCCTTGTAACATTATCTTACAACCATGTCTTACCATACCCCAACCTCATCCCCACCCATAGATATGCCTTATGACATGCCTCTCCACCTCATGGGGAGTACCTCTATCACCATGGTTATAATCAACCATTGACTACCCAAACTTCCTTATCAACCAACAACCCCTTTAAGACTACCATAGAGAACCAACCAACCCAAACTACTATTTCCCATATACCTTCCACCCATACCAACCACTCCTCCACTATAAGAGTGCCTACCTCTAACACTACCAACCTTACTTTAGCCACCTCCAATCCATCAACCACTACTCTACTTCAAAGGCTTGTGGTGTCCATACCCTCTACCTTGCCACTAATTACTACAAGGGTCACCACTCTTCCATTGGTCACCAACCCAACTAGCACTCCTATCCAAAAATCACACCTTGGACCAACCTTTGGCCACATACCTAAACTACAAGGGTATGTGCCCACTACCCAACCATCTACATCTACCTATCTTTATATATGTTCAACCCAACTAGTGGCATCTACTTACCAATATGTGGTAGCCTCCTAACCTTCCACCCACTATTAGTATGTCTCCCAACCATCCCAATAGTATGCATCTTATAACCCATCAGGTAAACAACCCCAAGAAAACCTAATGAAGATGCTTATAGAAAAGTGACCACCTTAGAGTCATCTATTTTGGGTACTCACAATATCTTGTCATATGACCAAATCTATAATGAGCCCATCCATCTATCTATGCCTATCAGGTCATATCCTCCCTAATGGGAACTTCCCAAATTCTATAAATTTGAAAAGAGGATCCCTAACTGCACCATAGGGCATTTAGGCATGCTAACTATCTCATCACCTATGATAATTCCCTTCTTCTCTTCACCTTCCCCATGTCCCTAGCTAGTACAGTATTAGATTGGTATAGTGCCATACCCAAACACTCATTTTTCTCCTTCACCCAACTAGCTCATACCTTCTTTGACTATTTTTTGATCAATATTTCCAAGAATGTTTATATCACCAACCTCTACTCCATCCAACAATTTGAGGATGAATCCATTGCTGATTTGTAGCTCACTAAAGGAGCCTAATTAACCAACTCTCCTTCACCCTACCTCAACCTAAACTCATAGAGCCCTTTGTTATGGCATGTGCCAAGCATATCTCCTCTACACTATGTGTTCAAAGCTTTTGAACCTTTGATGAATCTTTTACCATGGCACATAAGTTAGAGAATTGATCCATTGACAAAGGTAAGCTAAAGCTCAAGAACAAGAATTCACCCTATAAAACCAATAAAGCTTCTTCCTCCAAGTCAAGAAACTAGTCTAATACCAACACCAAGAGTAAGGGAACCTTTAATGTGATTATCCTAAAAGTCACTCTTCTACCTTCTATCAACCAATCAAATTACTCTAGTTCCTTGAATCAAAACCCAAGAATCTAAACCCGAAACAACCAAAAATAATTCACACCACTTATAGAATCTTATGCTCCCATCTTAGAGAATTTAATGAAAGCCAACATTATTCAAATCTATTCTATAAAACCTCTTCATCAGTTTGATGCCTCTCATCTTGCACCTAGTTAGTTTAATTAGAATGATCTATGTGCCTTTCACCAGGTAATAGGATATGATGTCAGTAGGTGAAACACCTTCAAGAGCCTTGTCTAATCCTTCATTGACAAGGGGGAGCTTGCATTGGACAAACCCAATGCACCATCAAACCAATCCCTTGAGATATTTAGGTATCCCTTCCTAAACTATGATCCTACCAAGAATGAGAGCAACAATGTTGAGTGCTATCATGATACCTATATAGTTAACATGGTCCTTGATGTGCTTATTACTGAACCACCTGGTACCTGATCTTCTCATCCTCTTCCATATATTAAGATAGTGGACTTAACTTCCCTCCCTTTAAATACTCAAAATAATGAAATACCATCCTCTTTCCCTCCACATATTGAGGTAGTGGAGTCCTTAACTACTCTTTTAGCCAATATACTAGAACAACCAACCATTGCCATCTAACCTTCACATTTAACTACCAAACAAATTACTCCCCATTTGTAAATCATTCTTGAGGATGAAACCCCCATGTCTACTTCTCCCACTGAGGGACCACCTATCTCAACCTCACATCCATCAATTGAGGAAGAGTATGAGGTTACCATCCTTGTCTCTCTACCTAGGGGCTTATCATTTAGGTACACTATTTAAGTAATCAAACCAACCTAAAAACTATTCTCTAGGCTTGTGAAAAAATTGGAATTTATCTCCAACCCTAACATGGATCGATCCACCTTCTATAATAAATTATGGCTACCCTATATCATCAAGTGAGATCCTCCAACCATACCTTTATTAGAGCAACCCATTATTTTTGCTATCTAAAATTCTACCCTACCAACCAAACCAATAACAAATTTTACCAATCCAATAATCACCTAACCATCCAAGGAACCTATACCCTAAGAAACTAAATCACATTCTCAAACCAAACCAACTAAACCAATCAATAACCTTAGTACCTTCCCCACACCAATCCTTAATTACCCTTTAGTGAAGGTGGAGCTCACCTCACCAAAACTAACAACCAAATGATAGACTAAATAAACCAAAGAAGTAAAACCACATAAAGGCTGGAAGGCCCAAAATTGTCCTCCCTCATCCTTACCCTCCATTTTTGGGCCTCATCCCTTGACCTTGAGTAGGAAGCTAATTGCCTCTACCAAAACCCCACCACCTCTTTTGGTTACACCTTCACAGTTTCTCTTTGATATACATCTTTTCACTACACCAACAATACCTAAGCTACCTACTTTGTAATCTTCCACCTCTAGCTCATCAACCTCCTTGCCTAAATGAAGGTCATCAACCAAGTTCACCACCTTGCCCAAAACACTTACCACCAAACCTATCTCCAAATAACCTCCTACTTTAACCATCAAAGTAAAGACCCCTACACCTCCACCGCCTTTAGTTGAGTCCTACTCGACCATTTTTTATAGGTTATTATAGACTTCTTGCTTATCCTTACTCCCATCTTCCCTTTTACCCTCTTTTTTCCAAACCCATCTAGAACAATGAACACCACATGTGTTCTTATCATAGGAGACCCAACCATGATACAAAAAACTACAAAGATATCCAAACTATTATTCACTAGATTTATGATGAGGATGATCTATTAATAGATGAATCTCCTATGAGCCCTATACCCATCTAACCAACAACCATACCTACCCAATGCTCACATACTCCTCCACTCTCACCTAAGAGTAAAGACAAGTCTAACTAGTCTACTACTTCAACCTCTCCTTCTATCCATACTATCAACATGGTCACAAGATCATAGCAGAATGATAATGGGAAAGCTAAGGTGTCCATTCCATAGATGTATCCATCTTCAAGATCTTAACCAACCCATACCCATCCATCTCTATCTTCCACCAAACCCAAGGTATCTATTTTAGCTACCTCCCAATCTAATCCCTCAAAATCCATAAGGAGAGTTATCCTCAAGCAACTTCACCATACCTCACTAAAGATGAGATTTTATGAGTTGATCTCCACCTCTCTCCATCACTGTTAAGCACTAATAGAGTATTTTCAATCTATTGAGGTCCAACTTGAGGAACCCCAACCTCTAGTAGCCTTTGTTGGTGCCCTACAAATTTCTAACCATGTTACCTTCAAGGATTCAAAAATACCTTCCATCCACCCTAAAGACCTAGATCCCCCTCTCTTTATTAATGATTACATCAACCAAACCCACATCAAATGGGTCATGATTGATGGGGGGAGCTAACATTAACATCATCTCCTTTCATGCCTACACCTAACTCAACTTTCCAAAAAATGTCTTGTCTGAATCTTTGATCATCCTTCATTCCTTCAATGATACCATGGCCACTACCTTGGGAACTATCATAATTCATATCCATTTAGGACCCCGTATGCTCCCTAAACTTTTCTATGTTATTAAAGGTGAATTTTAATACATCTTATTGGGATGACCATGGATTCACTCCATGGGTTGTGTTCCCTCTACCCTCCACTATTACATTAAGTTTGAACATGAAAGTTATATCATCACCATCCAAGCTAACCCAAGTCCCTTCCTAACATATAACATGACTTATCACCCCAATGATGCCCTCCTACCTCCATCCAACACACCTTAAATAGTTAAACCCAACCTTCAACCACCAAAGTAGATATCATATCCCTTATCATCGATGAGGCATCAACTAGTTCCTCTATCCCTTCAGATCAAATCCCCACCATAGACCCTTTAGAATCATTGTTCCATTGCCTTTCACTGGGGGAGTATCACCTCTTAGCCATTGACACTTTCCCTACTCCTCATGAGTATGGGAAACTTATTAACCAACCAAGATATGGCCCCAATGTCAAGACTATTGTTCCATTTAGACCTCCCCACCATTAGACCCATTTTTTCTATGGGGGACTCAACAAATCCCTCAATGTTTTTACCACCTCTCTTCCACCTTAACCATTCACCACCAATTTCTCTTACCTAGATAAACTGAACTTCACCAAAACATACCTTCATTGATGTGCTTGGAAAGGCTTCAATCTATGGTGGTATGAGCATGGCCCACATGAATTAGTCACCATTGAAACTTAGAAGCCACATGAGAATCATGGACTTGGTTTCATCTTACCTAATTAAGAATAAATCCAAACAACCCATTGTTACCATTTTTGAAGAAGACCTTCACTGACCTCACCTCCCCTTATGTGTGAGGATGATGACATCATCACACCTAATTTTTTTTCTCAACATGATCAGCCTTGAACCCCTAACCTATCAAAATGAGGGGCGACCATAACCATCCCTTTGACCCATCTTGAGATGATAGATGAAGACTCTTCTACCATTAACATTGTTTAGTGTCAGGATGATGATTCTATTCTCACCTATCTTGGCACCCCAAATTCTTCAATCTACAAATCCCTTCCTTCCAAGACCTCAACCATGTTGAATGAATCCACCATGGATATTAACTTAGGTATTCCCGATAACCCCCACATTGTCAAAATCAACCAACCATTGAATTCCAAGGAACTTTGGGACTTCCCCTCTTTCCTCCAAGACTGTATCATAGCCTTTACTTAGTCTTATATTGATATACCTAGAATTTACCCTAAAATTACTACCCATAACATAGCTACTCACCATGATTCCAAACCTATTCATAAAAATCTCTAACACATGCATCCTCGCATAACCCTTCTTATCAATGAAGAGCTTAAACATCTTCTATCTATCAATTTTATTCAACCCATTGACTACCCCTAATGGGTCTCAAATGTTGTACCTATCACCAAAGCCATAAAGGGACTATGCATTTGTGTATACTTTCATGACCTCAAACTTGCCTACCCTAAGGATGACTTTCCTCTACCAAGCATAGACTAGCTTCTTGATATTACAACCAACCACAAGATGTTATCTCTCATGGATAGGTTCTCAAGTTACAATCCGATCTTAATTTGTCTTGAAGATCAACATAAAATCACCTTTACCACCCCTTGGGGGAACTTTTGCTATAGATTCATACCTTTTCAACTAAAGAATGTTTGTATAACCTACCAATGTGTCATGACCTATATCTTCCATGACCTCATCCATAAGATTATCAAAGACTATGTGGATGACCTTCCCCAAAAATTCAAACTCTATAAGGATCACTTGGCCATTTTTAAGATCATATTTGAACACCTTATCCATTACCATGTCTTCCTAAACCCTAAGAAATACATTTTTGGGGTATTTTCAAGAAATCTTCATGATTTTATTATCTCCCTTCATGAAATTGAAGTCAATCCCACTAAAATCAAAGAAATCCTAGACATGTTTCCTCCAACCAACCTCAAGCAAATTTGTAGATTATAAGGGAAGCTACAATCCATTCATAATTTCATTTCCCATATTTTTGACTGATTCCCACCTTTTCACCACCTTTTGAAGAAGGATGTCTATTTCAATTGGAATAGTAATTGTCAAAAGGCCTTTGATTCACTCAACGAGTACCTTTTGTCTCCACCTATCCTTACCCCTCCTAAGGATTACCAACCCTTTCACCTTTATATCTCTACCACTGACCATTCCCTAAAGGTAATGCCTACTCATCAGGATGAACAACACAGAGAGCAATCCATCTACTACATTAGTTGCACACTTGTAGAGTATTAAACTTAGTATACCCATACCAAGAATATTTTCTTAGCTTTAGTATTTGTGGTTACTAAACTTTTCCACTACCTTCTTAACCACAAAACCTATGTCATAACCAACATCAACCCCATTAAGTTTATACACTCCAAGCCATACCAAAACTAGTGTATGGCCAAGTGGCTCATGCTCCTAGCAGAGTTTGATGTTGAGTTCCTTTATTAGAAGTTAATTAAGGGGAAATATTTTTTGACCAATGGGTCACAACACCTTTATCAAATAATCATCCTCCTCCTTTTGAGTTCCCTGATGAGTCCATCATGGTCCTCTCTCAAGCAAATTTCACCTATCAAGTCACCATGTTCTTTAACAGATCAAAATGTCAACATCATAGGGAAGTAGGTATTATCATTATCCCCTTTGATAGTGAACCTCTACCTTTGTCCTTCAAGATTTATTTTTAATGTACCAATAACATGGCTGAGTATGAAGCCCTAGTGATAGGCCTTCAAACTACCTTATCCCTAGGATTCAAAACAATTAATATCTTTAGTGATTCCCAACTTGTGGTCAATCAAATAAATATCTCCTAATAATGTAATAATGATGTCCTACAATAATACAACCAACTAGTTGACAAAGTCTTAGCATCATTTGAGCATTACCGCATCCATTTGACCCTGTGAGATACCAATAAGTTTGCTAACACCATGGCTTCCCTTACCTTGAGAATCCTATCTACACATTCAGACTCTAAGTTACCTATCATTATCCATAGGCTTATCCAACCTTCCTATGTCAAACTAGATTCTCCCACCATTTTCAATGTGGAGGAGACCCAACTTGACCTTTGGTATCGGCAAACCTTTGACTATATTAACCTTGACATAGTTTCTTTTAGCCTTTCTAGGAATGATCAAAGAGAATTTATTTAGAGTACCTCATGCTATACCATTATGGGATGAATTATATATAAATGTAGCTTTGATGGCCTCCACTTTCATTGTCTACGTAGTCATGAAGCTTCTCATGCTATTAAGGAAACACATGATAGCATCTATAGGAGACACTTTAATGGCCTTATTGTAGCTAAGTGCATCCTTTGTCTTAGCTATTACTGGCCTACCCTTAACTAGGACAACTATGATTATGTGAAAAATTGTCAAATGTCAACAACATGCTAATTTGCATCATGCACCCAGTTATAGTCTTTGCATTTCTATCAATTTTTGGCCCTTTTTATAATGGGGTCTAGACCTCATCAGTGAAATTAATCCCCATTCCTCATAGTGGCACCATTATATCATCACCATGATCAAATATTTTACCAAGGGGGTAAAGGCTATTCCTCTAGTCTAGACCAAAGCAATAAATATTTTCAACTTTATCAACCATCATATCATCTACCACTTCAATGCTCCTCTTAAGATTATCACCAACAATGGTAAATCCTTTAAGAATAGAAAGTCTAGGCTCTATGTGATGCATTTGGCATTAATTTAATCTTATCCTTGCCTTATCATACCCAAGATAATGGACAAGCTGAAACCTCTAAAAAACTCTTAATAAAATGCTAACTAAAATGGTCAACACATCTGGTTAAGATTAACATTTGCACATCCCCTTCACCTTATGGGCATATCATACTAGCATTAGAACCCCTATCAGTGCTACCCCATTTTATCTTATGTTTAGAGTAGAGATCATCTTTCCTCTTAAATTCCAAATCTCATCTCTTCACATATCTTTATAGGATCTCATTTTTGAGAGTGATAACCATCAGGATCATCTATCCCAACTAAAGCTACTCATTGAGTGTTGTTTAACATCCCTTACTCACCTACATGTATATCAAGACAAAATCAAGTGTTCCTATAAAAAACACTTTAAATCATAAGAATTTTATATCAAATACCTCATCCTAAAGGAAAATAAACATGTCACTAACATGGAGAAAATCAAGTGGGGCAAGTTTGCTTTTAATTGGTTTGGACCCTATTTCATAACCCATAAGTATGGATCACGAGCTTACCAGTTATTTTATCTTGAAGGCCACCCAAAACCTTAGCCCCTCAATTCTTCACATATACATTCATTCTTTTGTTAAGAAGGATCAATTTCACCTTTTGTTTAACTTAATATCATCCCTTGTTATCCACCCATATTCCATCTCCCTATTTTAGGGGCAATTAATTAAAGATGAATCATGTGATTATCCATCACAGTCATAGCCTAATCTTGAATAATGGGTACCATGGTTCTACACATGGCATGGTTCTCATGGTACTTTTCACCCCTTTCAAGATGGATCCCCATGATCATTATCACCTAAACCTCTTCTACACCTAATCAACCTTTTTGTTCTCTTAGTTTTGCCTTCATAAATATGAGCCACTAAGCCAGCCTAAGTAAGTATATGTCAAGAAAATTCAAAGCAATAAATAAGAAAAATCCATGTTAATAGCAATCTTGGGTCATTTTTAAGCATTCACATGTTATTCCCTTAAAGGACAGTTGCATAAGCATATCTAAAATTGCATAAATGTAAAGTAGATTGTTCCCTTTAAGGACAACTATCATAAATCCTTGAACAAAACACATAAACTTAGACCACTCCCTTGAAGGATGGATGAATAAGCATTTGTCAAAAGCATAGTAATTTCATGGAAGTTTCTCACATCGATTAGCTAAATCATAAAAAAAACTAATCTTGAAAGCCATAATCGACTCTTAAACAACAAAATAAGGTGGAAGCCACAATCGAATTTCATAAGTAGACTTCTCACATTGATCAGTCTACATAATTTTGATATGGGATTATTTACCCTAGTTGTTAGGACACCTATAGAAGAGGCATGTTAGTCTTATAATGAGGTTCCATTTTCACCCATCTTCCCTTTACACTATATCCATGAGATTCTTAAGCTTAATTGACATTATGTGGTCAAGAAACCTTTTAACCAACTAATGAACACTAATTCAAAGCATTTGAAGGGCTTATGTTCATATAGCCTATCCAACTTTGGTTTTGTTCTAGTCCTTGTCAAAGAATAAACATCATGCCCTCTTATTATCCTAACATGACTAGTTGTTATTTCCATTATGGCATTGGTCTCTTGGTTATGTCCTTTATTCTTCCATTTCATGTTGTTAATTAAACTACCTCATGTGTTTTCTCATAAACATTAACCCTAAGCATAAACATTAACCATAAGCATAACCATACCAATCATGATAATCACATCCATAAGCAATTAAAATGATCAACCATTTTCCACCACATGCCTAAATATAATGAAATCCAAATACTCATTTAAAATTAACATGTTGTAAGCAATCAGGAAACATAACCATAAACCAAAAACATCTCATGCCTAGCTAAGCATATATCAATGCCTACACAACCATAACATAAGTATAATCCATAAGCAATGTAAGCATCACATAATAAGAAATAAACACCAAATGCAAGTCCAACCATGAACATGAGCATAAGCAAAGATCACATATATAGCTCATAATTTAAATATACATCATGTCATCAATATAAATAATACATATGGTAATGTATATCCTCTCTCTTAATGCATGTACATCTCACTACTTTAGCATGTAGACCAATATCAAAAACATGTACATCTATATATGTCATAACATATCATATCATGCCCCTAGGGTACCACCACCACTAGATCCACCTATGCTACCACTGCCATCTAGTGCCTATCCTCTTGGGATGCATGTTTATCCCCCCACCAAAGTGACCCACTGACCCAGAGTCACGACAACTATCCCACTTGATAAGTTGGATCTATACTCATCCCATCAAGGATCCTATGAACATTGCATCAATATGATGGCTTTGTAATACTGTTGATGATGAAAATTGCGCTTGATCTTAATCAATCAACAATGGGAAGTTTCAAGCTGTGGGACAATGTGGCTTGAAACAACCTCCAGATTTTAGAGAAGCTGGTCTCTTCTTTTGTGTCAAGTGTTGGGGGAAAAGGGATAGAAGATTAAATAAAAATGCAAATGCAGGAATGAAACCTAACTATGGCGATGCACCTAAGTGTAATCCTAATCCTAACCTGATCACAATGAAACTATTATAGGATTCAATTGCATTTAAGAGCAGACAAGTGCATGATCAATGTAAAAGATTGAAATAACAGAAATAGAGGCTCATAACAAGGGATTCTTTTGCTGAGATACAGAGAATGTCAACAAAGGCATAGTATTCAATCTTTTGAATAGAATCTTCCAATCAAATAAGAGGCACAGAAGTCACGTACAGTTATGTAAACCTTCCAACTCAAGAAAATGAGACAAAATCAAATGACATTCCTAATCACAACTCCAGAAAATCTACAGTATAGACTACTTTGCAAATGACACAGATAACACCAACCAAGGCATGGATTTCAAATCTTCTTAATTCATTCAGCCACATAAAAGGCATAGAAACATGCACAATTACATCAACTTTACAACTCAAGAAAATTGAGACAAGAGCAAATGATATTACTAATCAAAAACTCTAGAAAGTCTAAAACTATAGAATTCCCCCCTCCTCTTCTTCAATTTTTCAATTCCCTTATATAGCCTCGAATGTCTCCTTACATCGCTCTCTTTCCCACGTAATTCTACTCCATCATTCACTCATAAGGGACAAAAAAGACGGTGCCTTCAATGCCTTGGATGGATCCTAGTCTCATCAAGAACTGACCTAACTATGGCATGGCGATTCATGTCTAGTACCTCTCCTTACGCCTAAATTCCTTGTTCCATCACCTACTTGGCCGCTCAACTATCTACTCTACCTCTCTCAATCAGGGAACAAAATAGACTGTGCCTTTAATGCCTTGTAGGCTCCACGAATCTACTCGGTGCACTATTCTATCTACCAGGAATAACTCCCACTGAGTTTCCCTCCATCTTGCTACAACAGATAGGCAAACACTCTGTTCTGTTGAAATGGAAGAGGACACTTAGTCAATCCATGAAAATTCTCCCTTTGTGGTCTAGAAGGCACCAGAGAATGACACTTGGCACTTTCTGCTTTCTTCTATATTCTACTCAGGAACGCTCCGCCTTCGACACCTGTCGCAATCCACTTTCTCGATACCTTGTAATTTTAACAAAATAAAATCCACCACATCCCTTACTCAAGAAACTTTTTAGGAGGGGATGGATGCACGTGGCAATCTTTATATGTTGACACTTGGTGCTTCCATAGTCCTTTGAAATAACATATGGGACCCACCACAATCTTTATTCGGCAATGAGGCTCGAAGATGGTCTCTCAGAAGTTGACATGTGGCGACTTCCACTACTTCTGGGAAGATACGTGGCATCTTCCACTTCTTCTTCTAGGTATATGTGGTGCCTTCCACTTTTTCCAAGGATGGAGTAAGAAGGGACTCAGAGATTGACACTTGGCAGCATCTGCTACTTTATGGCACCTTAATCAAAATAAACCATGCCTTTATGCATTGAATCAAAGGATGAACCTAGGCATTTTTCAGATGCTGACGCATGGAGGCTTCTACTTTCTTCTGAAAAGGTAGTTCAGGGCCTTCTATGATTTCCACCTGATGCTTTCTACTTTCTCTATTGCTTAGCTCATTAAAAGTCTTTGTCAAAAAAATAAAATGAAATGTGGGTGCCTCTTTGAGACGTGAATGCTGACACATGGTGCGTTCCTCTTAACTACTATTGGGAATGTGGCACATTTTGTAGCCTTATTGAAGGTTACAAAAGGGGGCTCAAAGGATGCCAGCTGGCTAGCTCTATGGCTCAGAGAGCAACACTTGGTGGCTTCCACCTGAATTCAATACTTAGGCCCAAAAATGAAATGAAAGAAAACAAAATGGGAAAAGGACTCATGCTCGAAGGGTGACACTTGGCAGTGTCTGCTACACTTCGACACTTAGGCCAAAAATGAACCCGCCCTCTACTCCAAAACTCTTCTGGCTATGTCCAAGGTATGTAGGAACCAAAATTGTAGTGCTCAACCCAAAGTTTAAATATGATGTAGAGTAAAAAAATACTCTACAATTACTGGTGACCTCCCAAGAATTTTGAGCCTGCTCAAAAAGAACCTGACTCCCACTAGATCAAAATTATGGAAACTACAACTTCAAAAGAGCCATCTAGTAGATAGACCACTCATGGTCAGATAACCCTTGCTTGCTCTACAATTTAATGAAAGCCACATCAAGGTTAATGATATCCTTGTGCAAAAAGTTTTGTAGGATCTAGACCGTGGCTTTCAATATAAATTCCAACTAGGAAATAGGAACCAGGATAGCTTCAACTTTTGAGACTGAGGAATCATCCCACAAGCTCTAGAAAACTATTTGATCCCATTGTTTAGCCAGCAGCAATGGTTTAATTTGGTCCACCATCAGCATCATCTTTGCATCCAAAAATGGAGAAGGAAGGCCTAGCTGCACCAGATCTTCAATACGATGTCTCATTTTGCCGATGCCTTCTTTCACAACTTCGAGATGTTATCTACAACTATTGGCTATGGCATTGTGACTGAGCTCCTCATTGACCCATTTTACAATAGCCATTATGTTGGGGATCCCCACGGCTGCCAATGTTACATCCATTATGTCATAGAGTTTCTAAAGCAATGAATGGGAATCTATGACTCTTCTGGAGATTATGGATAGAATGTTCTGCACTAAATCTTCCACTTTCTCACATAATTGCTATGCGTTGAGTAGGAAAGTGAGAGATGGCCTGAGCTAGATAATCTCTGAGGAGATTCTCTCCCACATTGACTTGTAGAGCTCCTTCACCAGTTTTATCACTCCTTCACCTTGTGGCCTATTAGCTAGTTCTATTATTAGTTGTGCTATTTTTTGTTTCTCCACTTGGAAATGGGCTTAAAAAGTTGTAGCCTTGTTTTGTTCCTCCAGCAGCCCCTACTACAATTGGGTAACTTGCAGCTGAAGTCCTTTGACTCTTCCCTGCAATGTTGCTTTCTCTTGCCTAAGGGATGTTGCTGCATCTTTTGCAAGTGTGAGCTCTGTTTTTAATGAATCATTCTAGGCCTAGACTGCCTGTTGAGTCTAAAGGGAAACAATATCATGCAACTATTTATTTAGGCTTGTTATTTCATTATCTCTCTTATTTATTTCGTTGGCCAAATAGCTATAGTTTGCCTTTTCTTTGGCCAAGTTAGCTTCCATCTTCTACAGTCTTCTTGATGTTTTCAAATAATCATCTGTGACTACAGAAGTGGATTCTGTCAGTAGCTCAACTCTATCCTAGGACCTAAATAGGGACATGCTAATGGCCACCACATTCATTGTATAGTCCTCTGGCTGCATTTGCTCGCTCAGCTTGGCAATGTTGGGTGACAAATGGGTCACCATCAACTGCTGTTGGATGGGGTCAAATTGTGACCATAGGTGTGGAATAGTCAATGCTTTATTCTCTTTAGTTCTCTTTTTCTCCAATCAGGCTTCTCTTGCCTTCCTAGCAGCATCGACTTGCATCTGGAAGGTGGAAGGGGATGCAATGTGTCCTCTTATAAAAGGATATCCCTATGGTAGGCCATATTGAATAGCCAGTGGTTGGCTATGGTAAATCTAAGGGAAAGGTTTCTTGGGAATAGAAGGGGATAAATAGGGTAATGTTAAGGCTTGAGGCATCAAGGATGAGGTGAATTGTGAAATGGGAATGGCAGCAGTGGCAGGAGGTGTCATTTGGCTAGGTGGAGGCACCATGCCAACAGGGAAAGGGGGAGAGTGAGAGGGAAGAGGGGAATTAATACTTACTTGAGGGGAAGTTATTATACCCTGCACTGGGCACTGTGAAGGCTCCTCTTCCTCCTTTAGATCCAAGTGGAACTGCACCCTCCTTCTCTTCCTAGGTGTTTCTGCCTATAGCTACATTTATTTCCCTTCCACCTCTGTAGTTAATGGTGGTGCTCATGCAAAACTAGGGACTTCAATCACTCCTAATGATGGGGAGGCTTTTGGTGGTGAAGACACCACACTCCTTTGTTGTTCTATGGTAGCTGCAGCTTACTCTAAGGTCTACGGTTGCTGGCTTGGTCCCGCTCTAATTTCCTACTCTGCCCTGAGTGTCGGCATTTGGCTTGTTTTTGGACTAGATGTAGGGAAGGGATGCCAGTCATCCCAAATTTCTTCCCATCTTTCATCTGAATCTATGCCTCCAAAAGTGTGGGTGGTTTGGGAAATTTCCTGCCTATATCTCTAATAGGCCTCAATCTTCTCCACGTCCCAACCTTTGTTCCTTAGCATCCTTCTCAAACTAGAAGTCATCCTGACTTTGGGATCGTAATCCCTCTATTTATTATAGAAGGTTTCCCATGGCCTATTTTGTGGTAGGGGAAAATCTGTCAGTTTAACATAGAGACCAGGAGCATCTTCTACAAGGTTTTTCTTGGTCTCCCAAAAAGGGTGACCTTCATGTGTAATCCTGGCTCCAATCTTATTTGTCCTTACCATGGAAGCTATGTAATTATTTGGGTCATAAACCCATTTGTCCTCGACTAATAAGAACCCTAGGAAGGCTAGCTTCTTCAGCAGCACAGTCTCAGCTTCTCTTGCTTTTTGGCTTATGTTGCTTGCCATCCATGGGAGATTGTACATTTTCCTCTTCTTCTTCCTAGACCCATATTCATTATCAACTATTAACACCTACTTGGTGACTTCTAGGAATGCTAACCTAAGAGTTAAGGTCTTTGGCAGTAACACTGGTTCTCCACAAAATCCATAGACCCTTATGGTCGTGTGATGGGACCCAAAATAGAAGTCACATGGGATTGGGAAACTGACCAGGAGGTTCGTGACACTTGGGAATAACCTGTTTATGACAGGCTCAGGGCTAAGGCAATGGAGAATAGGGGTAACAAATAGTTCCCAAAAATCATATGTGTCACTTGTTCTTGACAAAACATGTGTCCATGCAGACACAAGAATAGTCCTTTGGGGATCAAAAGCTGGGTCATATAGGTTCAAATTCATAAATCGAGAGAAAAGTTCAGGGTTCTAATGCAGTATAAGATGGAACAAAAAGGAGGAATACCTGAATACCCCTTTTGACCTAAACTAGGTTAGCTGCTCCACCATTAAGAAGGTGATGTGCTCTAAGAAGTTGAGTCAATACTCCTACATTTTGCCAACTGTCTTTAGCTAGAAAAGGATGGCCATTTGCTTAGCATATACTGCCATGTCATCCTTCATGCCAAAGATGAGAGCCATTATTGACAGTGCATCTTGGCTAGCCGGTGAGAACTGAGTTCTTGATGCAGGGAGTGTGGGTACCATTGAATCACCATCGGCCATTTGTAACTCAAAACTCAAAAACCTTGTCTAAGTGTTGACTTTCACCCACATCCTTTGCATCCTATCAATAGTGGAGAAGGTGGTGGTGTCATCGTATTGTAGGGCTAGCATGTCCCTGATAGCTTGTGGGGTGACCTGCAGCATGAAGGGGCCTTGTTGAATGGTTCAAGATTATGGATAGAGTAAGTCCACACATAATTTGATTACATCAGGGCATGGATGCATGGTTGGGACAATGAATTGAGCCAATTGTGAGGTCCATATCCTCATTTTGAATGTCTCATATTGCCTTGCTCTAGCTTTTTGAAGACACCTTTGGTGTACCCCTTCTCTTAGGTTCTTGCTACTGGCTCTTTGCAAGGTAGGGTTCACAATTCCATTTGCATAATCCTTCACCTTTGATGGGTCACTAGTTTGATCGACTCTTAGGACTATGGTTCTCAGATAGCTTCTTGATGGTTGTGTAGGAACTACAACATATGATTTGCTAGCCAGTAACCTATCAAGATATCCAAGTGTCCCTACTCCTTTTTGTGAAGTTGATGTTCCCACCATCTCTATATCTCTTGTATAATACCTGGTATGAGCCTTGTGCAAGATAGAAACATGCTCACTGAAGTAAAACTTTTACTAGGCGCTAATAATCGCAATGAGTAGGATTTTTTATAGGTGCAAGAATGCTTGAGATTTTGTAAAATTTAAAACTTGCTAAGGGATATTTATGGGCTTATTAAGTCCCAAATAGCATTAAATTCAGGTGACCATTAGCAAATCCTACTCAATATTTTAGAAACAACAAGGTGGACACGCTATGCAAGTTGCGGCATAAGGTACCTTAGAGATCTCAAAAGATTTGGGGAAGCATTAAATGTGGCAAATTTTTAAAGAATTAAAACTTCTAAGACACTAACTCTGCATTTAAAATGCTTAATTTAAAAGAAAAGTGGGAAAACAACAACAGAAAATGAAATAATGTGGGAATGAGAAACTACCTAACTACATTAATTAAACACCCTTATTTCCCTTCAGGATCAAAAATGAACTTTCCAATGTCTTCTTTATGACAAGCCAACTTATGTCACCATACCAGTGATTGCAACAGGTATATCTTTGATGAAATGTCCTCTATGCTGGCCACATGGATTTGCCTGCACTGGAACGAGTCTGAGTAAAACATGTGTTTGACACCCACAAACTCTTCTTGTCCTTGAAAGCCTATCAAATACTAGTTCTTCATGCTATCATGTGTCATCAAGAAATCATTGGCTATTGATTCTTTACTCTATGTACTTTGATATCCATCATCTTTCAGCTTATCTCCTTCAAATCCTAGCTCTATTGCATCGTCATGCTCCTTGACGGCTTCATCCTCTTGAAAGGATAAATTTGAAAGCTGGTATTCCTTATACATACTCAGTTGAGTCTCAAAGTTATCTTCTCCACATTTGGCCAATTCATAGCCTTCTTGAAGGATAGTGTCACCTATCTCAATGACTTGATCAAGGGAGTGTCCATGTTCCTCCATATCTTCTTGCAAAGTGAGGAAAAAGATCTCTTCCTCATCAGAGGTTAAGACAAAATCCTGTGACTTGTCCTCTTGTTCATCAAAGGGGGTACCTATGGTGATTTCCTCTTTATCTGTACTTATGGAATCCTCTTGACTAGCCATAAATTGAGTGTACTCCTCTGCATACTCATTTGCTTCTTCCAAAATATATTCTTCTTTGAAAAGGGATAAAGAAGAAGACTATGATGAAAAACAAGAAGCTTCTTGAGGAAGGGTGGAAGGGACTTGAGGGGAAAGTGAGGGTTTGGGGTCCTCTTCCCTTGCTGCTATCATAGACTCTACATTATTGGGGAAATGACCTTGATATGTTCAACCTTGCTCATGAACAGGGGTGGCATATGTCTGATATGGAATTTATGGTGTTGGATATGTAGGTTGATATATTTGGTAAGGTTGTCTCTCATGAATGCTCAGCTTCTCTTCTAGAAATGCAATCAATCCACACACATCTAACATCTCATATGTAAGCCCTTACCAATTTGCTCTTTTAGTGGGGTCCCATTCACTTTTAATTAGATCTATTGCATCCCTTATTTGATGGATGACATGATTAGGGATTTCTTGGCCATATCCCCTTCTACTTTCAAGCTCTAATACATATTTTTTAAATCCCAGTAATGCTTTTTTGAAGGTGAAAATAAGATTAGGTTGAGCATGGGATGTGACATATTGGGGAGACTAGGCATAAGACTGGTATAGCTCATGGCCATCTGCATCCTTGTTACTTGACATGATTCCAGGAGAAGCTCATTCTTGATTAAAAATATATGGAGAATAAGACCCATAGCTATGAGTAACAGAATTATACATACTGAAAGGTGATTTTTTGATGATACCAGGACTACTTAATCGGCTGATTTGACTCAGAGTCATTGTTGGTGTTGATAAAAACCTCCAAAGGCTAATTGGCCGAAGAACACACCAAAAATTCTTCAACTCTTTGAAAGATGGTCCCACCAGGCGTGCCAAAAACTATTGATGACAAAAATTGTGCTTGATCTTAATCAATCAACAATGGGAAGTTTCAAGTTGTGGGACAATATGGCTTGAAACAACCTCCAAATTTTAGAGAAGTTGGTCTCTTCTTTTGTGTCAAGTGTTGGGGGAAAAGGGATAGAAGATTAAACAAAAATGCAAATGCAGGAATGAAACCTAACTATGGCGATGCGCCTGAGTGTAATCCTAATCCTAACCTGAGCATAGTGAAACTATTATAGGATTCAATTACATTTAAGAGCAGACAAGTGCATGATCAATGTAAAAGATTGAAATAATAGAAACAGAGGCTCACAACAGGGGATTCTTTTGCTAAGATATAGAGAATGTCAAAAAAGGCATAGTGTTCAATCTTCTAAATAGAATCTTCCAATCACATAAGAGGCACAGAAGTCACGTATAGTTATGTAAACCTTCCAACTCAAGAAAATGAGACAAAAGAAAATGACATTCTTAATCACAACTCCAAAAAATTTGTATTATAGACTACTTTGCAAATGACACAGATGACACCAACCAAGGCATGGAGTTCAAATCTTCTTAATTCATTCAGCCACATAAAAGGCATAGAAACATGCACAGTTACATCAACTTTACAACTCAAGAAAATTGAGACAAGAGAAAATGATATTACTGGTCAAAAACTCTAAAAAGTCTAAAACTATAGAATTCCCCCTCCTCTTCTTTGATTTTTCAATTCCCTTAAATAGCCTCAGATGTCTCCTTACATTGCTCTCTTTCCCATGCAATTCTACTCTATCATTCACTTATAGGGGACAAAATAGATGGTGCCTTCAATGCCTTGGATGCATCCTGGTCTCATCCAAAACTGACCTAACTACGACATGGTGATTCATGTCTAGTACCTCTCCTTACACCTAAATTCCTTGTTCCATCACCTGCTTGGCTGCTCAACTGTCTACTCTACCTCTCTCAATCAGGGGAAAAAATAGATGGTGCCTTCAATGCCTTACAGGCTCCATGAATCTACCTAGTGCACTATTCTATCTACCAGGAATAACTCCCACTGAGTTTCCCTCCATCTTGCTGTAACAGATAGGCAGACACTCTGTTCTATTAAAATGGAAGAGGACACTTGGTCAAACCATGAAAATTCTCCCTTTGTGTTCTAGAAGGCACCAGAGAATGACACTTGGTGCTTTCCACTTTCTTCTATATTTTGCTCAGGAACGCTCCACCTTTGACACCTGTCGCAATCCGCTTTCTCGATACCTTGCAGTTTTAACAAAATAAAATCCACCATGTCCCTTGCTCAGGCAACTTTTTAGGAGGGGATGGATGCACGTGGCAGTCTTTGTATGTTAACACTTGGCACTTCCATAGTCCTTTGAAATAACATCCAAGACCCACCACAATCTTTATTTAGCAATGAGGCTCGAAGATGGTCTCTCAGAAGTTGACATGTGGTGACTTCTGCTACTTTTGGGAAGATACATGGCATCTTCCACTTCTTCTTCTAGGTGTATGTGGCACCTTCCACTTTTGCCAAGGATGGAGTAAGAAGGGACTCAAAGAGTGACACTTGGTAGCATCCACTACTTTATGGCACCTTAAGCAAAATAAACGATGCCTTTATGCGTTAAATCAAAGCATGAACCAAGGCATTCTTCAGATGCCAACGCATGGAGGCTTTTGCTTTCTTTTGAAAAGGTAGTTTAGGGCCTTCTGCGACTGCCACCTGGCACTTTCCACTTTCTCTGCTGCTTAGCTCATTGAAAGTCTTCACTAAAAAAATAGAATGAAATGCGAGTACCTCTATGAGACACGGATGCTGACACATGGTGCATTCCACTTAACTGCTACTAGGAATGTGGCACATTTTTTAGCCTTCTCGAAGGTTATAAAAGGGGGCTTGGAGGATGCTAGCTAGCCGGCTCTGTGGCTTAGAGAGTGACACTTGGTGGCTTCTACCTGAATTCAATACTTAGGCCCAAAAATGAAATGAAAGAAAATAAAAGGGGAAAAGGACCCATGCTCAGAGGGTGACACTTGGCAGTGTCCACTACACTTCGACACTTAGGCCAAAAATGAACCCGCCCTCTGCTCCAAAACTCTGTTGCTACATCCAAGGTATGCAGGAACCAAAATTATAGTACTTGATCCAAAGTTTAAATACGATGTAGAATAAAAAAATACTCTACAAATACCTTATCTCCTCCACTATGGCCAAATATCATGTAATAGAGATCATACCTAGTGTCCCTCTTACTAGTGTTATTGTGGCTCCTACCTTCTATTTCAAGGTATCCCTCTCTTGGGTCACCAAACCTAGAGAGGTCCTCACCTGATCTCTCTCACCTATCACAGTGGTAATCTAACTCTATAATGTCTTTATCTAGCCCTATAATGTGGCCACCTATCCCTATAATCTTGTTATATATGCTTATGTAGTAACTAGTGTTACCCCTACCTACCCATCAGGGCCACTTCCTTATGCCTATACACTAGCTTGATCTAATCCATACCCTATCAGCCACCATCATCCCACCCAAAATTGGCCATTACATAAAGTGCCTGATACCATGTTACATAGCCAACAACAAAATCAACATCATCAACCCTTTCTCTAATAGGTAGCTCCTCATGATCTAGTACCACCTCCTCTAGTTGTGGCTCAAGTAACAAAAACTTTGCATCCTCCCTCTTGTACCTCAAGAATGGACTTGGGATCTCTTTCATAGGCCATACTACCTCTAAAATCTATCAAATGGGATTATCTTAGTCTCACCCTCTCTCTTCCATAGATCCATCTCTAGCTCTATAATGACAATGTATGATGGCTATAAAGGGCCCACCTTAGAAAGCTAACATACAGCCTCTAGACCACATCTCCCACAACTATGCCCTAGAGTGGATCCTTGAACTAGTAAATATCTCTCGCACCTCCTCTAGATCCTGTGAGGGCATAATATCCCCTCCACCACATGAAACCCACTCTAAAATCCATCTAATCATGACCCTCCCATGGTAGTCCCAACAGTATTAGAACCATAATGTGCTCGTATGTCCAATAGTGGAGCACAAAACCCATGTTGATCCTATACCTCCTACGAGCACAAAATGCCTAAAGCTCACTATATATCTGGACTAGAAAAATTGGTGCCCACCCAAACACTATCCTATTAAGCAATATCTTCATCAACACACCTAATATTAGATAAGTAAATTAACTACTACTTAAATTTTACAATGCAAAATAGGAAACTACCATCATCATCATGGTCATCAAGTGTCTCTCATCTAGAGACCTCTAGTACAATGGCCCTTATCCAAAACCATCAAAATGCCACCTGGCATGGATCCAATCCTCTCCATACAAAAATCTCCATCTGCTCATCCCTCTCCTCACTCTCTATGTGATATATCAACTCCCCCTGAATGGGTAGCCATGTGATCCTATGAACATCCTCTAGTAGGATGGTCATCTCTCTTCTTGACAAGAGGAAGGTATTCATGGCTGGATCCCATCTCTTGATGAGGGCCATAATCATCACCGCATCTCACAAAAATCATTGATAGTGTTTCATAGATCTAAGGCTAACCTCTCCCATGTGTGTTCAATCATCCTTGATCATCCCTCTATGGATCTCCATAAAGATCCTAGGAACCTAATCCCTCATCTAGATATGATCTCATGCCTACAAAAATTAAAGTTAAGATGCACACTTAGTTTTCCATTACCATTATGCATTCCCAAATCCACCTCTTTTTCAACCTAAACCCACCTAAATCAACATATTCCAACACTAACCCATAACATTACCTCTGTAGCCTTATCTCTTGTGACCCTCACCTACCAAACATTTTAACACCTAATTCCTTTTCCAACAAACACCTACCCCAACCCACAATATTTTACATCATCCTATCCTAGCCTACACTTGGCACTCTAACCCTTTACAAACATTTTAACACATTTTATTAACACACATCTATGCCAAATCCCTTGGCCATCAATGGTCACTATGATCATCGATGGTCAAGTGACCATTCAACTTTAGTAATCAATGGTCAAGTCTGACCATCAATGATCAGGTAAAACTGTCGATGGTCACTATGTGTGAATGTTGATGTCAAAATACCTAACCTTACCATACCTAAACACTAGAAAAATGATAACAAATTCAATAAAATACCTACCTAATTCTATCATATACCCTCCCCCAATGTAAATCCCCTTTCCATTTTAAAATTCATCAACTAATTTATCAAAACATAACCAAAACCTAAATTTAGGTCAAAACTATTAAGCACAAGATATACTGAAAAGAGGGGGTGAATCAGTATATCATAAATCTTATAAACTTTCACTTAATCAAATTCCACTTAACCATACATTCAATATATGCAATATAACTAAAATAATAAACACCACACAAGATAAAGAGAGACACTAGATTTAACATGGAAACCTAAGGTGGGAAAAACCATGGAGAATAATCTCAAGTATATGAATGAGCACCAACTCAAACTACAATATTCACAAGCACCAATTTGCAAGAGCACCAACCCCTTTGTTAAGCACCAACACAATAAATATTCATGAGCGCCAACCCACAATAGTACCAACCCCTTTGTTGAGAACCAATACAACAACTATTCATGAGTACCAACCCACAAGAGCACCAACCCCTTTTGTGTATACCACACAACTATCTCTCAATGTTACTTTCTCAACAAATGATAGCACATTACAGTATATCTTTCTTTTTTCTCCTTTGCTCTTCTAAGCTAGATATAATAATTACAAATCATACTCTCTCTTCCATATTACAAATGGATTCTCAAGCCTTTATTTATAGCTTTCCAAATGACCTTTGGCATTCACCCTTTGTGACCCTTCAACCCTCATGGAAAATGGCACCAAACTTGCATGACCCTTCGTATCCTTACATTTGAAAAGTCATATGGTGACCCTTCATAAGCAAAATCATCCTTTCCTATTTTATCTTTATCTTGGTGATTTTTCAACGTCTCCATCGGCCCTTCTTTTGTCTTTATGCAACCAAAAATATATTCATTAATATTAAATAAATATTGACACACATTATCCAAGATATGAATATTAAAAACATCATTAAATGCAATGGGGCCTTTATCACCAATAATGCTAGACCTTTGACATCAATGCCAATATTTCCAACAATCTCCCCCTTTGTTATTGATGGCAACCTCAAACTAAAACTAACACATCTTGAAACTTGCACATACTATCATCTAAAAAACATACAGTAACTCCCCCTTATTGTAGCAACCAATACCTTTTCTATGTACCTATTTTTTCACCTATACCAATTACTATTATTCTCTCCCTCTTACATCAATGGCAAAGGGCCTACTTAGAGCTAACACTTAGCTCCCCCTCAACTAATGTTGAACCTCAATGGCAGGAAGTAAAATGAATTACTCCCAACTTCTCTCGTAGATACTCAATAGTGTCTTTTGGTAGTGCTTTTGTGAAAATATCTACAATCTACTCTATAGTAATGATATATTCCATCTTAACCTATTGATCTTCAACTTGCTCTCTCAAGAAGTGATATCTAATGGGAATATGTTTTGTTCTTGAATGCATCACTAGATTCTTTGAAATATTTATAGCACTTGTGTTATCACAAAAAATAGAAATTGGTTCATCATACTTTACCTTGATATCTTCCAAAGTTTGCTTCATCCAAAGCACTTAAGTACAACACAATACTATTGTAATATATTTTGCTTCAACTATAAAAAGTGATACTAAATTCTACTGCTTGCTTAGACATGATACTAAGCTATCACCAACGAAGAAATCTCCTCCACTTGTACTCTTTCTGTCATCCAAGCACCCTACCCAATCTGAATCTGTATAAGAAACCAAAGTAAAATCTCTACCTATGGGATACCATAATCCATAATCCAATGTCCCCTTGATATATCTGAATATTCTCTTCACCAACTGAACATGACTATCTTTTGGAGATGATTGATATCTTACAACCATACCTACTGCATGCATGATGCCTGGCCTAGATGTTGTCAAATATAAAAAACTACCAATCATAGATCTATACAAAGATTGATCTGTAACAGGTGAATCTTCATCCTTTCTCACCTTATTTCTTATACACATTGATGTGTCAATTGGTGCACAATCCTCAAAACCAAATTTCTTCAACATTTCCTTAGCATATTTACTTTGAGATATGAAAATTCCTTTATCTGACTGAAATATTTGCAATCCTAAGAAAAATTACAATTCTCTAAGCATAGACATTTCAAATTCTTTTTGCATTATATCATAAAATTCTTTTGTCATATTTTCAATATTTCCTTCAAAAATGATATCATCAACATAAACCACAACAATCAATTGATGCTCACCTTCTATTTTTATGTAGAGATTACTATCAAAAAATCCTCTCTTGAAACCTTGATCTTGTAGGTACTTATCAAGTCTTGCATACCAAGCTCTAGGAGCTTGTTTCAATCTATACAATGCTTTCTTTAATCTACATACATGGTTACTAATATTTGAGATAATAAATCCCTCAAGCTACTCAATGTAGACCTCTTCTTCAATATTCCCATTTAGAAAGGCAGATTTGACATCCATCTAAAATACTTTGAAATTTTTAAACACTGCATATGCAAGAAACATTATAATAGCCTCTAACCTTACCACTGGTGCAAAATTTTCTTCAAAATTTATTCCCTCAATCTGAGCATATCCTTTACATACTAATTTTTCTTTATTTTTTATCACTTCTCCATTTTTATTCAACTTATTTCTATAAACCCATTTTGTTCCTATCACATTATGATCTTTTGGTCTAGGCACTAATTCCCAAGTATCATTCTTTTCTATCTAATATAATTCTTCATCCATAGCCTTAACCCAATGCTTATCATGTCTAGCTTCTGAAAAAGTTATAGGCTGAATTTTGGATAACAAAGAGAAATTAACTTGCTCAGATTCACTTACCATCATTCTTCTGGTATGAATTCCTTCATTTATGTCCCCAATGATGTCACTTTCATTATGATTTCTCTGAACATATTTGGATGGAGTTTTGGTGCCCTTTTTCTCCTTCTCCTCATCTTCATCTAATTCTTCAAAACCTTCCTCTTTAATGATTTTAGGAATGTCTACTGGATCACTAATTCTTTGTGTTCCATCTTCTTCTATCCTGACACTTGCACTTTCAACAATTTTCTTGGTTATTTTGTTTTAACATTTATAAGCTTTACTTTTTTCAAGAATAACCAAGAAATATACCTTCATCTACTTTGGATTCAAACTTACCAAGTTTTTTATCGGTTCTCTTTATGAAGCATCTACTACCGAAAACTTTAAAATAATCAATTATTGTTGGTTTGTCTTTCCATAGCTCATAAGGAGTCTTGTCACTATTGACTCTCAATAATTCTCTATTCTAAATATGAAATATTGTATCAACCACCTCTCTCTAATATTTATCTCCTATCTTGGATTCATTTAGCATTGTCCTCTCCATCTCCTAAACTATTCTATTTTTCTGTTCAACTACTCCATTTTGTTGTGGAGTTTTGGTAGCTGAATATTGTCTATTTATTCCATGATCTTCACAAAAATAAATAAATTTATCTAACATGAATTCTCCTACTTGATCTGATCTTAGACACTTAATCTTCAAACTAGTTTCATTCTCAACTAATGCTTTGAGTGCTTTGAAATGTCTAAAAGCTTTTGATTTTTTCTTTAAAAACATTACCCAAGTCATACGTGAAAAATCATCAATAAGAAACATAAAATATGTCTCACCTTAAGTACTTTGAGTCCTCCTAGGTCCACATAGGTTAGTGTAAACAAGCTCTAGCATCTGAGTGGTTGAGTACTCTTTTGTTTTGAACTACCTTCTAGCCTGCTTCCCATGCTGAAAAGGTTCACAAAGCATGTCAGATGGCTTTGTAATCTTTAGAAGATTTATGACTACTTGATTTTTATTTATGTTGACAAGATTGTCAAAATTTATGTGCCCCATTCTCCTATGCCATAGCCAACTTTATTCAATCTGACTCAAACAACATCTTTGACCTTTGATGTCCGATAGCATATACAAGTTATTGATTGTTCTCTAAGCATCTACAACCAATACATCTGAATATTTTCTTCTAATTTCAAAACCTTCTGCATAAAAATTAAGTGTGTGTCCCTAATCACACATTTGACTTACACTCAAAAGATTACGCTTAAGACCTTTTACATATAAAAAAAAATTAGTTTTAGTTCTACCATTATCCAAACTTAGTGTACCTTTTCCAGCAATTCTGGCAATAGTATTGTCTCTGAATTTCACTATGCCACCATTGATCTTCTTCAAGGTTATGAACTTGATCTTATCTCATATCATGTGCCTCGAACATCCACTATCAATGAACCATGGCTTTTCTTCATTTATTGCATGCAAAGTTGTATGCACCAACATAGATTTTTTAGGTTGTTTCTTTTGCCAAGAACCTATCTGAACTTTCTTCTTATTGGATGGAGCCTTGAAACTCTAGTCCTTCTTGACTAACTCAAACATGCTTCTATATCACTGAGCTATGTGTCTAAACTTGCTACACTTGTAACATATTATGGCCTTTTCATCAAAGCTTGATAGAGAATAAAAAGAGTTGTAGTTTCTACTTGACTCTACATGACTTTTCTTCTTCTTGTTTCTGAAATTGTTAGCTCTTTTTTTACATTATAATTTCTTATGACCATATCCATTACAATAAAAATAGGACCTGCTTGTGTATCTCTGACTTGACTGCCTTTTTTAGCTTTATTTCCTCTAGCCTTCTTTATTTGAGATGTCCTCTATATTCTTCACTTCTTCCCTTTTTATTTCCTCTTTTGTAAGAGCTTCAACATAGCTCTTTTTCTTTTCAAATCTGATACCTATCTTATCTAATATTTCCTTTTGGCTTTCTAATATTTTATTCAACATATTAGTGTTATTCTCAAATTTTGAATCATTGGCTACTCTATCATTGATTGCTTTATTTGTTTTATAAAGATTTTCTTTTAAAGAAGCAATTTCAATAACATACCTTTCACATTCTTTACTTACTATTTTAAACTATGTCATTAAATCTTCTTCATTTTTCTTGGCTTCTTTAAAGTGTGCTTGTAGATCTTCAATTATTTCCTTTGACTCTTTTTCATTTTTCTCGATCTGGTGCTTCAATCTTTGATTATTCTTCTCAACAGCTTCAAACTCTTCTAAGGCACAAATGGTTTCTCCTTCTAGATTCACTTTGGCTTCATCCTATTCTTCTTCTTAATCATCTATACTTTTTCTTGTAGAGGCATCTTCATGTATGGCCATGAATAGAATCTCTTCTTCTCTTGATTTCAAACTTAAATTTGCAACCTCTAGTTATTCCTTAAGAGCCTCAACCACAAATTCAACTCTTGATTCTCCTTCTTTAGCTACTTGTCCATCTTGTGCTCTCATGATCTACCTTCAAGCTGTAAAACCTTTTCAAAAGGAACCTGCTCTGATACAAATTGTTAAGCATGGGATATACTAAGAGGGGGGTGAATTATTATATCATAAATCTTATAAAATTTCACTTAATCAAATTCCACTTAACCATACATTCAAGATATGCAATAAAACTCAAATAATAAACACCATACAAGATAGAGAGAGACACCAGATTTAACATGGAAACCCAGTGTGGGAAAAACCATAAAGAATAATCTCAAGTATATGAATGAGCACCAACTCAAACTACAATATTCATAAGTACCAACTTACAAGATTACTAAGCCCTTTGCTAAGCACTAACATAGTAACTATTCATGAGCACCAACCCCTTTCCTGAGCACCAACACAACAACTATTCGTGAGTACCAACCCACAAGAGCACTAACCCCTTTTGTGTATACCACACAACTATCTCTCAATTTTGCTTTCTCAACAAATGATAGCACATTACAATATCTCTTTCCTTTCTCTCCTTTGATATTTTAAGCTAGATATAATAATTACAAATCATACTCTCTCTTCCATATTATAAATGGATTCTCAAGCCTTTATTTATAGCTTTCCAAATGACCTTTGACATCCACCCTTTGTGACCCTTCAATCCTAATGGAAAATGGTGCCAAAATTGCATGTCCCTTTGTATCATTTGAAAATTCATATGGTGACCCTTCATAAGCAAAAGCATCCTTTCCTCTTTTGTCTTTATCTTGGTGACTTTTCAACTTCTCCATGGGCCCTTCTTTTGTCTTTATGCAACCAAAAATATATTCATTAATATTAAATAAATATTAACACACATTAGCTAAGATATGAATATTAGAAACATCAATAAATGCAATGGGACCTTTATCACCAATAATGCTAGACCTTTGACATCAATGACAATATTTTCAACAAAAACCCCCCAAACCCTACCAAAATAACCACAAACTACCAAAATTTAAATTCATAATAACCAAATCAACTAATCTATCAAATTTAAAACACCACTTACCTCATTTCTCAACCTCTATCAAGGTTAGATCCCATGTCTAGTTGCTCAGCCATGTCCTTATCCACCTTGTATCTTTATCTTAGGATATCACGTCATCATGTGCATCTAACCAATCAACAATCACCAACTCAGCTAAAACACTCATTTCACCCTCATTAGTATTATTTCTCACAAAAAACTAAATTTCCCAAAGCACAAAAAATATAGAAGTTAATTTGTAAAAGTGAAAATGACTTTTCATTTTCACTTTTTATGTTTTAGCCTTTTAGGGTTTCCCCTTGACCATTGATGGTTAAGGTGACCGTCAATGATCAATCTTGGGAACCCTAACCATTAACAGTCAAGAGGCCCACATTTTAAATTTTTTAGGTACCCACACTTAAGTGTCAAATTTTTAGAGCTTACCTTCTCCTGTATACCCAAACCTACCCATGGAGATTACCCTTCTCCCACCAAACCTTGTCACCTTGTCATTGATCCATTTTAGCCCAACTTGCACATGTTTTATGACACCTTTTTGCTTGGTCCTTTGACCATAATGAAAACATTTCCATATTGACCTTTTTTGAACTTTCACCACCTCATGCTTACCTGACCCACTTATGTCTTTTTGGGAGCACTTCCTACCTTAGCTACCCATAACACTTGACCCATTCAGGTTTTCACCAGGAGCACTTCCTACCTTAGATACCCACCAAAATGCTAACCTTTTCTAGGAGACTAATAGGTGTACCTAGCCACCACACCTAAATATGGTCATGTGTTACACTGGTCACTTATCTTTATAGTACTTATCTTTATTATTTTCAACCATAGCAACCTAGTTTTTATGTGATCTCAGCTATCACACTTTTTTGTTTCTTTTTGCATGCCTATTTATGCCTTAGTACCTAACCTATCACCCACCTTCATGCCAACCCCCTTTGTCATCAACCATGTCAAACCCACACCTAATTTTGCTTTACCTCATTACCTCCTAGTTTGAGGGGGAACACCTCTTCCCATACTCAGGGCAGTCAAACCTTTGACCAACATCAATTTTTATTTTATATCTCATTAATTCAAGTTGCATAACAAAAAGGGGAAAAATTTAGACACTAAAAATCCACACACCATGATTCTGAATGTCATAACACCCCTAGACCACCTTAGGACCCCCTTGGGACCATTCAACCCTTTAACCCCTAGTCAAACCTAACCCATAGTCAGTTTAACTTAACTAGATTAACCTAGCCTTTACCCTATATTTTACCTATTTTACCCTTTGCCCTTGACATTTGACAATCAGGTTGAGTGTCGATGGTCACACTAACCATCGATGATCAGGGTTTACCTCCCTAAAAACTAGCATATAAGTCACTCACCTTGCTTTTCTAAAAATAACTCATCTAAATCCTGTTGCAAAACATTGCATAAATGAGTTATAATTAAGAAGCCCAATTTGTTTATTTTTTAAACTTTCTTAGCTTGCCTATAAGAAGAGAGGAATAAAGGGGTGAAATCCATCTATAATCATTATCAAGATCTTCTGCATCTAGGAGTTTTTTTTAAAGTTAATCATCATCAGCAATCTAATAATCATATTAGAGAGCCAACTTGCCATTGCCTCTCTACTAAAGTCTTTAGGTATCGTTACTCTATCATAATCAAGCTAGATTTCACCCATAGGTCAACTACCTCAACTATCCATCCAATAAACTTCTGGTAAGATAAATACTTGTTTCTTAGTATTCATTTGTTTTATTTCCATTTTGTAATCATTTTATGTCTTACCCATCTCTTAGAATCCATCTTTTGGATCTCATCAATCAGCTCTTTTACTAACCTATATCCATACATAGTAACCATCGATAGTTGTCTCAACCATCGACAATCATCCTAACTTCTAATGGTCACCTTAACCACTGATGATGAGCCCAACTACCGATAATCACTATGGCAATAAAAACTAGAAATATAATTTCACCTACCTACACCTAGTAAAACCTAACTTTTTGTGTTCTTACCTATTCATAGACCCTTATTTGATTTTCTAAGGCAGACCCCAACTACCTAGCACTAAGTATTAATTAGCTAATTTCTAATTTAATCATTTCTAGTCTATATTTTTTAGCAATCACTTTTGTATTCAGTTTTAGTACATTTTATTTATTGATGTAAGTACTTTCCTTTCTATTTTAAAAACTTAATTGTTTAAAAATGTGTGGATTGACAGCCCCTAAGGAGGCTCTTGCTTCTAGGATCTATCTATCGCTAGGTAATCCACTTAACTATTTGTCTAACAAATAAGTTTGTTAGTGATTTCTTATATACATGTCATTGTCCCAAGCCAAAGAGGAGCTCTTCATAATCTATTGATTTAATGTGTGCATAATCAAATAGGTTCTTCAACCATCATGTGCTTAGTTTCTTCTTTTCCTTTTCCCAATAAAAAGCAATAATTTCACTGAAACACTAGGATTATGCTCTCCCATTACAAGCTTATATAATTTGATCAATTATAGAGAGAATTATAATGAGACTCATTTTTTATAAATCATGAGAGGATGAAAATACAACCACTATTTTGAGAAGAGTGATTATATCATATGTATTTTCGTGGAATTTGCTTCATGTCAATCTTCAACCACTTATCTTTACCATTTGGAAACCACATTTTACCACTCTTTGTCTAGTACTTGTTGCTCTACTTTGATGTTTCTAAGTCATTGTTGGTCTTCAATCATACCATATTCCATCACTGATACTTTCACACATCACTTTAATATCCTCATTCATTATTACTGATTCAGATTTAAAATTATACTTACCACCTTTTGGTTCATCATTTTTTTCTTATCACCAATGGGAATAATTATCTTAGTGTATTTGACTCTTTACTCATTCATTTTATTCATAATCATCAATGGTGATTTTAGGGACCACATTATGCTTTTTAACTTGTATAAGATCCAACATGGATGTAATTTCCTCATAGGGGTTTAAAGTGAAAAAATGAGATTAAATTTATGAGTACTACATTTACATGTCAGTCCAAGTTATGTTTGATCCAAGATTGTATGATTTGTTTCTTAATTGTTGGTTTTATATGACACTTTTGAGAAAAGTAAGAATATTTATTTTTGGATGCCTAAGATCTATCTAAATTTTTTTTACATATTTAAATTAAAATGTATAGAGTGGATCAGGTGAGCTTAACTAGTATGCACAAACTGAATGCATGTTGATGTCCACATATTTTATCAATGTTTTCATTGAATCTCCTTCACATAAAACAAACTAATATTGACTATCTTCATGGAACATAAACTAACATTATTTCCATTTCAATAATTTTTAGGTAGGGCCCAGTGCCACCTCACAACAAGCCATTACATTTCTAGTTCCACATCACCATAAAATGACACAAAATCCATGTTAACAAATAATTTAAATTTTTGAGAAGAATAGTATGTGTGTGATTATCCCCAATTATTTTTGTTGAGATCATTTTTCATTCTATATTAAATGCATTCACCTTAAAAATATTGGAATTTGCAATTACCCATACTAAATTAGAATCAGATTAAACATTTGCCCTCAATAGATTGAAATTACAAGTAGATTGGAAGTATTATTTACCCTCATCATAAGGAAACCCTCATTTTTACTAGTTAATCTCACCCCCTTAATTTTTCTTTGATAAGTATCTCCCAATCTTGAAATGTGTTTTCAAGGTGGCATACTTATATTAACTTCTAATATTACTTGTTTAGAGCTAGAAGATTGAATAATGAATGCCATACCAAAATTTAACATAGAAACCAAATTTTATAGGTAAATATAACTAAAAAACTCAATAAATTTCTACAAACCACTAAATTCAAGTAATTTCATTGTGAGAGATGGCTTGAAATGTTGTGAATTTAAAACCACAACACACATCTCTTTGAGACATTTTGTCAAATAGTTCATTTATAGGTAATAGGTAAAATACACCTTTATCAGTTAATATGAGTCTTAGTTTGATCTAATCCATCATAAAAGAAGCAAAAATATTGTCATTCCAAGGCACATAGATTTTCAAAGCATAGAGAAAGACATTATTATTGTTGAACTTAGTCTTAGTATTAAACATCAAAATTACAGGTCATGGAATTGGATAAAATATCCCTAAAAACCATATTTAATATCAAAATTGTAGGAATTATAATGGATAAAAAGGCCTAAATACAAAACTCAACTTGATATCTATGCAGTCCATAGATAACCAATATTTAGATAACTATGGTTGAAAAATGGACTATACATATAACTATAATTATGTGATAACATAATCATAACAAATTGCATGATATATATACATTTTTTGATAATGAATTACATGATATATAATATACACAAAATCATAAATGTCTTCAATTTAAATTTAAAAAAATCATAAATAGCATCCAACTCTTTATATAGATCTTTATCCACTTCCCCAGTTGACTTTTACCCTATATCTAGCTCAACATATTCTATAATCCTCTAGAAGATTCCTCTACTTTCTTCATGTGTGCCTGATAGAGGATATTTCTTGATATTCTATGATGCCATGTGGATCTCCATCTTTTAGTCTTGCATGAAGGCCCTCTATGTTGATGTCTTGTACACAAGTCCTTATACTTAACCTTCTTATTTCTCACATGGTATTTTAATTAGAGTAACATTCATGTAATGTGCCGATTATTTTTGTGTGGTCCTCTACTTAAAAAAAGTCTAGTGTTGCATCATGGTTCATAGAATCTTGGGGTCCCTAGATAAGTTTCTACTAGTTACACTTGAAATTTTTAATCCTTCCCAATAAATCAAGCCCTCATACACACTTTTTTGTAGCTCTTTCTCAAAATTTTCCCATGGCTTGGATATCACAATTATGTTTTCCTTCATTTATAGGGTTTTTTCAGGAAAACATTTGATAACTTCCCACTTTTATATATTATCCTCATATTTCTTATCCATGGTCTTGTATTTTTTTTGTTGTTTTAGGATGAAAATTTAAGCAATGGGATTTGATTATACAAATTATATCAAAAATACCCAAATCTACAATCTACCATTAAAATCAAGAACCAGTAGATTAAAATGTAATATAATAAATCACTCTACGCAACATCCTAATCTAAAGCTAAATTTTCCCAAACAAGATTCAAACAAAAAGAATACTAAATATTATAGATGGAGATTAGATTGCTTACAAGTAGACTTAGATTTTTGGCATGATGTTATCTTGATCTTGATTTACATGGATTCATAGATAGCTTGATAAAAGGATGAAATGATGTAGTATGGATTTTTTTCACATTCCTTAGTTTGTTAGAATGGAGGGAGATGGTGTGTTTAAATAGGCAAAAGAGGGAGGATTAAAAAGGAATTAAAAATTCCTTATAAACCTCTAGAATTAGAGGATTATAGAGATGAGGGATAAGATAAAGAGGATTCTAGAATTGGAGAATTATAGAATCCATAAATGGGGATAATCAAGATTAGTAGGTGATTAGGGACTAGGGATGTAAGAGAGCCTAGGAATAGGCTAAGGTAGGTGGGATTAGAATTTAAAATTCCAATATAATGGATAAGTGGGATTAGTTATCAGATAAAGACATTATTAGAATGATTAATAGATTGGTAGGTTATTATAAGGTTAGCATATGAAGATTAATGAATGGGTATGTTAGATAAATGACTAGAAGGGGTGATATTAGGATGTAATTAGAAGAGATAAATGAGATTAAATGAAATAGGTGAGATTAGTGTTGACTAATAGTAATATTAGTGATAATAAATGAAGTAATAAATTTTATATGTATACATTTTTCCCCTCTTTGAAAGGGCATTGTGACTAGATGAAGTGTAAGGAGCAATGGTCTTTCAAAGAAAGACACTCATGGATGAATGTTAATAAATGATGTTAGTGGACATGATGCCCCCCTCAAGGGGACATGCGAGGAAGAATGAGATGAATGGCCATTTGAAAAGAAGAAACAAGAGGCAAAATATAAGTGGCCAAAGGGATGGGATGCTATATGTGGGACTGATAATAAAGAAGATGAAATCAACATGAGAAATGAGCTATAAATTGATGATTCCCCTAAAAAAAACATATGCACATGGAGTGGAAATAATTGTGTCATAGTTGTCAACACATCCCAAGGGGGAATCAACTGTAACATGATGATGATAATATAAAAGGGCCAAATCTTTCAACATATCCCAAGCAAGGATGCATGTAAGGGAGAGTTGTAGGCCAGGATAAGACAATGATTTGATGAGATTAATTGACATGTGTAGCTTAGAGCTAAATTTAAGTGATATGATGAAGGAGATGAGAGAGAATAAATGGTATGATCAAGTGACCAAATGATGAAATGGATTGAAAAAAGTGGTTGATATATACTTGGGCACTAAAAAGTGGCCAATTATTGCCTACATAGTTTTAAAAGGCCTTAGGCTGATGTAGTTCTATCTAGGTGATAGGTGATAAGATATACTTAGATGATGATGATGATGATGATGATGGATTTGAATGTTAGCTTGTAGATAGAGGATATGACTTAGATGAAGATAAAAGGATTAGGATACGTGATTGGATATCAGATGACTAGACTAAGAGGATTGATTTAATGATAAGATAAATATGATAATTAGATGATTAGGTAGGTGATGAAGATAAGATAAATGATGAGTGTCATCCATTATCAAGACATCATTATTGTAATAAGGCTCATAATAATCTAAGAAATATAATAGATATGGCACTTAGAAGGATGACCCATGATATAATTATGACTAAGAGGACGTTGTGCCAAAGTATACAAAAGGGGAAAATAATGAACTCTACATCATAGAGGGTACCTAAAAGCATCATTTTATCTTTTGGTGTCATCATTGTATCCATGTTCATTGCCCAATAGAAAAAAAGATACGTGACACAAGACTAAAATTAAACATATAAAAATCATAAGACAATGAGATATATACATGATAAAATATATAAAAACAAGTCAAACAACACAGCGAAAACAAGTAACACATACATAATTATCTACATAAATTGTCATTATATCTTATCTAATGAACTTGAACAATGTTTTAAAAAGTTGATGGATGAGGAAGAATGGACTACAAATTGCCAATGACCACATCATGAAGGAATCAGATATCTAGTTGCCCAAGTGTCTATTGGAAGATTTGCCAAGATGATTCTAGAACATGTATTGACATATTATACTCCTTTAAAAAGGTCAAGATTAAAAGATAGAATGCACATAATAGGATGTAAGATATGATGGCATATGATGGGTAGAGACAATAAATAAAGGGATCAAATAGACAAGGGTGTTATGGAAGGGATTGAGAAGGGATGTATTTTTCCCCAAGTGTTGAGGTAAAATGTGGACAACATATTATTTTACCATCATGATGGAAACCAATTTTCATCATGGTACTTTCCCAAGGTGCTAGAAGACTATTTTTCATCATTAGATGAATGGTTTTTTTTTTTGAATTTTAATTTCCTAAGGTACCAAAAGATTGGTTTTCACCATTGGATAATTTTTTTTTAACTTTTAATAACATCTCAATTTTTTATATTTGGGTAAGATGCATGATGTAAATGCTTTCTTGATATTTAGACAACACCTATTCTGGAGATATGTGATACTGGGATCATGTTATCAACATTAGATGTATTGATGTCCTTATGACCCTCACTAACTATTGATTGACACCTCTCCATATATCTAGACCAGGTGTCTTCATCACCCCTATAAGAGATAATGATGCTTTTTATAGTGAGGTGAGGCATGGATGGATTTAGGTTTTAGATTTGATGTTAATGTATAAGACTAGAATGGATGATAGGACTTGATTAGATTATGGGATCATGATGGGAAGTTGTGGTTGGTGTTTGAAGATTAGGACTAGTAGTCATACACATCATTAGATATGTTGGACATTCTATATTTGGTTGGTTCCATATGATAAAAGACTGCAAGAGATATAAGATACTTTAACTTTACGATTCACTATTATCAGCCATACTAATAGTGCTTTTGACATTATTTTGATTTTGACTTGATTATTTCTTAACTACCGCTAGTGCCTGACTTTGAGATTTGTTGTCATTCAAAACATCTACCCATGGATGATCTATGGTGTAGGAGGTTTTTATATAGAGAGGAGAGTTAAAATACCTTAAGCGAGGAATAAAAGTGTTCAATGTTAAGCATGGAAGTGTTATTACTCACCTACATGCATGGAGCATCAGTTGTTTCATCATAATGATGAAAACATCCCCAAGGTGTAGGACCCTTATGATCCTTTGGATGAACCTACAGAGTAGGTTAGATTCCTTCTACTCTCATTTAAAGAGTAGAAAGGTAAATCTATTGTTAATTTAAACCTAAAATTGATAAGGAAAAGGGATGGATGAGGTAAGATATTGCATAAAAGGAAATGTGGTAATGCACCAAGAATAGAGTGAGCACTTCCACTACCTTGATGAACACACTAAAAATATCTAGGAACAAGATAATATCACATAGAATCCATAATAGAAACTCAAAATGCATAAGTGTTTTGCATAGAGGTGTGGGAATGTAATGAAAAATTGAGAGGGATGAATGATATCCATATATGAGGCTTACTTAGACCTGAATACACATAGAATATGACTTGTAAGTGAGTTATAAGTTCTACACAGAGATGTTGGGAATGGACAGTGATGAGAGGGGTGAACATTACCCATATACAAGATCAAAAAACATAAATAACACATAGAGTGTAATAAAAATAGAGGGAGGTGAAATCAATTCTCATTAAAATGTAAGGTCCAGTGAATAGGAGTGATCTTGAAGGGAAAATTTTAGCAGCCTAGGTTGCCTAAAAAATGTCAACGTCTTTTATAATTAAGAACAAGTATTTTATAAGGGAAAGACTTTTAGAATTAATGAACCCCTTGGGGTGGCATATACAATCTCTTAATTCTATTACAACTCCATGTCCATGCTTCTTAAATTATGCCCAGTGATTCAAATCTAGGAATTGGTGGTAGGAATCTTATGGATCCATGTGCTTGTCTACGAATGAAATATCTTTAGACTAGTCATAGTGGTGGCATGTGATCATATTTTTATGTCTTATAGCTTCTTATGCACTTACTCATCCTAACAAGGCCTTGAAAATAACTCAAATATTTTTTAACTACCTCTTTATACTTTGTTTCCACTTATCAATCGTTATGTAGGCCTCCTTTGAACTACTATGTCATTATTGTGCATTTGATGGGATATAGTGCCTTATGCCTTTTGGGGATATATGTGCATTAAGAGATATGTATTTAGGTTATGTAGTGAGCTATGAGTGGTGAAGGACACAAATGTAGAAGTCCTTTATGGGGGTTGCATGAATTTTAACCCTTTAACACCAAATCCCCATTGATAGTTCTTTCAATTCTTTGCTTCATACCCAGGGCCCATATCAATATATGAAGTAACATATGTGCAACATAGATCATAGTCTATGATTAGTGAGATCATATGAGTGGAACTATATGATTCAGTGTCAAACTCCATTATGTAGGCATAAGGAGTCTTTTGAATAGGAGTACACAAGAAGATTGAAGGTCCTAAGTGCACTCTTCATGATTGAGAACTACTCCTTGCACACTTATTCCTATGTTATATAAAGATTGAGAGTTTTATTCCTTTAAATTTGCATGCCATTTATACTTGTGTAATGGAGGATATTTTTATGGGATATCCTATGTGACTTGGTATATCCTAGGATAACCTTTGTGCAAACCTAGTTTAGGACCTATCAATTGTAATAGATGACTTGTTGCAAAAATTAGGATCAAATTTGAAGTGACCATCGAGTACAAATGGGGTTGAGATGGATTAATATATTATATAAAGGTTCAATAGCCTATAATCTCACTCGTGAATCCATTAGATGGTATAATCATCAAGTTACACACCCTTTTTGTTAACTAATAATAGGGCTTGCGATTTGGCATGCTTATGTGCATGTTACACTAAAACTTGTACTATTTTTGAATCAAATTAGCCTATCCCTTTATCATCAAAACACCTATAGAACCTTTTAGGACACACTCCATCTTAGGAATAAAACTAAACTATTTCATCTTCATCCCATTATTCACACTCTTAAATATTAGGTTTCATCTTGAAACTAAATTGTCACCCATCACTCTTAATCCTAGTCATCACTTCACTCATTTTATCCTTGATTAAACATTATCAAATTTTACAACCCTGTTAGGTCTCATATATCATCTCACCATCTCATAATCTTTCATATTCATACATAACACCCATCCACTCATCATCTTGCTAATGTGAAAAGGCATTTAGTTGTCTTATCATTTAGTCTCCTTGCTATATTAAACCTTTAGGGTTGTTATCTTAGTAATATTTGATCACCTTAGTCTTCAATCTCTAAGTCTAAACCTAATAACATCTCTTAACCATTATAGTCTAGGATTTAAGATAAGTCTAGTGTTCAAAGTCACTATCCCTCTCATCCTACATCAAAATAACACTTAGTCACCCTTACATTACCCTCACACTATCCACCATCCCTATCAGAACTCATTCCCAAATCCTAAGAATTAGACAAGGATCAACCCAATTATAATGATGATCCTCTTGAACTTAATTACCCATTTATCTCCTCTCACCATCTCTCCCACCTATCTAACTTACCCATCAACCCTTCTTAACTACCCATTTACTACCTATCTAACTTAATCACCCACCCCCTTATCGATTTAATCCATCCATTCTATTCCCCCCCATCCCATTTATATCATCTTAACTAACCCCAAAACTAATTTTCTTCACAACCATATCTCCCTTTTACCATTAACCCATAGCTTTGTCAAAATTACAGATCATAAGTTATGGTTTTGCAAAATCATAAGTCCCTATTTGGGGTTTTACAAAACTAAATTTTCCCTCATACACTACTAAAATACTTCATATCACTCATTATGGTATTGAAAAATTATAGATCACCATATGTGATTTTCAAAACTACAACTTGCAAGTGTGACACTGCACTTTATGGTTATAAAACTACAAGGGTACTACCCCCAAAAGTAATTTTGTGTTTTCTACTCATACTCATAATTAATGTTCAAAATAAATGAAAGAAAGATAAAAATGATGAATATGGGTTAGGGAACTCACCATTTGTCTTGCATCATCTACCCTCTGTAATTCCTAGACCCTCTCTCCATGGTGTGATGCTCGTGGGATATGATCCATGGTTTTCTCTCTATAACTCAAATCACAAATAATCCAAAAGTGAAAATGCCCCTTTTTTACCCCCACTTTTCTATTTTACTCCCAATTAAACCTATTCTTTTAGCCCCTTCACCTTATCTAACCCCTGCTAACTATACCTTCCTATCTAATTAACTGATTTTGACCCTTGAACCCATTTATGTGTCCCATTATCACACTTAATCACATTCCCAATTATTATTATCCATCCCCAAGTCATTTTAAAACATTTTCTAGGTTTGGCCATTCATTCCCCACTCCTTGTTTAACCTCCTAAATTAGAACTACATTAGCCTAGGGTCTCTTCAAATTATGTAAGTAGCATTAAGCCACTTTTTAAGTGCCCAAGGATAGCTCAGCCACTGCTAACATCTAATATTGTCTTATCCCCTTTGGGTCACTTCAATCCATTTAATTGTGTTAAGCTATAATATATATATATATATATATATATATATATATATATATATATATAATTCATTTATCATCACAAATCAATTGTCTTATATCCTTTATCGACCCATAGCTATCCCTTGTATGCATCTTTGCCTAGGAAATGTCAACCACTTGTGGCCTATTTACTCTATCTATCTCATAGACATATTTCATCATCTCAAGAATTTCATTTTTATCACATGAATCTGACTGCCTCTCTCCTTACATTGCTCATTACCTAGGATTTATCCTCTAAGGCTGATCATCATTGCTCAGGTACATTCCCCCTTAGGACTGGACTTACACTAGTAACCTTATCCCCTTGCAATTCTACTTGGGTCATCTTATCATATCTCAATTAGCACTCAAGGCATCCCAACCCCTCATTATCTTATTCTTCTACCCATTTTGGGGATCTCTTTTTAAGTGTCCATCCATCTCATTGCTACATGCATGTCCCTAAAGGTGGCATCATGCAAACTCATTATATTAACTCATCTATGTAATGATTATTCTTTGAAATACCATTACTCCTCACTCTGTCACTCATAATGTCCTTTCAAAGAGGGGGAAAATGTATGCATCTAAATCCACTCACCTTAATTATTCTACTAATCTCGTTAATTTATCCTTTAACCATAATCCTAACCAATTAATCAAATCTCATTTCCTATTAAATATTCCATACATCCTAAAAACCTTTCTACACCCCATGACAAATTAACCATCTCATTATCCTACTAACATCCCACTTAACTATTAATCCTACCTCATTAACTAGTGACTAGCCCATTTGCTAGTTAAAAATTCATATTTATTCCAACTACCACCCTAGCCAACCTACCCCCCTAGCATTTTCTACATCCCTATAATCCTTAAACACCATTAAACCCCTATCTAATCTCTACATCCCTTAATCTAATCTAAACTTATCTAGATCTATAGAACTCTCCCTAAAATTTTAGAACTCTTCAAACTAGATAATTCTAAAGGAATTAAAAATTCCTTTGAAACCTCCTTCAACAACCTATAAATAGTCATGCCTAAAGCATGGATAGAATAATTATAAAGTTCATAAGCCTTCCTTTCATCCATATACCATACATCTAAATCACTCACACTCTCTTGCATCTTATCTAGCATCCAAAGAAGCTATTAAATCCATCTTGAATCTATTATCAATCAATCCATAATCAAGTCAAAAAAGCATTGGAGAATTGGTTGTAAAATCTTGGAGGGAAGCTAATAGGAGCAAGGTGATATTAAGGATTCATTCCTAATTTTTTAATATTCTTATATTTCTCTCTTTTTAATATTATTGTACTATTGGGTTAAGCTTGTTATTTATAGTAGTTATGATTCATAGTTTAAAAATATAATCATACACAAACCACTCATAAACATCACTTATAATTTAAGTGTCATAAACATATTTCATTCCTTCATATATCATTTCATTCTCATGTTATATTATTCATTAATTCTAAATAACAACACATGTTTCATTTCTTAGAAACTAGCTTTTAAATGGTTAGAAAATGTTTATTGATTTTTTGAGTGTTGTTTTTTATTGATATAAATCCACTAAAAATACCAAACTAATTCAAAATTCATCATCCCTTATTTAAGAAGCAAACAATGATGATTGATGAAAATTATTTATGAAGCAAAGAATGGTGTTTTTTTTTTAAATGTCAAAACATTGCAGGCTTACTTACCTAGATGTTGTTTATTCAATTTATACATAAATGCATAATAAGATTATGATTTACATATTATGTTGTATATGTTTATTTTGATTTACATCTCATATTATATATGTTTATTATTTCTTGCTTAATTATTTTATATGTTTATTATTTCTTAGTGATGTTTTGGTGCAATAATAAGAGATCCATTCTAGGTAGCATCAATTAAACTTTATTTTTTAATTAAAACTTGGGTTAATATCCAATGCATTTATTTTATTATAATTTTTCATCTTATAGTTTAACATCAATGTTTCCATTTTGTAGTTACTTAATAGTTTAGCTTATGGGTATTCTACAAATAACAACTCCCAAATATAATAATATATGTGCAATACTTCCTCGTAATGCCAAAATTACATATTTTGATACCATAATATTTTTTTGAATCAACACAAGCACCAAAAAAAGATAGACCAAAAACAACCTTCAAATATTACTTCTCAATATTATCAGAATCAATTACCCAAATATGAATATTAGTAATAAGTTAATAACAAATAAGAAGTGGCTACTCAAAAAATCTATAAGTTTTTTACTACATTGTATTCACAAATCAATAAGAGGTCACAATAATGAACTATTACAAGACATATTATTGTACAAGATGTCATGTTTCCATGTAATATGGCCTTAATTATCAATCCTCCAAACACTTCTTTCTCATTATCCCAAGACTAACAAATCCCATACTTTACATTTCATAGTATTCTTAATTAGGAAACACAAGGGATTTCAAAGAATGATTCAAAAAGTTTTAATTATAATATAAGTCATGTCTATAATATCATGGATAGGCAAAGTAACCCTTAACATTTACTTTTAGTTTATACAAGCAATGAAGCTTGTATTTCCAGTATCCAAACTAAGCCATAATTGTTCCATAACATGAAAATAGGGGATCCCCTGATATTTTTAATAATTCAATAGTAGTGCTTAATGACTAAAAATTTCACTTATAGGTATGTATTCAAATGGATTTAATTCCTAACATAGGTAATAATCCTTGTTTTTTCTAATTAAATGGATTATAAAATATGTACTCACCATACCAGGGGGTCTAAATTCAACAAGAGTATATACAATCAACATAGGTTCAAGTAATAAATCCTCTTCAGTACAACTCACTTATGGATCAAAAAAATATAATTACATAAATTCCTTAAACATTGATCTAAGTGTAAATTAAAATTTTGCATCACCAATGCCTTAGACATTGATCCAAGTTTTAATGAAACTTTTGCATACCAATGCCTTGGATATTAATCCAAGTGTCAATTTAGGACAATATTTTGAATGCTCTTTTAAAGATTGTAATTCATGGAAGTGATTTTTTAAGCTCTATTCATTGTGGAGTTATTTTGGTAATCCTTCTCACCATAATTATCTTGGTAGTGTGTTTGATATTGGGTTTAGATAGTATATTAGGTTAATGCTAAGAAGGATTTATATAGTATGTTCCTTGGACATTTTTTGAGACAAGGAAATATTGTTTGATAAACCATGCTCTTTTGTTTCTATTTGAATTAAATACTAAAGTGTTTTGGTGGCATTAGATGGGAGAAATTGCATAATGATTATCTTAGTTTGGAAATATTAATTCTACATCTCTAAAATATTGTGAAATAATAATATCCATATTTTTTATTTGAATTTTATGGATAATATGCTAACTATTGTATAAAAACATAATATATGAAATAAAGGCCTAAAGTATAAACCCATTGATTTTTATATGGTGGACCTTATGCACTTTATAATTAATAAAATCCCACAAAATGAGTGTTAGCAATGGTGATAATTGGTATTATTACTATAAATTGAGGTGATTATCTTAGTTTGGAAATATTAATTCTACATCTCTAAAATATTGTGAAATAATAATATCCATATTTTTTATTTGAATTTTATGGATAATATGCTAACTATTGTATAAAAACATAATATATGAAATAAAGGCCTAAAGTATAAACCCATTGATTTTTATATGGTGGACCTTATGCACTTTATAATTAATAAAATCCCACAAAATGAGTGTTAGCAATGGTGATAATTGGTATTATTACTATAAATTGAGGCATGTTGTGAGTAAATACATGTTATCTTAATTTATTATTTGATTATGTCAAACATGCCTTCAACGAATACAATTACATTTTAAACATGATTAAAATCCTTGAATAGATAGTTTTATTGGGACTTGCTTCTTACACATTTACCTTCACCTCTTATTTATAGAAGTACAGTATAATGGCTATGGAATGAATAATGTATTTTGGTAATCATGTTTAGATACATGTAATGCATTTAAAAATTAGTAGTAATTAGTTTTTCTATTTCATTTTAGTATGAAGTGATTAAAAAAATCACTCTTTCAGTGTCTCTCTTATGGTCTTTGATAACACATTTGGCTCATATAAAACTTATTATATAGGTTATTTGGATTAAAATAGTTACTAGAAATAACCTTTGGTTATTTTTTCAAAAACTCAAATATAGTGATATTGTAATTTTTTTAATAAATGAACCTCAATTTAGTTTTAAGGTTGATATTTCATGATAGGTTTTGATGATTGTTGTTATGAAATCATACTCTACAAATGTGAGATACAAAGTACCAAATGAGTCTATACCAATCCATCAAACACAATGCCAATATGAGATATTATTCCATTACAAACATATCATATCATTATATTCCATATTAAACATCAATGAATGTTCAATACTAAATATTATTGAAATCCATACTTATTTTATTTTACTTTCCCCAATGTTTGAAACTAGTTCTGTAAGAATCCATAACTCAACATAACATATAGTAAGAAAATTAAAAGAGCATTTTTTTATAAGTGTGGTTGGTAAAGGATATCCATTAAATATAAAATCTACTAGCCTACATGCCTCAAAACTAAACATCATTTTTATTCCCCAAAAAGACATGACTATTTAGACTCAATCATCAAACTTGTCCATGCATGTTCTCACACTTTGTCTTCCAGTGTTGTAGTTATATTTGTAGATAGCAGTAATTCTATTGTAATTTATGTTCAAGGCCTTGACTATTTTTCCCTTAAAGTTATAAAATTATTTTGTGTACATAATGGCAGTATCAAGGGTGATACACTTTTTTCCAAGTCATAACTTCTCACCCTAAGTGCCATAATTTTAGGATGTAACTCATAATTCTCCACAATCAAATCCTCAAATACCATGTTCTTCTTAGCTACTACACTTTACAACCTATCAGTGGTTTTCCTTGCACTTTGAATAAGGTTGGACAAAAAAATTCCCTAGAGAGAGAACCATTTTTTATTAGGTCCAATGATAACTTAATACCAACATGATCTACCATCGCATCTCATCCTTGTAATAATCTCTTCCACATCTTCCATGTTTTCACTAACTACTTTCTCAATGAAATTTCTAGGAACCTTTGAAAAATGCATAGCTACATGAATTAGGATATTCAATAAAAATTCAAACTACATAAGTAAAATACAACATAATAAATTTATAACATATGTAAAGTATGTGAGTTAGGATATAAAAAATAAAACATATCTACGTGAATTAGTATATTCAAAATAAAAAATTACAAGCTTATAATGAGTTTGACTAATTTAATTGAATTAATTTAATAAGCAAAAAAAACATGAGGTATTCTCAGTTTTGGAGAAGGAACAAGAAGATACATTTAAGCCTAAAATATACTTTTGACAAAATTGGTATTCAATTTAATTTCTATTCATACATTTGTTTCATAAAAGAAGAAAATTTGTATTTTTCACATCTCTAGCATGAATGTATTCAGACCTAACATAGTAGTAAGTTAGATAATATATTTTATTATCGAATCTATCAATATCTACTGACAAACACAATGACTGAGATATTGGAATCAAATATTTTCTTAGGATATTCACATACTCAAGGTCTAATAAAATGTTTACCTTTTTAAAATTTTCATTCATTCAATTGATATGAAGTTAGAGGGATTGATTCAACATGTAATACCAGATATAACTCTTTACTTAAAGGAGCTACAATAATATAGTGTTCATGTTTCCTAAAAACTAGATAATGCCCTTCATAGTGGACCCTTAGTTTATTATGTTGTCAATGATCATCCTTAACTTTAGGTTTTAATAAGATTTCAAGAATAAAACCTTGGTGAGGCTATCTAGATAGCAATGTCAAAACCATCATTCAAATCTGAGTAACCACTAAGAAACTATGAAGGATCATTTACTACAAAGCATAAATTAGAAAAAAAACATAATTATCAATGTGAGTCATCCCAACAACCATAATTCATCCTAAAAAAATAATTTAACCCAAAATAGGGTAGAAATGGACATCTAATATCATATTATGAGCTTCAATAAAATAAGGTAAAATAATAATAAAAAAATTGAAATTGAAAAATCATGGAGAATTGTGCTTTCCCTATGTAGTGGTTTTCATAGTAGCTTATAGTGAAAGAGGGGTGGGATTATTTTATTTTTGGATTAGTTTATTTTGTAATTACTAAAACTTCAATCTAAAGTCCATAGTCTCTACTTGTCCTAGTGCTAGTTTTATCTATTTTTTTATTACATTGCTTGGAGTCTTTTATTGAAAAAATATTGAGGAGCCTTAAATAAGGTTCAACTTTAAGAAGCTAGAGGAATTCAAAGGAATTCACTAGTAGATATACATAAAGTCAAAGGAATTCACTGAATTCTAATTATTTTTATTTGAGGTGGATACCAATGTTACATACTCATTTCAATTTTAGAATCATAAACTAGCTTAATATGTTGCATATTAAGCTTTATTTCTTTAGGCTCACTATTATTTTCAGGTTCCCTTATCACTTTTCCTAAATCTTGTTATAATGCATAATTTTACACCTTTTATAAGTTTCTCCAACTCTACTTGATTATTATTACATAATAAAAAGATTTTTGGAAGTCCTTACGGAACTATGCCTACAAAATCTTTGATTACCCCTCCATAATCTAACCTTCATGGGTTACTATTGGAGGTAAACTCTTAAAATTAACTAATTGAACTGATATGACATTCATTCTTGAAATAAACTACATTGAGACTTCAATTTCTGGCCTTTAATGGTAGATTCTAGTAAAACATTTTCACTTACAGGTCACCATGTAAGGATATTTATTGATAAATTTCACATCTAAAAGATTTGATATTCCTAATATTCATGTTATTTTTAAAATTGAAGTATTGTATTTACCATATTTTTATGCATATCATCCAAATACTTACCTATGTAATGGTGGTCTTTATCAATCCTGACCATGGATTCCTAAGGTTTACTTGTCATTCATTATTAACAAAGAAAGGATTTTGTTGTATGCATTTCTCTTTACTCGAGATTTTTCATCATGGAGAACTATGTTCTTAATTTATGAGTCATTGATCTATATTTAATGATATCTAGTTGGTGGTTTAGTTCAAATAACTCTTCTTAATTTGGATTATAATTACAATTTATAACTAGATAGATCATTGTTAAAAACATGATTAGTTACTTTTAAGAATTCACAATGAATTTTATACAATTCCATGCCTAATATTAAATGTTTAAAATAAATTTATAATATCTTATGGGTAGGCCTCTTAGGATTAAATAGTTTTAGTATTTATTTTATGGTTTTTTAGATAAGGCTTTTAGGATTAAATACTATGTGGCATTTTGTATTAGCTCTACTAGGTAGTGGTCAGGTTTTCATAAATGGATTGGAATGGTTAAGAAAAAAAGGATTGTGAGCCCTACCTTCAATGTTGACAAACTAAAGGTTTGAAATATCCTTCTATCTATGGAAATCAAGAGATAAATGTTATAAATATTGTCATTGATGTCAAAGGTCTAGCATTATTGCTGATAAAGGCCCCATTTCATTTAATGGTGTTTTTAATATTCATATCTTGGCTAATATGTGTTAATATTTATTTAATATTAATGAATATATTTTTGGTTGCATATAAGTCAAAAGAGGGCCCATGGAGAATTCAAAGATTCATGGGGTAAAAGATGAAAGAGGAATGGGATGCATTTTCTCATGAAGAGTCATCTTGAGGAATTCCAAGAGTCACCATGTGAAGACAAAAGAGGGTATGGCACATTTTTCCATGAAGGGGAACTTTGAGGAATATGAGTCACCAAGATAAAAACAAAAGAGGAAAGGATGCTTTTGCTTATGAATGGTTACCTTATGACTTTTCAAATGAAAGGATATGAAGGGTCATGCAAGTTTGGACCATTTTCCATGAGGATTGAAGGGTCACAAAGGGTGAATACCAAAGGCCATTTGGAAAGCTATAAATAAAAGCTTGAGAAGACATTTTTTATATGCAAGAGAGTGCATGGTTTGTATTTATTTTTTAAGAGAGAAAATTAGGAGATATTATAGAGTTATATCATTTGTTGAGTAAGCAACATTGAGAGATAGTTGTGTTTTATAAATAAGAGGGGTTAATTCTTTTGTGGGTTGGTGCTCACAAATATTTTCAAGGGGTTAGTACTCCTGTGGGTTGGTGCTCATAAATATTTGTTGTGTTGGTGCTTAGTAAAGGGGTTGGTGATCCTGCAAGTTTTTGCTTGCAAACTTTGTAATTTGAGTTGGTGCTCATTCATATACTTGAGATTGTTCTCTGTGGTTTTTCCCACTTTGGGTTTCTATGTAAAAAAGTTGGTGTTTCTCTCTCTCTTGTGTGGTGCATATTATTATTTTAGTTTTATTACATATCTTTAATGTGTGGTTAAGTGGTTAAAGAAAAAAAAATTGATGAAGAAATAAGATATATAATATATTTATTCATTCCCCCTCTTAGTATATTTCATGCTTAATAATTGGTATCAAAGCAGGTTGCTTTGAAAAAGGTTTATAGCTTAAAGGTAGATCAGGGAAGCATGATGGTTGGATCACATGAAGGTTTTCCTACAAATAAATAACCTTTGTTTGATGGGATAAATTATGTTTTTTGGATCATAAGTATGAAGACTTATTTGATGGCCCTTGGATTCGACATATGGCAAGTAGTGTTAGAGGAATATGAAGAGCCACAAACACTTGTAACTAATCCAACATAAAAAAAAAGGAAAGTGAAAATAATGTTAAATCTTTAAATGCTATTTTATGTGGTTTATGTGAATTATAATTTTTTAAACTTATGAAATGTAAATCTGCTCATAAAATTTGGGTAAAACTTGAGAATATTAACAAAGGTGATGGAAAGGTTCAGCAAGCCAAGATTCAGAATTTTAAAAGATAGTTTGAGAGTTTAAAGATGGAAGAGGAAGAAAATATAGAAAGTTATCTTTTATGGGTTGATCAAATATCTAATTAGATTCAAGGTCTTGGAGAAAATTTAGAATAATCAATTGTGGTTCAAAACATTTTGAGATCTCTACCATTGAGATATGATGCAAAAGTTTTTGCAATTGAAGAGATGAAGTATTTAGCCAAGATAAAGATGGATGAGCTACATGGTATTCTTATGGCATATGAGATGCAGACCAAACAAGAGAAACATTCAAAGAGAGAATCTACTTTCAAGACATAAAAGAAAGAGAAGGCTAAGATTCAAGAATCAAGTGACAGTTCTAGTGATGATGAAGATGACAATGGAGCTCTATTCATTTGCAATCCAAAAAAGGACACAGGTAAATATCAAGGAAAATTACCTTTCAAATATTTTAATTATGGAAAGATTATATATTTTTTAGCTAAGTGCGTAGATAAGGGTAATGGTGATAATGAAGAAGGAAAGTCTACATACAAGAAGAATTTCAAAAAAGAATTCGAGAAGAAGAGTTTGTATTTTAAAGATCTTAGCTCAGCTGAAGATAGTGGAATCAGTGATTCAAAAGAAGAAGAAGAGATTATATTCATGGCCATACATAAAGATGTCTCTACAAGCAAAAGTATAGATGATCAAGAAGAAGAATAGGATGAAGCTGAAGTGAATCTAGAAGGAGAACTCATTTGTGCCTTAGAAGAGTAAAATCTCTTGAAAAGAAGAATCAAAGATTAAAGATCCAGATCAAGAAAAATGAAAAAAAGTCAAAGAAAATAATTGAATATCTACAAGTGCACTTTGAAGAAGTCAAGAAGAATGAATAAGATCTAATGACACAGTTGAAAATAGTAAGTAAATAATGTGAAAGGTATGTTATTGAAATTGCTTATTTTAAATCAGATCTTGAGAAAACAAATAAAGCAATCAATGATAGAGCAGCCAATAATTCAAAATTTGAGAATAACACTAATATGTTAAATAAGATATTATAAAATCAAAGATCAATGTCAAATAAGATAGGTATTGGATTTGAAAAATAGAAAAGGAAAGCCACTACTTTCATAGACAAAGAAAAAAGAAAGAGCTATGTTGAAGCTCTTACAAAAGAAGAAATAAAAAGGGAAGAAGTTAAGAATATAGAGGACATCTCAAACAAAGAAGGTTGGAGGGAACAGAGCTACAAAAGGTAATCAGGTCAAAGATACATAAATAGGTCCTATTTTTATGGTTACTATTTTTATTGTAATAGATATGGTCATAAGAAAATAAAATGTCAAAAAAGGGCTAACAATTTTAGAAATAAGGAGAAAGAAAGTCATGCAGAGTCAAGCAGAAGCCACAACTATTTTGCTCCTCTATCAGGCTTTAATGAAGAGGCCATAATATGTTACAAGTGCAATAACTTTAGACACATAGCTCGGTACTATAAAAGTGTTTTCAAGTTAGTTAAGGACCATAGTTTCAAGGCTCCATTCATCAATAAGAAAGTTTAGACAAGTTCATGGCAGAGGAAACAACCTAAAAAATCTATGTTGGTACAAATAGCTTTGCATGCAAGAAATAAAGAAAATCCATGGTTCATTGATAGTGGATGTTTGAGGCACATGACAGGAGATAAAATTAAGTTCACAATCTTGAAGAATATCAATGATGGTACAATGAAATTTGGAGATAAAACTACTACTAGAATTGTCAAAAAAGGTACATAAAGTTTAGATAATGGTAGAACTAAAACTAAAAAAGTTTTATATGTAGAAGGTCTTAAGTATAATATTTTGAGTGTAAGTCAAATGTGTGATCAGGGGCACACACTAAATTTTTATGCAAAAGGTTGTGAAATTAGGAGAAAATATTCGAATGTGTTGATTGTAGATGCTTAGAGAATACGTAATAATTTTTATATGTTATTAGACATCAAAGGTCAAAGATGTTGTTTGAGTCAGATTGAATAAAGTTAGCTATGGCACAGGAGAATGGGTCACATAAATTTTGAAAATATTATCAACATCAAAAAAAAGCAAGTAGCCAAAAATCTTCCAAAGATTACAAAGCCATCTGATATGCTTTGTGAACCTTGTCAGCATAAGAAGCAAGCCAAAAAGTGGCTCAAAATAAAAGTGTACTTGACCATTCAGACGTTAGAGCTTGTTCACATTGATCTATGTGGACTTATGAGAACTAAAATTACTCAAGGTGAGAAATATTTCATATTTCATATTGATTATTTTTCACATATGAATTGGGTAATCTTTTCAAAGAAAAAATTATAAGCTTTTAGACATTTCAAAGCATTAGTTGAGAATGAAACCGGTTTGAAGATTAAGTGTTTAAGATCAGATCAAGGAGGAAAATTCATGTTAAATCAATTTATTGAGTTTTGTGAAGACCATAGAATAAAGAGACATTATTCAATATTCAATATTTCACATTGATATATGTGGACTTATGAGAACTAAAAGTACTCAAGGTGAGAAATATTTCATATTGATTATTGATGATTTTTCACATATGAATTGGGTAATTTTTTTAAAGAAAAAATTAGAAGCTTTCAGACATTTTAAAGCATTAGTTGAGAATGAAATCAATTTAAAGATTAAGTGTCTAAGATCATATCGATGAGGAAAATTCATGTCAAATCAATTTATTTAGTTTTGTGAAAACCATAGAATAAAGAGAAATTATTCAATATCTAGAACTCCACAACAAAATGGAGTAGTTGAGTGGAGAAATAGAATAATTCCAAAGATGGTGAAGATAATGCTAAATGAATCCAAGATACCAGATAAATATTGGAGAGAGGAAGTTGCTATAGTAGTGCATATTCAAAATATATTATTGTTGAGAGTCAATAGTGACAAGACTCCTTATGAGCTATGGAGAGACAAACTAGCAACAGTTGATTATTTCAGAGTTTTCAACATCAGATGCTTCATAAAGAGAATCGATGAAAAACTTGGAAAGTTTGAATCTAGAGTAGATGAAGGTATATTTCTTAGTTATTCTTGTAAAATTAAAGCTTATAAATGTTATAACAAAAGAGCCAAGAAAATTTTTGAAAGTAAAAGTGTTAGGATAGAAGAAGATGGAACATAAAGAATTAGTGATCTAGTAGACATTCTTGAAATCATTGAAGAGGAAGATTTTGAAGAATCAGATGAAGATGAGAAGAAGAATAAAAAAGACACCAAAACTCCATCCAAATATGTTCAGATAAATCATAATGAAAGTGACATCATCAAGGACATAAATGAAGGAATTCACACCAGAAGAATGATGGTAAGTAAATCTGAGCAAGTTAATTTCTCATTGTTATCCAAAATTTAGCCTAGAACTTTTTCAAAAACTAGACATGATAAGCATTGGGTTAAGGCTATGTATAAAGAATTAAATCAGATAGAAAAGAATGATACTTTGGAATTAGTGCCTAGACCAATAGATCACAATGTGATATGAACCAAATGGGTTTATAGAAATAACTTGAATGAAAATGGAGAAGTGACCAAGAATAAAGCCAGATTAGTATGTAAATGATATGCTCAAATTGAGGGAATAGATTTTGAATAAAATTTTGCACCAGTGGTAAGGTTAGAGGCTATTAGAATGTTTCTTGCATATGTAGTGTTTAAAAATTTTGAAGTGTTTTAGATGGATGTCAAATCTCCCTTCCTAAATGGGAATCTAGAAGAAGAGGTCTACATTGAGTAGTTAGAGGGATTTATTCTCTCAAATATTAGTATCCATGTATGCAGATTGAAGAAAGCATTGTATAGATTGAAACAAGCACCCAGAGCTTGGTATACAAGACTTGATTATTACCTACAAGATCAAGGTTTTAAGAGAGGATTTGTTGACAATAATCTCTACATCAAAATAGAAGGTAAGCATCAATTGATTGTTGTGGTATATGTTGATGACATCATTTTTGGAGGAAACATTGAAAAGATGACAAAAGAATTTTCTAATAATATGAAAAAAGAATTTGAGATGTCTATGCTTGTATAATTGTCATTTTTCTTAGGATTACAAATATTTTAGTCAGATAAAAGAATTTATATATCTCAAAGTAAATATGCCAAGGGAATGTTGAAAAAAATTGGTTTTGAGGATTGTACACCAGTTGGCACACCAATGTGTATAGGAAATAAGATGAGCAAGGATGAAGATTCACCTATTACAAATCAATCTTTGTATAGATCTATGATTGGTAGTATTTTATATTTAATAGCATCGAGGCTAGACATCATGCATGCAGTATGTATGGTTACAAGATATTAGTCATCTCCAAAAAATAGTCATGTTTAGTTGGTGAAAAGAATATTTAGATATATCAAGGGGACATTAGATTATGGATTGCGGTATCCCACAGATAGAGATTTAACTTTGGTTGCTTATATAGATTCATATTGGGTAGGGTGCTTGGATGACCAAAAGAGTACAAGTGGAGGAACTTTCTTCCTTAATGATAGCTTAGTATCATGGCTAAGCAAAACATAAAATTTAGTATCACTTTCTATAGTTGAATAAAAATATATTGTAGTGGTATTATGTTGTACTCAAGTGCTTTGGATGAAGCAAACTTTGGAAGATATCAAGGTAAAATATGATGAACCTATTTCTATTTTTTGTGATAACACGAGTGTTATTAATATTTTGAAGAATCCAATGATGCATTCAAGAACAAAACATATTCCCATTAGATATCACTTCTTGAGAGAGCAGGTTGCATATTAATAGGTAAAGATAGAGTATATCAATACTATAGATCAAATCGTAGATATTTCCATAAAGGCACTACCAAAAGACACATTTGAGTATCTACAAGAGAAGTTGAGAGTAATTTATTTTACTTCATACCATTGAGGTTTAGCATCAATTGAGGGGAGCTAAGTGTTAGCTCCAGGTAGGCCCTTTGCCATTGATGTCAAAGGGAGAGAATAATAGGTATAGGTAAAGGTGCAAAAATAGGTATAGGGAATAGGTCCAGGTGGATACAATAAGGGGGAGTTATTATATGTTTTTCAAATGGCAATAAGTGCAAGTTTCAAGATGTGGTAGTTTCAATTTGAGGTTGCCATCAATGACAAAGGGGGAGATTGTTGGAAATATTTTCATTGATGTCAAAGGTCTAGTATTATTGGTGATAAAGGCCCCATTTCATTTAATGGTATTTTTAATATTCATATCTTGGCTAATGTGTGTTAATATTTATTTAATATTAATGAATATATTTTTGGTTGCATATAAGTCAAAAGAGGGCCCATGGAGAAGTCAAAGAGTCATGGGGTAAAAGATGAAAGAGGAATGGGATGCATTTTCTCATGAAGAGTCATCTTGAGGAATTCCAAGAGTCACCATGTGAAGACAAAAGAGGTTATGACACATTTTTTCATGAAGGGACACTTTGAAGAATATGAAAAGTCACCAAGATAAAGAGAAAAGATGAAAGGATACTTTTGCTTATGAAGGGTCACCATATGACTTTTCAAATGCAAGGATATTAAGGATCATGCAAGTTTGGCATCATTTTCCATGAGGATTTAAGGGCCACAAAAGGTGAATGCCAAAGGTCATTTGGAAAGATATAAATAAAGGCTTGAGAAGCCATTTGTTATATGCAAGAGAGTGCATGGTTTGTAATTTTTTTTTAAGAGAGAAAAGCAGGAGATATTGTAGAGTTCTATCATTTGTTGAGTAAGCAACATTGAGAGATAGTTATGTTTTATACACAAGAAGGGTTGGTGCTCTTGTGGATTGGTGCTCACAAATATTTGCAAGGGGTTGGTGATCTTGTGGGTTGGTGCTCACAAATAGTTATTATGTTGGTGCTCGGCAAAGGGGTTGGTGCTCCTACAATTTGGTGCTTGCAAACTTTGTAATTTGAGTTGGTGCTCATTCATATACTTGAGATTGTTATCCATAGTTTTTCCCACTTTGGGTTTCCACATAAAAAAATTGGTGTGTCTCTCTCTCTTGTGTGGTGCATATTATTGTTTCATTTTTACTGCATATCTTGAATGTGTGGTTAAGTGGTTAAAGAAAAGGAATTTGTTTAAGAAATAAGATATATAATATACTAATTCACCCCCCCCCACCTCTCAGTATATTTCATGCTTAACAATAAACACCTTTTTTAGGTAGCATGTATTCTCTAGGTGATGAGATATGAAGATAATTTGAATTATCTTATCATAATTCTTCCCATGAGTCATGATAGGTCATGACAAAGAAAATGGTTGTTTACACTACATCCATGCTTGATAGATGGGAAGAGGCGTGGCTCAAACATACTTTTATGGTAAATAAATTTATGTTCATGATGAGTGCATATCATTAACATGAAGAATCATATCCCATACTACTTTTGATAATAGTTTCAATGTAGGCAACGATGTATCTGAATTGTAAAGAGAATTACAAAGTATGGCTGTAGAGGTTGAACATTGTGTCTTTATCCCTAGAATCTAGTAATTAAAACATCTCTATCTCTTAAAAAAATTAAACATTTTTATCTTATTTAGAATTATGTTTCAAGTCCATTACCTTCTAAATGGAGTTACATGAAGTGTAGAGCTTATAATATGCATATGTAATAACTTCAAATTTTGTTGACAATAACATTCGTTATTATGAGCTAGATGTTTTATCCACTAGAAAAAGTTTTCTATACATAGGCCATCAATTCCATGCATTTTTAAATGTTTTGATCATTCATTATAGCTTAGACTAAAGTATGTATCCTATGAATTTAAGATATGAAAACTAAAGTCCACAAATCTAAGTAGTGGAGAACTACTTGACACATAAACTTTTGAGATATCAAATCATAATTTAACCATCATTTTAAGGAACATCACCACATTTATCTTAAATAAAAATATCTCAACAACCACATGATGCTAATGGGTCTAAAAATTGAAGCATATAAACTCAACCACTAAAATGTCACAAAGTTAAAAATAATATAGAAAATAAATACAAAAAATTGTGAATGTGTACCTATAGCTAGCTTCATAATATTTATTGAGGTGTTGTAGTCCTATCCCTCCATCTTGCTCTTCCTCAAATTAGGGTACATAAACATCATTAAAGTGTTAAATTATTGTAGTCCTATCCCTCCCTCTTACTCTTCCTCAAACCAGGGTCCATAGTCATCATTAAAGTGTTGTTTGAGTTACTTGAATAATAAATAATATAAGTGGAGGGAAGTAGACAAGTCACATAATTCACCATTCCCCACATTCATGCACAAAATTCCATGGAACACTTCATCCCACCATGATTAAGTTTGTCAACATAGATTGAGACATGTGCACATTATTTCTAACATTTAATAAATAATAATATAAACATGTGAACATGATTTATTACATGTGAATATCATTACATGCCAACATCATTACATATCAACATGCTTTATTACATACATGTGAACATCATTACATCTCAACATGATTTTTTACATACATATAAACATCATTGCATCATTTAACCATGAAAATTCTTGTAATAAATCATTAATTTAAATATTAACCACCACATCATTACTTAAAATATACATGAATGAAACACTTCTTAACTAGAAGAATACATAAATGAAACACATATTGAAACATCATGTCCAAGTAATATGTATCATTACATATCATGTCAAATTATATATATATATATATATATATATATATATATATATATATATCATGTCCAAGCTAGTAGCTACAAATTACTATTCATGTTGGCATAGCTATAAAATCCCTTCTCAAGGACAAGGAAGTGGAAGAGCAATGAATGTATTTGTTGCCCTTCCATTAAGACACTGGCATTTGAAATTTTCAAGGTTACAAAGAAGGACAAAAGGTAATAATAAGATACATGAATAAAACCATATTAGTTTGATACATATAAATTTATTTAATTATTGATTAAAAATTATTATAATTAAAATGAAAATCACTCTAGCAAGTCTAGTTTATATGTAGTCATCGAGACTCTAGTGTGATACTCCACAAGACACCTTTTTTGGATAGAAAATCTAGGAAAATACATTACTAAAAGAGTAACTCCATTATAAAAAATGAATTTTTTATTGCTCAAATCTAACACAAACAAAAAACTAATTGCAATAGGAAAAAATGATGAAGTGAGGTGTCTTGTTAGATTGTGTAGTCATCATGGAGATATAACCATCAAATAAATAGAACCATAACTAGTATATGACATAATTAGTAGATCTCATACCAAAAAAAATGGCTCATAATGATTTTGAATATATCACCTCCTCTTCATCCAAATCCTAAAATAAATTACAATATAGAATAAAATAAAAATAAAATATGGAAGGGTTTAACGAAAACAAATAGAACTAAATATTGTGTCCATCATGAAAACCTTTGTTGATTTTTATCATTGTTAGTAGATTGGTCAAGGCTGATATCACTAAGAGACCAAATTTTGTTTGACTAGAAATTGTTTTTTAGTGTGTCTTCCTTACTCTTAGTGAATTTCATCGGCTTTGTGTCATCATACATAACCCTCTAAGTGGTGAAAATGTAATAGTATTTGGGTGTTGGCACACTACAGAAATTTTATCCCTGCTCAATAGATAATATGTTCCCTTTTATATTTATATAACCTTCAATGTACAACTACACATTTTCACTAGGGTGTAAATTAAAAAAATTAGTGGATCAAGAATCGTAATCCATGTTAGGGGTATCAATGGTCATATCCTCCTCATCATTTTCAACTTCCTCACTAGACTCTACAACAACCTCAGGTTCTCATGCTTCCTCAACAAAATTATTCTATAAAGGACCAATAACAAATATTAGAATAATGTATGTGTTAAAAATAAATATAATAGAAATACGTTTGGAGAAACTCATTGAGTTTAATTACCCAAATCATCTCATCATCACCGATTTTTCTTTTTCCCCCTCACAAACCCCTTTCCCTTTCTATGAAAGGTGTTCCTTCAAAGTAATGTCATCATCCTCACTAGAATAGGTATGAGGTTCATCTCTATCACTTTATAATGATGGTTATTGTATAAACATAAAATTTATTATTCATAAACGTAAAATTACCTAAACTTTTTAATGTATGTGAAATATTCAACACATTGCATCTCACATGATATTCAAAATTATCTACACCATAACCTTGTTCCACACTTATTATTTCTTGCTCCATTTGTCAAAATAATTTATCCACCTTATTGACACATTCCTTCTCCATTAAAGGTTTTTCCTTGAATCATATGTACTCATATTTTCATTGATATCCTTTAAGGATATCAACTCCTTAAATTATATGCTTATAAGACATTCTCTCTATCCATCCATGATCTTTCTATCCTATGCCTCTTGATGAGGATCTAATTTTTTACCAGTTGATTTATCAACCTATGTTTTATTTTTCTTAGAGTGTATGTCTTTCCCTTTACCTTAATTTTTCCACTATATGCATGAATTGGAGGCCTCCTTGGAATAAGTAGCCTACCATGAATCTTATGTTGGTGGGTGTTGAGTCTGTCTAGTGACCAAAATGGATGGCCTCCCTCATCCAAAATTATGTTGTATGATTGTATCAAATAATATTACAAATCCTAATTCATAATACCCATGTTAACAATCTTGTATTTACATAAAAACTATCATTCAATAAATAATCACAAGGTTATAAGCCTTAAAAATAATGATTAAATCAACAACAAAAATAAATCATGCTTGAAAATTAAAAAATGTGCTTACAGGTTTTGATTCCTCCTCTTTGGGATTATATTTTGAGGTGTATGGAAGCCAATCACTATATCTTAATCAGGACATTCTCATCAACATCATTATCAACCTTATATCACTCCACCTCCTCCTACCACAATGGTTATATACACATGTTAATCCAAAAATATATAAAATAAAAAGCGTATATGAGCATTACGAAGGAACAAATAAAAAGTATATCCAATGCTTACATTTATGGGGATAAACTCATCATGAGGGTGATTACAACCCTCATCACCTTTGTTCCCCTCAATTTTCCTAAAAATATAAAAAAATTACATAGAAAATCACAAAGTGGATGCAAATTTTTCTAATGTTGACTATTATATAGAATTTTAAATAATATTATATTTAACATGGCCAATAGATGGAACATAATTAACCCTCGCTTTCATACCTCTTTGAAAAATAACCAAACAAACATCAACATTTCATTTGGGGATATTATTGAATGAATGGTTGTTCTGACATGGTGGGAATCCCACCCCCACTGGTGGATGCACCATTTAAAACCCACTTAGGAACTTCATTAACTTCATGTAAATTTCTAAACTTGGGGCATGCATGTAATGGTGACTAGTTTATAATGTTTCTATAATAATCCATTACTATCAAAAAAATTGAATCAAACTAAGAAATTATTTATCATGGCTAATAGATAAAATTGCATATAATTTGCTTTGACTCAAAAAATATTTCTTGTAGGACATCATTTCTTTCTAATTCATCCATCATAAATCTATAAAAAATGGGTAATCATAAGAAAAATAAGACTTAGACTCTTGGAATTGGTATGAGATAGTTGTGATATGATGTCACACCTTTGGTAGATGTCTTACAAGTATGTTAAAATTTTTATCAGTGTGATAAACTTATAATATAACTCACTATTCATTCGATACGGCATAAAACATATAATAAAATGTCTATAAAATTCATGTAGTCTAAAAATCATCCATCATAGAATGTTTCATGAACATAGCATTCTTGAAGTGCATTAGCCATAATAACATGGTTCACATACTAATTATATGTAGAGTGTAATAGGGATTTTCAAGAACTTAATTTGCTCATATATGAATCAAATTTAAAAGTATTCATAAATTGAATTATATTACATCTATGAATAAAAAATAAAACTCCAAAAAATCTTGTAACCTAAAGTAATTTCTAAAAAAATAGACCAAAAGTTTGGATTATGGTTTACAACATTCAACATTGTATAGTATTTCCTCTTTTATTATATACTATTTATGTCTCTATGAATATATAGTTCATTTGTATGCAGGCCCTCTCTTCTATTTACAATAATTGTACCACAAGAAAATGGTTAAAATTAATTTAGTATAAAGAGATTGCAAAGATGCCTCTGCCACTATTGATCTATTGGTTTATGAAGAAAAATTAGTGCATGAGTAGCACTATTTTATGACAAGAGATTGTAAATATTCCTCTGTTACTTTATGAACTATTGGTTTATGATTAAAGGAGGACTTAAGGTAACCATAATGCATTCCTTCAACTATGCACCTTTATACTGAAAAACCTAAAAATACATAGATAGAACCATAAGAATTGAATAAGAAATATAATTGGGTGTAATTTTTTCATCATGAAATTAAATGTCCTAGATTGGTTTAAGAAGCTCAAAACTTGTTGAAAATAGGTGTGGGAAAAACATGAATACATTTATCACAAACGGCTATGTTCAAACCACTTTTATTTACCAATGTTTCAGGCTTATCAAGGATAAAATTGGATCATAGGATATGATAATTATTATAAATTTTTCTAAGTATTATTTAAAATAATACTACAATTTATACCCCTCAAAAAAATGATGTGCAAAAAAGAAGGGAAAAATTATTATAATTTGGTTATTTATTAACTGTATGAAGACATATATTAGAAACAACTATGTTCTAAAGAATTTTCTTTACCAGTTTTTGTAAAGAAAAATAAAAATTTGTAAAGAAAAATAAAAATGGATATTTTTTTGTGTTTATCTACACATAAGATGTTATAGAAGAACTAACATTGGGAGGTTGATTTGGGGATTTACACTTGGACTATGTCTTGATATCTATGCACTATATCCTCATATCTATGATTTCATTAGTGTGAGGATGATACCCAAGTTATCAAAAAACCCTTAAATATAAAATGTGTTTGAATATTTAATTTTATGAGGGCATACTCATAATTTTGACATCATTATTTTAAATTATTCTTATGGTTATACAAATTGAGAGTATATGTGATCCTTTGATGGACCTAGGGTCTACACTATATCTTTTTCCTAAACTTTTTTCTTTTGACCATATAATGTTATAGTTTGTGATGTAATAAGATAGACCTAGGGCCTACTATGTATCTATGTCCTTATAAATTTATTGGTAAAATAAAATATATGTATTATTTTGTTGTTTATTTGATGGGCCTTGAGATTTCCATATCCTTATATTTCCCTTGACTAAACCTCTTATCTTATGGATACTTGTGTGTTGATATGATACCCTTCATGGAAATTTATGGAATACATTAAAATAATAGATGGATGTAGTTGTAATATATTCAAATTTTTACTTGTATTGTTGATATCTTATGTTGGTAGTATCTAAGATACAATTAAGGACTACATATATGTGTGTTATAATTTCTTGAGTTGTGATAGTGTCATTTTTTATGAAGGTTGAACTCAATATTTCCCTATAAATGACTTGAAGGTGATATATTGTATTATACAAACTAAATAAATAAAAATTTGAGATATGATATTGTTATAAATGTTCATCTTATTTTTTCATGAAGATGTGATGTTGTCATGCTTTATCCGTCTAGTATTTCATCTCAAATCTATTATGAAACACATTCATTATAGTTATATTGTGTGATATGAATAAAATGGACTATGTTGTATTATATTTGGTTAACCAAAAACTTAAAATTCATATATAACTATAAATTCACACCATGATGAGTTATTATAATATCTTAGCTCTCTATAACTAATATTAATGCATGAGATGAGCTTGAATAAGAAATTGAAATCCATATGTACTTTGTACAAGAAATGAACATAGGGGATTGAGAGTGATTTTACCTTTAGATTTAAACTTTTATTAAGAAATGAACATAGGGAATTGATACTGGTCTTACCTTTATATTCCTTTAAGTAAGCATGAATGTGCCTTATTTTATTTATTAGTATTCATATGTAACTTATCATGGTTTTTATAATGGTTTATTTTATTTTAGTTTATTTTAAACTCAAGACACTATATCAATTAGGTGAGAAGGAAACCATTGGAACATTTCTCCAATTACCTTCCTCTAAACCTTAGGACATGGATAAACATTAATGTTCAGTAGTATCTAGAACATTTTAATCTACCTTTTGATGTTTCTTTAATGCAAAACTGATATTGATTATGAACTTACTGAACCATGCATAAGAAATAGATTTAATTTGCATGACTAAATAATTTTGATCCTAAAAAACCTTTTAAATCTACATGGAATGAATTTTAAATGGGTTAATATTTTTTTAATATTTATATAGTTTGAAGGATTTGCACTAAGTGAATCCTTCCATGATATATTTGTAATGTTATGTTAGCAACAAGCTTTATTTTCCTTTCTTTCTCAATTTTTTTATTCTCATTTGGGTAGGAGTGAATGTGTTTTTTCTTCCTTTTGAGGAAGTGTAATAAGGTCATAATAATAAATACATGTAGTAGTAAGTTGACTTGGGCTAAAACCATACAAAACAAGAATGCTAGTTTTCCTTGGGCTATATGATGGTCACTTGGATATGATTCCTTTTGATGTTTCTTTATATGATTTTCCTTAAGGATAGAATTAAAAATGTACATGACTAAGTGTAAATGCAATAAGCATGCTGGTGAAGAAAATGAGAACCGTATTCCCATTAAATTTCGTAAAAAAATTGTATTAATTCCATGAGACCTACATAATGGACTACATGGAGATTGTTTATGATGTGATAGTTAAGATAGTTTTTATTGATAGACTAATGGACATGTATTCATTATATTTAATTAGTGTTTTCTTAAAACCCATGTAAAAATGGGATTGAATTATATGAGGTGGTGAATAATATCATAAGTATTTTACCAAAGAAATGAATGTAGTACTAGAATATCTACTCTAGATAAATATACATTAAATACCCAATTAATTCACACATCCTCCACATATTTTTTCAAATTAAAAACAAGACATAATAAGTGATTAAACTATGCCTTCTTCATCCCTTTCCATTGGTGTTATTAGTGCCCCTTCCACCATTATAACTAAAAAATAAGTGTATTTTATGTCACTTGAGATGCAAATGCATGCATTATTAAAAAAACAAACTCTCTCATACTTTAAATTCATCTTGGACATCTCACACTTGCCTCAAGCCAATCCCTATTAGAAACACTTGTCACATGAATAGGATATACAAATGGAGTTACTCAATCAGTGCAACAAAGATATGGTTATTTCTAAGGAACCAATAGTGCAAATGAAATATGAGATAAGTACAAGATAAATTAAGAGGGTGACCAAGATAAATTAATTATTTAACATTTTTAGGATCAGGGTAAATTTATTGTATTTGAATTTCAAATATTAGTTTTAAAATGCGTGATTCATCCAAATAAGTTGATTTTTAGACTATCTAAAAATGATAGGAAATAGTTTTTGGCAAGATGAGGAGGTTTATCCTCTACTAGTAAAGTTATTTTAAAGTTATAAACTCACATTCTTTGAGGCATTTTGTCAAACATTTTGAGTGTCAAACATAAGATACTTTCGATTAAATGCAGTTGTACAACATTTACAAAGATAAAATTTAATAATAGAAATAAGTGGTATTTTTTGAAAGAATCAGTTGTAGCGTTAACATTATTTCAAATTCATATTAGGTAATATTATGCAATGAGTTGTGTTTTTAAAGGAGAAGGAAGGATTCAAACCTATGTTACATTGATATCCAATGAAAAGAAAGAAAGTGGTTCAATGTTACATTGATATCAATATATGCATAATACTTGGTTATCAAAAGAAGAAAATCATTAAATTGATATCAATCTATGCACATAAGTATGTTGTAAAATTCTATATCTCTAATAAATATTGTAGGGAAAATACCAAAAATGTATGTAAGCCCAGGTGGGTAGCAAGCAATCAAAACAAAAGAAGTTGAAATAGGGGAGAGAGAGAGAATGAAGGAATAAACAAAAAAATATATATCTATTAACTCTAAAAATCTCCTTACACAAATACAGCTACTATTGTTTAAAAAAATAACTCATAAAATATCCTTAAAAGGGACTTTCATTAACTATTGTTGTTCACTCTCTCTTGATATGGACTGTGTTCAATTCCCTTCTCTCTCTTCTCATAGACTGTTGTTGTGTTCTACTCCTCTTACTCTAGTGTTGCTCTATTTTTTATATTCTTTTACTACAAGCTACACATAACCACTTCATAGATTGTTTCTATGTTTAGAATATTCCCCTATTCTACTCCTGCTCTACTCTCCTACACGTTGTTGCTTTATTTTCTCTCCTTCTATTGCATGAAATATTTTTTACTACTCACATTTCTCTATTTTATCTTCTATTGACTACTGCATATAGCTATCTCACCTACCAAAAAATTTCCCTCTCAACAAGTCAAAAGAGATCCAAATTTAAAATTTGAATGAAAGCATTTAATTCTATTAGTGGCCTATCATGTTTCGAAGCTACTTGGGTGAGTTGGAAGAGAGTCAAAAATAATAATATTTTAGCACTCCCCCTTATTTTTGACCTTTCTACCATGGTCAGTTGGACTTTTCTCAGTTTCCAAATACTCCTTATAACTTCTCTTTAGATTCCCAAATGCTTCTGCATCCTTTTTATGCATGTTCAAAACTTCATTACTGAAGTTCATAGCTCTACTATTGGATTTCATAGTTGGACTATTAAAATCCATAGCCACCCTATCAAAATCTATAGTTGGACTATAATTCATAGTTACCCTACCAAAATCTATAGCTAGACTGATAAAATTCGTAGATGGACTATAATCTATAGTTGTACTGATGAAATTCATAGCAAGACTGATGAAATTTGTAGTTGGACTATAATCTATAGCTGGCCTCCTAAAATCTATAGCTGGACTAATGAAATCTATAGCTGGACTATTGAAATTTGTAACTATACTATTAAGATCCATAGCTACCCTATTGAAATCCATAGCTCTATTGTAGGACTCTAGAGCTACCATAAAACATTATAGGCCTAATGTTGTTGCATTAATGACCCCTAATCTTCTTCTTAGATTCATAAAAGTGTCTTTAGATAATGGCTTAGTAAAAATATTAGCTATTTGCTGATCAAATTTCAAAAACTAAGCTCTATGACATTATTTTCAACCAACTCTCAAATGAAGTGATACATGATTGCAATGTATTTACTCCTGCCCTTTTAAAACATGGGGTTATTTGATAATGTTATAGATGATACATTATCATAATAGACCATAAAATATCCTTGTTTCTCTTCATGCAAATCATAAAGAATCCTTCTCAACCATATAGCCTAACATGTTGTTGTATTGGTTACTATATACTCAGATTTAACTATATAAAGTGACACTATGGGTTATTTCTTTTAATCCTAAGATATGGCTCCTGACCCAAGATAAAATACATAACCAAAGTACTCTTTCGGTCATCAAGGCTACCTATACAATCACTGTTCATGTAACCAACAAGTTGAAATTCATTTGTTTTTGTATACAAAACTCCATAATCCCATGTTCCATTCACGTACCTCAATATCCTTTTGCCCACTTGCCAATGTGTCTCCTTTAACATCTTTATGAATCTAGATATGAGGTTAAATACATACATGATGTTTGGCCTTGTTGTATTCAAGTACATTAGGCTTTCCACTAGGCTCTTATAGCATGTGGGGTCTACATTGTTATTACATTAACCATCTTTACAAAACTTAAGACTTATCTCGGTTGGAGTAAATACAAGCTTGTTGTCCAACATCTTAAACCTTTCTAAGACATCCTTTGCATACTTAGTTTGGCAAATGAATATGCCTTCATCTATTTATTTGACTTCTATCCTGATAAAGTACTTCAAGAAACCCAAATTAGTCCTTTCAAACTCATTTTTCATGGTTGTTTTGAATTCTTCAATGGATTGATTTGTATTTTTAGTAAATATTAGATCATCCACATATAATACAACAATAAAAATACCTTATTTTTATGCTTTGATGTATAGTGTGGGCTCACTTGCACTTTTACTAAAGCTATTACTCAACAAGTATGAGTCTATGTGGTTGTACCATGCTTTTGGGGCTTGCTTGAACCCATACAATGCCTTTTTCAGCCTATACACTTTATTATCACACTTGAGAATCTTATATCTAGGTGGTTGTCCCACATAGACCTCTTCTTCTAGCACTCTATTCAAAAATTCTAACTTCACATCCATTTGATGTACCTTCCACTTGTGTTGGGAAACAATGGCTATAATTGTCCTTACCATTTCTAGCCTTGTTATGGGTGCAAATGTTTCATTATAATCACATCTAGGCCTTTTCTTATAGCCCTTCACCACTATCCTTACCTTATGCCTCTCTATCTTGCCTTTGGGAGTAGTTTTATCTCATACACCCACTTAACTCATATGACTTAATTTTCCTTTTGGTAGGTCAACTAACTCCCATGTGTCATTTCTCTTTATGACATGCATCTCTTCATCCATAGCCTCACACCACTTGTTGTCCTTGACTACTTCTTCAAAGTAGATTGGATCAACTGATAGAAAGAGTGCATAATTCATAGTTTCATCCTCATTTTGCTCCTACATTGACTTCCCATAAATTTCTTATAATATATTTGTCCTTACTTGATGTTGACTTCAATTGGAGGAGTATGTTGACTCATGAATAACTCCTTGATAATAGATGTTGCCAATTGATGATTCAACCCTTTGATAAATAAGGTTCCAAGTAGGTGTATTGGTGTTTATACCACCTATTATTTTAGATTCAATAAAGGGTATAGTAGCATTTGTTTCCACATGTTATTCATCTTGTCTCTCTTCCCAAGCTTCATGCTCAATGAATTGAACATCCCAACTAATTATGATCTCTTTGGTCATGAGATTGTAAAACTAGTATGCCTTTGATTGGTCATTATACCTTATGAAAATGCATTTCTCACCTTTGTCATCCCACTTGATCCTTCTTTTCTTGGTCATGTGTGCATATGCAAAAATTCATGAACTCATTGGAGATATACTCTCCCCATCTATCCATCCTCAAAATATTAATGTAGTGGCCACTTTTCTTCTCCATGATGGCCTTAAAATTCTTGAAGGTCTCAAATACTTTTGATTTTTTCTTCAATAAGTACACCCATATCTTTTGGATGTAGTCATCTATGAATGTCATGATAGACATTATTAGATAGGGAAGGGGTCTTCATTGGATCACACAAGTCTAAATGTATTAACTCTAAAGGATCTCTAGCTCTCCATTCCTTATCCATGGGAAATGCACTTCTATGTTACTTCCCCAATATGCATCCTTCACATACCTTACTTGGTTGTTTTCTAAGGGGAATCCCCTTCACCATGTGACTTTTATGAAGAAGGTTCAACCCTTTGAAACTCAAATTCTCATACCTAAGATGCCAAAGAGTAGGCTCATCTACCATCACTATTTTGAACACTACTACGAGTTCACTTTACATTATCAATGGAAATATATCATTACTTATGATTTTGACTACTACTACAGTTCCATTGTAGCCACTCCTATCAAGGATGATAAATTCACCATTCTCAAATCTGATATTTTACCCCTTTTGCACAAGCTACCCAATGTTGATAAGGATGTGTTTCAACTCGTGTACATAGTAAACATCATGGATTTTCCTTTTGTCACCTTATGTGGTGTGGATTGAAATGCTACCCTTACCCATGATAGGAACGTTATCATTATTTCCCATCTTCACCTCTGAAGTTATTGAGTCATCTATGTGGTTAAATATCTCTTTGTTCCCACTCATATGGTTACTACAATCACTATCCAAGTACCATTTATCTTTGTTACTTTGCTCATCAATGTTGTAATTTATAAACAAGCTTCTTCCTTTCTCATTCTTCTTAGATTTAACCTCTTGTGTATTGGTGAAATTATAATTCTATCTATTCATGGCATACTCCTTTCTACACTCACTAGAATAAAGTCCATACCTCTTGCAATAAGAACATTGGACACTAGATTTATCATACCTTTGTGTAGAACCTCCTCCAAAAGTGTTACTAATCCTTCCTCTTCATCTTTCATATGACTCTTAATGGTCATGTCTTCCACCTTTTTGACTATTGCAAGTTCTTCCTCTTCCTCTATTGTTTGTTCCTCTCCCCCTTCCTTTCACTTTCACATTGGTCTTGAATGCTTGCTCATGGGAGGAGGTGGCTTACCTATTCAATCTTTGTTTATGAGTTTTTAAGGATCCCATTAGCTCATCCACCATCATTTTCTTGAAATCCTTTGACTCTCATATTTCAACCACTATAGGGTCAAATCTAATTGGAAGGCTCCTCAACACCTTCTCAATGATCTTATGATATTCAAAGGTATCACCACATGTTTTCATTTGATTGACAATGTTCATTATCCTTATGAAGAATTCATTGATAGACTCATTCTCCTTCATTTGTAGGGTCTCAAAGTCTCTTCTCAAGAGATACAAATTGACAAGCTTCACCTTGTCACTCCCTTAATATGTATTTTATAAAATATCTCATGCTTTCTTGGAATAGACAACTGCTACTATCCTTGGAAAGATTGAGTCATCCAAAGCCATTTGTATGTAGTTGATTTCTTTGGAATCTTTCCTCCTATTCTCCTTCATCACATTATTTTATGCTTAGTTCAAAGCATTGAACACTATCATGTACAACTTCATTGTACCTAAATTCAACCAACTCCCATAGCTATTGAGAGTTAAATATTGTTTTTATTTTGATGCTCTACACATCATATTTTTTACCATCAAACATATGGGCTTGTTGTCATGACCTTGAACTCCCTGCTACCATGTCTAAATGGAATCTTCACCTAGATTCCCTTCACTAATGCCTCTAATAATAGTTGTTGGAAAAATATTACATCTCTAATAGCTCTAATATCAATCTATTCATAATACTTGGTTGTCAAAAAAGGAAATTGTTACATTGATATTAATATATGCACATAAGTATTGAACATTAGCATTGGGTGGAAGGTGCAAAAATAAAAAGGATGAAAAATGTCCAATGAAACCTTAGGCATGGCAAATTAGGTATAAAACATTATAACTAACCTGGGTTCAAATCCCACATTATGGGTTCCATGCCCTTACTTCATTTGATGTCATTACTCCGTTTGATGCCCCTGCTAATCTATTTTATGTTTTGGGTATTCTTCTTCTTCATTTCTTTAGTTATATTCTTCTTTATCATAGTATTCAAAGGGATAAGAATAGAAGAATGCTTAACCAATTAGTCTCTCTTGTTCAGCAAATGGAAATTCAACTTTAGAGATCAGGGATTGGTCATCTTGAAATGGTTCATAGGCAATCATCTCGTGAAATGGTAAAGATTTCTAAATCTTTTGTTTGAATTCAAAATGGGTCTCTATTTCAAATTATGTAATCAACATTTGAAATGGATTTTCCACTTTATTCTATTATGATACCTTTCCCCATCACATGTTTATGCTTGTCTATTTGTTTTGGCATTAAAGGAATCTAGTGGTAGTAAACATCATAAATTTTTGACATAGTTGGGGGGATGGTGGCACTACAACCAAACATGTTGGTTACAATCATCTGAGTGGAGCAGAGCCCAAATAGTAATAGTTTATGGACCCATTTAATAATAAAATAAATTATGCATATTATTTTCACAATATTCCATCTCAAGCTCTCAATATACATCCATGAGTGGGTTGTATAAATATGTGGTATTTGCATGTGCATCTTCAATTTTATGAATTAAATATTTTCATCTCTCCTCCACTTTTGTCAATGCGTACTCTTTTGTCATGGTTACATATTTTTGTGTCAATTTCATAGAGATAATGACCTTGGATTCAAAATCCCTCTAGTGAATTGAAATGGCAGACACCAAATTTTCAAAAAAAGTTTTTACCTTTGCATTGTTTTGGGTTTGAATTTCACCATGCCACTATTTTGATGACTGCAGGCATTATAACTAATGAAAATCATAAATCTAATTACTAGATCTAGCTTAATATTTCTCTTTTTTCTTTTTTTTGATATGTTTGAATATATTATGTGAAATCATTGAATTATATAAAATTTTGGCATCTCTATTCATATTTGGTAAATGAATATATAACAAATTTACAATATTAAAATAATCATTGAAGACATGATCCTAGATTTAATCACTTCTTAAATAACCTTCAAACTATATAAGGTGGTGGCAGCCTACCACACCTCTCACTATCAAGCATTTCTACATATCATTCATAACTTGATTTCATTAACACAAAAAAAAATCATGCATTTGCTTCATATTATTAGGGATGAACAAGAGACTCATACTTCTTCAAACATATTTGATGATTTGGCTACAACTATGGTTGAGTAATAGTTAAATCTATATATAAAAATAATCCTCTTAGATTTTTGGATGGAGCACTTGTTTAGTATACCTTCACACTCATATCTTTCATGCAACAAGTTTCTATATAGTGGAATCTGAAGAATGTGGCATGAGAAAACAATGTATTCAAAGTTTGATCTTTAACTAGGTCATGATGAAAATAATATATGTCATGGTGCTTTTGAAGATTGAAGATCGAATGGTGAATGGTAGTTTTTTCTTTAAACTAGAATAATAACTTGGACAACAATCCTTCATGGAAGGGTACAACTCATCTTTCCAAAAGAAAATATGTATATAAATTCTCCAAGTTGGGAGGAGAAAGATAAAATACATTTTAACTTCTTCAAAGACCACCTCCAAAATAGAGTAGCCATATTGAAATGAAATGTATAGTTATTAGAAGAATATTTTGACCCATTTTATCAAAAAAATCCCAATCTTTCACTTTTGCATGATCTCAAACTTCCAAAAATTCCATGCATATTAAATATTTGAGGAAAGTCAAGCTTTTTTACCAATTTTTAAGTTGGAAAAAATCAAATAAAATCTCCATCAACTTTACTTTTATTTGTTGACCAAGATAAATTAACTATTTAACATTTTTAGGATCAGGATAAATTTATTATATTTAAATTTCAATTATTAGTTTTAAAATATGTGATTCATCCAAATAAGTTGATTTTTAGACTATCTAAAAATGATAGGAAATAATTTTTGGCAAGATGAGGAGGTTCATCCTCTGTAGTAAAGTTATTTTAAAGTTATAAACTCACATTATTTGAGGCATTTTGTAAAACATTTTGAGTGTCAAACATAAGATACTTTAGATTAAATGCAGTTGTACAACATTTGTAAAGATAAAATTTAATAATAGAAATAAGTGGTAGTTTTTGAAAGAATTAGTTGCAGCGGTAACATTATTTCAAAGTCATATTAGGTAATATTATGGCATGAGTTGTGTTTTTAAAGAATAAATAAGGATTCAAACCTATGTTACATTGATATCCATTGAAAAGAAAGAAAGTGGTTCAATGTTACATTGATATCAATCTATTCACAATACTTGGTTATCAAAAGAATAAAATCGTTACATTGATATCAATCTATGCACATAAGTATGCTGGAAAATTCTATAGCTCTAATGGCTATTGTAGGGAAGATACCAAAAATGTATGTAGACCTAGGTGGGTAGTAGGCAATCAAAACAAAAGAAGTTAAAATAGGGGAGAGAGAGAATGAAGGAATAAACACACATATATCTATCAACTCTAAAAATATCCTTACACAAATACATCTACTATTGTTTAAAAAAATAACTCATAAAATATCCTTAAAAGGGACCTAACTATTATTGTTCACTCTCTCTTGCTATGGACTGTGTTCAATTCCCTTCTCTCTCTTCTCATAGACTGTTGTGTTCTACTCCTCTTACTATAGTGTTCCTCTATTTTTTCCAATTCTTTTCCTACAAGCTACACATAACCACTTCATAGATTATTTCCCCTTTTCTGCTCCTGCTCTACTCTCCTACATGCTTTTGCTCTATTTTATCTCCTTCTATTGCATACAATATTTTCTACTACTCACATTTCTCTATTTTGTCTTCTATTGACTACTACATATAGCTATCTCACCTACCAAAAAATTTCCCTCTAAACAAGTCAAAAGAGATCCAAATTTAAAATTTAAATGAAAGCATTTAATTCTATTGGTGGCCTATAATGTTTTAGAGCTACTTGGGTGAGTTGGCAGAGAGTCAAAAATAATAATATTTTAGCACTCCCCCTTATTTTTGACCTTCCTACCATGGTCAATTGGATTTTTCTCAATTTCCAAATACTCATTATAACTTCTCTTTAGATTCCCAAATGCTTCTTCATCCTTTTTATGCATGTTCAAAGCTTCATTACTGAAGTTGATAGCTCTACTAATGGATTTCGTAGTTGGATTGTTAAAATCCATAGCCACCCTATGAAAATCTATAGTTTGACTATAATTCATAGCTACCCTACCAAAATCTATAGATGGACTGATGAAATTCATAGATGGACTATAATCTATAGTTGGACTAATGAAATTCATAGTAGGACTGATGAAATTTGAAGTTGGAATATAATCTATAGCTGGCCTACTAAAATATATAGCTAGACTGATGAAATCTATAGCTTGACTATTGAAATTTGTAACTAAACTATTAAGATCCGTAGCTACCCTATTGAAATCCATAGCTCTATTGTAGGACTCTAGAGCTACCATAAAACTTTGTAGGCCTAATGTTAAAGCATTAGTGACATCTAATCTTCTTCTTAGATGCATGAAAGTGTCTTTAGATAATGGCTTAGTAAAAATATCAGCTATTTGTTGATCAAACTTGTAAAAACTAAGGTTTATGACATGATTTTCAACTAACTCTCAAATGAAGTGATACCTGATTACAATGTGTTTACTCCTACCATGAAACATGGGGTTATTTGATAATGTTATAGATGATACATTATCATAATAGACCATAAAATCTCCTTGTTTCTCCTCATGCAAATCATAAATAATCCTTCTCAACCATATAGCCTGACATGTTGTTGCATTGGTTACTATATACTTAGCTTTAACTATATAAAGTGACACTATAGGTTATTTCTTTAAATCCCAAGATATGGCTCTTGACCTAAGATGAAATATGTAACCAAAGTAATTTTTTGGTCATCAAGGCTACCTATCCAATCACTATTCATGTAACCAACAAGTTGAAAATCATTTGTTCTTATATACAAAAGTCCATAATCCCTTGTTCCATTCATGTACCTCAATATCCTTTTGCCCACTTGCCAATGTGTCTCCTTTGACATCTTTATGAATCTAGATATGAGGTTAACTACATACATGATGTCTAACCTTGTTGTATTTAAGTACATTAGGCTTTCCACTAGGCTCTTATAGTGTGTGGGGTCTACATTGTTATTACATCAATCATCTTTGCACAACTTAAGACTTATCTCAGCTGGAGTGAATACATGCTTCTTGTCCAACATCTTAAACCTTTCTAATATATCCTTTTCATACTTAGTTTGGAAAATGAATATGCCTTCATATATTTTGACTTCTATCCTGAGAAAGTACTTCAAGAAACCCAAATTAGTCATTTCAAACTCATTTTTCATGGTTGTTTTGAATTCCTCATTGGATTGATTTGCATTTTCAATGAATAATAGATCATCCACATATAATACAACAATCAAAATACCTTATTTTCATGATTTGATGTATAGTGTGGGCTCACTTTCACTTTTGATAAAGATGTTACTAAACAAGTATGAGTCTATATTATTGTACCATGATTTTGGGGCTTGCTTGAGCCCATACAATGCCTTTTTTAGCCTATACAATTTATTCTCACACTTGAGAATCTCATATCTAGGTGGTTGTCCCACATAGACCTCTTCTTCTATCACTCTATTCAAAAATTCCAACTTCACATCCATTTGATGCACCTTCCACTTGTGTTGGGCAAAAATGTCTATGATTTCCCTTACCATTTCTAGCCTTGTTATAGGTGAAAATGTTTCATTATAATCATGTTTGGGCCTTTTCTTATATCCCTTCACCACTATCCTTGCCTTATGCCTCTCTATCTTGCCTTTGGGAGTAGTTTTATCTTGTGCACCCACTTAACTCATATGACTTCTTTTCTTTTTGGTAGGTCAACTAACTCCCATGTGTCATTTCTCTCTATGGCATGCATCTTTTCATCCATAGCCTCACACCACTTGTTGTCCTTGACTACTTCTTCAAAGTAGATTGGATCAGCTGTTAGAAAGAGTGCATAATTTATAGTTTCAATCTAATTTTTCTCATTTATTAATTTCTCATAAAATTCTTATGAGCTCCTTGTCCTTACTTGATGTTGACTTCAGTTGGAGGAGGATGATGTTGACTCATGAACAACTCCTTAACCTCATTGATGGTTGTTACCACTTGATGATTAAGCCCTTTGATAAATAAGGTCCAAGTAGGTGTATTAGTGGTTGTACCACCTATTGTTTTAGATTCAATAAAGGGTCCAATAGCCCTTGTTTACACATGATATTCATCTTGTCTCTCTTCCCAAGCTTTATGCTTAATGAATTGAACATCCCAACTAATTATGACCTCTTTGGTGATGAGATTATACAACTAGTATGCCTTTGATTGGTCATTATACCTTATGAAAATGCATTTCTCACCTTTGTCATCTCACTTTATCCTTCTTTTCTTGGGCACATGTACATATGCTACACAACTGAACACTCTAAGATGTGTTCAACACTTGGCTCCCAATTGTTCCATGCTTCTTGAGGGATCACATCCCTTATGCTCTTCATTGGAAAAAATTTTAACAAGTACATGGCTTAGTTAAACCCTATGCCTTTAGAATATTCCTTACATCTCTTGGATGGTTCTATTCTTCCTCTCAGCCACACCATTTTTTTGTGGTGTATACCTAGATGTAAATTGCTTCTTTATGCCATGATCCTTGCAAAAATCCATGAACTCATTAGAGATATAATTTCCCCATCTATCCATCCTCAAAATATTAATGTAGTGGCCACTTTGCTTCTCCATGATGGCCTTAAAATGCTTGAAGGTCTCAAATGATTTTGATTTATTCTTCAATAAGTACACCCATATATTCTAGCCATAGTCATTTATGAATGTCATGATAGACATTATCAGATAGGGAAGGGGTCTTCATTAGATCACACAAGTCCAAATGTATTAACTCTAAAGGATATCTAGCTCTCCATGCCTTATCCATGGGAAATGCACTCCTATGTTACTTCCCCAATATGCATCCTTCACATACCTTATTTAGTTATTTTATAAGGGGAAACCCCTTCACCATGTGACTTTTATGAAGAAGGTTCAACCCTCTGAAGTTCAAATTATTGTACCTAAGATGCCAAAGAGTAGGCTCATCTACCATCACTATTTTGAACACTATTGTGAGCTCACTTTACATTCTCAATGAAAATATATGATTACTTATTATTTTGACTACTGTTATCTTTCTATTGTAGCCACTCCTGTCAAAGATGATACACTCACCATTCTCAAATCTGATATTGTACCCCTTTTGCACAAGCTACCCAATGTTGATAAGGATGTGTTTTAACTCATGTACATAGTAAACATCATGGATTTGCCTTTTGTCACCTTATGTGGTGTGGATAGAAATGCTACCCTTACACATGACAGGAACGTTATCATTGTTTCCCATCTTCACCTCTAAATTTATTGAGTCATCTATGTGGTTAAATATCTCTTTGTTCCCACTCATATGGTTACTACAACCACTATCCAAGTACCATTTATCTTTGTTACTTTGCTCATCAATGTTGTAATTTATAAACAAGCTTCTTCCTTTCTCATTCTTCTTAGATTTAACCTCTTGTGTATTGGTGAAATTATAATTCTATCTATTCATGGCATGCTCCTTTCTACACTCACTAGAATAAAGTCCATACCTCTTGAAATAAGAACATTGGACACTAGATTTATCATACCTTTGTGTAGAACCACCTCCAAAAGTGTTACTAATCCTTCCTCTTCCTCTTTCATATGACTCTTAATGGTCATGTCTTCCACCTTTTTGACTACTACAAGTTCTTCCTCTTCCTCTATTGTTTGTTCCTCTCCCCCTTCCTTTCACTTTCACATTGGTCTTGAATGCTTGCTCATGGGAGGAGGTGGCTAACCTATTCAATCTTTGTTTATGAGTTTTTAAGGATCCCATTAGCTCATCCACCATCATTTTCTTGAAATCCTTTAACTCTCATATTGCAACCATTATAGGGTCAAATCTAATTGGAAGGCTCCTCAACACCTTTTCAATGATCTTATGATATTCAAAGGTATCACCACATGTTTTCATTTGATTGACAATGTTCACTATCCTTATGAAGAATTCATTGATAGACTCATTCTCCTTCATTTGTAGGGTCTCAAAGTCTCTTCTCAAGAGATACAAATTGACAAGCTTCACCTTGTCACTCCCTTAATATGCATTTTATAAAATATCTCATGCTTGCTTGGAATAGACAACTGCTATTATCCTTGGAAAGATTGAGTCATCCAAAGCCATTTGTATGTAGTTGATTTCTTTGGAATCTTTCCTCCTATTCTCCTTCATCACATTATTTTATGCTTAGTTCAAAGCATTGAACACTGTCATGTCTACAACTTCATTGTACCTAAATTCAACCAACTCCCATAGCTATTGAGAGTTAAATATTGTTTTTATTTTGATGCTCTACACATCATATTTTTTACCATCAAACATATGGGCTTGTTGTCATGACCTTGAACTTCCTGCTACCATGTCTAAATGGAATCTTCACCTAGTTTCCCTTCACTAATTCCTCTAATAATAGTTGTTGGAAAAATCTTACATCTCTAATAGCTCTAATATCAATCTATTCATAATACTTGGTTGTCAAAAAAGGAAATTGTTACATTGATATCAATATATGCACATAAGTATTGAACATTAGCATTGGGTGGAAGGTGCAAACATAAAAAGGATGAAAAATGTCCAACTAAACCTTAGGCATGGCAAATTAGGTATAAAACATTATAACTAACCTAGGTTCAAATCCCACATTATGGGTTCCATGCCTCTACTTTATTCGATGCCATTACTCTGTTTGATGCCCCTGCTAATCTATTTTATGTTTTGGGTATTCTTCTTCTTCATTTCTTTAGTTATATTCTTCTTTATCATAGTATTCAAAGGGATAAGAATAGAATAATGCTTAACCAATTAGTCTCTCTTGTTCATCAAATGGAAATTCAACTTTAGAGATCAGGGATTGGTCATCTTGAAATGGTTCATAGGCAATCATCTCGTGAAATGGTAAAGATTTGTAAATATTTTGTTTGAATTCAAAATGGGTCTCTATTTCAAATTATGTAATCAACATTTGAAATGGATTTGACACTTTATTCTATTATGATACCTTTCCCCATCACATGTTTATGCTTGTCTATTTGTTTTGGCATTAAAGGAATCTAGTTTTAGTAAACATCATAAATTTTTGACATAGTTGGGGGGATGGTGGCACTGTAACCAAACATGTTGGTTACAATCATCTGAGTGGAGCAGAGCCCAAATAGTAATAGTTTATGGACCCATTTAATAATAAAATAAATTATGCATATTATTTTCACAATATTCCATCTCAAGCTCTCAATATACATCCATGAGTGGGTTGTATAAATATGTGGTATTTGCATGTGCATCTTCAATTTTATGTATTAAATATTTTCATCTCTCCTCCACTTCTATCAATGCATACTCTTTTGTCATGGTTACATATTTTTGTGTCAATTTCATAGAGATAATGACCTTGGATTCAAAATCCCTCTAGTGAAGTGAAATGGCAAACACCAAATTTTCAAAAAAAGTTTTTACCTTTGCATTGTTTTGGGTTTGAATTTCACCATGCCACTATTTTGATGACTGCAGGCATTATAACTAATGAAAATCATAAATCTAATTACTAGATCTAGCTTAATATTTCTTTTTTCTTTTTCTTTTTTTTGATATGTTTGAATATATTATCTGAAATCATTGAATTATATAAAATTTTGGCATCTCTATTCATATTTGAGAAATAAATATATAATAAATTTACAATATTAAAATAATCATTGAAGACATGATCCTATATTTAACCACTTCTTAAATAACCTTCAAACTATATAAGGTGGTGGCAGCCTACCACACCTCTCACTATCAAGCATTTCTACATATCATTCATAACTTGATTTCATTAACCCAAAAAAAAATCATGCATTTGCTTCATACTATTAGGGATGAACAAGAGACTCATACTTCTTCAAACATATTTGATGATTCGGCTACAACTATGGTTGAGTAATAGTTAAATTTATATACAAAAATAATCCTCTTAGCTTTTTGGATGAAGCACTTGTTTAGTATGCCTTCACACTCATATCTTTCATGCAACAAATTTATATCTAGTGGAATTTGAAGAATGCGGCATGAGAAAATAATGTATCCAAAGTTTGATCTTCAAATAAGTCATGATGAAAATGATATATGTCATGGTGCTTTTGAATATTGAAGATCGAATGGTGAATGGCAGTTTGTTCTTTAAACTAGAATAACAACTTGGACAACAATCCCTCGTGGAAGGGTACAACTCATCTTTCCAAAATAAAATATGTATAAAAATTCTCCAAGTTGGGAGGAGAAAGATAAAATACATTTTAAATTCTTCAATGACCACCTCCAAAATAGAGAAACCATATTGAAATGAAATGTGTAATTATTAGAAGAATATTTTGGCCCATTTTATTAAAAAATCCTAAACTTTCACTTTTTCATGATCTCAAACTTCCCAAAATTCCGTACATATTAAATATTTGAGGAAAGTCAAGTTTTTTACCAATTTTTAAGTTGGAAAAAATATAATAAAATCTCCATCAACTTTTCTTTTATTTGTTTCATGTTGGGCATCACATAAAGTTGAAACATATAGTAATTTTGGTACTTTAGTAAAAGTTTCCAAGTAAAGTAATGTAGTATAAAACTTTTCATATGTTATCAATAGCTATTTTTTTGATCTCTTTGGTTATTTAAGAAGGTATTATGATGTTTTCTCATTTAAGGTATTATTTACTAATAAAAGATTACAATAATGATCCCAAATATATTTTGAAGAGGAAAAAATCACACATTTAATCTAAAAATGATATTGAATGTAACAAAATTTAGGAGACAAAAATCATTTTTTTCATTTTGAAAATTTGACGTCTTAATCCTATAGGTTCTTAAGTTTCGTACTCCTATTACTTTCATTAAAATAATCTGTACTTCCATAAAATAATGGGTCTTTTAAGAAAGTTGAGGAACACATTTTTTCTTTCTTCTATTTTTAATAAGATAAAAAAATAAAGAACATACAGTAAATCAAAGGGAACAATAGCACCAAATTTTAAGCATGAAAAATACTAAGAGGGGGGCATGAATAAATATATTATATATATTTTTACTTAATCAAATTCATTTTCTTTAACTATTTAACCACACATTCAAGATATGCAATAAAACTGAAATAATAATATGCACCACACAAGAGAGAGAGAGAGAGACACCATATTTTTATGTGAAAACCCAAAGTGGGAAAAAACCATAGAGAATAATCTCAATTATATGAATGAGCACGAATTCAAATTAAAAAGTTCACAAGCACCATCTTTTACTAGCACCAACCCCTTTGTCGAGCACCAACACAACAACTATTTGTGAGCACCAACCCACAAGAGCACCAACCCACAAGAACACCAACCCCTCTTGTGTATAAAACATAACTATATCTCAATGTTCTTACTCAAAAAATGATATAACTCTAAAATATATCCTTCTTTTCTCTCTTCAAAAAAAAATACAAACCATGCACTCTCTTGCATACTACAAATGGCTTCTCAAGCCTTTATTTATATCTTTCCAAATGAATTTTGGCATTCACCCTTTGTGACCTTTCAATCCTCATGTAAAATGGCACCAAACTTGTATGATCCTTCATATCCTTGCATTCAAAAATTCACATGGTGACTCTTCATGATCAAATGCATCCTTTCCTCTTTTGTCTTTATCTTGGTGACTTTTCGTATTCCTCAAAGTGTCCCTTCATGGAAAAATGTGCCATACCCTCTTTTGTCTTCACATGGTGACTCTTAAAATTCCTCAAGATGACTCTTCATGATAAAATGTATCCCATTCCTCTTTTGTCTTTACCCCATGACTCTTTGACTTCTCCATGGGCCCTCTTTTGACTTATATGCAACCAAAAATATATTTGTTAATATTAAATAAATATTAACACACATTAGCCAAGATATGAATATTAAAAACACCATTAAATGAAATGGGGCCTTTATCACCAATGCTAGACCTTTGAAATCAATGATAATATTTCCAACAATCTCCCCCTTTATCATTGATGGCAACCTAAAAATGAAACTACCACATCCTAAAACCTACACTGCTCATGCTAATCCTACACATAATGCGATCTAAAAAATATACAGTAACTCCCCCTTATTGTAGCAACCTGTACCTGCTCCCTATACTTATTTATGCACCTATACCTATTTCTTTTCTTCTCTCCCTTTGACATCAATGGCAAAGGGCCTATCTTGGAGCTAACACTTGGCTCCCCCTCAACTGATGTTGATCCTCAATGGTAGGAAGTAAAGTAAATTACTCCCAACTTCTCCCATAGGTACTCAAATGTGTCTTTTGGTAGAGCCTTTGTGAAAATATCTATAATCTTCTCTGTAGTACTGATATATTTCATCTTAAGCTATTGATCTGCAACTTAATCTCTCAATAAGTGATATCTAATGGGAATATGTTTCACTCTCGAATGCATCACTAGATTCTTCTAAATATTAATAGCACTTATGTTGTCATAAAAAATAGAAATAGGTTCATCATATTTTACCTTGATATATTCTAGAGTTTACTTCATCCAAAGCACTTGAGTGCAACACAATACCGCTGCAATATATTCTGCTTCAGCTATAGAAAGTGATATTGAATTCTAATTCTTACTTAGCCATGATACTAATCTATCACCAAGGAAAAAATCTCCTCCACTTATACTCTTTCTATCATCTAAGTAACTTGCCCAATCTGAATCTATATAAGCAACCAAAGTGAAAGATCTACCTGTGGGATACCACAATCCATAATCTAATGTCCCTTTGATATATCTGAATATTCTTTTCATCAATTGAATATGACTATCTTTTAGAGATGACTGATATCTTGCAAACATACCTACTACATGCATGATGTCCAACCTTGATGTTGTCAAATATAAAAGACTACCAATCATAGATCTATACAAGGATTGATCTATAATAGGTGAATCTTCATCCTTGCTCACCTTATTTCTTGTACTCATTGGTGTGCCAACTGGTGCAAAATCTTGAAAACCAAATTTATTCAACATTTCTTTGGTATATTTACTTTGAGATATGAAAATTATTTTATCTGATTGAAATATTTGTAATCCTAAGAAAAATTACAATTCTCCAAGCATAGACATCTCAAATCATTTTTACATATTATCAAAAAATTCTTGTCATCTTTTCAATGTTTCCTCTAAAAATGATGTCATCAACATATTTCACAACAATAAATTAATGCTCACATTCTATTTAGATGTAGATATTACTGTCAATAAATCCTCTCTTGAAACCTTCATCCTACAAGTACTTATCAAGTCTTGCATACCAAGCTCTGGGAGCTTGTTTCAATCCATATAGTGCTTTCTTCAATCTGCATACATGGCTACTAATATTTGAGAGAATAAATCCCTCAAGCTACTTAATGTAGACCTCTTCTTCTACATTCCCATTTAGGAAGGTAGATTTGACATCCATATGAAACACTTTGAAATTTTTAAACATTGCATATGCAAGAAACATTATAATAGCCTCTAGATTTTCCACTGGTGAAAAAGTTTCTTCAAAATCTATTCCCTCAATCTAAGCATATCCTTTACATACTAATCTTGCTTTATTCTTGGTCACTTCTCCATATTTATTCAACTTATTTCTGTAAACCTATTTTGTTCATATCATATTGTGATCATTTGATCTAGGCATTAATTCCCAATTATCATTCTTTTCTATTTAATTTAATTCTTCATCCATTGCCTTAACCCAATGTTTATCATGTCTAACTTCTGAAAAAGTTTTAGGCTAAATTTTGGATAACAAAGAGAAATTAACTTTCTCATATTCACTTACCATCATTCTTCTAGTGTGAATTCCTGAATTTATGTCCTTGATGATGTCACTTTCATTATGATTTCTCTAGACATTTTTGGATGGGGTTTTGGTGTCCTTTTTTTCCTTCTCATCTTCATCTGATTCTTTAAAATCTTCCTCTTCAATGATTTCAACAAAGTCTACTAGATCACTAATTCTTTGTATTCCATCTTCTTCTATCTTGACATTTGTACTTTCAAAAAAATCTTAGTTCTTTTGTTATAACATTTATAAGCTTTACTTTTTCAAGAATAAATAAGAAATATACCTTCATCTACTGTAAATTCAAACTTACCAAGTTTTTCATTGGTTCTCTTTATGAAGCATCTACTGCTGAAAACTCTAAAATAATCAACTACTGTTGGTTTGTCTTTCCATAGCTCATAAGGAGTCTTGTCACTATTGACTCTCAATAATGCTTTTTTCTAAATATGCACTATTGTAGCAACTACTTCTCTCTAATATTTATCTAGTATCTTGGATTCATTTATCATTGTCCTCACCATATCCTAAACTATTATGTTTCTCTATTCAAATACTCCATTTTGTTGTGGATTTCTAACTACTGAATAATGTCTCTTTATTCCATGGTCTTGACAAAACTCAATAAACTAATCTGACATAAATTCTCCTCCTCAATCTAATCTTAGACACTTAATCTTTGAACTAGTTTCATTCTCAACTAATGCTTTGAATGGTTTTAAATGTCTAAAAGCTTCTAAATTTTTCTTTAAAAACATTACCCAAGTCATATGTAAAAAATCATCAATAATAAACATGAAATATTTCTCACCTTAAGTACTTTAATTTCTCATAGGTCCATACAGATCAGTGTGAACAAGCTCTAACATCTGAGTGGTTGAGTAATATTTTGTTTTAAACCACCTTTTGGCCTGCTTTCCATGCTCACAAGGTTCACAAAGTATGTTAGATGGATTTTTAATCTTTGGAAGATTTTTGACTGCTTGCTTCTTGTTGATGTTGATAAGATTGTCAAAAATTATGTGTCCCATTCTCCTGTGTCATCTAACTTTCTTCAATCTGACTCAAAAAATATCTTTGACCTTTGATGTTTGATAACATATACATATTATTGTCTATTCTCTGAGCATCTACAACCAACACATCTGAATCTTTTCTCCTAATTTCATAACCTTTTACATAAAATTCAGTGTGTGCCCTTGATCACACATTTGACTTACACTCAAAATATTATGCTTAAGACCTTCTACATATAAAACAGTTTTTATTTTTAGTTATACCATTATCCAAACTTAGTGTACTTTTTTAGGCAATTTTGGCAATATTATTATCTCTAAATTTCACTATGCCACCATTGATCTTCTTTAAGATTATGAACTTTCTCATCTCTTGTCATGTGTCTCAAACATCCACTATCAATTAACCATGTCTTTTTTCATTTCTTGCATGTAAAGTTGTCTATACCAACTTAGATTTTTTAGGTTGTTTCTTCTGCCATGAACCTATTTGAACTTTCTTCTTGATGAATGGAGCCTTAAAACTCTAATCCTTATTGACTGACTTGAACACACTCCTATAGTACCAGGCTATGTGTTTAAATTTATTTCACTTGTAACATATTATGGCCTCTTTATTAAAACCTAATAGAGGAATAAAAAAGTTTTGGCTTCTGCTTGACTCTGCATGACTTTCCTTCTCCTTATTTCTAAAATTGTTAGCCTTTTTTGACATTCTATTTTCTTATGGCCATATCCATTACAATAAAAATATTAACCATAAAAATAGGACCTATTTGTGTATCTTTGACCTGATTGCCTTTCTTAGCTTTGTTCCTTCCAACCTTCTTTGTTTGAGATGTCCTCTATATTCTTAACTTCTTCCCTTTTTATTTCCTCTTTTATAAGAGCTTTAGCATAGCTCTTTCCTTTTTCCTTGTCTATAAAAGTAGTGGCCTCCCCTTTCTCTTTTTCAAATCTGATACCTATCTTATTTGATATTAATCTTTGACTTTCTAATATCTTATTCAACATATCAATAATATTCTCAAATTTTGAATAATTGGCTACTCTATCATTGATTGCTTTATTTATTTTCTTAAGATTTGCTTTTAAAGAAGTAATTTCAATAACATACCTTTCACATTATTTACTTACTTTTTGAAATTATGCTATTAGATCTTCTTCATTCTTCTTGGTTTCTTCAAAGTGTGCTTGTAAATCTTCAATTGTTTCCTTTGACTCCTTTTCATTTTTCTTAATCTGAAGCTTTAATCTTCAATTTTTCTTCTCAAGAGCAACTCTTCAAGGCACAAATGAGTTCTACTTCTAGATTCACTTTAGCTTCATCATATTCTTCTTATTGATCATCTATACTTTTTCTTGTAGAGGCATCTTGATGTATGGCCATAAATAGAATCTCTTCTTCTTCTAAATCACTGACTCCACTATCTTCGGCTAAGCTAGGATCTTTAGAATACAAACTCTTTTTCTTGAATTTTCCTTTGAAATTCTTCTTGTGTGTAGACTTTCCTTCTTCATTGTCACCATTGCCCTTATTTGGGCACTTAGCTACAAAATGTATAATCTTTCTATAATTAAAACATTTAAAAGTTAATTTTCCTTAATATTTACCTGTGCCTTTTTTTAGCGTATGAATTAATAGATCTCTATTGTCATATTCATCATCACTAAAACTGCCACTTTATTCTTGAATCTTAGCCTTCTCTTTTTTTAATGTCTTGAAAGTAGCTTCTCTCTTTGAGGGTTTCTCTTTTTTAGTCCAAATCTCATATGTTGTAACAATAGCATGTGGGTCATCTATCTTTAGCTTGGCTAAATTATGCATCTCTTCAATTTCTAAAAATTTTGCATCATATCTCAATGGTAGAGATCTCAAAACTTTTTGAACCACAATTGATTCTTCTAACTTTTCTCCAAGATCGTAAATATGATTAACTATTTGATCAACCTGTAAAAGATAACTTGCTATATTTTCTTCCTCTTCTATCTTCAAACTCTCAAACTATCTTCTAAAAGTTTGAAGCTTAGCTTACTAAACCTTTCCATCACTTTTGTAAATATTTTTAAGTTTTACCCAAGTTTCATGAGAAGATTTATATTGTATAAATTTAACAAATTATGATTCACATAAACCACATAAAATAGCATTTAAAGCTTTATCATTATTTTTAATTGCCTTCTTTTCTGAAGGAGTAGTTACAAGTGTTTGTGGCTCTTCATATACTACCACGACTGCTTGCCAAATGTCAAATCTAAGGGCCATCAAATAATTCTTTGTCCTTATGCTCCAAAAATAATAATTTTTCCCATCAAACAAAGGTGCCTTATTTATATGAAAACCTTTATGTGATCTAGCCATCTTGCTTTCATGATCTACCTTCAAGCTATAAAACTTTTTTCAAAGGAACCTACTCTGATACCAATCATTAAGCATGAAATATACTAGGGGGTGAATCAGTATATTATATATGTTTTTACTTAATCAAATTCCTTTTTTTTAACTACTTAGCCACACATTCAAGATATGAAATAAAACTAAAATAATAATATGCACCATACGAGAGAGAGAGAGAGAGAGAGAGAGAGAGAGAGAGAGAGAGAGAGAGAGAGAGAGCAGATTTTTATGTGGAAACCCAAAGTAGAAAAAAACCATAGAGAGCAATCTCAAGTATATGAATGAGCACCAACTCAAATTATAAATTTTGCAAGAACCAACTTGCAAGATCACCAACCCCTTTACTGAGCACCAACACAGCAACTAATTGTGAGCACCAACCCATAGGAGCACCAACACCTCTTGTGTATAAAACACAACTATCTCTCAATGTTTCTTACTCAACAAATGATAGAACTTTGCAATATCCCTTGTTTTTCTCTCTTAAAAAACAAATACAAACCATGCACTCTCTTGCATATTACAAATGGCTTCTCAAGCCTTTATTTACATCTTTCCAAATAACCTTTAGCATTCACCCTTTATGACCCTTTAATCCTCATAGAAAATGGTGTTAAACTTACATGACCCTTCATATCCTTGCATTCAAAGAGTCACATGGTGACTCTTCATGAGAAAATGCATCATTTCTTATTTTGTCTTTATCTTGGTGACTATTTTTATTCCTCAAAGTGTCCTTTCATGGAAAAATGTGCCATACCCTCTTTTGTCTTCACATGGTGACTCTTGGAATTCTTCAAGATGACTCTTCATGAGAAAATGCATCCCATTTCTCTTTTGTCTTTACCCTGTGACTCTTTGACTTCTCTATGGGCCCTCTTTTGACTTATATGCAACCAAAAATATATTCTTTAATATTAAATAAATATTAACACACATTAGTCAAGATATGATTATTAAAAACACCACTAAATGCAATAAGGCCTTTATCACCAATGTTAGACCTTTGACATCAATGACAATATTTTCAACACCAAACATCTCACTTCTTCAAAAAATTTACAAGTTTCATTAAGTGCAATGGTTTTATAGGGCACAAGATTCTTCTTACAACCATATTTTTTAAACAAAACATAGAGAAAGGGTTTTACAAGGCATAAGAATAATTTCATAGTTGCATTTATTGAACAACACAAAGAAAATAAAAAGAAAACAAAATTTATGTATAGGGAAAAATTACCATAGGTAGGATGAATAATTATGTAAACCCATTTATGCGTTGGGAGAATAAGTTGCCTCTTTGGAAACCATTCTTTGGAATAATGGGTTTGACTCATGAGGCTTGATCATGTTCAGTAAATTTAACCACGCCGATGGAAGGAAAATGAATTTATAATTATTGTGCATACTTAGATGATTTTAAACGAGTAGAACTAAGATCATGATTTTATTAAAATTTGAAAAGTGCAACATAAATAATTAATAAGAAGCAAGGGATTGATTTGGATTACATTTTAGGATCTCAAATTCTTTAGGGCATGGATGCTTTAATTCAAGCTTATTGGGTGTCTGTTGCACTTTTTTGTCATTCAAATTACATGAAATTCACCAAGAAATTTTTCATGATTGGAAGTAGTAGCATTGTACATTCTCTATCTTTTTATGAGCATTCCTAGATAGTATTTAACTTATTCAATGTCTTCTTTGATGACTTCAAGTGCATATAGGTTGGATTTAAGATCTAAATCAAAGAGAATTGCATTATGTGTCTCTTCTTGAGCTAGAAAAACAAAAAAAATCTCTTCGAGAATAGATTCAAGAAATGTATTTTTTTAAATTCTTCCTATGGTAGAGATAAACTCATCATTGAATGAATTATTTTTATCATCTTCATCAACTTCTTATACATAAATTATTTCCATCTCACTTAAAATGAATATTGGATTCCATTTGTCTTGCTTCATCTTAACATCTTCTTTTTCTGCTAAGATTCCAAAACTTTTAACTATTAAGTCTTCTAACTTGATGAAGCAGGGATCTTCAATTTGACATGAAAATGGAAAAATTCTCTTCTTTGCAAAGGGGGAATTTGAAGTCTTCACTATTATCCTCAAAATATGTGACATATTTCATCATTTTTTGTTGTTTTTGAATCAATCAATTGTTCCTTTATAAATTCACTTTGCTGAAGATTGTGAAATTGAAATAATCATGTAAAGTGAGGAGCATTTATTTTTATTTTCTCTATTATAATTTAATTTATCTAACCTTTTTTTGTGAAATATGAGGGTCCTTTAATTGATATTTTAATTTATTTATGACAAGTCCTATTATGCATCCTTCATGTACAAAATATTTGGAGTAATTTTTTCAACACTACCTTTATTCAACATTCCAAATAGGATCGTGTCATCTTCAACTTCAATGGCCTGTTGTTGTGCATTGTGCACATCACACACTTTACTCATTTTCAAGATGAAACAAATATCTAGGTGTAGAGCAAAAATCACATGGAAAAGTTGGTTGTTGGGGCTTGGTTAGTTACTACGAGGGATTGATCTCAATAATTTGTTGAAGCATGCCATGAAGTCTCTCATCTTATCTTCTTATGTATTTTGGATTTGCTAAAACTTGAATAACAACATACATACATCTATCGTTTAACCCAATCTATAAAGTGCATATACTTACAGAGATAGAGAGAGGTTGGAGGGCACATGTCCCCAACTTTAGAGAAAAGGTGAGTTGTCACCTAGTAATTGAGATTAGCTCAATTGTGAAACTCAAACATACTTATAAACTGGTGAGTATGAGTGAACCAAGTCAACTCACACTATAAAACTAGTAAGGTTTGATGTTGTACTCAAGTCCAACCTATAAACGTGGAAAGATTGAGTGATTTAATCACCTTAACCATATCAAAAATTAAACCAACTATTGTAGTAGATTGGCTTAATATAATCCATAAAATTCCAACTTGGTGGGTGATGATATTCCTTGAAAGTATTTAAAATCTAAAACTAATTTAATTTTACAATATTAGGTGCACATTGCATAGCATATACATCTTAGACATGTCTCATGCTGAAATTTTGTATAACAATGGTACCAATGTATATAATTATCCCTCAAATGTGTATATGAATCATTTGGCCAATTTATAAATTGTTTAAGTGTGGAGAACATGTTTCCACAACATGCCCCCACTATAATATGGAGAATCTAAAAACTAATATAAGTGCCAATGTGGAGGACATGTTTTCAAAACATGCCTCCACTACTATTTGAAACTACAAAGTGGTTTAAGTGTGTAAAACATGTTTTCAAAATATGCCCCTACTATAATCTAAATCTGAGAACTGGTATAAGTGCCAATATGAAGGACATGTTTCTAAAATATGCCCCCACTATAATTTGGGTATGTTGAATACTGAATAAGTGTGGAGAACATGTTTTTAAAACATTTCCTACTATAATTTAAATATCTAAAGTAATGTGGAATTCATGCCTCTATAGCATTCATCCACTAATATTCCCCCCCTTTTGAGGTGAGGGAAGTAGAAACTAGTAGTTACCTTACCTCAAAAGGATAAGATAACCATGTAAACTATGAATGTACCATGTGTCATATGGAAGGAATATGTCTAGGTAGATATATCATTGAAACATGAATAGTGTGATCACACCAAGTCCTAAGATGCATGATGTGAATCACGAAAATTTATAGATATTAATAGTACAAGCTCAGCAAGTAATCAAACACACACATAAGATCACTCAAAATCAAATCAAAAGACAAAGGTCCAAAAAGACTGCAAGCAAGAAGCACATTCAAATGCTACATAATCGAAGAGATAAGATAGCCAAATATTCACAAAAATAAAAATGACATAATCAAATGTCAACATGTACAACAAGCAATGACATATTCAAGTGTCAAAGAGACAAATAAAGGCATTGGCACCACAAAGAATGAATCATATTCAAATGCTCAAACAAGTAAGACAATATCAAGGCAAGACACTCAAGTAAGTGCATAAATGAAATCAAAAGCAACTAGCATGAACATATCAAACTAGTTCCTAGGTATGTGTGTTAGAAAAAAATGTTATGTGCATAGCATATCAAGTACACTACAAAAGATATAAGTATGGATAAGGTCATGTGTAAGTAAATATATTATCTAAAACATGATAATGTAAATTGACCATATAATGATATAACATGGATGTACTATGATCAAAGAGGTGGATTCCCCCAACATCATGGTGACATGAGTAGAGACAAATCCCAACATCTAAAAATGCATAGATCATGTATTTGTGCATACTTGAATCATACTCAAAATATGTGTGAAAAACTTGTGTATATAGAAAATATTGATATTCCATCTACTAACATGAAATTGACAACATATATATGCCAAGGAGATAATAGGATATGTAAATGCTAAATTTATTTTTGGATTTTTGGATTTTTTTATTTTTTTGGTATTTTTGGGATCTATGAAACCTTGTAACCTTAATTTGGATCTTTTACATTATTTACATCATGGTTTCATAATTGTAAATAATACATGGCATGTTCTTCCTCATGTTTTACATGTGAAGTAGAAGAACTAATGCCATCATTTAGAATATGGATCATTTTGCCTTCATGAGAAAAAATATATATTATTTCTAATTTTGGTCAATTTTGCTTCTATTTGATATAACCAAAGAGTGCTCAACATATATTCATATGGATAGGTTTGTGGCATAACCCAAAACCACATTTGAATCACTTTAACACCACAAGAAATTGGTAGTGTTATATTTCCCAAGGATTATTTCCAACCTCCTTTGCTTTGTAAGTTTTTTAGATCAGAGCTATTATTTTGTCAACGTCTGACATTACAAGTAGTTTTTATTTGTGTAGGATCAATATTTTTATACCAAAAATAATCACCACCCATGAATAATGTGATTTTTAAATCTTGTTGATGTGGATGTTTTTTGGATTGTTCACCTTGGGGTGTTTTCATAAGATGCAAACTTTGAATTGGTCCCATATTGAGTGAACCTTGTAGAGCTCCCATATAAAGATTAGGAACTCCACATTTTTGTCTATAATGTTCATTTGGTAATTCATCTCCCTCATTTGTGTGAGGAATAAAAATTTGGTACGTAGTGTAGACACCCTATTTTGGACACTTTTATGTCTAAATTGCGATTTAGATCATTTTTTAGCAAATTATGTAATTTAAGCCTAGAAATTACCTGAATTATCCAATTTGTGTACATAAGGGATTTAATTACTTAAAAACATGGTGAGGATTGATTATTTGGGTTATTACCATGTATGCACCAGTAACCTAGTTTAGATTCAACCCTATTCAACTTAAAACCTAGTAATTTGACATTCTTAGCCTGATCTATTAATGCAAAATATTTGAAAACAACTACCAAAAGTCAAAAATTACTAATCAAAATAAATTAAAAATCAAATCTTAATTAAGTTGCCTAAACAAAAATTCCAAGTTGAATTAGTGAAGTTAATTTATCTAAAAATGATTTTTTTAACAAATATGAAGTCAAAGTCAAGGGAACTAATAAAGTGATTTATTAATTCCTAAAATTCAAGAAAAGGTGAGTCATAACCTCACAAATCTCTAAAGTGGGTATTCATAGCTCATAAATATCTAAAAATGAGTTGCCAAGACTTCATGATTGCTTTGACCCAACCTAGGGTTAACCTAACTCAATCTAGGTTATTTTAGACTCAACTAAAGTTAGAACTAAACCTAACCTCCTTAAGGTTAGAGTTAGTTTTGAGACCTATAAATACAAGTTCCCTCACTCTATTCAAACAAGCTCTTATGTGTAAGGTTATTCTATAGGAATGCCTTCAAGAAGTCATTAAAATAATGTTATAATGCCAACTTTATACAAAGCTTCACACCAATCCAAACAAATCCAAGCAAATCCACATGTGGCCATTGGAGAATTACTACCAAGATGAAGAAATCATTACTCAAAGTCTCTAATACTATAGATTGAGCAAAAACATTTACTATTCCAATAACTGGACATCAATTTTGACAAGGGAGGTAAAATAATTGTGTGTTTTTATCTCTTATTTGTGGTTTTATCCATTATGTTATGCTCCCCTAGTTATTAGGTAAGAGTGTTTAATTTCATTGCTTTTTTATACTTAGATTTTTACTCAATTCACTAACAAAAAACCAATCAACATTTGTGTACTCTTCAGACTCCTAAGATACATGATGGCATGCCTGGTGGGACCATGCATCCCATATGGCTAAGATGAATGATATAGAACCTTTAGAATTCATAAAAAGGGCATTTAAATATTCAAGTTTAGAGTTTTGTACTTAAATTACCATAATTTTATTATGTTTATAATTGATGACTTAGCCCTATGTAACATCAACTTCATATGCTCTGTTCTTCATTTACAATCTTTTATTTGTTAGAATCAGTGACTTTGCATCAATGAATTCACCTGATGTAATGGTGACATCAACAAATATAAATGGAAACATCGACCCTACTATTTGGAAACATTGATAGGTATATTTACATTTGATTTCAGTGACTTTGTCTAATTTTAACCTGTAATCATTGACTTCACCTAGAATAATTGATGACTTCACCACTGTCTAATGGTGAATTTTATAGAAACCTATTTATATCTTTATATTCCATAGGGAAAATAGTGACTTCATTGGAATCGATAGCTTCACTTTGTTACATAATCAGTGAATTCAATCTATGTAACTAGAAACCCAAGAGCTAAAAATGAAAATTTATTTATTGATTTGATTTTTTTCCTAAGATAAGATAACCCCCTAACTTTTTTACAATAACCCAAGTGAAGAAAGAGAGGCCTAAACACTTATAAGTCTCATACACACTTTCATTTCAATGCTTAAAATTGACCTAACCAAACTTGTCTTTTTCACATTTCAATTTTACAAGAGTAAACAAGGCCAAGGGGTCAAAACTTAATTAATTGATTTGGTGCCTTACAATGAACATTCACTTTAGCGTAGATCTCTTAATATATTTTCTCTTATTGTTTGTTCTTTATTTATTATCTAGTTTCAAAGTTCCTTGATTAAATTCTTTGTTTGTGGCAAACCAAAAACTTTGTGTGTATGCTCTCCCCTATCTCTTATAATTAACTCAATTGACCAAAAGAACTTTTTTTATTGCCTTATTTGTTTAGCCTAAAATGTAAGAAACATCGTGTATTCTCTCCATAAGCTTTGAGTGACTTGGGTGACTCATAAATGACCTCTAAAGTTCTTCATATTTTCATTTGTTTAATTTTTTGTATTAGATGGTGGGTAGGAGTTCATCATCTCCTCACAAATTCTTTATGGGTGTAGTGACTTGGGGTTTCATCTCCTAGCATCTTACCAACCCCACTCCATGGTGGGGTATATAAATTAGGAACATGATACTGGGATTGAACAGTGATTGAGTGGTTAGCCTTCCAATCCTAACAAACACTCAAATAAGTTCATGCTAAACATTGAACTTCACTAAATAGTACACGGTTAAAGTCATTTGCAAAGGAAAAGACTTTTGCATAGTAAGTTATCAAGTTTAAATCTAATTTATATGATGTTCCCTTATTTTATCCATACTTGGGACCATTTAGTGTATTTTTCAACTTATAAATTTTAGTCAACCCCACTTACTACAGAATGTCTTTCCAAATGCCAAGTGCTTCGCATTCTAAGTTCATGTCATGTGCCAATGCTTGAAATATAGAGGGGGGATTAAAAACTTTACCTAAACCTATTATTTAATTTTTGGATTAATAATAAATTAATTTTTACCATTGGTTATTAGTGGAAACTTTGGTAGAATTTATGCACATATTATCAGTTTTAGGGATAGGACGTGCACTTAGTGTCATTTATATTTATTTTTATTTTTATTCACATGTGTGTTTGGGTGTAAAATTGTTGATTTTATTATCAAGTCATAATGAGTCTAAACCTTCACATTTTTTCACACCACTTTGAGCTAAGAGGTGTTACTCTACTCATTTTAGTTTCACATTTTTCCTTAGATTTCATTCCAAAACCATTTGTGTGTCACTTATTTAATAGAGCATCATTACGCTACTTGTTTGTTTTCAAACATTTACCTTGGAGTTTAGTCCAAAACCATTAATATGCCATTTATTTAAAGGATCATTATTATTCTACCTAAATTTTTTCAAAACACTTTTCTCATTTGAAACCATGTTCCAAAATCATTCATACCTTTTACTTCAAAACATACAGTTACATTGCCCATTTCAGTCTAGCCTATTAGCCTTAGAAAAATTGATTATTTTACATTAAATTTTAAATTAAATCTTTAAAATTTAAAATCCTAAATTAATTAGGTCTACATAAAAGCCTCATCTAATTCAGGCTTAGGAGGTCTACCTTTCACATTTGGATTGTGTTACTTGGATTAATTTCTTATTTGGTCTAAAGACCCCTTGCCTAGAGTTAGCAGTTGTTTATTATCATGTTTATTGTTTTATCATCCTTTGTGTCAATTTTATTTGCATGTGCTTTTTTTAGAGTTTGTTTTTCTAAGTTATAAAGTGTCCTAGTTTCATTGTCAAAGAGTACTTTATCATCCAATTACCGAGTCTTTTATGATCTAATTACCAAATGTTCTTTCAAGCCAATTACCTTAGTATTAGATTGTTTCTAAGCTATTTACCAAATTTATCCAAGATAATTACCTTAGATTTATATTTGTTTTGAGTTCTTATTTTGGATTTACCATTTATTTCTAAGTTTAGCATTATTTTTCATGTTAATGATTATAACCACCTTTGGGCAAATCATTATTATCCTTTCGACCTAGTTATTGATTATTTTACCTTATCTAGATACCTTTGCCACTGATTATAACTACCTTTGGGAAAATTAGTACCTTATTCATATATTGATTTTAATTTTTTGTTTCACTTTTGCCATTGATTATTACTACCTTTGGGCAAATCAGTACCTTTGTTAGATTGGTTTCATGTTTTTATTCCACCTTTATCATAGACCTAGATTAGTCATTTTACCCTTTGGACCTATTTTATAGATCCAAAGGTTGTTTGTTTTAGACCTCAATTGTTTTTCACTTTTAGACCTTTTATTTCTCAAAGACATAGTCATAGATCTAAATGTGCCTCATTATACATGTAGCATGACTATGTATAATCCAGACTATGAGAAATTTGTTACTAGTGACCCCTTTGTTCAAGATCTATATGGTGATGATATAGCATATAAGACAAATCTGTATCCATCTTATAATATTCTATATGAAGAACAAAGGCATGACCCAGTAGTGAAGTATTTGGTGAGTGCACCATCCTATCAGGTTAAGAGCAAGATCAAATAGCATAAAACCTTACTCAAGTGATGTCTATTATCAAACAAAGCCAATAAAAACCCTAATACATAACAACACCAATTTCAACAAGTTATGATCCATACTTGTTTGATCTCCATTTTCTAGAAAATAAATACAAAGTCTAGTCAGGGTTGTAGAAGTAGGAGCAAAATTCCCACCAGAATTCCCACATGAAAGTCTATCTAGTTTGATTAGAACACCTAGTAATGTACTTCATAATCAACAATTTGAATAGGCATCAGCTAGTTATAATTAAGCTTTAGTGCAAATACTTCAATAGAGCCAAAATGCACTTATGAAAGGCAAATGTTTTATGGAAGATCAATTAGAATAGGTGCAGCAAGTGTACCAAAACTACCTTAACCTATCTCATAATTTCAATTCCATGGTTGTTTTAAACATGCCACTTATAAAGCTAGTTCTTTCAATAGGGATAAAAATGGATTATTCAAGTTATGTAAATCATAACATAAACCCCTTTAGCTAAATCACACTGGTATAAGACATGTATAATGTCCCCATTATGACCAAAAAAATTACCACTCAAATATAATACCTCACTCAAAATTTATTGGATAACATGTAAATGCATTCTAATTTAAACCAAAGTGTGTCTAACATACCTCCAAGTAACACACAGTAGATTCCTCAAACTAATACCATGAGTGGATTTTAACAAGGGATAGGTACACCTATTTCCCAAACACAACAAGCACACTCAACTCCTCAAATAGATAAATCCTCAATTACACAATAGGGGGAAACAAGCCAAAAAAATAGACCAACAAACCACCTCAACAAGTGCAAAACACTACACCACCTAAACAAGTGGCAAGAAATGTTCTACCATAATAACCATAAACCAATATATATTAACAAGCACAGACATTTCCTACTCCATAATGTGTTTCTATTGGTCAATAAAAGTTTAGGTTGGTTAAAACAACAAATTCCAAATCCTCAATAAGTTTCAAACCAATAAAAGGTATTTAATCAACAACAAGGTTCCAATGTACATCAGAAACTAAGTGTTAGGCAATAATTACATTTCACCCAACATGTATCATACATATTGTTGTCACCAAATATTACACCCTAGAGGAGGGTGTTCAAGCCTCCTCTATATTTTTGCAACATGGTAATACTTATAGATATGTGGGTTTACCTATAGGTATAATTATACCTCTAGGTTTGAGGGCTAGCTCCCTAAATATACCTTGAAATGCCTATCACCTAACTAATTATTTGCTTGTAAGAAAAGAGATAGAAGTTTAAATGAAAATAATATAATATAATTGGTCGATACACCAATATTATTTCCATAATACCATAATACTTCTCTCACTAATAAATAATACATACAAACTAGCTTCCAAGTCCTAAAAGGTTCTAACATAAGTGTTTCAACATAGAGGTGATATGCATGAGACAACACAAGGTAAGTGAACCAGAGGTAAAATTACACACTTTAAGAATAATTTTACACTTTAAATTATCCTAACACATTTAACTACACTCTATATGACTTTTTATAATAATAACTCTTGCATAAACATGAGAGGATAAAGAGAAGAAATGACAGAAGTTTATCACTAACTTCACCATACATCACTTTGCACACATAGAAAAATGTTCATAAACTCAAAACTATACTTTCATTTAATTTTAAAAGTAAAAATACAATGTCATTCCAATAGGGCTTCATCATGCATGGTGTGGTATTACTCTACAAGAGCCAAAATGGCTACTACTTATAGAATTGGAGAGACAGGAAAAGAGAATGAAGTCCAAAAGTCACTAAGACATGTGTCATGCTGATAAAAGGAGTTACAAATGTAGGAGAGAGGAATATAGAATAGATAATTCAAGGTCCACTTTGACAAATGTTCCTCAAAACATGTAACTTCTGAAATGTGGTGTAGAACTCCTCATTTGCTTGCATAGAAACTACCTTCATCATTTGTCCCTCTTTGAACATTCCACAACATACTAGGGATAGGTGATATGAGTTAACTAAGAGGGAGGGGTTCTATGCATGATCCAAAATTCATTGGTTACATCCCTAATCATCAATATTCTTTTGGACATGAGTTATCACTACCTGTAGTCCAAATAACTCCTCTTTCACTCACCTTGCACACTTGACACCAAATTTGCCTTCATTTTTCCAATATAAACCATAAAATGGAGTTTATAACACCTAGTAGGACCCTTCATGTCCTTATATTCTTCACAAAAACCTTAAAAGGCCTCCCACTTGAATTTTTCATCTTCTCATTAACTTGTTCACTATGCCAATTTTGACTGGCTGAGATGAAGGCACTTACAAAGGAACTTGTACACTTAGATGAGGCAATAAATACACATGTTTAGTTATAATAAGTCCCAATATCTCTCCCAAAATGGATTACATCATCTTAAACACTTCCATACCTAAAAAATGACAAAAATAGTTAAGAAAAGACATTTTACACCCTATTTGTATACATAGGGTATAAATAAATTTGATGAGGAGTCATGGAGAGTAATCTATAACATCCAATCATCTCTTAATCCATTATAGTCCATTTTTATGCTTATCCTCCTTTATTTTCCAAATCAAGTCACTACCAAGGGTTTTAGAGGGTTTTAGGTCATTTTGCCTTCTTAAGGATTGTTCATATAGTTCTAATGTCCAATTGGAAAATAAATTCCACAAATTTCTTATTCAAGACCTCCTTCAACATCCCCCAAGTCCTAAAATTCCCATTCAAATCCTTCAAGTAGGTATGAGCATCTTAAGTTGGCCTCTTGAGCTTTGTTCTCCATTATGCACACCATGTGGTGGTTTTAAGCCATAAAGTGGCTTACCTATGGTATCATTTGAATTCAAATAATTTTAACACACGTTATATCTCCATACAATTTTTTTAATGAATTATAATGCCCATTCAATACTATAAGTGAAACTTGGACCCTATTAGGCACTAGGCCTAATCAAGACCTAATAGGTGTGTCTTTATGTTTATAGGTTTGGACCATCCTAACTAATTGTAGTCACCTATGCATACTTATTTATGTTTTTTCATGTGTTATTCAACTTACCACACCCTCCTACAAGGTTTCATCAATCTATAGTTCACTCTTTCATCATTTTCCCTTTAACCCTGTAGACGATCTTTGGGGAGTGTCCTTTGTTTAAGATAGAACAAAGGGCACTTCCCCTATTTCCATAGGAAAAAAGAGGCTATTATGGGCCTCTCTAAGGGGTGGGGACCTTCTATTAAAAAATTTAGGGTTTATCATACCATTAAACCCTCCAATCCTTCAAAACCTTGAAGATAGACTTGTGGTGAATATTGACTTTGCAGAGTTTTGACATGTGACTGTAGGTTGCGTTATTGGAGTCCTTCCTTCCCCTATTTCAATGTTATGAGGGTGCCATGGAAATGCATATTATTAATTTGGAATCCTTTAAAACAATTTTTATCATCGACCCTCATCAAACCTTGCATTGTTTTTCTTATCACTTTGGTTGATATGGACTGTAGGTTGATTGATTATGTTTTGCCTCAAAATCCCATACGTGTAGGTGAATATCTTATTTTAGATATTACATAAAATGCCTAAGGAATTTATTGAATCCTCCAATGTCATTCCATAGTCACTTAGGTCACTTCACATCATGCATTTGTAAAAACCAACACCAAGGTAGTCATCTTCTAGGTCACTATTAACTACAATCAATTGTAGTTGACCATTATAGAGCAACAAAGTTGACCAATATAGAGCAATAAGGGACCTATAGGTGAACATCAACATTTAAATTAGTACCTCTCACCTTAGGTTCCTTTTGAATCATTTGGAATCAACCTATAATAGAAAAATTTATGTCTATAGGTTGATGTATTCTAATTTTTATCTTATGAATTGGTAAATCGCCTATATGCAGGCTATAGGTAGCCCTTTTGAGCAAAAGATACACCTATAGGTGTTGATAGACGTTCATTCCTAGCTCTTCAAACATTCTTGATGACCTTTAAATCATTGATGTGCTCTTCACTTGCTTATAAACACTTACGATGAATCTATGTTGTCACCTTATTATCTTTGGGTGTAGAGTTTACTTGAAGTTCAAATCTTGTAGACATTACTAAGAAACTATAGTGAACAAATATCAATATTGGAGGCCTTAAAACACTACTTTCCTTTAGTCACACACCCTCTTTCTTTTGAAAGGTTATAACCCTATGTAGAGGCTACAACATGGGTACATATAAACTCATCTAGGCATCATGTTTTTCCATCATATGGCATCAACAAAAGTGCTTAAGCCTCTATTTTGGTGTTTTAGGGGAACTTGTCCTTGAATCTAAATTCCTTCACGTAGGGTGACCTTTCAATATTTCCTACTAGTCTAATGCTTCACACATGATTTTAATGGTCTCATTCAACTCCAAAAACCTTAGGAAGGTTTTAAACCATGTCAAGACTCTCCATATAACTCCTTCATGCCTCTGTGTAAGCCACCTATAGGTGGTCGTTTGCAGGTTGTAGGGTGGTGACTTTGAATAAAGGTAATGTGCATATGATATGGCCTCATACTTGGTTTTTAAGGCATATCCATATTTTATAACTTTATAAATACCTCAAAACATGTTAGAACATCCTTATGAAACCATCTCAAGTCTCTGTGAGAGCCTGCAAATGTACACACATTAGCATACAAGACAGTGAGGATAGAAAATGGACAATGTGCATGATGAAGGATCTTCTAACCTATCTGAGATAATCCATCAGATTTAAATGACATTTTATAACATTTAAATACTTGACATAAGTTTCCACACTCCATTTCAACATGATTAATCTTCTCTATAGTACTTGTAGGTGTTCCTTCATGGTAGATGATTGTGTATATATATTGCATTAACTATCATAGTCCTTATTGTGTGACTTGAGAGTTTTTATTGTTCAATTATTATAAAATATGGTGTCCCATTACCTTTAAATTCTTAAATATATCTTCATAACCATGCTCAGAGCTTAAACACCATGATTGTAAGTGGGAGTAAGTAGAGAGCTAGTTGCATGCAATAATCTTGACTACAACCTTCATGATGAAAGATTTGGAGAGTGAGATTAGGAATAGGTAGATTTTAATTACATATAATATGAATTAAATATCATATGACATTTATTTAGATCCATTGAAGAGAAAAAGACCTTCTGTAATTGATGAAAACTGATTGTTAGTCCACTAGTGACATCTTCTTATAATTTGAACTATTTGACCCATAAAATCACTTCCAATCATGAAACCAAGAATGGGAAACATGAGATAAGTAATTAAACATCCTCTATAAGTAAATTCATCAACTTATTTTTATGGACTAGCTCAAACAATAGAAAAACTTGTAGGCTGTGGGGATTGGAAAGCAAAACCAGACAATTAACTTTTTATGAATGGTTCATAAAGTATAGGCAACCTTTCCTCAAAATAAAAACATAAAAATTAATCTAACCAATTTTAATATATACCACAAATATATTTTGACTTGTAAGTCTTCCTACTATCTGTATTATCCAAAGACCTGTTGACTAGTTTTGTTTGCATAGTGGAGTGATGGAGGAGATAAATGGTTTTGGCCCATTTTTTTCACTTAAAAATAATTTAAAGCATGGAAATTGAGTTAGGGAAGCTAAAGGATCATTTTAAAATCTTCTCCCATGTTATACTCTCTTTCTTAAGTTATACAACTGTAAAAACTCCTCCTTTCTAACTTGTTTTCTTGATTTTTAGTTAAGAACCTACAAGCTTATGTCAGTAGTAACATTATTGACAATGAATATGAAATTTAATAACATGGGGGAAATTTATAAGGATATTATAACACTTTTATACCTAATAAAACCATACCACCTTCAATTATAACCCATTTATGATCCCTAAGTGACATAAAATGACATAAAGACTAAAATGAACCATGACCAAGGACAAGAGCACATGAAATTACCTAAAATGAACCATGACACACCATATGACATTATAATAAACCCATATATCAAGTTTTAGACTATATGGGGTTGACTCATTTTGAATTGTGGTAAAAAATGATCAACATTCTTGGTGATTTCCCAAGGGTGGTATGCTTGCTACGTTAAGAGTAGTTACTTAACCCTATCCATTGTGCCATGGAATCACCTATACAGTAGTTTTACACATAAATTTTCCTTTTACACCACAAAAAACACAAGGAAAGACACACCTAAATAAATACACATGTGTTCAGCTAGAACACTTATAAAACATAACACAACTGAAAGAAAGACACACACACACACACACACACACACACACCTAATCTACTATTTATAAAACCTCAATATTAAGATGAAACATCTGATAATACCTCAACCAAGGTCAAATATAGTTACCATTTCATATTTTTCACTCCATTAAGGTAATCTAGCATGAAGAGCATGCTCATCATCAACCATTTGCATATGTGTGTGATCAAGAAGCTTATCAACTCTATGCCTTCTCATGCTTGTAAGTGGACCATTTAAAGCCTTCATGAATGATATTTATTTCTCTCTAAAAGAATTTATTACATCTGAAATTTAATTTATATTTATCACATCTGATTGGTACTCCCCAAATTTTAGATTAGACTATATGATAGTTGCTTCATTTTTGTGCTCTTCTAGGTCAGCATGCACTTGATGTTTAAGAGCATCAATCTCTTATCCTATCTATTCTAATACCTATAAACATAGATTAATATCATATTGTATTTTTACTATCCTTTAAGCACAACAAAATTTTCCTTGACCTTATTCTCCATGTTTATAATGTATTGGGTAATAGCTTCATCAAGCTCTTTGATGACTACAAACTCTTGATCACTAGAACGGCATTCATCCTTTTGCTTGATGGAACATTTAGCAACATGATTGTTAGTCTCATTAGCTATCTTTAAATCAGATATATAATCTCTTTAGAAAAAGGAGTCTTACCCAACTTGCCAAATTATTTGCCTATGGCATTGAACCTTTGTTATAGATCATCTTCATTCACAATATAACAGTCTTTACCATGCTTAGTGAAACATTCAACATTAGATATAGAATTCTTAGGAAGAGAAGTAGCATTACCTAACTGATCAAATTCTTGACATATGGCATTGAACCTTTGCCATAATTCATACTCTTATCTCTCATTAGTGTCATCATCAAGAGCATCTTCATCAATAGCAGGCATAAAGACATCATTCTTCCCACTATGGTGACCAAATAGATTCCTCAACCTATCATCATCATACTCATGAATCATGTAGTTATTATTGACCAAATTTTACCCCAAGTCAAATTTGGGTCAACCCCTAATATTTTTAACTTTTGAATAAAGTTTTATATGCCTTATGGGGTCTCCTATTGTCTTATATATCTCACTTGCCTTTCCCCCCAGTCCCTGTTGAAGTCCATCCTCCTTGTATTGACCTAGTAAACAAAAGTAAATGTTGGTCAACCATGGTAAAACTTATTAAAAGGATCAATTTATTGTTTAAATTTCCTAAAATTGTCCTTGACATGTTTTAATATGTTTATAAGTCATAAAGTGTCCACTTGCTAGGTCTCATGTGCAAAAAGGGTCATTTGGCCACCTTTTTAGCTTAATTAAATGAATTTTAGGGACTTTTAAATTAAAATATTTGTCACAAAGGTGAATTATAATGTGAATAAGTTCAAATCATTTCATATCATGTCATGTGGTAGTTAAAATTTAGATATATGCAAGAAATGATAGTTTCCCTTGAAAATAGGCCCATTTGTAGCACTTATATGGACTTCTCAAGTGAACTTGTAGATAAAAACGTGTTGGTGTGACTATTCACCTCCCATAGGTAATTTACACATTTATATTTAAAATATTTCATCAAAATTTTCATTCCTAACTCATTTTCCTTCATTTTCACTTAGCAAGCTAAGGAACGGCAGGTTCAAGCATTTTCTATGGGTCGTACAAGTGGAGTCAGGGAGAATGCTTCTACAAGTGGATATTAATCTAAGTTAAATTTGCATCCATAATAATAAGTCTCATATTTGTGTCTCCTCCTTAAATAACAATCACTTACACTCTAGACAGCCTTTTATGAACTTACATTCAAGAGGGGTATAAGTTTGCATTTATTTCTTATTTTCAAGAATCCATGGAGATGTGTGAGTTTTATAGGGTGTTTTTAGGTTGTAATAAGGTCCTATCCATGGTTTTCTCATCATCCAATATATTATCTCTCAATTACCTTGAAAGATATTTCAAAATTATGCTTGTTTTCCAAGTTTGCAGCCATGGATGGGTAACCTGAGTTTTTACAACCTGGAAAAGGATCCATGGTGATGTTAATGATATTGGACTCATGTTTTAAAGGTGTTTTAATTAAATTCCATTTTGATAAATCAGTCATACTCCTTCAAAAACAAATTACCAATTTTCCTTGTTCACTACCTTGTTAGCAGAGTGTGCTCACAGTCAGCATCTACAGGAACTCAAAGAGGTTTATACAGAGGTGTTTGTGGTGAATATATAATGGGATTCATTTTTTAAGTTATTTCATATCAAAAGAGTCATTTATTTCATGCCATGGAGGTTATAATTCTATATCAAGTGGAATTTACCTTCAAAATAATGATTGATTGTATTGGGCTCACAATCCCTAAAAGTTACAAACAAAGATCTTTGACCCTTTTTGGAATAATATATACCATGATTTAAGGACTTTAAAATGATCTTAGTAATTTGGTATAGTATCCATATCCTCCTATAATAACTATTCTAATTTTTAGAAGCAAAGGGTAAGTGACAGATGGAGTTTTCAAAGCCTAAAAATGTCCAAAAATCACTAAATCCAAACAGTGATATCTATAGGGTATTAATGGCAAAATGACTTTACACTTGAATTTGATGGCATTATATCTTTTCATAAATTTTAAACCATTAAAAATTATCCAAAAGGTAATCTTGAGCCAATATGAAGTGGAAAAGGTATAACTTGATGTCTTGACCTTCAAGACACCTTCCCCTATCTGTACACAGGCCTAGAAAGGGTCATCTACAGTAGACTTGGTAAGTCTCTATCTTAATTGGGAAAATATTAAATAAAAAGTGAATGATTTAGGTGAATTTTATAATTTAAGGACACTAGGCACTAAAATGAAGATAATTCCATTAACCACATGACCTAGGTGATCTCAAATTCACCTACAGGCAGCCTAAAATCCATAGAACACAGTCATGTGGGATACCTTGGTAGTAAGGAGAAAGTTTGAAATTTGGACTTTGCTTGGAGTTATTAAAGTGGATGAAGATACAATAAAGGAAAATTTTCCTTCAATAACTCATGGAATACCTAAATATAACATCCATAAGACCTAATTCTTGCCAAAATGCACTAAATGAGGGTAGAATCATGATTGTGACAAATAGGTAGAGGGGTATACTAATTAAGGACCAAAACATGGAATTGATATATTGAAGGTTAAAAGGTAAGTTAAAAGAAATATTAGTAACATAATTTCTTAATAAAATGTAAATGAGGTCCAAACTCACAAAATAAAGCTCAGATACTAACCTATGGCAAATTTTAAAGTGTCTCAGTCCACATGAGTAGTGGCCTAGTCCATGTTTCCAAGAGCATGGAAGGTGTTTAATGGGAAAATAAGACTATAAATTGTTAGAATATGTTTTCTAAGTAATTTAGGATACCCATATGTCTTTAAAAAACTCAAATCAACCCCTAAAATCTTTAAACCCAACCTATACCATGCCTACCCTTAAACTCTGCGTATTCAAAAGTCTGCCTAACAAAATTGAGGATTTAAAGGGTCAAATGGAGGATCTAAGAGATAAAAATTTAAAAAAATATAATAATTGTTGGTTTAATAAGGTGATACAAACATTAATTTTCCAATATTTATAGGTAAAACCCTCTCTATTTTGTCTCAGAGAAGGGGCAATTTTAGCTTACATGGAGATGGCAATTTTGAGAAAAATGATGAAATTGATTACCAAAGGGAAAGAAAGGATGAGATAAAGGTTTTATAACCTGTATGGGACATAAAAAATATAAAAATCCTTTATATAATCCTTGGAATCAAATAGGGTACCCTAGACAAGAAGGGTTATAGTCATGCCTGAAGGAAAACCTTTAAGCCTAGAAGCCAAAACTGAGGATCATGTGAATTTTATACTTTGTCCATGATTTACACTTGACTAATTATTTTTTTAGAGGTAAATTTAAGTTTTTTAATCTATAAATAGTAAAATTAAGACATTTGAGATTCATATTGAGTCAAAGGTGGAGGGAGACCTATTGGCAAGGTCTAGACCTAGTTTGAAAACAGGGGTCATCTTCATTTCTAGCTCTTAAATATCTATTATAATGATTGAGGAATGTTTTTAGAAAACATATAGATGTTTTTGAAGTATTTTTTTGAAATAAAATCTAACAAGAACCCAATTATTGGCTTAAAATCTCCCAAACCCTCATAGAATGCATAAAATGGCTTGAATGGTCAAGTTGAAAAGCTCAGAACTTTCATAAGCTTATGTATGGGACTTGGAGGAATTTGGAGAAGGTGGAGAGGGTCCTTGAGGATCCATATATGTAATTTTTATGAATTTATAATTTTTATCCATTATGAACAAATGCTAAGAGGGCTAGTCACTCAAAAACCCTCTCAAACCCTGTTTTTTGACCCGATGGTGGAAATCAAGACAAAAGTGCATCTAAATGGATGAATTTGACCATAATTGCTGACGATAAGTTGTTTGAAACTCCATTAGGGTCAAATCCATGGAATGTTATTGTATTTAATCTATACAAGTGATGTAAAGGAGTTAGTATTGGTGAAGTATAACAAGTCCTTATATTGTACTCGATAATTAGGTATTTAAGTTTTATGTTGGGGAATAGTCTTTATAAGAAACCCACAAAAAAAATAATGAGGACCTATTTTCATTGTAAAAAATTCCCATGACACAAAATCCACATGTATATAAAGTTCTTAAAATACATGTGAAGTATTAGGTTAGGGTAAAGAGAAGGAGATTTGATTGATTAAGCCTCTCCAATGAGTGACAAAATATGCAATAGATTCATCATCAAATTATTTAATAGAATAAAGGTCTATAATAGAAATCTTTTTAGAAATTTTGATAGAGAAATGGTCTAGGAATAATTGTATGAGTTGGGTAAATGAGAAAATGGAGTGCCGAGTTATAGAGTTATACCAATCTAGGGCAGCATTCAAAAGAGACTATGTACAAGGAACAAGAAAGAAGAGAGTATGTAAAAGTAAATAATAAAAATGTAAATGAAATAGTATATAAGAAAAGTGTAATGTCTCTATAAACCTAAGATCACATCCATAGAATGTGGATAATCAAATGGTCGATCTAGTGGAATGTCATATAGTTTCAAATACTAAATCTATCCAAAATCAAATAAAAAGACACACATGTGATATCTAAGCACTTAGGGAACACACTAAATAAGAAAACTAAATAATATATACAACTCACCTAAACTTTATTCTTCCTCTTAGGTCAAAGGGGAAGCTTGCATTATCTCTTGGCTCATGTCATTTATCACTTCATAGAGCAAGAGATAGTGCAAGCTTCCCCTTTGACCTGAGAGGAAGAATAAAGTTCAGGTGAGTTGTATATATTAGTTAGTTTTCTTATTTAGTGTGTTCCCTAAGTGCTTAGATATCACATGTGTGTCTTTTTATTTGATTTTGGATAGATTTAGTATTTGAAACTATATGACATTCCACTAGATCGACCATTTGATTATCCACATTATATGGATGTGCTCTTAGGTTTATAGAGACATTACACTTTTCTTATATACTATTTCATTTACATTTTTATTATTTACTTTTACATACTCTCTTCTTTCTTGCTCCTTGTACATAGTCTCTTTTGAATGCTGCCCTGGATTGGTATAGCTCTATAACTCGGCACTCCCTTTTCTCATTTACCCAACTCACACAATTATTCCTAGACCATTTCTCTATCAACATTTCTAAAAAGGTTTCTATTATAGACCTTTATTCTATTAAATAATTTTATGATGAATCTATTGCAGATTTTGTCAAAATTAAAGTTCACTTCATAGAGCAAGAGATAGTGCAAGCTTCCCCTTTGACCTAAGAGGAAGAATAAAGTTCAGGTGAGTTGTATATATTAGTTAGTTTTCTTATTTACTGTTTACTTATTTTATCACTCATTGGAGAGGCTTAATCAATCAAATCTCCTTCTCTTTACCCTAACCAAAGCTTCATGATTTGTATAGAATACAAAAGGAGTTACTAACAAGTATTGTCAAAATTTATATAGAGCATAGACCATTGACAATGTTTCATGCTTTATGGTGGTGTAATTTTGCTTATCTAGAGTCCAAAAAGCTTCATGATTTGTATAGAATACAAAAGGAGCTACTAACAAGTATTGTCAAAATTTATATAGAGCATAGACCATTGAAAATGCTTCATGCTTTGTGAATTTCTAGGGTCAATTATCATAAAAAATTAACTCAAAAAGATCCTATCACTAGACCTATGAAACCATATTTTAAAGAGAAACTCCTCAAAGATACTAAAACCACTCACTTAGCTTCAGAACCTAATGAGGAACACCTCCTCCTCTTGGATATTTTAAAGGAAATTATGACACTTAGGAACCTTCAAAACCATTCCACTTGCATTTATGACACCTAAAATCCCTCTAAATGACTCAAAGTGACATATAGACTTATTAGACCATGATTAAGGCTAAAAAGGCATTAAATAACATCAAATAGACTATCATTAGAATGAGGGTGTGAACTGGAATATTTTGACTTATAATTTATTTTAGTCTTGTGGCCATCCTTTAGGCTTTCCCTACCCTGTTGTGTGCCTAAACCACACATCAACATTTTGGCTATTCTCCCAAAACCACTCTTCTCCCTTACATTATTCATCCTTACCCATTGAGCAACATAGTTCCAAAGAGAAGTTGGAATCTATAGATCAGACTATCATATAACTTATTACAAGGTTGGAGGATATTTTAGCATCATAGACTAAGTTATTGGATGAAGTCACTATGTGTCAAACATTAATACTAATTAAGTTATATGATTATTAGTACCTATGTAGAAAGTTTTTTTTTTGACTTTTTCTTATGTTTTGTAGGTCCTAAATATGACCATGAGATGCCAATAACTTTGGGAGGTATATTGGGACTTAAAACAACTCCTCATGCCATTTTTAGAGATTTTAAATGGTCACAAGTGCTCTTGATAGGTCTCTCTCTTTAGCCAGTCTAAAGTGGCATCTAAAATGGCATACTAAACAACATGAAAACTCAAGTTTTGAGGATTTTTAATATGTTTATAATGAATCCAAGAATATTATGTGTCTAAAAATGTGTCACAATACCATTGGTATGGAAAGGATGCAAAGATTCTAGTGTCAAGTGTCAAGACAGGCCTATTAGAGAGTGATCATGGTTGTAAGGTGATGATGAGCTTGTGTAAGAGAATGTCATGATCAAGAAAACTCCCAATTTATGTGAAATAATCTTTATAACTCCCTCTCATCAACACACATGAGACACTTGTCCACCACTTTCTTTGGACTACTCAAGAAAGCCCATTATGAAGGTAATTTCTAAAACGAAGAATGATTGATAGGATTGTTATGCCACACTTGGAAGAGGAGGCTAATTTAATATTTGATCAAGTGAAATTAAGTTTCATGACTATTATTACACCTTACACATGTATTTAAACTTATTTCCTCCTTTGACACTTGTCCTTGTGCCTCTTCAACTTCTCTATTCTCTTTCTTCTTCCAAATTCTATAAATGTAAGCCATTTTGGCTATTGAAAGGGAAACCACATCTAGTATGGTGAATCCCTACTATTATGACATTGAAATTTGTCTTTTAACATTTAATACAAGTATAATTTTGGTTTTTGAACATATTTTTCTAAGTGTGTGAGTGATTAATAGTGGAGCTAAGTGATAGTATCATCCTTACTCCCTTTATCCTTCTTGTTTAAGCAAGAGTTCTAATTTTAGCAGGTCATGTCAAGTGTATTGATTGTAATAGGATCTTATTCAAGAAAAAAATTGTCTCTATAGTTTTTAATCTACCTGTAGATGAGTTATCTTCCCATAGACCAGTTATCTTATTGATTATTGCATGTATTTTACCTTTATATTGAATCAATTATGATAGAATCCTTCAATGCCTAGAGTTGGTCTTGGAAAGCTTTGTTGCTTAATAAGAATGTGATAGTCATGTGGATATGTGTCTTGATGTATCATATATTTATTCTAGTTTCATTTTCATTCAAAATTTTAACTCTTTTCCATATACAAGCATTAGATTAGGTGATGTGCACTTCAAGAAGAATCTAGGGAGCTAGCCCTTTTAATCTAGAGATTCATCTCTCCTTCAAGTCCCCACAACTTTAGATATGAATAAATGTTGCATAAAATTATATTATCTTGAATATAGTGTCCTTAGGTGCACAATTTGATGACAATAGTTCTAGCATGCCCAGTGAGACAACTAGTCCTATTTGCTTCCATGTCAAGGTGAATATTGGTCTTGACAAGCCCAAGGTTGTAGAAGTGTTTCTAATCCAGCATTTGGTGACTCCAAAAGGTGATAATATCTATTTGTAGATAAAGTTATTCACATTATATGTTATTGTCCTCACTATATCATCTTCTAGTAGAGTATTCAATCAAGTCCCTCTACTTAAAACTCCTCTTAAGGTATAGGATCCTGAATAAGAAGGTTTTGAAGAAGAGGAAGTTGATGAGATAAGAGATCAAGAGGAGGAAGAAGAGATGTCTAGGATACATCCTTTCCCAACCTTCAATACTCAAAATCTAATTAATCTTCCTTAATATGACCCTATTCCTTGTAATGCTACCAAAATTATCCCTAGCTTCAATAGAGAAGGTCTTATTACCCCATCTGAGCACATTAGGGACATCTCAAACTTTTGCAACTTCCAAAATATCACCCAAGTTAACATAGCTATTACACCACTTACCATGTCTTTGAAGGGTAAAGTACTTGATTGGTATAGGACATTAGAAGGTGATTGCATCACTAATTGGGATGTCTTTGGTGAATTATTGGTGAATACGTTTGAGAAAAAGAGTGACCATACTTCACTAATCCATCTATTGAGTGTGATAAAGAGAGGTCCTAATGAATCCATGGAAGATTTCAATGAAATATTTCAAAGGACCTGGTATAGTTTTCCACCTATCATGAGGCCTCCTCCAAGCTTTGTATTCCATACCTATCTCAAGGTTATTAGCACTGATGTGGTAGTAATGTTACAGGCAATGGGAGGATTCACTCTACCTGATGCATATTAGATGGCTATTGAAGCTAAGAGTAGTTTGATACAAGTTGGGAAGTTACCCCCAAGAGTCTCTATTCCTTTGTTTGAAACTCCAAGTGTATCACAAGTCCCCAATGCCAATTCTAAGTCTATAACCACTCCCTAGAAGATGGATAATTCTATAATCAAAGATAAGATGATTAGGTCACTACAAGCCTAGCTCAAAATTATCAATTACTTGAAATTACTCCACCCAATCCCCAATACTATCCTCCACAAACTTATATACCTCCACCCCAATACAATTACCAAGGAGGAGGACCAAGTCAACAAGGTTTTAATAGGCATCCCAATGCCTATAATCCCAATTCTATTTCATCCACAAGGGTTATTATTCTAGTCTATACTAACCTAGTCCAAAGAGAAGAACATTTGGATCATTGGGGAAAATCTCAAGGTTAGTTTGTATATGATGGTGGAGGATGTTTTCAAGCCTTAGTGGCATAAGAAATAACTACTCCTTGTCACACATCAAAAGAAGTAGATCTCATGCAAGGGGATATTCAAGGAAAAGGTGGCAACCAAAATACTATTTTTATGAACTTTCAAAAGGAAGACAACTATGTGTTGAACCAAAGTACATCAGTTGTAGCCAACACAAGAGCCAAAAAGAGACATTTGGGAGATATTCTGGAAGCACATGTGACTCCAAGTAATGCCTCTCTAAGGCCACAAAGTGTGAATCCCAGTGTGACACCCCCTACCAGTCACACTCCTCATCAAAATCAGAATTTGAACAAGGTTGACAAAGCACTTGAGTGGATTGATGAATTAGCATGCTTCATGGAAGATGATGATGATCAACCTATAAGACAAGGTGAATAAGAAGCACTTATTATCCAACATGATGTTCCATAATAAATTGGTAAGAAATTTGATGAACTTCAAGTCCTTTTTATTGATCATGAAGAGTTTGAATTTTGGGATGACCTTGAGAAATTTTGCTTGAGATTGGATAATCCATATCCACTTCATGAAGAGCTTGAGAAAAGTTATGAAGAAGATGTTGAAGTTAAACCTATTGGAATTCATGAAGAAACTCAATAAGAAGATCAAGGTAAGCATGGTTCATCTCAAGAAAGTCAAATGCATAAGATAGAGGAAGAACTCATGGTATAAGGAGAGGTAGTAAGTTTTGAAGAACCTCTCTCATACACTCAACCACCAAAGTTTGATGGAGACCTTACCTTCCAAAATGAGCATAGCCTTGATGATGAAAGTCCACTTATATCAAAAATTGAGTTTGAGTGTGAAGGTAAAAATGAATCTAGGATAAATGAAAGATAACTTGAACTAAGGGCTATGGTTATAATTCAAACCAATCAAGAGTAATATGTTTCCATTAAACACATGTTCTTGGTTATGGAACCAAGTGAAACCAATGCAAACACCATGGGAGGTAAACAAGGCTTTGAACATACAAGAACAATTCCTAAGTGTTAGCTTGCACATTTTTCTAGTTCACTTAAATAATATGATATGATGAACTTTCCTTTTGATCCAGGAGGATCAAATCTTTCTACTTAATTTGTATACATTAGAGTCTATTTGTTTTAGTTTGTCTTGTGTTTCCTAAGTGCTTCATAGCATAGGGGTGTTTCCTTCATTTTTTTTGGTGTGTGCCTTTGATTTTGTGTGTGTGGGTCAACAAAATTGTTTCCCTTGAGTAAAATTTTTGTTCAAGACAATTTTAGTGCCCATATGTGTGACTCCATGCCCAATGGAAGGATTAGGCATAGTTGGCATGCCACACCTGGAAATCACCAAGAATGTTGACCAAATTTGACCCCAAGTAAAATTTGGGTCAACCCCTATGGTTTTTAACTTTTGAGGAAATTTTTATATGTCCTATGGAGTCTCCTATTGTACTATATACCTCACTTGCCCTTCCCCTAGTCCTTGTTAAAGTCCATCCTCCTTGTACTAACCTATTCAACAAAATTCAACATTGGTCAACCATGGTAAAACTTATTCAAAGGTTTAATTTATTTTTAAAATGTCATAAAATGGTCCTTGACATGTTTTAATATGTTTACAAGTCATAAATTTTCCACTTGCTAGGTCTCATGTGCAAAAAGGGTCATTTGGCCACCTTTTTAGCTTAATTAAATGACTTTTAGGACTTTTCAATTAAAATATTTGTCACCAAGGTAGATTATAATGTGGAGAAGGTCAAATCATGTCATATAGTGTCAGGTGGTAGTTATAAGTTAGATATATGCAAGAAACGATAGTTTCCCTTGAAAATAGGCCCATTTATAGCACTTGTATGGACTTCTCAAGTGCACTTGTAGATAAAAACGTGGTTGTGTGACTCTTCACCTCCACATAGGTCATTTAAACATTTGGATTTAAAATATTCCCTTAAAAATTTCATTCCTAACTCATTTTCCTTCATTTTTACTTGGCAAACTAAGGAAGGGCAGGTTCAAGCATTTTTTATGGGCCGTACAAGTGGAGTCAGGGAGAATGCTTCTACAAGTGGATAGTAATCTGAGTGAAATTCACATCCATAAAAATAAGTCTCATATTGGTGGCTCCTCCTTAAATAAAAATCACTTACACTCTAGATAGCTTTTTATGAACTTACATTCAAGAGCGATATAAGTTTGTATTTGTTTCTTGTTTTCAGGAATCCATGGATCTGTGTGAGTTTCATAGGGTGTTTTTAGGTTGGAATAAGGTCATATCCATGGTTTTCTCATCATCAAATATCTTCTCTCTTAATTCCCTTGAAAGAGATTTCAAAATTGTGCTTATTTTCCAAGTTTGCAGCCATGGATGGGTAACCTGAGTTTTTGTAACATGGAAAAGGATCCATGGTGATGTTAATGATCTTGGACTCATTTTTTAAAGTTTTTTTCATTAAATTACATTTTTAGAGATAATTCATACTCCTTCAAATCCAAATTTCCAATTTTCCTTGTTCACTACCTTGTTGGTAGAGTGTGCTCACAGTCAGCTTCTACAAGAACTCAAAGAGGTTTGTACAGAGGTGTTTGTGGTGAATATATGATGGGATTCATGTTTGAAGATATATTATATCCAAATAGTCATTTATTTCATGCCATGTAGGTTAGAATGCTCTACCAAGTGGAATTTTCCTTCAAAATAATGATTGATTATATTGGGCTCACAGTCCTTAAAAGTTACAAATAGAGATCCTTGACCCTTTTTGGAATAATATATGCCATGATTTAAGGACTTTAAAATGAGATTATTCATTTGGTATAGTATCCCTATCCTCCTATAACAACTATTATAATTTTGAGAAGAAAATGGTAAGTGAGAGATGGAGTTTTCAAAGCCTAAAAATGGCCAAAAATCATTGAATCCAAACAGTGATATCTACAGGGTATTAATGGAAAATTGACTTTGAACTTAAATTTGATGGTCTTAGATCATGCCATAAAGTTAAAACCATTAAAAATTTTCCAAAAGGTAATCCTAATCTAATATGAAGTGGAAAAGGTAGAAATTGATGTCTTGACCTCCAAAACACCTTCCCTTGTCCATACACAGGCCTAGCAAGGGTCATCTACAACAAGCTTGGTAAATCTCTACCTCAATTAGGAAAATAGAAACTAAAAAGTGAAGGATTTAGGTGAATTAGATACTTTAATGACACTAGGCACTAAAATTAATATAATTCCATTAACCACATGACCTAGGTGATCTCAAATTCACCTATAGGTAGCCTTAAATCCATAGAACACAGTCATGTGGGTTACCTTGGCAGCAAGGAGAAAGTTTGAAATTTGGACTTTATTTGGAGTTTTTAAAGTGTATGTGGGTATAATAAATTAAAATTTACCTTAAATAACTCAGTAAAGACCTAAATATAACATCCAAAAGACCTAATTCTTGCCAAAATGCACTAAACAGGGGCAGAATCATGACTGTGACAAACAGGTAGAGGGGTCTACTAACTAAGGACCAAAACATGGAATTTATATATTTAAGGTTAAAAGGTAATTTAAAACCATTAGGAGGAACATAATTTCTTAATAACATGGAAATGAGGTCCAAATCACAAAATAAAGCTCAGATACTACCTATGGGTAGGTTTTTAAGTGTCTCATTCCACATGAGAAGTGGCCTAGTCCATGTTTCCAAGAGCATGGAAGGTGTTTAATGGTAAAATAAGACTATAAATGGTTTTAATAGGTTTTTATAGTCACTTGGGATACCTATATGTCCTGAAAAAACACAAATCAACCCCTAAAATCTCTAAATCGAACCTATGCCCTGCCTACCCTCAAACTTTGCCTATTCGAAAGTTTGCCTAGCAAACTTGAGGATTTAGAGGGTAAAATGGAGGATTTAAGAGATAAAAATATGTAAACATAATCCTTGGTGGTTTAATAATGTGATACAATCATAAATTTTCCAATACTAATAGTGAAAACCCTCTCTATTGTGTTTAAGAGCAGGGGCATGTTTAGCTTCCATGGAGATGGCAGTTTTGATAAAAATGATGAAATTGATTACCAGATGGAAATAAAGGACCATATGAAGGATATATAAGATTTAGGGGACCTAAAAATATATAAAACATCTTTATATAATCCTTTTAATAAAATAGGGTACCCTATATAAGAAGGGTTACAGTCATGCATGAAGGAAAATCTTTAAGCCTAAAAGCCAAAACTGAGGATCGTGTGCATTTTTGACTTTGTACATGATTTACACTTGACTATTTAATGTTTTCAGAGGTAAATTTAAGTTTTTTAATATTTTAATAGTCAAATGAAGCCATTTTAGAGTCATATTGAGTTAAAGGTGCAGGCAGACCTATTGGCAAGGTCTAGGCCCAGTTTCAAAATAAGGGTCATCTTCATTCCTAGCTCTTAAGGATATATTATAATGATTTAGGAATGTTTTTGGAACACATACAGAGGATTTTAAACCATTTTTTTAAATAAAATCCAACAATAATCCAATTCATAGCTTAAAAGCTCCCAAACCCTCATAGAATGCATAAAATGGCTCGAATGGTCAAGTTGAAAAGCTCAGAACTTTCATAATATTATGCATGGGACCTAGAGGAATTTTTAAAAGGTGTAGATGGTCCCTAAGGATGCATAATTTTAATTTTTAGTAAGTCCTAATGTGTACCATTTATGAACAAATTCTAAGAGGGATAGTCACTCCAAAACCCTCTCAAACCCTGTTTTGTGACCCGATGGTGGAAATCAAGCCAAAAGTGCATCTAAATGGATGAATTTTACCATGAGTTATAAAGAGAAGTTATTTCCAACTCCATGGTGGTAAAATAAATGGAATTTTATTGTATATAATCCATACAAGTGATGTAAAAAGTAAGTTTTATTGACTTTTTCTTGTGTTTTGTAGGTCTTGAAGATGACCATGAGATGCCAATCACTTTGGGAGGTATCTTGGGACTTAAAAAAACTCATCATGCCATTTTTAGATCTTTAAATTTTTCAAAATTGATCTTTATAGGTCTCTCTCTTCATCCAGTCTAAAGTGTATCTAAAATGCATAGCAAACAACATGGAAACTCAAGTTTGGAGGCTTTTTAAGATGTTTCTAATGAAGCCAAGCATATTAGGTGCCCTAAAATATGTCACAAGACCCTTGGTATGGATAAATTAGGAAGGATTCAAAGATTATAGTTGCCAAGTGTCAAGACAGGCCTATTAGAGAGTGATCATAGTTGCAAGGTGATGAGCTTGTGTAAGAGAATGTCATGATCAAGAAAACTCCCAATTAAGATTAAAGAATCTTTGTAACTCCCTCTCATCAACACACATGAGAAACTTGTCCACCATTTTCTTTTGAGTTCTCAAGAAAGCCCATGATGAAGGCAGTTTCTAAAAGGAAGAATGATTGAAAGGATTTCTACGCCACACTTGGAAGAGGAGGCTAATTTGGGATGTGATCAAGTGAAATTCAATTTCATGAATCTTATTACACCTCATCCACATGTATTTCAACTGATTTCCACATTTTACACTTGTCCTTATTCCTCTTCAACTTCTCTCTTCTCTCTCTTATTCCAAATTCTATAAATGTAAGCCATTTTGGCTATTGAAAGGGAGACCACAGCTAGTATGGTGAAGCCCTACTGGTATGACATTGAATTTTGTGTTTGAACATTGAATAAAAGTCTAATTTTGGTTTTTTAACATATTTTTCGAAGTGTGTGAGTGATTAATAGTGGAGCTAAGTGATAGTATCATCTTTACTCCCTTTATCCTTCATGTGTAAGTAAGAGTTCTAATTTTAGTAGGTCATGTGAAGTGTATTGATTTAACTAGGATCTTCTCCAAGAAAAAAATTATCTCTATGATTTTTTAATCTACCTCTAAACCAGTTATCTTCTTGATTATTCCATGTATTCTAACTTCACATTGAATCAATTATGCTAGAATCATTCAATGCCTGGAGTTAGGCTTAGAAAGCTTTGTTGCTTAATAGGAATGTGATATTCATGTGGAGATGTGTCTTGGTGTATCACCTCTTTAGTATAGTTTCCTTTTCATCAAAACTTATAACTCTTTCCCATATACAAGCATTAGATTAGGTGATGTGCACTTCAAAAAGAATCTAGGGAGTTAGCCCTTATAATCTAGAGATTCATCTCTCTTTCAAGTCCCCACAACATGAGAGATGATTAGATGTTGCATAAAATTGTAGGATCTTGAATAGAGTGTCCTAGGGTACACAATTTGATGACAATAGTTACCTTAAATATTTTGTGAGAAAGAATGTTTGACACTTACCTCAGCTCCCTCAAATGGCTCTTCATGCATGATATAAGTGCCAAAGTTAATTTTATCAAAATATGCATAAGGATCATGATCATAAGTACTAGTACCATATTTATCAAGTAACATGTCAGAAATTTCTTCAAGTTTATAATCACATCATCCACATTAGATCCCTCCTCATGGACAACATAATTCAAGTTAGAACTTGTTTCAATTTAAGGCTCAATGTGAAACCTTGAAAAAGGTTGAGTTCTTATGGTCACTTTGGTTCCATACCTTATCCTAAAGGACAATAAGGACTAGTCATCTAAGAGATATCCACCTATCTTGGATGTAAAATCTATTGAAAGACATATATCAAAGTGAGTAGGGATGTCCACCACAACTATGTCTTGGAGGATAGGATAATTAGGGCTATCATGGAGGAAAACTTTCAAATTTTTAATCAACCCTACTGTCTTGGTAGGTGTACCATCTAGTTGAGGCACTTCTTTGCTATGGATTTCATATTTTAGGCCTAAATTATTAGATACAACCTTAGGCATGACTGATGTAGAAGCACCAATATCAACTATGAAATTGTGTACCAATTTATCACCCATAATTAGAGTGAGCTAGAAAGGTGGAGGCATCTCAGCTTTAGTAGATGGTTCAACAATAGTATTAGGGGAATTTTTAAGAACTACATGACCATGACTTTTACTTGAAGGTGAAAGACTAGTAGGAATAGTGGATAGCTTCTTTTTCAATAGCTATTTTTGGCTAAGCATGTAAAGGACATCCCACAAGGAGATAGATGCTTTGGAATTCTTCAATGAGTCCATAATATTTAGAGAATATATACCTACTTTTTATTGGGTCCTTGGATTCAAGGAAGTTCTTGGAACTTGAGGATTTGAAGTACCTTGAGCAAACCTTCCAATATTCTAATTTGAAGGATGTGTAGGGGTATTAAGGACTGTCGTTCTTTGCTACCTTGTAAAAAGGATTAGATGAAATTATAGGCATGTTTTAAAAATCTCCTAAATCCTTCCTCTTATCTCTAGTTTTTTTTGAATTAGAGGTTCCTTTATTGAACACAAAAGTATCTTCCACCAATAAGTTAGTGAAACTTTCTCCATAACACTGCCAATCTTCAATTACTTGCATCATAACTTCATCTTCAACTGATAGGAGAGAAGTGAATCCTCCTTGATAAAATATATCTTTCTCTCCACTCTCATTGGCATCCATTAATTGGCCTTGTTTCTAATATTTTATGTACACCAAATTTCTATGCACTAGAACCATCTCTCTTGCATTGGTGGTAGAATTGGGATTATACACATTAGTAGGCCTGTTGAATTTAGGTTGCCCTTGACCTCTTCCTCTCCCATATTGTTGGCCATATTTTTATCAATAGGAATATGGATTTTGATAAGCACCTTATTTCCTAAGCTAAATTCTTAACATTTGAATTTATGCATATGAATCCATGGCATCATTTGCCTTCTTAGGAGTATTTTTAGGGTTAGCATTATCATTAATAATTAGAGTAATTTTTGGAGTATTATCATAGGTATTAGGTAACAATGACATAGAAACCTTAGGAGGCAACTTTCTTACTTAAATGAGGCCATTATTATCTATACTGGCAAGTTCATATGCTTTAAGAAGAGTGAAACCACCCATGTATTGAATCATGATAGCAATATTAATATCAATGGCTCTCAAATATGTAGGGAAGATAAAACTAGTAGGTGGTCTCATGGGAGGAGGCAATCTATATCAAGTATTTTGAAACCTCTCATTGAAGTCATGCATTATTTTCTTGGGATCCCTTTTAATCACATTGAGCTGATATATAAGAGAGGTATTGTCACTTTCATCTTCAAACCTTGAAGTAAATAACACTTCAAAGTCATCCCATGATGTGATGCATCCACTAGGCAAAGTCCTATACCAATCAAGTGTTTTCCCTATAAGGGACATGTAAAGGAGTATAATGGAAATATTTTCCTTAGTGACATTACATAAACTACAAAAATTAGATATATCCCTGATGTGTTCACTAGGTGTAACATGACTCTCACAATTGAATGTGGGCACACTCTTTATAGAATTAAGAGGAATTTCATCATAGGCATGAAGGTGAATTTGGATTTTTAGTATTAAATACATGTTACCTATCCATTTCTTCTTCAATATCTTCAATTTCTCTAATCTCTTCACTTTCTTGGCTAGAAAAATATTCTAGCTCCTCAAAAGGTAGATTAGGATGAGGGTATTAAACTTCAAGAGGAAGTTCTAGCTGAATAGGTGGAATGATATGATTGATAACTCTACTAGATGATGACCTAGTAAGGACCATGAAGTATCAAAGTAAACTTATAACAAAATAATGGACTTGAAACAAATTTTACCTTCAATGAAGTCACCAAATGTTGAGTAGCACACCAATTTTTAGTTGATGTTGTAAAGATTAGCATTTACCTTGACAAGTTATCTTGAAGATAATGTATCCCATTGGGCATGCCAAAACTATTCTCACCAAATATTTCAACCTAGAGGATGTTGTTCAATCCTCATCCAAATTTGGGTAACATGTGAATAATTCAAGGTATGTGGGTTTACCTATAGGTAGAAGTAGCCCTCTAGTTTTAGGGGCTAGCTCCCTGAATATACCTTGTAATTCTTATCACCTAACTAACTACTTACTTATGGGAAAATAGATATAAGTTTGCATGAAAAGAAGTTAATATAATTGGTTGATACACCAAGATTATTTACATAATACCATCATACTTATCTCACTAATAAATAATACATACAAACAAGCTTCGAAGTCCTAAAAGGATCTAACATAAGTGTTTCAACATAGAGGTGATATGCCTAAGATAACACAAGTTAAGTGAACGAGAGGGTAAATTACACACTCTAAGAACAATTATACACTTTAAATTAGTCTAACACATTAGCTACACTCTATATGACCTATTAGAGTAGTAAATTTTGCATAAACATGAGAGGATAAAGAGAAGAAAGGATAGAATATTATAACTAATTTCACCATACATCACTTTGCACACTTAGACAAATGTTCATGAAATCAAAACCAGAATTTCATTTATTTTTCAAAATAAAAATACAATGTCATTCTATCATGGATTCACCATACATGGTGTGGTATAACTCTACAAGAGCCAAAATGGCTACAACTTATAGAATTAGAGAGAGAGGAGAAGAGAATGAAGTCCAAGAGTCACTAAGACATGTGTCATGCTAATAAAATGAGTTACACATGTAGGAGAGAGGAATATGGAATATACCATGCAAGGTCTACTTTGAAAAATGTCCCTCAAAACATGCAACTTATAAAATGTGTCATAGAACTCCTCATTTTATTGTATAAAAAATGCCTTCATTATCTAGCCCTCTTTAAATGTCCCACAGTAGACAATGGATAGGTGAGATGATTAAACTAAGAGGGAGGAGTTTATACATGCTTCAACATACATTTGTTGCATCCCTAATCATCAATATTCTTCTGGACATGATTTATCACTACCTATAGTCCAAATAACTAATCTTTCACTCACCTTACACTCTTGGCACCAAAATTGCCTTTAGATTTCCAATATTATCCATACAAGGGAGTGTATGACACTTTTTATGACCCATCATTACCTTTTATTCTTTGATCAGACCTTAAAAGTCCTCCCACTTGAAGTTTTCATCTTCTCACTAACTTGTTCACTATGCCAATTTTGACTAGCTAAGATGAATGCACTTGTGCACTTAGTTGAGGTAATAAATACACATGGTGAGTTATATTAAGTCCTAATCTATCTCCCAAAGTGTATTTCATCATTTGAAACCCTTACATACCTACACAACACCAAAAACATTCAATTAAAAAAAATTTACACCTTGTCCATATAGGTAGGGTATAACTCTAGTTGATGAGGAGGAGACCTAGAGAGTCCTCTATAACATCCAATCATCTCCCAATCCATTCTAGTCCATTTGGATGCTTCTCCTCCTTCATTTTCCCAACTGGGTCACTAACAAGGGTTTTAAAGGCTTTTATGTGATTTTTCCCTCTAAGTTTTATTCATACAGGTCTGACATCTAATTGGCAAACAAATTCCAAAAAGTGCTTGTTCAAGACCTCCTTCAACATCCCCTAACTTCTCATATTCCCATACAAAGCCTCCAAGTAGGTATGAGCATCTTAAGTTGGCCTTTCGAGCTTTGTTCTCTATTCTACACACTTTATGGTGGTCTTCAGCTAAAAAATGGCTTATCTATGGTCTCATATGCATTCCAATAGTTTTAACACACCTTATATCTCCCTAAAAACATGTTTTTATGAATTATAATTCCCATCCAATATTATAAGTGAAACTTGGACCCTATTAGGCACTAGGCCTAATCAGGACCTAATAGGTCTATCTATATGTTTGTAGGTTTGGACCATCTGAATGATTGTAGTCATATGTATATGATTATTTATGTTTTTTAATGTCTTATTCAACTTACCATACCCTTATTCAAGGTTTCATCAATCTCTAGCTCACTCTTTCATCATTTTACCTTTAAACTTATAGGCTTGCATCTTTAGGGAATGCCCTCTATCTAAGATAAAATAGAGGGCCTTCCCCTATTTCCATAGACAAAATGAGGGTATTAGGGGCCTCTCTAAGGGGTGGGAACCCTTTATGAAAATTTTTATTGTTTGATTATACCATTATACCCTCTAATCCTTCAAAACCTTGAAGGCAAACTTGTGAGGAATATTAACTGTGTAGGGTTTTGACATGTGACTATAGGTTACATTATTGGAGTCCTTCCTTCCCCTATTTCCATGTTATGAGGGTGCCATGGAATGGAAATTATTAATTTGGAGTCCTTAAAAATAATTTTCATCGTCATACCCTCATAAAACCTTACATTACTTCTCCTCTCACTTTGACTGATATGGACTACAGGTTGGCTGACTATGTTTTACCTCAAAATACCATACCTATAGTTGAATATCTTATTTTAGATATTGCATACAATGTCTAAGGTATTTCTTAAATATTCCAATCTAATTAAAGAGTCACTTAGGTCATTTCACATCATTAATTTGTAAATACCAACACCAAGGTAGTCATCTTTTATGTCACTATTAACTATAGTCAGCTATAGTTGACCCTTTTAGAGCAACAAAGGGCCTATAGGTGAACATCAACATTGAAATTAGTTCCTCACACCTTAGGGTCCTTTTGAATCATTTGGATTAAACCTATAATGGCAAATTTTATGTCTATAGGTTTATGTCTTCTAAGTTTTACCTTCTGAATTAGTAATTCACCTGTATGCAGTCTGTAGGTAGCCCTTTTGAGCAAAAGATACACCTATAGGTGTTGATGGAGGTTCATTCCCATCTCTTCAAACATTCTTGATGACTTTTGAATCATTGATGTGATCCTAAATTTTTTATAACCACTTACCATGAAGCTAAATTATCACCTTATTATCTTTGGGGATATAGGTCACTTGAAGTTCAAATCCTATAGACATCATTGAGAAAATGCAATAAACAAATATCAATATTGGATAACTTCAAACACTACTTTCCTCTAGTCACACACCCTCTTTCTTTTGCAAGGTTATAACCCTATGTAGAGGGTACAACATGGGTACATATAAACTCATCTAGGCATCATGTTTTTCCATCATATGGCATCAACAAAAGTTCTTAAGCCTCTATTTTGGTATTTTAGGGGAACGTGTCCTTGAATCCAAATTCCTTCACTTAGGGTGACCTTTCAAAACTAAATACTATTAAAATTATTCAAAAATGAATATCATTGTCTCATTCAACTCCAAAAACATTAGGAAGGTTTAAAATCATGTCAATCCTCTCCATATAACTCCTCCATGCCTCTGTGTAAGCCACCTCTAGGTGGTAATTTACAAGTTGCAGGGTGGTGACTATGAATAAAGTCATTATGCATATGATATGACCTCATAATTGGTTTTTAAGTAATATCCATATTTTATAACTTTATTATGACCTCAAAAAATGTTATAACATCTTTATGAAACAATCTCAAGTCTCTATGAGATCCTGCAAATGCACACACAGTAGTATACAAGATAGTTATGATAGAAAATGGATAATGTACATGATTAAGGATCTTGTAACTAGTCTTAGACACTCCACAAGATTAAAATTGGAGTTTACAAAATTGTAACACTTTACATAAGTTTACACACTCCATTTCAACATGACTAATCTTCTCTATAGCACCTGTAGGTTCTCCTTCATGGTGGATGATAATATATATATATATATATATATATATATATATATTGCATTGACTATCATAGTCCTTCTTGTGTGAATTAAGAGTTTGGATTGATGACTTACACTATCATAAGGTTTCCCATTCCATTTAAATTCTTCAACACATCTTCATAACCATGCTTAGAGATCAAAACACCATGACTGTAAGTGGGAGTAAGCAGAGAGATAGTTGTGTGAAACAATCTTGACTACAACCTTCATGATACTAGCTTTGGAGAGTGAAATTGGGAAGAGGGATATTTTCATGAAATATAAGCTACATGAAATCTAATATCACATTTATTTGAATCCATTGTAGAGAAAAATACCTTCTACAATTGATGAAAATTGACTGCTAATCCACTAATGACATCTTCCTATAATTTCAAATATTTGACCTATAAAATCACTTCTAATCATGAAACCAAGAATGTGAAAAATGATATAATGAATTAAAAATCATCTTGAATCAAATTTATCAATTGAGTTGTATAGACTAGCTCAAATAAAATCAAAACCTATAGGGTGTGGGGATTGGCAAAAAAAACCAGACAGTCAACATCTTATGAATGGTTCATAAATTATAGGCCACAATTCCTCTAAACACAAACATTAAAATGAAGATATAAAATTTTAATATCCACCACTAATATATTTTTACTTGGAAGTCTTATTGATTGTACTATCCAAAGACCTATTGACCAGTTTTAATTGCATAGTGGAGTGATGGATGAGATAAATTGTTTTGGGCCATTTTTTTCACTTAAAAATTAGTTAAATCATGTAAATGGAGTTATATAATATTAAGGGTCATTGCACAAGCTTTTCCCATGTTCCACTCTCTCTCATAGGCCATATAACTACAAAAACTCTTCCTTTCTCACTTATTTTCTTGATTTTTAGTTGGGAACCTGCAATCTTATGTTAGTAATAACATTATTGACAAGGAATATGATATATAATGACATGAGTAACATTTATAAGGTGTTTATAACACTTATCTACCTAATAAAACCCTACCACCTTCATTTGTGACACATTTATGACCGTTAAGTGACATAAAATGACATAAAGACTAAAATAAACCATGACCATGGCTAGAAGCACATTAAATTACATAAAATAAACCTTGAAATACCATTACATTATAATATACCCATAACTAAATTTTTGGATTATAGGGGGTTGACTCATTTTGAATTGTGGTAAAAAATGGTCAACATTCTTGGTGATTGCCCAAGGGTGGTATGTTTGCTATGCCAAGACCAATTGCCTAACCCTATCCATTGGGCCATGGAGTCATCTATACACCATTTTCACACACAAATTTTCCTTTGACACCACATAAAACATAACTAAATACAAAAAAAATAAGACACAACTAAATAAACACACATGTGTTCAACTAGAAAACTTATGGAACACAACACAATTGAAATAAAGACACACACACCTAATCTACTATTTAAAAAACCTCACTCTTGAGGTGAAACATATGATCATACCTCAACCAGGGTCAAAGATAGTTCCCCTTGAATATTTTTCACTCCATGAAGGTAATCTAGTATGAAGAGCATGATCATCATCACCCACTTGCATATGTGTATATTTAAGAAGCTTATCACCTCTATGCCTTCTCATGCCTACAAGTGGACTATTTGGAACCTTCATGAATCATATTTATTGATTTATAAACCCCTTTATTAGAGATGCAAGTTTATTTATCTTTATCACATGTGATTGGTACTCCCCAAACTGTATTAGACTATATGACAGTTGCTTCATATTTATGCTCTTCTAGGTCAGCATGCACTTGATATTTGGGAGCATCAATCTCTTCTCCTATATGTTCCAATACCTATAAAAGTGGCTCAATATCATATTGATATTTTTACTATCCTTGAAGCATAACCAAATCTGCCTTGACCTCATTCTCCATGTGTATAACTTCTTGGGTAATAGCTTTATCAAGCTCTTTGATGACTGCAAAATCTTGATCAGTGTAAAGACTTTCATCTTTGTGCTTGATGGAACATTCAACAACATGTTTTTTAGTCTCATTAGCTATCTTCACATCAGATATATAATCTCTTGGAGAAAAATTAATCTTACCTAACTTTTCAAATTCTTTGCATATGGAATTGAACCTTTGCCATAGTTCATCTTCATTCACAACATAACACACTTTTCCATGTTTAGTGAGACATTCAACATCAGATATAGAATTTTTAGGAGGAGAAGTACAATTACCTAATTGATAAAATTATTCTTGACATATGGCATTGAATCTTTGTCATAAGTCATCCTCTTATCTCTCATTAGTGTCATCATCAAGAGAATATTCATCAATAACATGCATAAAGACATCATTCTTACCACTATGGTGACCAATTAGATTCCTAAACCTATCATCATCATACTCATGAATCATGTAGTTACCTTTAACATCTTATGAGAAAGAATGTTTGACACTTACCTCAGCTCCCTCAAATGGCTCTTTATGTATTATATAAGTGCCAAGTTCAGTTTGCTCAAAGTATACATAAGGATCATGCTCATAAGTGATATTACCATATTCATCAAGGAACAAATAAAAAATTCCTTATAGTTTAAAATCACCATCATCCACATTATATTCTTGTTTCTCATAGATAACACAATTCAAGTTATGATTTGTTTCAATGTAAGGCTCAATGTGAAAACTTGCAAGAGCCTGAGTTCTTATGGTCACCTTAGTTCCATACCTTATCCTAAAGGCCAAGAAGGACTAGTCAACTAAGAGATAGCCACCTATCTTGGTTGTAAATTTTCTTGAAATACAGATTGCAAAGTGAGTAAGGAGGTCCACCACAACTATGTCTTGGAGGATAGGAAAACTAGGGCAGTCATAGAGGAAAACTTTTAATTTTTTTATCAACCCTATTGTCTTGGTAGGTGTACCAACTACTTGAAGCACTCCTTTGATATGGGATTCATATTTTAGGTCCAACTTATCAGATACAACCTTAGACATGAATGATGTAGAAGCACCACTATCAACTACGTAATTGAGTACTAATTTATCACCCATAATTAGAGTGAGGTATAAAGTGGAGGCTTCTCAACTTTATTAGATGGTTCAATAATAGTATTAGGGGAATTTGTAAGAGCTACATGACCATGAATTTGACTTGAAGGTGAAGTACTCATAGGAATAGTGGACAATTGCTTTTACAATAGCTCTTTTTGGCCAAGCATGTGAAGGACATCCCATAAGGAGATAGATGATTTGGCATTATTCAATGAGTCCATAATATTTAGAGTAGATATACCTACTTTTTCTTGGGTCCTTGGAGGTAAGGAAGTGCTTGTAACTTGAGGATTTGAAGTACCTTAAGTAGACCTTCCAATTTTATAATTTTAAGGAGGTGTAGGGGCATTAGGGACTATCATTCTTGTAGTCATGCTTTGCTAGCTTGTATAAGTATTAGATGAACTTGTAGGTATGTTATTATTGTTGATCAAATTTGCCCTATAGGTCGAATTGGGACCTCTATAGGTATAAAATTGAATTTTTAGATGTTTTATGGGTCTAATATCTTATCATGAGGTGTATTATAGGTTTTTTAGTATGATTTCATGTTATATTAGCCTTGGTCAATTAGTCTTTTAGTCTATTTATCATTTTGAGTCATTTTGTGGTCATAAATAGAGAATTTAATAGGTTGTACAGATTCCTTGGTAAATTTTAAGATTCTAAAAGGTGATTTCATGTCCCATGTGTCCTAATAGGTTTTAATAAACTATCATAACTAAAAAGTGGTAGGTCATTCAAAAGAAAGGGCAATTTTCTTGAAAAAAGGGAGAGTTTAGCACTTGTACAACCCATGGGGAAGTGTACCACATGGTATAATATCATGGAATGTCTTTTCAACTTACATAATCTCAAATACACATTTTAAATGCTCTAAAAGTTTCAAAATTGGGCTAAAACCATTTTATTCCTTTTTCACCCTTCTAGGCACACAGAACCAGTCTTAAGGTTTGTACTTGGTATGATCAATAAGAGAAATTCTAGGTCAAACACCTTTAAGAGATGAAATTACACTTAGATAAATTCATTTCAATAAAAATATTTTGAACAATGGTGGCATGTACCTTATAAACCATCCTCATGAAGTTGACTATGTTTTTCTACTTATTGTTTCATGCACCCTATAGGTTTCATTCCATTTTGGGCAAGTTCATACAAACCAATTGTTAAAGTTGATTATAGATGATTTTTCCTTTCTTATATAATTTTATCCATGTTTTTTTATTAGTTCAATATTTTTTTATATCCTAATCATCTTAAGTTGTAGGAGGGAGCACTTTTCTATGTAACAAGTAGTTTTTTCACCATTTGAAGGAGTTTCTTGTTCTTATGGTGGTCTTAGAGGGTGAATATGTTTTGTTTTACATTATTAAAATTTTATATTGATTTCATTCACCTCTCAATCTCTTTTCCTAAGGTAACTCTTCATGGAATTATAGTCATATGCAACATTTTTAGTTAGAAAGCCATGAACATGTTACCTACAGTGTTTGGAAAAAGAAAACCACATGGAAACTAGGAGCACAAATTTTTTAATCTATTTATAGGTTTTGAACATTCATTTGGATGTGGTGGAATAGGTTTAAAACTCATTTAAGGCTAAATAATACTCATTGTACACAATTGCATATATTGTCTATAGACTTGACAATGTCCACCTACAGGATTTGTTGGTAGAGAACTGAGGGCATTTGATGAAGGGATTTGAACAAGTTGGAATCTCTCTTAAAGTCCTATAAATTGGTTGAAACATCATGTCATACTTATTTTAATTTATAATTTTATAGATAAGGTTGAGGGTCTCTTCAAAGAATGATTACTATAGGCTTAGGGACTTTTTCCCTAAAAGTGCAAAACAAAGTTCTTTGGAGTTTTGTGGATAAAATATAACATGGTTTCAAAGACTTATAATGCCTCTAAATGACCCAAAATTTAATCCTCTATCATGGAGAGGATATATACAAAGTTTTAAGGGTAGAAAGTTAGTGGAAGGTAGTAATTTGAAAGCTCAAAGTTACCCTTTTATACACTAAAAATAGTCAGTGTTATCTATAATTCTGAGTCAAAAAGAGACCTCTCCATCCAATAATTTCAAACTTAGACCATGCCATCAAGGTGAAGTGGTTCTAAACGGTTCAAGTGACATATATGGTCTAAAATATTATCATAAGGAATGATACTTTGTGTTTTGGTTCCCCAAACACACCTTTAATTTGTACATAGGCCTGGTGAGCACCTACAACCAGCCAAGGGTAAGGTTTAAGAAGATGTTTCATTATTGTAAACCTAAGCATAATTTAAACTTTGTGTAACATGAATACCAAAAGGAAAATTTAAAATACGGGGTGTTTATCCTATAAACACATTTAGATGCCCCTCCATTTGAGAATGAGCACCTACAACCAACATTGTATGACTGTGTTGGCAGTGACCATTGAAGGTGAGGTTTCTAAGTGTTGGTGCGGTTAAAACATCAAGGAATGTGTAAAATAATTTTTTAATGACTATTTATTATTTAATAATGTTATTATATAATTTTATTAATCCTAATAAAGCAATTAGACACCTAAAGGCCTTCTCATTGTCAATTGTAGTTGACTATGAGGGGCAAAGAGTAAGAAATCAGGATCCTTAGTGTAAAGTTGACCTAAGTATGCAATGAATGGATTAAAATTACTTATATATGAAAATTTAATAATTTAATGGGTATTTTTAAATTTATTTAATTACTAAACATGTAGGAACACTTACAGGAGTCACACTTGGAGGAAAATAGCAAAACATAGTCAAGGTTATGCTCAGTCTAAGCTAGGCAGGAGTATGAAGAATATATGTGGAAGTGGGATGGATTATTGAATAAAATAATCACTTAAATATAATAATATTAACCTAATGTCACTCTATTAATATAATATTGAAAAAATAAAGGGCTCTAAACAAATCATACACAGTCCATAACAAGAAACATTGCACACGGTCACTCTTCTAGCAATCTTCCTTAGTTTTAATGATTTTGGAGGGTCATATGGGATAACCAAGGGATGAATTTATATATGTATGATACTTAAAACCTATATAGTCTACTAAAATAATAAATATTATCTGAGTAAATAGGGGAGTACCCTCTATTTTGTCTCTGATAGAGGGCACTCCCCTCATGCATAAACACTGGTAATTTTGACAAAAGATGATAAAAGGATGAAACAAGGAGATGTATATAATTTTTTATAATTTGTAATAATATATAATAAAACTATTAAAACATTATATCCCAAACATAAAATGGGGAATGCATCAAAGTGGTCTAGGTGGCTAGAGTTGTAGTCAAGCCTACTATAAAGGTTTTGGCCTGGTGCCCAAGTGAAGGGTCACTCACACTTTTATCCCAAAGTATAATTTATAACTTGTTATATCATGTTAATTGGATTAATATATATGTGTATTAGTCATTATAATTCAAATAATATTAATAGGATGATCTTAAACACAAACGTTGCAGGTAGGCCTATTAGACATGTTTTAGGCCTAGTATCCAAATGAGGGTCATTCACACTTCTGGCATGAGATATGCATTAAAACCCATTGGGACATGTTTTTGAGGTAATATAACATATTTTAAATCCATTTATATGTAAATAAAACCACAATTAATCCATTTTTTGGATCGAGAACAACTCATACTTGTGCAAAATGCGAAAATAAGCTCGATAGGAGAGATTTGGAAGCTCACATCTCTCTTGATGATTTTCATGGGTGAAAAAGATGTTTAGAGGTGTTATCAGGGTCCTTAAACTTTTTTTTTTTGAGATTTTTTTTTAGTTTTAACTTCAAGTTTCTATGAACAAATTCTAAGAGGTCAAAATAGGCTAAAACCCTTACAAACCCTTGCTAGTGACCAATTTGGAGAAATGGAGTTGGAAAGTTGATATAATTGTCTATTTAGGTGTAGATCTATCTCTATGATAAATGTATATCGATCTAAAATAATGTGCATGTCAGATTAAAAATTAAACCTAAAGGATCAATCCTAATATGAAAAATAAAGTAAAGACTGAATTGGATCGAATGTAAGAAGATGGAATTATTTATCCAGTCAAAAAAGGTAGAGTGGGTGAGTCCCATAGTTATACAACCTAAGAAAGTAGGAGAAATTTGGGTGTGTGGATATTACCATGCACTTAATGATGCTTATTTTAATGATCTATTTATTATCCCTTTTATTGAGGAAGTACTTGAATCTATGGTTGGACATGAGGTGTATTACATATCATTCTAATTTGAAAGTGGAAATGCATCATGAGAAATGTACATAAATTTAAATCCTTAGATCTTAAACATGTTCAAAATAATGAACTTAAGCTTCTATATTACATATCATTCAAATTTCAAAGTTATGACACATCAAGATAAAAGTACATAATGTTAGAATATTTAGATATTAAACATGTTTAAAACCACTTAAGCTTCAGTATTACATAGCATTTAATTTTTAATGTTTCAATGCATTACCTAAAATGCACATATAATTTAAAATTTTGGATTTTAAACATGGTAAAAAATATTTTTTTATCATGAAATTTATTTTAACTTTTAGATGACTCTCTTAGGATACTCCCCATTCTTTTGGATTGTACATAACTATATGGACAATGTACAAAATAGGGTAATTTTGATTATTTTATGTGTTTTACAGGTTTCAAGAGGATTTTGAAGATGAAACCAAATTTTAGAGAAGGATTAGGAATTTTCATAACTCTAAATGTTCATTTAATACCTTAGGAAAACTCCTAAGTTCCTCATTAGGAGCTATCATCTTAACCAGTCAAAACTAGTATAGTGGACAGGCTAGTGAGAAGGGTAGAAAACTTCAAGTGAGTTGATTTTAAGGTGTTCTTGATGATTATAAGTAAATTGAGGGTATTTATAATTTTAATCCACTACCTCCCATGTATTTTAATTGAAAATTTAAGCCAATTTTGAGGCCAAGTGTGTAGGGTGCATGAAAGAAGAGTTTTTTAAACTGTAGATGATGATGGCTCATCCCTGGATTATTCCAGATGACCAAGTCTATAACCAATGCATGAAGATGAATTATTGAAACCCTTAACATTAATTTTAATCATAAAATCTATCCCTAATCACTTTTTGGATGTTAAAATTGGGCCAATCATAAAGGCAATTTTTCTAAGCCAGAATAAGGAGTTTTATGCCACTTTGCAAGAGTTTCATGCCTTGTATGAACACTTGTTCTTCCTAACCTTGTATTTTTAACCCATATTCATCTTATCATGCACAATTAACTAATTATATCATCTTTAAAAGTTTCTTTATGACGCTTGAACTTATCTCTTCTCCACTCTCTCAAGTTCTATAAGAACTAGCCATTTTGGCCATTGTAACTTATGTTCCACCTGAATATGGTGAAGCCCTACTCATTTTCATAACATTTTATAAATAATACTAATTATTTTTACTTATTAATTACTATTAATATTATGTTTACTTAAATTTTGGATCTTGCTTAGTGAAGACTATGGATTCCTTAGCATGTTATTTCATTCTTTCATTCTATTTGTAGTTGAAAAACTTCTTCTTGCAGGGCATGTGAAGTGTTTTATGAAGTTTCAAGGTTAAGTGAGTTATTATATTCAATATTTCCATTCAAGGCCTCTTTTCTAGTCCTCATAGCCTAAACATTCATCCATAATCTAATAATGTAACATTGATGTGAGAAGATGTAAATTGGAGAAATGTATGTTTGGTTAGTCTCTTGGTTTTGTGTGTAACATGTATCTGGTTGGAATTCATCAACCTATTTGGTGTATCACCTCCCCTAGGATAGTTTTATTTTATTTTTCTCTATCCCTTACCCCCCACCAAATTTTAGATGTAGTAGTGATCCAAAGTGGTACATCAAGGGAGTTACCCCTATCTAAAGATTCACCTCATCCTTAGGCTACCCATAAGCCTAGAGGTGTTTCCATTGTGACACTTAGATGATGAGAGCTTATGAATATCCTAAAAAGGTGAAAATCAAAGTGACAATAATTTTTGGCATGCCTAGTGACATTCTTAGTCTAAGAGGTTGAAAGATGTTTGGTGTTGTCTTTCAATAATCAGCCTTTAGATACATCTATCCAAGCACCAATGGTGACTCTGAATGATAAATTCTAGTTTTCAGTAGCATAGGTATATCTATTGGAAAATTTTGATCAATTTTTGTGTTTCCTTTGACATATGAGGTTGATATTGATAGTTATTTCCAATCTCCTATCATGAACCTTCTTATCAGCCTTACTATGAATCACCTTTTACCCCTCAATAGTTCTATCAAAATGACTATCAATCCTATGATCCATGGCATCCCTATAGACCTTCATTTCCCTCTCCATATGGATATCATGTTGTTGGACAACCCTATGAAAATGGATACCAAGAAACCTATCAAGGAACACCTCTTTATCAGTCCCATTATGAGCCCTATCATCCATATAATGATGCCTATCAGCCTCAAGAGTACTATCAATATTTTCATATGAAATCAGATGTTTCTATGTATTATACACAAGGATATCATTATCAAGGTGAAAATTCTACTTATGTAGGTGTTTCTACTTCCAATCATCCTAATAATTTACTTCCATATGATCTTACTAGTGTTTTTCTCTTTTACAAACCCACTCATAAGCCTTCTCCTTCATCCCAAACTCTATTTCCAACTCCTTCACCTTCCACATCTCATATTCTAGCTCATTTACGTCAAATATATAAACCTATCCAACAACTTTATACCTCACCCCTTCTTTAAAAAGAGCCTATCTTGAGAGAAGCAAGTGAAGAAGAGAAAGCTCAATTCATGGCTAATCAAGAAGACCTCATGAGTGACAATGAGGAATAAATCACCATAGGGACTCCCCTTGCTAAACAAAAGGAAAATCCATAATATTTTAACACCATATTTGAAGGTGTGTGTGTCCATGAAGCTGAGTCTAATGCCTCTATTTTTGAGGGGATGTGTATCCATGAGGAATGTGGCCAAAACTTGAAGGAGGTGTTTTAAGAAGACTCCATGTATGATCATAAGGTTGTAGATGACCATCTCAAAAATGAAGTGGAGTGTACTATCAAGAATGAAGGTCAAATCACTCCTCAAGAAGTGGTGATCCTGATAGAGTCTCATGAGACCAAGGAAGAGGAAATAGCTCTTAAAGATGATATGAATGAAGAAGAAGACTTTTGGTAGAAGTTTAATACCATATGCAAGGAATTTGATAAGTTGGATAAAGATTTTTCTTCTCCAAAATATTTCACATTTGATGATAAGTTTGTTGATGAGTATAATAAATATGATCTTGAGTGTTCAATCAAACATAAAGATGAAGGTCATTATGTTGGTCAAGGACCTATTTTCATGGATCTATCTGATGATGTTAGTGTACAAGAAGTTATAGACATGGATAATGATGTCAAGGCTAACAGGACTGTCATATTTTCAAACTTTCACATCAAGGACCAATTTCATGAGAAGGTTGAGACTATTTGGATACAAAAGGATTTCATTTCCCTGGTCAAATTATATGGAGCTGCTTGGTTCTCTTTGAACATCATGCTAATGAAGTTGGCAAACTCTTTGAAGAAGATGGAGGCATCAATGCTAAAGGTCAAAAGGATACATGTCTTATTAAATCCTTCATGTCATGAAGCAAGGAAATTTTCAAAATTCCCCTTTGATCTAGGGGGGAGGTATGCTTAATTGTTTAGTTGTATATAGTTGTTTGCTTCTTATTTTTTCTAAGTGTTTGGAGCACATGTGTGTCTTTTTAGTGTGTTTGTTTTATTTGTGTGTGTCCTTTATTTTTTGTGGTTTAGGTAGTCAAGTTTTCTTTTCTTAATCAAATCCTATGTTCAAATTCCTCTTTTTGTGTCTCAGACTTCAAATGACTCCCTAATCCCAATGGATTGATAAGGCTACTGGTCTAGTTAGTATAGCAGGCATACTACACCTATGAGTCACCAATTTATTAACCAAATTTGATTTGTAGGTCAAATTGGAACCCCTATAGGTAAACACTTGACATTTTATATGTTTTAAGGGACTAATATCTTGTTTTAGGTGTATTATAGGTCTTTTAGTGTGATTTCATGTTATATTAGCCTTGGTCAATTAGTCTTTTAGTCCATTTATCATTTTGAGTCATTTTGGGGTCATAAATAGAGCAATTAATAGCTTGTATAGCCTCCTTGGTAAATTCTAATATTTAAAAAGGTGATGTCACATCCCATGTGTCTTAATATGTCTTAATCAATTGTCATAACTAAAAAGGGGTAGACTCTTCACAAGAAAGGGCAATGTTTTTGGAAAAAGGGAGAGTTTGGCACTTGTACGACACATGGGGAAGTCTGCCACATGGTAGAAGATCATGGAATGTATTTTCATCTTATCCAAGATAAAATACATGTTTTAAATGCTCTGTAAGTGTCAAAATTTGGCTAAAACAATTCTACTCCTTTTTCACCCTTATAGGCACACAGAACTAGTCTTCAGGTTTATACTTAGTATGGTCAGAAAGAGAAATTATAGGTCAAACACCTTTGGAAGGTTAAATTAAACTTATATACCTTAATTTACATAATAATATTTTTAATAATGATAGTCTATGCCTTATGAACCATCCTCATAAAGTTGACTATTTTTTTCTACTTGTTGTTTCATATACCCTATAGGTTTCATTCCATTTTGGGTAATTCCATACAAACCAGTTGCTAAAGTTGATTATATATGATTTTTCCTTACTTATATTATTATTTCCATGTTTTTTTTTTATTTTTTCAAGGTGTTTTTATATGCTAATCATCTTAAATTATAGGAAGGGGAACTTTTTTGTGCAACAGGCAATTTTTTCACCATTTGAAGGAGTTTCTTATTTTGATGGTAGTTTTGGAGATGAATATGTTTTGGTTTACATTATTCCAATGTTATATTTATCACCTTCACCTCTTAATCTCTTTTCCTAAGGTAACCCTTCATGGAAATATAATCATATGCAACATTTTTAGTTAGGCAGCCATGAACATGCTTACCTACAAGTGTTTGGATGAAAAAAACCATGTGGAAACTAGGAGCACAAATTTTTTAATCTATTTATAGGTTTTAAAATTCATTTTTATGTGGTGTAATATTATTAAAACTCATTTAATGATAAATAATACTCATTATACACACTTGCATATATTGTATGCAGACTTGACAATGTCCACCTATAGGATTTGTTGGCAGAGAACTGAGGGCATTTGATGAAGGGATTTGAACAAGTTAGAATCTCTCTTTAAGTCCTATAAAAATTTTAAAACTTCATGTTAGACTTATTTTCATTGATAAGTTGATAGATAAGGTTAAGGGTCTCTTCAAGGAATGATGACTGTAGGTTTAGGGACTTTTTCCCTAAAAGTGCAAAATAGAGTTCTTTTGGGTTTTGTGGATAGAATATAACATGGTTTCAAAGACTTAAAATACCTATAAATGACCCAACCTTATATAATATAGCATGTATAGGAGATATACAAAGTTTAAAAGGTATAAAGTTAATGGAAGGTAGTAATTTGAAAGCTCAAAGTTGCCCTTTTATACACTAAAAATAAGCAGTGTTATCAACAGTTTTGAGTCAAGAGGAGAGTTATCCATCCATGAATTGAAAAATTAGACCATGAAATTAATTTTAAGTGGTTACAAATGGTTCAATTAACATCTATGGTCTAAAATATCATCAGAAGGAATTATACTTTGTGTTTTGGTTCCCCAAACACACCTTCAGTCCGTACATAACCCTGGTGGGCACCTATATCCATCCAAAGGTAAAGTTTGAGAATATGTTTAATTATTGTGGACCTGATAATAATTTTCACTTGGTGTAATATGAATACTATGAGCACCTATAGGAAACTATGTATGATTGTGTTGGCAGTGAGCAATGAAGGTGATGTTTCTAAGTGTTGGTGTGGTTTAAACATCAAGGAATGATTCAAATCATTTTTGAATGACTATTTATGACTTAATAAGGGTATTATATGATTGTATAAATCCTAACAGAGCAATTAGACACCTATATGCCTTCTCATAGTCAACTATAGTTGATTGTGAGGGGCAGAGAGTAAGAAAATCAAGATCCTTGGTGTAAACTTGACCGAAGTATGCAATGAATGAATTATAATTACTGATAGATGACCATGGAAGAATTTAAGTGGTATTTTTAAATTTATTTAATAACTAAACATGCATTAAAACCTATAGGAGTCACACTTGAAGGAGGAAAATAGTAAAACACAGTCAAGGTTATGCTCAATCTAAACTAGGCAGGAGTATGAGGAGTATATGTGGAAGTTTGGAGGGATGATTGAAGACTATAATTCCTTAAATATAATAATAATATCCTAATTACACTCTCTTAATATTATATTTAACAAATAAATGGCTCTAAATACATCATACATAGTCCATAAAAAGAAACATTGCACACAGTCACTCTTCTAGTAGTCTGCCTTAGTTTCAATGCTTTTGGAGGGTCATAGGGGATGACAAAGGGCTGAATTTTTACATATATTATCCTTAAAACCTATATATGATCCTAAAATAATCAATATTTTTTGAGGAAATAGTGAGTGCCCTCTATTTTATCTCAGATAGAGGGCACTCCCCTCATGCACAAACCCTGACAGTTTTGACAAGAGATGATAAAAGGATGACCAAGGAGATGTATAAAAAATTTTAGAAGGTGTGAGAATCTGTAATAAACCTATTAAAATATTATAAACCAAACAAAAAATGGGTAAATTTAACAAAGTGGACTAGGTGGCTAGTGTTGTAGTCAAGCCTACGAGGCAGGTTTTGGCCTAGTGCCCAAGTGAAAGGTCACTCACACTTATAGCCTTAAGTATGATTTATAACTTGTTGTATCATGTTCATGGGATGACTAAATATGTTTATGATTCATTATAATGCAAATAATATTAATATTATGATCTAAAACACAAAGGTTTCAGGTAAGCCTATTGGACATGGTTTAGGCCTAGTATCTAAATGAGGGTCATTCACACTTCTGGCATGAGATATGCATTAAAACTCATTGGTACATGTTTTTTATGTCATATAAGACATTTTAAATCTATTTATATTCAAATTAAACCACAAGGAATCCATTTTTGGGCTCAAGAATAACTCAGACTTGTGCAAAATGAGAAAACAAGCTCGATAGAAGAGATTTGGAAGCTCACATCTCTCTTGATGTTTTGAATGCAGGAAAAATAATTTTGGAGGTGTTATCGATGTCCTTGAATTTTTTTGAGATTTTTTTTAGGTATAATTTCAAGTTTTTATGAAAAAATCCTAAGAGGTCAAAATAGGCTAAAATCCTTGCAAACCCTTGCTAGTGACCATTTTTGAGAAATACAGTTGGAAAGCTGATCTAATGGCATATTTTGATAATGAAAGTTATTTTAAATTATATAGGACTCTCTCAAGCTACTCCCCATGATTTTTTACTTTATGTAACTATATATATAGGGTATATAATAGGGTTGTTTTATAGGATTTAGGAGGATTCTGAAGATGAAACAAACTTTGGGAGAAGGATTAGGAATTGGGATAACTCAAAATGTTCATTTAATACCTCATAACAACTCTTATGTTACTCAACAAGATATTTCATCTCAACCAATCAAAACTGACATAGTGGATAAGCTAGTGAGAAGGGTGGAAAACATCAAGTCAGCTAATTTTAAGGTATGATTGATTCTTATAAGGATATGGAGGGTATTGAAACTTTTCATACAATCCCTTCCATATATTTTCATGGAAAATTGAAGCAAATTTTGTGGCTAAGTGTGTAGGGTGCATGAAAGAAGAGTTTCTTAGACTATAGATGATGATGGCTCATCCCCAGATGATTCTAGATGACTAGACCTATAACCCATGAATATAGAGGCAGGCATACAACCCTTCCCATTCATTCCAATAATTAGACATATCCCTAATAAGTTTTGGGATGTTCAAATAGGGCTAATCATGAAGGCAATTTTTCTGAGCCAAAATAAGGACTTTTATGCCACTTTACAAGAGTTTCATACCTTGTATGGACACTTGTGCTTCCTAACCTTACATTGTTTATCCCACATCCTCTTCTCATGCAAAATTAACTAATTCTCTCATCTTTACAAGTGTCCTTGTGACCTTTAAACTTATCTCTTTTCATCTCTCTTTCAAGTTCTATAAGAACTAACCATTTTGGCCATTGTAACTTATGCTTCATCTGAGTAGGGTAAAGCCCTGCTCATTTACATACCATTTGATAAATAAGACTACTAATTTTCACCTCTTCATGACTATTAATAGTGTGTTTACTTGAATTTTTAATCTTGATTAGTGAAGACTATGGATTCCTTAGCATTTTATTTCATTCTTTCATCATATTTATAGTTGGAAAGCTTATTCTTGTAGGGCATGTGAAGTGTTTTAGGAAATGTCAAGGTTAAGTGAGTAGTTTATTCACTAGCGCCATTAAATATCTTTTGTCTAGTCTTCCTTTCCTAAACATTCATCTATAACCTCATAATGTAACATTGATGTGAGAAGACGTAGATTGGAGAAGTGTATGTTTGGTTAGTCTCTTGGTTTCATGTATAACATGTAGCTAGTTGAAATTCATCAACTTATTTTTTGTATCACCTCCTTTAAGATAGTTTGCTTTAAATTTTTTCTCTCCCTTTTCCACCCAAAAATTTTATATGTAGTAGTGATCCAAAGTGGTACGTCAAGGGAGCTATCCCTATTTATAAATTCACCTAAAAGCTACCCAAAAGCCTAGAGGTGTTTCCATTGTGCCACTTGGATGAGGAGAGCTTAGGCATCTCCTCAAAGGGTGTAAATCTAAGTGAAAATAATTATCATCTCCTAAATCCTTATTATTAACTCTAGTATTATTTTCAATAGAGGTTCCTTGGTTGAGTACAAAAGTATCTTCCACTAAGAAGTTAGTGAAATTTTCTCTATGAGGCTATCAATCTTCATTTTCTTGCATCATAAATTCATCTTCAGTTGATATGAGAGGAGTGACTCCTCCTTGAGAACCTAGAGCTTACTCTCCACCCTCATTGGAATCCATGAATCAGCCTTGTTTCCAATCTTCTCCTTACACCAAGTTGTTAGGCACCAGAACCATCTCTCTTGCATTGGTGGTAGAATTGGGATTGTACACATTGGTAGGCCTATTGAAGTTAGTTTTCCATTGACTTCTTCCTCTCCCATATTGTTGGCCATATTGTTTTTGATAGTGATATGTATTTTTATAATTACCTTGTTGCCTAAGCTGAGTTCTTAACATTTGAATTATAGCATATGGATCCATGGAATCATATGCCTTATTAGGAGTAGTTTAGGCTTGGCATTAGCATTAGGAATTGGAGCAATGTTTGGATTATTAGTAGAGGTATTAGGTAGAAATGGTATGGACACCTTAAGAGGAAATTTATCTTCTTGAATGAGGCCATTCTTGGCTCTAATGGCAAGTTCATATGCTTTGTGAAGAGTGAAACCACCCATGGATCGAATCATGATAGAAATATCATTATCAATGGCTCTCAAATATGTAGGGAAGACAAAACTAACATGTGGTCTCATGAGAGGAGGCAATCTATACCAAGTATTTTAAAACCTCTCATTGAAGTCATGCATTATTTCCTTAGGATCCATTTTGATCACATTGAGCTAATGTATAATAGAGGTATGGTCACTTTCATTTTTAAACCTTGAAGTCAACAACACTCCAAATTCATCCCATGATGTGATGCATCCATCAGGTAAATTTCCATACCAATCAAGTGATTTCCCTTTAAAGGACATGGCAATGAGTCTAATGGAAATATTCTCCTTAGTGACATTATGAAAACTAGAAAAATTAGATATTTCCTTGATGTTTTCACTAGGTGTAACATAACTCTCACCATTTAATGTGGGTACACTCTTTATGGCATTAAGAGGAATGTCATCATAGGCCAAAAGGTGAATTAGATTTTTAGTATTAAAGGTAGGAAAGGCATGTTTCCTAGACATTTCTTCTTTAATAACTTCAATTTATTCAATATCTTCACATTCTTGGCTAGAAAAATCTTCTTGATCTTCAAAAGGAAGATTAGGATGAGGGTCTTGAACTTCAAGAGGAAGTTCAGGCTGAATAGGTGGATTGATAGGATTGATAAATCTACTAGATGATGACCTAGTAAGGACCACAAAGTATATGACAAAACAATGGACTTGAACTAGATTTTACATTGAACGGAGTCACCAAATTCTAAGGAGCACACCAATTTATAGCTAATGTTTCCAAGACCAGCATTCACATTGACAAGTATTCTTGAAGATAATGTGTCCCACTAGGCATGTCATAACTATTGTCACCAAATTTTTCACCCTAGAGGAGGGTGTTCAAGACTCCTACATATTTAGGTAACATGGCAATAATTATAGTATTGTGGGTTTACCTATAGGTATAAGTAGACCTCTAGGTTTAAGTGCTAGCTTCTTGAAGTTCTTATCACCTAACTAACTATTTGATTGTGGGAAATGAGATAAAATTTTACATGAAAATAAAATAATCTAAGGGGGTGATACACCATGATGAATTCCAAAATACCATCATACTTATCTCACTAAGAAATAAGACATCCAAACTAGCTTCCAATTCCTAAAAGGTTCTAACATAAGTATTTCAACATAGAGGTGATATGCATGAGACAACACAAGGTAAGTGAACTAGAGGTAAAATTGCATACTCTAAGAATAATTTTACACTTGAAATTATTCTAACACATTAGCTACACTCTATATGACCTTTTATAATAGGAACTCTTGCATAAACATGAGAGGATAAAGAGAAGAAAGGATAGAAGATTATCACTAACGTCACCATACATCACTTTGTACACTTAGACAAATGTTTATGAACTCAAAACCAGACTTGCATTTATTTTTCAAAGGCAAAATACAATGTCATTCTAACATGTCTTTGCCATACATGGTGTGGTGTAACTCTACAAGAGCAAAAATGGCTACTACTTATAGAATTGGAGAGAGGAGAAGAGAATCAAGTTCAAGAGTCACTAATACATGTGTCATGCTAAGAAAAGGATTTACACATATAGGAGAGAGTAATATAGAATATACAAAGCAAGGTATACTTGGAAAAATATCCCTCAAAACATGTAACTTCTTAAATGTGGTGTAGAACTCCTCATTTGCTTACATAGAAATAGCCTTCATCATTTGGCCCTATTTGAACATCCCAAAGTAGACTAGGTATAGATGAAATGATTTAAATGAGAGGGAGGGGCTTTAGACATGATCCAACATGTATTATTTGCATCCTTAATCATCAATATTCTTTTAGACATGAGTTATCTCTACCTACAATCCAAATATATCCTCTTTCACTCACCCTGGACACCTGGAACCAAAATTTCCTTCATTTTTCAATTATAATATATATAAGGGAGTTTATGACACTTGTTTGGACCGCTCATGGCCTTAGATTCTTTAGGCAGACCTTAAAATGCCTCCCACTTGAAGTTTTCATATTCTCACTAACTTGTTCACTATGTTAATTTTGATTGGTTGAGATGAATCCACTTGCAAAGGCATGTGTACACTTATTTAAGGAAATAAATTCACATGGTGAGTTATATTAAGTCCCAAGATCTATATCAAATTAGATTGCATCATTTTAAACCCTTCCATACCTACACAAGACCAAAAATATTTCAAGAAAATAAATTTTACACCCTATTAATACAGTTAGGGTACAACTCAAGTTAATGAGGAGGAGTCCTTGAGAGTCCTCTAAAACATCCAATAATCTCCCAATCCATTCTAGTTCATTTGGATGTTTTTCCTCCTTTATTTTCCCAGTCAAGTCACTACCAAGGGTTTTAGAGGGTTTTAGGTGATTTTAACTTCTTAAGGATTGTTCATATAGGTCTGATGTCCAATTGGAAAAAAAAATCCATAAATTGCTTATTCAAGACCTCATTCAACATCCCCCAACTCTTCAAATTCCCATTCAAAACCTCTAAGTAGGTATGATCATCTTAATTTGGCTTCTTGAGATTTGTTCTCCATTTTACACACCTTGTGGTGGTCTTAAGCCAAAAAGTGGCTTGCCTATGGTATCCTTTACATTCCAATAGTTGTAACACACCTTATATCTCCATAAAAAAAAATTAATGAATTAGAGTTCCCATCCAATACTATAACTGAAACTTGGACCCTATTAGGCACTAGGCCTAATTAATACCTAATAGGTCTATCTGTATGTTTGTAGGTTTGGACCATCCTGACTAATTTTAATCACTTGTGCCTGGTTATTTATTTTTTTCATGTATTATTAAACTTACCACATCCTCCTACAAGGTTTCATCAATATTTATCTCACTCTTTCATCATTTTCCCTTTAAAATTGTAGACTTGCATCTTTAGGGAGTGCCCTCTGCCTGAGACAAAATAGAGGGCACTTCCCCTATTACCATAGACAATAGGAGGGTATTAGGGGCATATCCAAGGGTTGGGGACCCTCTATGAAAAATTTTAGGTTTTTATAATACCATTAGAGCCTCCAATCCTTCAAAACCTTTAAGACAGACTTGTGGAGAATATTAATTGTGTAGGGTTTTAACATGTGACTGTAGGTTGAATTATTGGAGTCTTTCCATCCCTTGTTTTCATGTTATGAGGGTTACATTAAATGGCCATTTTTACTTTGGATTCCTTTAAAATAATGTTGATCATCATACCATCATCAAACCTTGCATTTTTTCTTCTCTCACTTTAACTGATATGGACTATAGGTTGACTAATTGTGTTTTGCCTCAAAATGCCATACATGTAGGGGAATATCTTATTTTATATTTTTCATACAATGCCTAAGTACTTTCCTAAATATTGAAATTTAATTCCATAGTCACTTAGGTCACTTCACATCATGCATTTGTAAACACCAACACCAAGGCAATCATCTTTTAGGTCACTATTAACTACAATTAACTATAGTTGACCCTTTTAGAGCAACAAGGGGCTTGTGGGTGAACATTAACATTGAAATTAGTGCCTCACACCTTATGGTCCTTTTAAATAATTTTTAATCAGCCTCTAATGGCAAATTTTGTGTCTATAGGTTGATGTCTTCCAATTTTTACCTTATGAATTGGTGAGTCACCTATATGTAGGTTATAGGTAGCCCTTTTAAGCAAAAGATACACCTATAGGTGTTGATGGATATTCATTCCCATCTCTTCAAACATTATTTATGACCTTTGAATCATTCATGTGCTCCTCACTTGCTTAGAACCACTTACCATGAAGATACATTGTCACTTTATTATCTTTGGGTGTAGAGGTCACTTGAAGTTCAAATCCTGTAGACATCACTAAGAAATTATAGTGAACAAATATCATTATTGGAGGCCTTCAAACACTAATTTCCTCTATTCACACACCCTATTTATTCTGTAAGGTTATAACCCTATGTGGAGGCTACAATATGGGTGCATCTAAACTCATCTAGGCATTATGATTATCCATCATATGGAATCAATAGAAGTGCTTAGGCCTCTGTTTTGGTGTTTTAGGGGAACTTGTCCCTGAATCCAAATTCCTTCACTTAAGGTGACCTTTCAAGACTGCTTACTAGTATAATGTTTCAAACATGAATGTCATGGTCTCATTCATATGATAACATATAAAAGTTGTGCAAGCGTACAAGCATAGTTTAGGCTAAACTATACTAAAATACAAGAGATGGGTATCCCTTGGAATGAGAATGAACTCAAAAAATGGTGAGAGTGTTGGCTAAGGTTTCTCTCAAAATGATGAGAGCATTCAAACAAAATTTGATCATAAAATGGTGAGAGTGTTGGCTAAGGTTGCTCACAAAATGGTAAGAGCATAATAAAATAATAAGGATGGGGAAAGTAAATGATAAGTGATTAATTTTGAAATAGCTATAATAACTAGAACCCTTAAGGGGAAAAAGTGGTCATGAAAGTTCCAAACAAAAATAAAGTGATGAAGAAGTGGTGGCCAAGCTAACCCGAGATACCCCGTGTATCTAAATATTGCCTACATAGTCCATGTGGACCTTATGCCGATGTAGTTCTTCCAAAAATAGGAGGGAAATGGCCAAGTAGCTTAGAAATGAAGCTGAATAGGTAAGATAGTCCATCCTAGAAAATTTTGATGACTTTATATTTCTCATGGAAATTCTAAGGCAATTTTCTTGATTTTGTGATTATTAAGATTTTCCTAGATCTTTTCAAATGTTTAGGAGTTGTTAAACTGTTTAAAATGATTTTAGATTTTTATAGGCATCTCAACTTAATTGAGAATCATGAGATACATATTGGTACAAATCATAAAATTGTGAGAGCGTAGCTTAAAAATGCTCACAAAATGGTAAGAGCATTCAAACATAACTTTCTCACAAAATAATGAGAGCATTCAAACAAGGGTGGTCGAGCTGACCTCATAAAATAATGAGCATTGCCTACATAGTCTAAGATGGACCTCAATCTAATGTAGTTACACCTACAAAAAATACATCCAACTAAGTACCACCAAGTTCATGAATAATTAAATGGCAAGGTATGGTACAATGATGTCAAGGTGATGTGATAATGCACGGTAAAGGGGTTGTTCCTAATTTTACCAAAAATAATTATAATTTGGAAATAATAGTAAGGGTAAATGGTACTAATTTAACTACATGAGATTATAATTAGTATCATGAACAAGGAATCAGAATATAACAAAAAATTAAGGATGTAATTTCTAGGACCACTGTCATACTAATTTCATATACTGCCATTCAAAAGTTCAAATCTGAATCAACTATTAGAACTGCATCTATCATCAACCATCACATGTGATTGAAGTATAAATGAATCAAAAATAAGGCCAAATTTGATAGGCAAGTGTTAGATAAAAATAACAAGCTGGTAATAGGCTAAGGTATGGTGGTATCAATATAGGGTATGGTACAAAAAATAGGTATACCATGTCATAAGTTAAACAATCCTTGTAGAAAATAATTTGAGTCCCTCAAGTGTAAAAACATTTGAGGTGCATTATGTTCATCAGTTTATCAAATTCATTTCCTTCTAGTGTGAAAATTTTGTATGCTCTAGAACCATAGTTATCAATAACTACATAAGGCCCTGATGAGTTAGGTTAGAACTATCTCTTCTTCTTTGTCTCAACATTGCCATTATTATGATTGTATTTTAATACAAAGTCACCAATATTGAATTTTTGATGCTTAATGCACTGATTATATTGGCCACATAATCTATTTTGGTATGCCAAACAAGACTTGCAAAGGCTTATAAAATTATCAAATGATTATGTACTAGACTTTGATGACCTTTCTAACAAGTTTGTACAACATTTATCATATAATATCAAAAATGAGATTATAGTTTTGGACTTGGTCTAATTATAATATTAAAATGGTGAAAATGTTTTTGCTTACTTATATTAATGGAGATCTCTTACAAGTTGTTTCACTCATAATTTTCCAGACAAGAAATCGGCCATGATATTTACGAGGAGCCTACATAGCAAGATATCTTATCATCTTGAGTTGTAATATGCTCATACATTTGAAGATGATATTGAGAAAGGGATACATATTGAGAAGGCCATTGTCAACAAGGGGATCATCAAGCTATCTTATTCCAACTAGATCCAAAACTAGCATCAAAAGCAACAATAGAACTAGAACCAAAGATATAACCAGAATCAAAACCCAATCCAAATACTGACTTCTACTCCACCTTAGGCCAACAATAATGAAATAGTAAAGGCCTACAACTACAACAAGAATATTGTTGGAAATAGGGTCACTGAATTGCATCATGTACAAATGGTGTAAACATAGATTGTGTATTTACCTCCTTCCATTTAGAAACCATAGCCTCCATTCATTCAACCAAGGCCTCCACAAACATTAGATGAAAAATCAATCCCAATTTCAAGCACCTCTTCCAAGGATAAGATCACCCCATTTAATATAATTTAGTGACCTTGGGGAACTTATTGATTTTATATTTTGTAAATTAGTTTAAGTAAATATGATTAGTTGGCATGTACCGAAGCCATTCCCTAAATTAATTCCTTTCCTCAATTAGTATAAATAACATGAATTTTATAAGTACCATCATGTCAAGGTACATTCTATATGTTCATATATCTAGCTAAGGCATTTGATTGAGAATATGCTAAAAACTTGAGATATATAAAAAGATACCCACACTCCTACAAATAATTATAATTTAGGCATCTATCAAAATCCATTTTCTCAACATAAAAACAACCAATAGCATCAACAATAGAAATAAAAGTGGTAAATAACACCACTACAAAATCAATAACATTAATGTCATCCATAAAAATAATAGTAGAATGGTCAAAACTAAGGGAAAACTAACCAAACCAACTAAGGAGTCCATCATGCCATCACGTATACCTATAAAAATGTTGTAGGACACATCTCAGGTGGTCATGTTACCACCATTACCATTAATCATTGGCCAAATACCAATACACCAAGTCCTTTACCTAACAATTTCTATCATCCAAAAAATGCCTACCAATCTCTTTTTTCTGGTAATCTTTCATCAAATCGTGTTAGCAGATAGGCTCAACACTGCCTAAGAATTACTATTATAGGCCCTATTAACTCTCCAACCAATTACCAAGGCCCAATACCTAATTGATATTTCACAATCATAACTTGATGAGTCAAAATTACCATTAAATGACCATATCCAAATATCACGAATGAGCCCATTCAGACCTCCATGTCTATAAAAAATAAGCTAATTTCCAAAACCAAAGGGAAGACCTAAGAAATTTTGGAGCAACTATAGAAGACACATGTAAAAATATCCATCATGGATTTTTTTCATACATATAGCATCCAAAATAACATATTGAATGAGTACTTGAACCAATATTTTGTCCCTAATGACATCATTCCAAATAAATTTCAATCCATGGTAGGACATTTGTCCCTGGCCAATGACTTAAATTTAACCAAAGCAACATAGCATCCTTGGGCCTATTACATATTAACCCATTGTACATCAAGGTAGGTAGAAAAACCATAAGGTTAAATGTGTCCTTGTAGATAATGGTTTATGCCTAAACATTATGTCTTTAAATTTGGTTAAGCATCTTAGATATACAATGGCCAATCTACAACCAGATACCATTATTATCAAGGCATATGATAATGAAGAAAGAGAATCACAAGGTACTATCATCTTGCCAGTAGTCATTGGGACTTTAACCCATGATACTTCATTCCATGTTTTGGACTTATCATTATCATACAACTTACTATCATGCTAACCCTAGATCTATGAAATCAGGGCCATACCTTCCACACTCTATCAATGCATTCAATTTCTCCATTCATGGATGGAAGTTATTATACCATTTGATCTCTAGCTTTACCAGTATTGTAAACATATTGAGGTAGAGTACAAGAGTTATAATTATCATTATGGTTTAAATCCTATGCCCAAATATGATAGAGGAAAAGATGATAAATCTAAATGCATTGAATTAGGATCGGAAGCCAATTACATTGAACCTGAGAGCCTAGCTTCTACCTTATGTGCACCTCCACCAGACATTATTAATCACTTTTATATATATGATAAAGGTATAAGAGAGTATAATACCCATGATTCCTTCTACAGTGCCAAGTTTCCACATAATCCAAAATTTTATGGGAGACACAAGTTTAAGACTACTTGCATGGAATGGCAAACCAAGGGAAAATCTCATCTTGCCAAACCCATTATTTTCAAACTAGCCTCCAACTTAGATTAGGACCCCTTAGCCCAAGATGATTGATGTATTTATAATGATGATTTATCTGACTATTATCAAATCACAAAGTATCCCTTCCCTAATCGGATTATGGGTAATCAAGTTTAAGAAGGTAGAGGCTTGGGGATACATCAACAAGGGATAATCGATCCAATTTAAATAACTAAGTATAAAGGAACCCATATTATTGGATTTAAACTACTTGGGGGTGACCCCACATAATTTATTTGAGTTCCTACACCATCAACTAGCAAATATGATTCTAAAAATGATCTAGGGTCTGATTATAGCATATATGATGACCTTGAAAATATGAACTTGCTTAACCCCTATGTCATTTGTACCATTAATACTATTTATCACAATTCACCACTTACCCTTATCACCCACAATTGAAATCTTGGGACCAACAAGAATCAACAATGGTAATAGATGAGTTTGATAATGATAAGGCCATTTATGACTTTCTAGGTTTGAGGGATCACATTCCTCTTGGAGATCACAAGCTAGGATTTTCTATTAGATTGGATTTTGATGCCTATTTCAGAGAGTAGGTGAACTTCCTTGGCTAAAAAATAAAAATAAAATCAAACATTGAGGTCTAAAAGTGAAAACCTCTTTGAGGCAATTTTAGACCAATGTAAAAGAAAAGAGAAAGGAAAGTCTCTTTGTCAAAACCTATTTTATGTGCCATCAGATAGGGATGTTCACCCATTTTTACATGAAGTATAGGATACCAATAGTTTGAAGCTTATTTATAGATCTGAAATTAGTACTGAAGAATGAAAAAAATTTGTACAAATTATTCTAGAGTGTCTTGAGGTATTTGTTACATGGCCTTTACTAACATTAGGATATTTTGATTCATCATGTTTGGGAGAATTAGATGAGCCAGTCTGGCCAGAGGACTTTGCCATTGCTAACCAGTTTACCTCCTTGCCAACTATTTTATAATATATTTCTACACTCCTTATGTAAGACATTTTTGAGGTTAATATTAGGACTCTATAGGACCTAAAATGGATCAAACTAGGCACGTCCCTCACTAAGGAAGAACGTGAAGTCTTTTTAGCCCTTTTGAGGGAGTTTGTTGACATATTTGCATGGGATTATTCATATGTACCATGTTTGGACCCTCCCTTGGTTGTACATCCTGAAGATAAACTAGATAACAAAAAACTAATAAAAATACATCATCATATTATTATGATAGTCAACAAAGAGTTGGAGAACCTCTTAAACACGAGATACATTAGAGCGATTGATTATTCAGACTGAATTTCTAACATTGTGCCAGTAAGTAAGAAACCATAATGTATGATAATATGCACTAATTTTTGGGATATTAATAAATCCTATCTAAAGGATGACTTTCATATTCGAAACATTGACATGATTTTTGATTCTATAGCTAGATATTAAATACTTTATCTTATAGATGGATTTTCAGGATATAACCAAATCAAAATTATACTAGAAAACTAGTATAAGAAAGTGTTTACCACCCTATGGGGAATGTTTTATTATCATTCAATGCCATTTTAACTTAATAATACAATATCCACATACCAATGATCCATGATAGTGATTTTCCATGATATGATGCATGACATCAATGATGACTATGTTGATAACATTTTGGGTAAATAAAAGACTCATGTCGACCATCCAACCATACTTCAAAGAATCTTTGAGAGACTTCAGGAGTATAAATTCAGGCTCAATATTAATAAATGTGTATTTGGTGTAACTTCTATAAAAATTTTAGTATTCATTATCTCTCACAAGGGCATTGAAGTTGATCCAACCAAAGCTCGAGCCATTACCAAAATATTGCCACCATTTACCTTAAAGCAGTGCCATAATTTTTAGGGCAAGAGCCAATCAATCAAATGCTTTATATCATAGTTGGTTGATAAATACCATATATTTACACATTTTCTAAAAAAGGTCATTACTTTTTCATGGAGTGAAGAGTACCAAAAATCATTTGAACATCTTAACAAATATCTAGCCAATCCACCTATTTTATTGCCACCTATGCCAAATAAACCATTTTTATTTTACTTGTTAGCAATTAGAAATACCCTGAGTGCACTTTTGGCATAACATGATGAATAAGGTAAAGAACATTCCATGTATTACCTGACTAAATGTTGGTCACATATAATCATAATTATATGTTGATAAAAAAAGCTTATTTAATTATGGTTTTTATAGCCCAAAAGTTGCATCACTGTATCCTAAAAAACAAGACCATTATCATTGTCAAAGTAGATCCACTCAAGTATCTACTTTCTAAAATAATTCTACATTGCCACATGGCAAATTGCATCATGCTTTTGAGTGAGTTTGAAATTGAATATGCTAATCAAAAGGCCATTAAGGGACATGTATATGTAGATAAGCTTTTAGAAGATCCTCTTCATGATACTCAACCTCTTTTATTTAGATTTCCATATGAATCGATTATGAACACAACCAAAGCATAATCACCTCCTAAGGTAGAATAGTGGAAAATGTACTTTGATGGTTCACTCACCGTATATGGATTAGGTGCCATAATATTATTTATCATGCCGTAAGGGGATTTTATTCCTAATTAATTTCACATTGGTTTTACTTATAATAATAACATGGCCAAATATAAATCCCTAGCTGTAGGGATTCACCAATTAGTACAATGGAACATCTAACATTTATTGGTTCATGATGATTCATAGCTTATCAATAATTAGGTAAAATACTAGTACCAAATAAAGGATGAGAAGTTAGTACCATATAAATACATGGTCGATACTCTTAAACAAAAAATTGATAACATTCATTTTGAACATATACCTAGAGCTAATAATAGAATATCTTATGTCATAGCCATAATTAGTTTCATGATTTAGATCACAAACAAAGCTAGGGATTATCAATTTATTGTGGAACATATCCTCACACTGACACATGACCAATTAGCCATCGAGATAGTTTATGATATAGTTGGTCCCACATCTCCTTAGTATTTTGATATATATGCCTACCTCCAAGACCAAATTATTCCACCTGACCTTTCATGCAAGAAACAAAAATCCTTCATCCATAAAGCCTCCCATTATACACTACTTGGACCTACCCTGTATCATAGAAGCTATGATGGAACTTTGCTTCATTATTTATCTTTAGCAGAATCTAGATTAGCATTGAGATAAGTTCACAAAGGAGTGTGAAGACCCCACACTAATGAGGCAATCATGGCCAAGAAATTACTATGTATATGGTTATTACTAGCTAACTATAGAAATAGAAGTAGCTACATATGTGAAGAAGTGTGTAAAGTGTCAAAATCATGCTAATCTTATTCATGATCCATCTAAAATTCTCAAACCACTAACAACACCATGGTTATTCTCAATGTGGGGATTCGACCTCATAATCAAGATAAATCCTACATCCTTAGATGCCCATAAACATGTATTTATTTATACCAAGTATTTCATTAAGTGGGTGGAAACTATTCCCCTCACTTATGTAATTGGTGAGCAGATATCCAAATTCATATTTAACCATCTCATTTGTCATTATGGTATCCATTCTAACATTATATATAATAATGGAGGATCATTTAAAAATAAATATGTGAAAACACTTTTTACACAATACCTTATCAAACAACATTTCTATATCGCCTATTACCATAAGGCCACAACCAAACTAAGGCTTCTAACAAAACCATTATCAATATTTTGAATATGATTGTCAATGATGTTGGTTATAATTAGCACTTGCATTTGTTTAATGTTCTCTGGGCATATCCTACCACTTTTTTTACTTGAATAAGAGATACCCCATACTCACTTGTTTACGTCACTAAGACCATTCTTCATATCAAGGTCAAGTTACCTTCTCTCTAGATTTCATTATAGCACATCATTGATGATGAGGACTACATAGTACCTCACTTGTAATAACTAGACTTACTTTATGGAAAATGCATGGCTAATTTAAATAACCTTTAGGCATACCAAAATAGATTATGTGGCCAATATAATCAGTGCGTTAAGCATCAAGAATTCAATCTTGGTGACTTTGTATTAAAATACAATCATAAGAATGGCAATGTTGAGACAAAGAAGAAGAGATAGTTCCAACCTAACTCATTAGGGCCTTATGTAGTTATTGCTAACTATGGTTCTTGAGCATACAAAATTTTCACACTAGAAGGAAATGAATTTGATAAACCATTGAACATAATGCACCTCAAATGTTTTTACACTTGAGGGACTCAAATTATTTCTACAATGATTGTTTAACTTATGACATGGTATACCTATTTTTTGTACCATACCCTATAATGATACCACCATACCTTAGCCTATTACCAACTTGTTATTTTTATCTAACACTTGCCTATCACATTTGGCCTTGGTTCTGATTCATTTATACTTTAATCACATTCGATGGTTGATGGCAGATGCAGTTCTAATAGTCGATTCAAATTTGAACTTTTGAATGGCAATATATGAAATTATATGACAGTGGTCCTGGAAATTACATCCTTAATTTTTTGTTATATTCTAATTCCTTGTTCATGATACTAATTATAATCTCATATAGTTAAATTAGTACCATTGACCCTTACTATTATTTCCAAATTATAATTATTTTTGGTAAAATTAGGAACAACCCCTTTACTGTGCATTATCACATCACCTTGCCATCATTGTACCATACCTTGTCATTTACTTATTCATGAACTTGTTGGTACTTAGTTGGATGTATTTTATGTAGGTATAACTACATTGGATTGAGGTCCATCTTAGACTATGTAGGCAGTGCTCATTATTTTATGAGGTCAGCTCGACCACCCTTATTTGAATGCTCTCATTATTTTGTGAGAAATTTAAGTTTGAATGCTCTCACCATTTTGTGAGAATTTTTAAGCTACACTCTCAAAATTTTATGATTTGTACCAATATGTATCTCATGATTCTCAATTTAGTTGAGATGCCTAGAAAAATCCAAAATCATTTTAAACAATTTTAAAACCCCTAAACATTTGAAAAGATCTAGGAAAATCCTAAAAATCACAAAATCATAAAAATTGGCTTAGAATTTCCATGAGAAATATAAAGTCATCAAAATTTTATAGGATGGACTATCTTACCTATTCATCTTCATTTCTAGGCTACTTGGCTATTTCCCTCCTATTTTTGGAAGAACTACATCGGCCTGAGGTCCACATGGACTATGTAGGCAACACTTAGATACATGGGGTATCTCAGGTTAGCCTGGCCACCACTTCTTCATCACTTTATTTTTGTTTGGAACTTTCATGACCACTTTTTCCCCTTAAGGATTCTAGGTATTATAGCTATTTCAAAATTAATCACTTATCATTTACTTTCCCCATCCTTATAGTTTTATTATTCTCTTACCATTTTGTGAGCAACCTTATCCAACACTCTCCCCATTTTATGATCAAATTGTGTTTGAATGCTCTCATCATTTTGAGAGCACCCTTAGCCAACACTCTCACCATTTTGTGATTTCATTCTCATTCCAAGCCATAGATGTAGTAGACACTATGAATTACCAATTCAGTTCGTTAATGGATACCCATCTCTTGTATTTTAGTATAGTTTTAGCCTAAACCATGCTTGTGCGCTTGCATAACTTTTCTATGTTATCATATCCCCTCCTTTCTTATTCAGTCACCATTTTGTGATATTATTTCTATTTTATTCTACAAGTCAATCATGTGTTTGTATCATCAATCTTCTTCTATCCCATATCCTAAGAGAACTACACTTGGCCTAAAATTCACATTGGACCTAGTGTCTATGAAACTATGTAGGCAACATCCACTTACTTAGTGCATCTAGAATCATCTCAGCTACCCCTTCCTACTTCTTCTATTTCCCCATTTTATCTGTTTGCATTGATGTCCCCTATATCCTAGGGGAAATGTTTGTCATCTTGTTTATGTCATTGTTCCCTATGGCCTAGGGGAATTTATTTTCCATCATAGCCTTTGTTGTTGCTCCCTGTAGCCTAGGGGAAACCTTATACCATTTTCTCTTTTGTTTTTTTACCTATGTCATTATTGCCTCGCCTATGGGTAACCCTGTCACTAAGCGTAACACCTCTATTACATATGCATGAATAATTTTGTTTTCTTGTATTTTGCTTGTACTAATATTGTGATTAACATTATTTATATATTGTTGTTTGTTTATTTACGTTTCTGTGCATTAGTCTTGCTTGTTTGTATTGTTTGCATATTTTATTTTAATATTTTGTTTGTATAGTGTGGTTTGTTTGTTCATTTTGTTTATTTTGTTTATTCATTTATCCATTTTATTTGTTTTATTTTTTTATTTTTTTTTGTTTAGTTGTTTTGTTTGTTTATTTATTGTTTTTATTTATTTGGTTTATTTTGTTCCATTTGTTGTGCTTGTTTGTTTTGTTTTGTTTGTTTGTTTTGTTTTGTTTGTTTGATTTGTTTTGTTTATTTGTTATGTGTGTTTGTTTTTTTATTTTTTTCATTATTATTTGTTTATTTTTTTGTCTTTATTTTTATTTTTTATTTTTTTTAATCTCGATTGTCATGGGTATATTACATTTTATTTACACTCAAGTCTTGATTATTCATATCTTACACTTAGGTTGTGAGTTTTTGTATATGGTCCCACACTTGGTTTATTTGTTTTATATTTACACTTGGGATTTGATTGACAATATCTTATTCCTAGGTTGTTTATATTTGTATTTAAACTAAGTTATCCATGCTTATGGTATACATTATTATTATAATTGGTCATAACTATGATGCATAATATCACAAGCTACAATAAAAATTAGGCCAATAGAGATTATCAGATCAATGCAATGGCAATACTTATCTGAGATTAAAACTAGCCAAATACCTAAAGAAATGCCTAAATAAATGAGTAAACATATCAATATGATTTATTATGAGCTAAATGTGCATCTTTGAATAAGCATACATATGACTCATACAATATAAGTAGATAAAAATAGAGCAACATCCCATATACATAGAAAAGTAGTAAATAAAAAAGCATACATGACCATAAACATCAACAATGTTAAACATCCATAATGCTAAACAATGCTAAACATGAGATAAATAATGTGATCAAAATTAACAATGCATCGTATCTATATCAAAAACATAGTTGTACATGTACAATGTCCTTAAAGGACCCAAAAATAAATGTCAATGTATCTCAAATTTGATATACATTAAGGATGTATACATATCATCATGGTGTCTCAAGGTACAAGAGTATGCCAATATAACAAGTACAATATAATAATATGTTAATATGCCAAAATGTTAATGATCAACTCTGACTCTGAGTGTTCATGGGACCTATCACTGGAGGTGGCCCTAGTGGTCCTAATAGTGGTGGCTATGGTTGATGAATAGACTACCTTAAAGCCCTTGTAACATGTGTCCTGGTCCTCGATCGACCTAATCTATTGTCTACTCTATGATCACCCCATACCTCAAATGTGGTAACCTGATGGTCCTTAGGAATAGTAGTCTCATATGTTTTGTGATGGTACAAGGCCTCATCTTTAGCCCAAAGGCTTTCAAAAATTATCTAGGAAAAACATGTGTACATATTGGCTCTTTGAGCCTCATCATGCTCTCCTTAGAGCCTCTAAACATCTATCAATGCCTAGTACCTATTAGTAAAGGCCTAGTCCCTATCCACTATGATCTAGTCCTATATTTGGACCATCCTAGCCACCTCAGCCTTCAGCCAGGTAATATTTGACTAAAGGCGAGTCATATCATCATCCCAAATTCTAGATTAGTCTAAAATTCAACCACCCACCACTCCAACCCTATAATCTCTCCCACCCTAGCAGTGATCTCCTCCGCAACATGTCAGCATCCCTACATGACCTAGTTGTACTAGAAATCCCTTCCTATATTGGATCAATGTGAGTACCTACTATACCTATTATACTAGGGTACAAAACCATAATGACTAGGCCATCATCACCACCATCATCCCCTCTACCATTTCCTCCATCATAACCTTAGTCATCCCCACCATCAAACCCATCATCATCATCACCCTCCTCACCTCCATTACTCTACTAGGTACTCTCACTACCACTAGATGTCTCATCCTCAATATCATCTATATCTATAGGCCTTTATCCACTTGTTTGAATTTTAATGGTAAGCCTCAAAGGGCATAGTTATACCCACCAATGAATGTACTCAGGTGTAACTCCTATATTTATCATCCCCCTACATATGCCCATGTTATCCATGGAATGATAAAATAACTAGCAGTGGCTATACTCCTCTAAATAATATGAGTGTCTCAAATGATCTCTCTCATAATATGGGAAAACCTCTTAGACCCCTCTATCACATCCAATGTCATGCAAAATTTTCAAAGTACCTAATATGATCAGTACTCCTTGATAATATGTGACTTCTTGTTGGTAAGAAAACACCTAGATGTCACATATGTCATATACCAATGATATTTAAACCACTATAAATGATATAACAATGATAATCTCTAGATGAAGAACTTAAGAATGAGTTCATTTAACATGTGGCAATAGAATTAAATCTCACATATGTCCTCATTACCCTACCCTATTCTATTCCCAACCATATGTCAATGGCTCCTCTAGGTCCCAAACCCATCTCTGACCCACTGATCACTTAATGGATATATCTTCCTAACCCTAGACCATCAATAGTGTATATGCTCTAATGTTGCATCCTCCTCTATAAGCCACCATGTGAAGATCCATGTATATTTGCATTATGATAGCTAGCCCCTATGTAAATCATGTGGCCTTGTCCATCATACTATGAATGATGCTTTTGAGGCCCATATGAAAATATATTATTCTCTTATTAGGTATAAATATGTCATTAAAAATAGCTATAAAAAATATGGCTTCCCTATCAATAAGTTCTAGTGGTGAAGGGTCCCCAAGATCTAGGTCATTAGGACATATATTTTTATGTCTCAAAAAGATCTATGTCTACCTTCCCATGATCCATGGGAATACCTTGATATCTAACCAAATCATCTAGCATGGCCTATTAATATTTTGGATTAGTCTAAAAGAGCATCCATCCTTACATCAATAGCTTGAGGATACGCTAGGTATCATCATGAGTGACTATCGCCTCTCTATTAGGTAGGTGAAAGATCAAAGTATCATTATGGTAGTGCTTTTACAATGCATTAAAATACACTCAATCCATGTGAATAACCAACATCCATGCCACATAATAAAAATCCAAGGCCTATAGGAATATGATCATCTCCACCATCTAGATCTGTAGTGTGCACAAACAGTGGAAACATCGCTCCCATATTATCAAAATAGATAGTTACTCCTACAATCATAGATACATTAGCATCAACCTAAATCTATGCTACTATTTGATCTTATGCCTAGCCTACCAAGCCTATTTTCCCCTCTCTCCTAGAAGTTAGACCCCTATTGGGTCCCTTAAGCCAAGTGTTTTGCCTTTCAGGGTGAAGTCACCATTTTAGCATTTTAGCACCTTTTTGGGCAAAATCACCATTTTCATTTTTCATGAAAATGGTGCCTTCACTCAAAAATGCATGAAATCATCATTTTGGCCATTTCCACACATTTTTGGTAAAACTATCATTTTTAGGAATGGTGATTTTGTACGAAGTCACCAATTTACTTAGCGAAGATGTCATTTTACCTAAAATGTAAATGGCAACTTCACTAATTTTTGACCTAGGGATAGCAATAAATGAAAAATAAATGGCATTGATGACAAAAGTGAAATTACATATCGGTGGCCTATCATGTGGTAGTTGTATGTGCTCTCTCACCCACTCATAAATGTGTCATCATGCTCCTCCATGTGCCATTTCTCTCAGCTAGATACCACAAAAAATTTAGAGCTCAAATTCAAAAGGGATAGGATGTAAATGAATTATTTTTCACCCTAAGGGTAAATATATAACCTAAAATCTAAATTTTTAGCCCCCCCCAGGCCTAAAGTTCATTTTATGTGCTCTAGGAAGTATAGTATTCACCTCTATGGTTTATTGTGCACATCATTTTATCCTAAATACCTTATTTTTTAGTTGTGTTATAACCAAACAATCTTTTTGGGCCTCTTAAAGACCCATTTAACAACATTATTTTTATACCTATACACCGTGTTTATTTTAACATGCATCTTAGAACTCACACTTAGGCTAAAATGTATTGTTATTATTTGCTAACTCATCATAAATCTTTTTTACAGATTTATCACATTAGATCCCCTTGTCAATTTGCCCAGGTGTAGTAAATTCATTTTCTAATCGATCAATGATATATCTTTCCCTTTTGGGGAAAAATCATTTTAAATCATGCAGTTAAACATATGAATGATTATAACCACCTTTTGGAAAATTATTCTCTTTCAACCAATTTAATCATTATGACTACCTTTGGGTAAATCATTATTTTTTGACACATCTACCTTACAGGGGAAAACGCATGTACCACTGATTATAACCACCTTTGGGCAAATCAGTGTCATTTCCACTGCTGATTATAACTAATTTTGGGCAAATCAGAGTCCCACCCTTCATTACAAATTATAATCTCCTTTGGATAAATCAGTGACTCAGTCATAAATACTAATTATAACCACCTTTGGAAAAATTAGTAGTTTTACCCCTGTTGCCACTAGATCGCATCATTTTATTCATTTTGAGGGAACATTCGACAATTCTATTTTATTGCATGTTCTTTCGAGGGGGAATCTAGTGTTAATCAATTTCCCTTTAGGGCATGAACCTTTCAACTTAAAAACTTATGTATTCTTTGAAAATATGTTATTGTGCCTATGTTTTGTAATGCCTTCTCAAACAAGGGTAAATTATAGACACTCCATTTTGGACAGTTTCATGTCTAAACTAGGATTCAGATCAATTTCTAGTAAACAAAGTAATTTGGGCCTAGAAATCACCTAAATTTCCCAAATTCATCCATGTAATGGATTTAATTACTCATAAATGTGTTGAGGCTTACTTATTTGGGGTATTACCCTATATGCACCATAAACCTAGTTTAGATTCAACCATAGTCAAATTGCGATAGTAATTTGATATTATTATCCTAATCTATTAATGAAAAACATTTGAAAATAATTACCAAAAGCCAAAAAGTGCTAAGAAAGATTAATTAAAAATTAAATCTCAATTAACTTGCTTAAGTAAAAAATCCAAGTTGAATTAGTGAATTTCATTTATCTAAAAAATAATTTTTCAACAAATATGAATTCAAAGTCAAGAGAGCTAATAAAGTGATTTATTAATTCCTAAAATTCAAAAAAATATGATTCACAACCTCATAAATGTCTAAAGTGAGTTGTCACGGCTCATACATATCTAAAAATGAGATTTCAAGCCTTCGTGATTACTTTGACCCAACCTAGGGTTAACCTAACTCAAACTAGGTTATTTTAGACTCAACCAAAGTTAAAACTAAACCTAATATCCATAGGATTAGAGTTAGTTTTGAGACCTATAAATACAAGTGCCCTCACTCTACCCAAATAAGCTCTTGTGTGTAACGTTACTCTATAGGAATGCCTTGAAGAAGCCATTAAAATAATGTTATAATGTGGAATTGATACCAAGCTTCACACTAAGCCAATCCAAGCCACATGTGGCCATTGGAGAAGTGTTACCAAGATGGATAAAGCATTGTCCAAAGTCTCTAATGTCATAGACTAATCAAGAACATCTACTATGCCAACAAGTGGACATCAATTTTGATAAGGGAGGTTAAATTATTATGTGTTTTTATCTCTTATTTATGGTTTTGTACATTATGTTATGCTCCCCTTAGTTCTTAGGTAAGAGTGTTTAGTTTCATTACATTGTTATACTTGGATTTTTACTTGATTCAGTAACAAAGAACTAATCAATATTTGTGTACTCTTTGAACTCCTAAGATACATTTAGAAGGGGATATGTTAAGCTCTTTTGGATGAATAAGGATGAATGAAACATATCTATGCACATCCACATATAAATGTGTAAATGGCTCGTATTGTTTATGCAATGCTATTAATTTCAATGGATAAATAATACCTCTACAAAAATTAATTGTAATTCCAAATCTGAAGGTACAAATGCTAGCACATATGATGTACATTTGAATTGAATAATATAGTCTTTAATGGATTCATCATCATGTTGTTTAAAATTGTGAAAATATTCTAATATAAGTTTTAGCACCTTATCGATATTGAAAACCATGAAGAATGCATCTTCTAATTGTTCAATTTTGGTTAAGGAACCTTTTTTGAGGCTATAAAACCAATTATGAGCCTCATCAAAAATGCTCATATGGAATACTTTGAGTAATAGTTTCTCATCTTTTTACCAATGACCAAAATAATGTACATAGTTAATCATGTGGTTTAATGGGTCCTTATGATTCAAAAAGAGAGTTAAATATGGTAGTTTAAAATCTTGTGGGTAAGTATATTTAAGTATACATTGTGCAAGAGGTTGATTTTTTAATGATGTAATATTTGCATTAGTATTATGGAAAGCCATTTGCATTTGAAGTATAGAAACCTATTTTTGAAGATCCTCAATAGTGCACATCATAAAATTAAGATACTCCATGGGAATGGTGGTGCTTGGAATAGGTGTTATCATTAAACCTAATCCACTATGTCTCTTTAATCTAGGCATGAGTATCATCATCCTCATGGATAACAAATGCAAGTTATGAATCACTAAATTTAGGATACTTTAGTAATACTATTGGATGTCTGAATTTTGGTACCTTTGGTATATCATTTGAAGAGCTTGGTTCATTCACTTTTTGTAAAAATATATAGGTTTTTATTAGAGGGAGATTTTGTAAAGGTGTTTCTTTTGGTATGGTATAAACCTTTTGCATGAATGAATATTTTGGGAGATAAAGATCCCTTGGTTTAAAGACCTTGGCTGCAAGATTTGAAACATTAGGAGTTTTTGTTACTTTAGGTTTGCAATGATTCCCTCTTCTTGGTGCCTTAAAGCTAATTGGTAAAGATGCCATGATGTCTTGGTTAACCTTTTGAAAATTATCAATGTCAAATGAAGGAAAATAATAATTATCAGCCTTGATAAGGGGGACATTATTTGGAAATGTTAGAATTATGGGGGTTTGAATTAATTTATTTTAAGGAATATCCCCCTTATAATCAATTTGTAAATCATTCATAATTTATTTATGTATTTTTCAAAACTTTTGATGATCATATAAAGGAGCATATTGGTCATATGTAACCATTTTTGTGGTATAATGTGCATGAAGGGCATGATTATATGACTTGCCTCGTGGGTGTCTCAAAGATTTTTATAAAAATCCTAAGCCTTGCGTATACATATTATATTTTAAAGATATAGGGTGGGTTACACCTTACTCATGTTTTCCCAACCCTTGTCTTTTGTATCCATATTTTAGAAAATATTGAAGGCCAAAATCATATGATGGTGATGTAGGGAATAATAGTAAAGTCATTTATCTTCCTTCAGATGGATCAACTCATCTCTTGAAACAGTGGGAACATGGACCTAATTAGAGGGATGGTAGCTACAACCATTCAAATATTTGAGATTACATTCTTTAGCATGTGGAATAATACAATAATAATCAAATTTTACCCCTTTTTGATATAAATTTTGAGAGTTTCATAATCATGGTCATCAAAATAATTAATATCATCCATGATAAAAGAGGTAAATAATGCAAATATTAGGACAAGACAAGTAAGAAACATCCTATATCGTACACCTATGTAAGAATGATGTTCAAATATTGGGTTGACCAAATTTTTACCTCTAAAATATAGATATGGTAAATATAGGGTTAAAGGGGTAGAGATAGCCCAGGGCACAAAGATGGTAGACTATCTCTAAAGCAAACCAATTGTTTACAAAACTCAAATAAAACATATACTAAATTTATTATGTTAATATGCTAAAGATAGAAAGTATAGATTTTCTAAATATTGTAATAAAAATGTAAACAAGATACTTAACTAGTTCTAATGCTAATACAAATTTGGATCTAGAATAGGTACTAAGTGGACTAGATCTAGATTTTGGAACAGTCACCTGATTCTAGAAATTATACCTATATAGTCATAAACACTTGCGTCGACCTGGGATGATTGTGTTGATGCTATTTTCTGACTTGGATGCAAGTGTCTAATATGGAATACATGTTGAAAATGGATCCAACCACCTGGATAATTCTAGATTATGTGTCACCTTCACTTTCATGCATTTGGATCTAGGTCACAGATTATCACTCTTTCTCAAATAACAAAACTCTATTCTTCATCTTCATATTAGTTGTGGAAAAAATGGGTTAGTGGGTACATAGTGTCAAACTACCCCAAAGATCCCTTTTATCAGTGAGTTATTCCTAAAGAGCTAGTACTTTGAAGAGGACCTTAAACTTATGTAGTTCTCCCTTATGTGTTGGCTTGTGTGTGAATCATGCAATGTGTGATAAGCAAGTACAATAGTGATCTAGCTTGTAACTAGGAAAATATAGCTCTTAGGATACTCCTTTAGCACTTCAGACCTATAGATATGTTGTACCTATGACTGATATGGAAATAAGATAAAATAGGGAAGCTTTTCTCACTTGAGTGCTTGATAGAATGATTTTTGGTAGGTAGCCCTAGTCTTTACTAGGTCTATGCTAGGTTAGGAATGAATGAGGTTTTATCTTTTATGTATACCAATAATTTTATAAAATATCTCACATTAAAACACTTAGGCTAAAATTTAGGATACATTTCATTTATAAATTGGATGATTTTAGGAAATTGTACACTTATATTAGGATAGGACACGTGCATCGACATAGGAATCTGACTAGGATACAAGTTTTTGGGAAGTTATAAAATTGGTGTAGGTCCATAACTTGTAGAGATGGATGATAAACATGTTCATAACATTCTAGGTAAGATATTAGGTCTGGGACATCATAATAACATTGGTTGGACTAAAAATAAGCAATTAGGCATAGAGAGATAGTGTAAGCAAGCCTTTTAGTAGTGATAAAGGTCTAGAAGTTGAAGGTACATCCATGATATGTATTTTCTAAGTGTACAAGATTGAGGTGATATATAATTCATAAATAGTGCCTACATAAATATTGATGTCTTTTATAAGGGTTCCTAAAGATGTATCTATAATAAAATAGTGTAAACCATCCGCTACAATTATAAATAATGAATGGGGAAGTAGGGACCCTTGTCTAATGGAATGTTGAATATCAAAAGGTTTAGTTAGTTCCCCATTTATTACTACTACTATAGATGTATCCTTATAGAGAACATTTACCATTCTACAAAATATGTGTTAGAAACCAAAACCCTTGAGCATCATTCCAATAAATGACCATTCAATTCTATCAAAAACTTTGTCAAAATCAATCAAAGCCATGAAAACCTTATGCTTAGCTGCCTTATCCTAGTGCATACCCTCCCAACTAGTTATGAGGTTATCAATAATATATTTGCCTTCAACAAAACTATTTTGAGTACCAGATATAATATTCAAGAGTGGGACTACAAATCTACATGCAATCATTTCATCAAGAATTTTATATGAGAAATTTAGTAAATTAGCAAGTCTCTAGTATTTTAATTGGTTAGACTAGCCTTATTTTGGGATTAACTTGATGACACCATGGTTAATGCCATAACCAATAGAATCCACCTAAATAACCTCATTATATACCTTTAGGCTTTCCAAGGTAATCTTGAATCCTTGTTTTTCTTATAAAATTATGTAAGAAACCCATCAATTCCAAGTGCCTTATCATATTTTAAGGATTCAATAGCAAAAATGACTTCATCAAATAAGAACTCACTATTTGGGGAAGTAGCCTCTTCAGTAGAATGTTTTTAGGGATGCTTATAAAATGCAAGTTACTATTTTGTTCAATTTTATTACTTGATCCATCCAAAGTAAAGAGATTAGAGTATAAATAAAATAAATAAGATTTAATCTCATTAATATTCTTAGAGACCACACGCCCAATATCAATAGCTAATTTCATCTCTCTGACATGTTTTGCCTTAATAATTCAAAAGAATTATTTAGTCCCTTTATTTCCCAATTTGAGCCAAGTTATTCTTTCTCTAATTTGAGCACATTTAGTAATGTATTGTTGGACCACTCTATGAAAATGTTTGAGTTGAACCAAATCACCTAGGAGCTTAGCATTACTAGGATCATTTTGAAGGTTTCCTTCAGTAGTAATGAGTTGCTCTTGAATATCTCTATTATTTTTCCTCCTTTAGGATTTCACTTGCCCAAAGGTTCTCATTAAATTCCTACTTAGATCAAAGCAATGATTCCAAGTATCAATACTCAAAGAGGAAGATATATCAGCATTATCTATATTCCATGCAACTCTATCACCTTCCAATCATTCCACATATTGAAGATGAGACACATTAAACTTATACAAACCTTTCCACTCTTTATGTTCATTAATGTCCTCATAGAGAATTTCATTTCTATGGGATGATGGTCATAAATAGTAAAAGGCAAGACTCTAACTAGGTTCTCATCATTATAAGGATATAAGGTAAAGTGGTCTTTATTGAGATAAAATCTATCAAGCCTAGAATTATAAAAATTCTTCCTAATATGAGTGTTGCACCTTGTAAACCCAATTCATTTACTATCAACTTTATTCTTGCATAAGTGATCATAAATTTTATGAAGATGTTTCATTTTGAACCAGAAGAAAATTTCATTCCCATTCAAACTAATATGGGTACCACCTTTATTTTATTCCCTTTCCTCAGTCACATTTAAATCACTACGAAGTAACCAAGGAATATCAATCATATTAGAATCAATTCAATTACATAGTTCATTTACGTTTTTGTAGTCATTTGGAGCATAGATGGTGCATAAACCAAATTGTTGATCCTTGTGCTTAATTAAGTCTAACCCAAATATCTCTTTGGCATGTGGAGGATCAAGATTCAATTATAACATCATCTCATTTTAAATCAATAGAAATAGATGATCCTCCTTTCCTTCTAGGGTGATTAGTATAAAAATTCAAGGCACTAAGCCAGACAAACTTTGGTGCAAACTCAAGTCCAGTCCCATATTCTTTCACTTCTTACAGAATAATAAAATATAATTTATCCATAGAGTGTCTAAACTATATAATAATTGGCCCCTGTCTTTAGATTCCAATCCCCTAAAATTTTAATTTAGTATCTTCATAAGCAAGGATCTTATTTAGACTATAATGGGGGTTTACGACCCACCTTATTCTGATATAATCTATTAAAGCATGAAAGTATTATTATATCCTTATTTTTATTCTTGGAATCTTCACCATTCAATGGAGGGTTAGCTTTCAAACTCTTAGCATATTCAAAACTCACAGTTCCAATCAAGATTGAACCTGCCAAATCAAACTTAAGCCTTTTAGTTATAGGTTTGGTTTTAACAAGAGGGATGGACCTTTATCACCATTTAATTTATGCACTCCTTATTAAGTAGAGGTGAAACTTTTCATTTTTCATATAAATCAAGTGGAGATAGACCAAATCTTCAAAGCTTGAATCTTAAGGTTTGTCAAGGTTACAAGCCTTTATGTCAAGGGGTTTGACTAGAATAAATGTATAATCCTTCAATACCCATCTAGGATGAGGAGTATCAAACATATTAGAATAAATCTCAAGAGCCTCACATATACCCTTAAGAAAGGGTGAATCTAAAATAATATAAAAATGGACACCTCAAGGGGGAAGAGAAGGTACAAGGGGGGAAATAGACTTGGCAGAGAATCGTACAAGGGAGGATTCTTAGACAAAATAAGGAAATTATTCCATGTAGATCACCTGATGAAGGACACCATGAACAAAAGAAATATTCACATCCATCTAATGTATTTTCCATATTTGAGATGTGGCAATAGAAAGAACAAATCTAATGGCATTCATTTTAGCAATTGGGGAAAAGATCTAAAAATAGTATACACCTTCTACTTGGGAAAATATTTTTACAACCAATCATGATTTATATTTGCTGATACTACCATCTAATACATATTTGGTTCAATAAATCCATCTACAACAACCCATCTCTCTTCATTTTTTAAGACGGACTAAAACCCAAGTTTTTTCTTCATATGAGAACCATACTCTTCTTTTATGGTTGTGTTCCACTCTGAGTTGCCACTGGCCTCAATGAAGGATTAAGGATATGATGTTGTGGTAATGTAAGCATGAGGAATTTCACTATAATCTACTCAAGTACAACAAGTTTCGATAGGATCACCACAAAGAGAATTAGCTACTTGTGTCTTTTGAGCCCATCGAGGAAGAGACTAAGGATCGGGAGTAGGTCCACTTTGTGGAGGACAAGCCTTGTCATCATGATGCATGTCATCCTCAGTAGTATTGTTTAAAGTAGAAACCAAATAACAAATGGAAGAAGAGGTGGGACTAGATGATGTATCATGTAGATGACGTTCATCAAATGGAATACTGCAATAAATGATCAACTTATGTGTATCTAGATGCAATAGTCAATATCCACAAAGATGCAAGGCATGTTCTAAGGTTTTAAAGCCTTAAGTTTGGATTTAGGAATGTGTGTCCATGTAATGCATCCAAAAACTCTTAGGTGTTAAATAAAATGTATCTTGTTAATCCATGTTTCTTCAAGTTTCATGCCTTTGATTGCTTTGTGTGGAGTGTGGTTTTAAAGCTAGTTTACACAATTAATAGTTACAACCCAAAATGAAGGAAAGAGATCCATTAACTAATTCATACAATTAGGCATTATTTTATTGTGATTCTTTATTTCATTAATGTCATTATGTTGTAGACTATATGGAAATTTATGTTGTTGTTGGATGTCAAAAATGACACAACAGTTGATGAAACAAAAATTCACATCTTCTTTGCCATTGTCCACCCACAAACACTTGATGAACGTTACAAATTGTTTTTCAACAAAGGCCTTGAAGTAAATAAAAGTGGAAAAACTATGACTCTTGTGCTTCAAAAAATAAACCCAAGTATACCTTAAAAGGTAATCAATAAAAGTAAGCACATAACAATCTTGATCAAAAAATGTGTTGGAAATGGCCCTAAAAATATCATTGCGAACAAGTTGGAGAGACTCAAATGCTCTCCATATTTTACCTTTGAAATAGTTGTCATTTTAATGTTTACTAAGGACACATCCTAGATAGACACCATCAAAAAATGTAAAGGAAGGTAAACCAGTGACCATGTTGTACTGATGAAGCAACTAAAGATAGTGGTAGTTCAAATGCTCAAATTGTTCATGCCACAACTTACTTGATTTATCTGTGTGAGTAAGTAATACATGGGAAGGAGAATCATGTACAAAATAAGAAATGTATAAAATCTTGCATAAGTATCTATTTTTCCCACTATAATGATTTGAGAAGAATCATTGTTCTTTTGAATGATTTTTGAATTAGGGGTGAACTCAACTATTTTTCTATCTAAATGATCTGATAAATAAAAATAAGATTTGTTGAGAGAGAAGGCACACAAAAGACATTTGTGAAAGTCTCATTATTCATCTCAACAATCTTTTGTCCCTGAATATTCAGAGAAGAATAGTCACCCACATCTGTTGTTGAGAACAAGTATCAAGAGAGGAAAATAAGTCTATAGATCAAGCCATGTGGTGAGTAACTCCGAATTCAAGTACCCATTCAAGATCGGATGACACAACAAAAACAATAAGGATGGATTTTGTCTTGCCCTTGCAAGAAGAGGAAAAATTAGATGAAATAATGAATTTGTGCTTCTTCATTTCCTCATTAAGAATAATAAGTTTCTTAAAATATCAAGATTCAGGATGTTCATTTACTACACAAAAATTATATTTTGTCACATGAGCATTCTTTTGCTTAGAATTATTATATGGAGGAGCATTGTGTTTATGTGATTGTGCTTTTGGACCTAGATTTTGTTGTTTTGGAGGTGCTTTAGTAAGTTTTATTTGCTTTTAAAAAAGAGCATGTGATTTACAAATTTTGAAATAATGTCCATCTGAATGAGCTTGTCTTGCTCTTGAGTCAACCTTTTGGAAAACTCATCAAACGTGGGCATTTAACAATATTACCCCAAGAATCTTGGTTAGAGTAGAAGTTAGATACAAAAACAAAGTATTTTTCATCTAATTTAGACAAAACATGATAGATAAGTTGTTCATTTTCTTTTTAATATTACAATCTTGAGGTTATAATCTTAAAAAATGAATTTTTAAAATATAGTCTTGATTGTTATCGAAGATCATTGGATTGAGAGCAATCAACTCTTAGTCAAAGTGATGACCCCTAATTTTATCAATCTTTTCATATAAAATTTTTAGCGTCGTCCATGCAACGTTTACAAAATTGAAAGACTCAATGTCAAATAAAAGTTTAGGGGATATAGATAAACATATGAGACCAAAGGTATTGACATATCGATTAAACTATTTGGTCTTCTCAATGCCCTGAGTAGGCTCTAATTATATGTTGATTGTAACTCTATGTAAACATTTACTTGTAAGTATGTTAATTAGTTTTTTATCTCCAAGCGTAGAAGTTATAATGAATAAGCATTGATGGATTATCAGTAATATTGTTCAAATGACAATTCCAAACAAAAGACACAAACATGATAAAGAAGAGCCATAAGTGTGTCTAGTGTTGTGCACACGAAGAAGATAACACATAAAAAGTGTTTTGACACAAACCTCAAGTGTGCCAAAAAGATAAGTAGCCTCCTTTTCCCACCTCCCCCCACCCAAAAGGCACTTTATACTTAGTACGTTCATAATAAATTACCCTCACCAAAGTGTTTAGAATTGCATAGTTAGACAACAAAATTCGCCCAAACAAGTTCAATTACAACGATAAATTGAAAAAATATCAATTTATTTATTGAATGAGAAGGTTCCAATCAAAAATTTAGAATCTATGTGAAAAAATAAGCACTTTCAAAAAAATAACTCCTAGTGCAAGAAAAATGAGTGGAAATTTTATCATAATACAGACTAAGGGGGTCGATATACAAAAAAAGCCCTGTGTGGGTGGTGTGACCCCCTATACACCTAACCCATGCACTAGTTTTCATCAATCAAAAATGTCTTGTCAAAATGTTATTATTGCAAAAAACTTAGTGGAGGGACTCGAACACTTGACCTCCTCAACCCAAAACCTTTACAAAATTTTATTTATCATTATGCCATCCACTTATTCAAGTATGCATTAGAATTTTTTTAATTACGTTTAAAAAACTAAGGCTATTTTTTTTAGTTAACCTTTTTTTTTAAATTAAATAAAAATAAAAAAAGAGGTCGCAGGCCAAAGGGGGTGGCATCGAAGGAAGGGGAAGTGACTGACTTGCATTGTCCGCGAGGAGGGTAGGGGATGAGGTGGGCTTGGGGGTTGGTTAGGATATTAGGGGTTCGGTGACAGGGACCGGTCAACCAAATTTTAAAAATTATTTTTATTATTATTTTTTTTTGGTTAAAATATAAATATTTTAATTAAAATAATAATAAATTAATTAAAACCCCGAGTAGTTTTTTCAAACAAATTAAAAAATAAAACAAAATCCCCTTTCACAAATACATATATTTTTTCAATTTTTTGAAAAAAATAAAAAAGGGTAAAAAAATACAAAAATGTGTTTCTTTACAAAATTCAAACCTATGCAGCGTTATACTCATCTTATGAGTTTTATGACCTTTTGGATGCACTAGCACATGAAATCTCTCCAAACTAACCCTGTAGCACACCCCTTCTAAAGTGCCAAAACGTACAATGTAAAAAAAAACATAAAATTAAAATAAGATTATAATGATCAACCATTTTGTTTTTCGGAGAAAGAAATTCTTTGGGTAAAAGGTTCTATTTCCTCAATTTCTTTCTCCCACTAGGCCTTTTGGAACCTCCAGAGGTATTCAGCAAGGAGACCCTCTTTCTCCGTATTTGTTTATCATTATGACAAAAAGTTTGGGTAGAATTATTGTTAGAGCTAGAGAAGAAATAATTCTTGGTGTTACTCTTGCAATGGGTCATAAGCCGATGACACATTTTTAGTTTGTGGATGATTCTTCCCTAATGGGCAAAGCTACAACTCAAGAGGCTTCAAATATTAATAATAAATTACAAAATTTCAAGGCAACAACTAGTCAAATTATCAGGGAGGATAAGTCAAAAAATTATTTCTTTCACACGTCTCCCAGATAGGAAGCTATGATTTTGAATAGACTTCTCTTTCGAAAAGCTTCTTTGTTAGTCATCTACCTTGGTCTTCCCTTGAGGGAAAGTAGACATTCTAATTGGAACTAGTTAGTGGATAGGATGAAAACTAAAATTTTCAAGTGGACTAATAGATGGCTCTCTATGGGGAGACGAATCATTTTGATCAAGAATGTTTTGCACACTATTCCCATTTACTTCTCTTCCATCTTGCATGTTCCCAAAGCCATCTTCAAATAAATTGATCAAATATGCCATAAATTTTTATGGAAGGGGCCTTGACTTATTAAAATATGGTCTTTAGTTAACCTTTTTTTTAGTTAACAAGGAGGTTTGGGCTTTCGTTTGACTCATTTAAATGGTCAAGCTTTAACTGCTAAGATTTATTGGTGTATTCTTCAATCTCTATCACAACTTTGGGCACAAACCTTAAGACCCAAATATGTTGAAAATAAACTCCTTGATCAAATTTTATGGCTCTCCCTTCCCTCGAAAGGCTCTCCTGTATTGGTTGTTTTGAGAATTGGTGAGTCTTTGATTAATAACAAGTTGTTTTGGATCATCAAGAATGGTAAAAAGGCTCATTTTTGGATCAATTCTTGGGATGGTTATCACCCTCTTGTTAAACAATATCCCTATTTTCATGGGATCATAGAACAAATGCATCATGAAGATTGAATTATGATTTCGCAAAGACTTGGCAATTGAAAGGAAGTGGATTTCTCCTAAAGCTTGGTTGATTCGAATTTTGTTGGTATCTAAAAGCCAACTTCTTCATATTCTTAAAAATAGATCTTTCTTGCTCATATGAGGAAGACTTATTGGCTTGGGGAAGATAGTGTAATGAAATCTACACTGTGGCAAATGGTTATTGTTCTCTTTGTCATCTTTCAATTCAGCCTCTCAAAAATATTCTTAAGCAACTTTGGATTCACAATTTGTGGCCTACAATTAGGTTTTTCATCTGGCTTCTCCTTCATGGTAGAGCTCTCACATGAGATCAACTTATGAAAAGGGGCATTAATGGACCCTTTAGATGTGCCATGTGTAGGGATCATGAGGAAACTTTTTCTCGTCTATTCTTTTTGTGTCCATTATTGAGCAGTGGTAGTTATTAGTGAGTCTTTTGGGCATCCCATGGATAGAGATTTCATCTTTGATTTAACTCCTTCACGATTGGCATTGTATGTTCCAGTTTGATGTCTTTTCTAATCAGATTCTTTGGGCTAAGGTTTATTTTGTCTTAGGGAATATGTTGAAGGAGCAAAATGCTAGAATTGTCAAACAAGGGGCTACTGATGGTGCTTGGATTTCGCAACACACTCTTAATAATATCAGAGAATCGATCATGCACTTGATGAAACATCTTGTGACACCTTCCAAGCGTAGAATGTTCATTTCTTTAGGCTCTTCAAATTATTCCTTCTCCCCCTCCCTCTCAGATAGATTCTAGTGGCAAGAGTCATTCCTCTATTCTAATACCATGGTTCAATAGAATCCATACGGTTGGAGCTTCAAAGGGAAATCCTGGCTATGCCAGCATTGGAGGCATTAATAGGGTTTTGAATAATTCTATGGCTTTCTTTTTTTCTGCCAAAATTGGTATTACCATCAACAATTCAACTAAAGGGCAAACTATTGTGTAAGGTCTTAAGACTACCAAGTAGGTTGGATGGAAGAACATCCAAATGATAGTTTTGGATTAAGCTACTTTCGGACCCCAATTCCAAGGATTGAAGAATTTGTACAATCCTACACAAAACTCAATTGCTTCAAGAGAAATTTGACAAGGTTATTTATTCACATATTCCTCGAGGTTTCAATAAAGTTATGGGTGCACTTGTTAATTGGGCTCTTCACCAATTTGAAGTGAAAGTCTTTGGTCCTCGCTTATGGTAGTCAACAAAGCTAAGGAATGAACTCTTGGACCTATTAGCCCTAAATAATAACAAAACTGATTACTAGAATCTTTGTAAGACTATCCTTTCCTCCTCAGTTAGTTGTTATTTTTTGCTTCTCTTCCATTGGTCATTGGCTTCCTCTCTATTGATTTTGGCAGTTGTGGAGCATGTTTCCACTTCTAGTCTTGATTGGGATTATGTTGGGTCTTCTTTTTTACCTCGATTCTTGCATGAGCCATAAGGTATCAGTGTTGTTGGTTTTCCTGGCCAGTACATACATGGTTTGGTGACTGTTTATCTTTTGATTGGGCGTGCTCTTTGAACACGTTGAAGGGGAAAACTAGATGCGAGCCTGGAACGATTTTGATAGGAGAGATACCCTTGCCTCCTTGGGTCTTACCCAAATATAACATCTTTCATGAAAGTTTTCCACAAAACGAAAAAAAACACACTTTTTTTTTATTTTTTAAGAGAGAAGAAAAAGAGAATGGATTCAAACAAAAAGAATAAAACTTAAAGGGTGCAAAACACTGATTCTTTATTTCTTTAAATCACGAATGTGATAGTTCTTTCAATAATGACACTTTGATACCATATCAGAGAAAAGATACTGAGAGGACACAATTTGTATCAATACTTCTACACCCCAAGCTCACACTTCTGTAATGAGCCATGCACACAATATTCTTCAAAGCAAAATTGTTGGAATAACAAAGCTCTCTTTTATGTTAAGTCAGAAATGATTTGCATAATACTTATTATTGTCAAAATAGGTGAAGACAAACCTTGAAGTACCTCGTAAATACATGTTACATTAATGGAAGTGGTTGTATAAATACAAATCATTGTAAATAGAAGCTTAAAGTCCACTTTGGTGTGCCAATTAAACTCTAGTGTATTTAGATATATTGGTGTGCAACTTTGACTAAGTTGCATTTCTATATACATTATTTACTAAATAGAAAAATAAAAAATCTTCTTACCAAATGAACTTAAATCCTAATTGTGTAATTAGTAATTTACACCATCATTTTCATGTAAGTTTGAGGTAACATAAACATTTGAGTCACCACATAAGTAAATATCATTATAATTTTTTTTATAATCAAATCTCATTTATCTTCAAATAATAATTGGATATTTTTTAGTAAAACATGAATAAAGAAAAAAAAAATGACTGTCATTCAATGTGGATCATTGTTTAAGAAGGGAACATTAGTTAAGGTGTTTTACAAATATCTAACAAAAAAACAAACATTTGGAACTAGGGTTGTCTCAATAGATTTTTGAAATGTTCATTCTCTCTTTTCTTTTCTTTTTTTTTTATTTTTGTAATGATAGTTTATTTTCTTTTTAATGTTGGATCTTCTATTATGAATTTTAAACATACAATTTACAAATTTATGTAGCCTTGCCTTCTCAAACAGAGTGGTCCGTCAATTGTCTACTTTTCTATTGTTATCGTATTTGATTTAGATATCAATATAAATTGTACACTCCATAATTAAAGTCATTCTTCATTATATTTTATTTACATCATTATATAAAATATTTTACCATATATACTTGTCTTAATGTACTTTATTATTTTTTAAAGTATAAAAAATAAAAGATAAAAAAGTTTACATATGATTTAATTTTAAAAAGTGGGGTTGTAGGTGTTACAAAGTTGTGAACATGTGTCAAGATTAAATATTCTTTAAGTAGTGATCTTCAATATAACTTTTTCTTTCTTAATTTTTCATTGATAAATATTAATGTTTACAATTGTTCAATGTAGATGAAAAAAATTAAACAAAAAAATAATAGAAAATAGAAACTTGCGTTAACTTTAAATTTTAGTGTTAAAATTGAAATAAATTAACAAAATTAAAGTTAGTATAAATATAAAAATCTTATATAATTAATTATAATAATAATAAATCTAAATCCATATACAATAAGTTTTACTCTTTTATATCATGATTTATGATTACAAAATAAACTTTAAAAAATCTGAATAATAATTTCAAATTTAACACAAGTTTAACTTTTGTGTTTAAATATATTTTAAAATACAATTTATTATCTTAAAGATTTAAAAAACTAAAACTTATATCCAAAAAGTGTCCATACATTTAAATTTTCAAACCTAAGGTAGATAAACTCAAGCATAACTCATATTTAACAATTAACTAGGACTTATTTTTTTAAATGTACTTTAATTTTTTTTAATATACAAAAATTAAAAGCATAAATTTAAGTCAAGCAAATGTCAACGCATTTTAATTTTAAAGAGTGTGATTGATCTCCAATGAAGCAGTGAACTTGTAAATGATACACATAAATAAAAAGGTAATTCTTTTAGTAGTCCACTTTGCTATATAATGTTTTTTAATTTTTTTAATAAATTAATGAGATTGTGCCAAGTGAATATGAATTGGAATTTCGCTAATCAATAAACTCAATTCTAACTCATTTAATAACCAATAAAATCGACAATCCTCAAAATTATATAACATAATAGGTTCTTTTACTTGCAAAATATAACTGTAATATAAAAATAATACAAAAAAGGAATCTTATACTTTTAAGAAGGAAAAAAATAAACCTTTTGCCATTTTGACTAAAGAAATAGGGCACCTAGTTTGTTATGTGAGTTTCACATAAGGAATTGATGCACAAACAAGAATTGAGTTTCACAAAGGACTTGCTTCAAAACGAATAAATGAGCCTCACAACAAATAATTTTGTGATAGGTGCACAAAAGGCAAACACCTTACGAAGACCCAAAACAACGCATACAAGGCTTTGGATGGTGCAAAACCATTTCCAAGTACTATTGCTACTCAAAGATTGGTTTTGAGTCGTGGGTAATGACGGCTTTATATCTATTTTTTCTAGTAGAGGAAGGTCAATGCATCGCTTGCATTAAATCTAAAGGGGGTTACGTGTATGTTAGTTGGCACTTAACCCCCACAATTGATAAATGAATAGAGTACCCATATATAAGGTCCTCGTCCTCCCCAAATAGTTTCAATCAAATCTATAGGGGCGGAGTCACTACAGAACAAGTTGGAGGCCAACTTATTTGCATATTGGCCCGAGTCTTTTGTGATGACAAACTATTATCTTTCTTTCAATATGTTATTTAAAATTTGTCAACCTCATGTTTTGAATCCTTAAGTTGTTTTAGAAGCAAAAATAGATTTGTTTGGTTGTTTGCAGCTTGAATGTCAGTTGTGCTTACATTATTGCCCTCTTGAACATGGTTTCCATGAATAAGGTTTTTCTGAATTTGAGTCTATAGGTGGAGATTGGAGAGGTTAAATTCAAGACAAAGTGTCCATGTTCATGGCAAGATCTACATCGAAAGTGAAACTTCTCATGGTCCATTCGTTGCTTTCATTCAACTCCTCCCAAATCTAGAATTATTCTATCATATAGTGTCTTTTCCATTTCTATATTGGCATAGGTGAGGACTCTTAGATGTCTAGTGAATTCAAAAGTAGTTATATAGTACCCAATGGCTCCCCATATCATCCTCAAAGAGTATCGATATTGGCTTGGAAGAAGAAAAAGTCTAACCCAAACATAAACAATGCTTGGGAGGTCCTCAGTGGGGTTAGAAGTTGGAAACTAGTGTTTCGTGAACCACCCCGACTTTTTCATGGAGGGGCTTCCCTTTAAAACCTAATGTTTCTTTTGTTTTGTGGGAAATTTTGCCATGAAATCTCCTTTTGGCATCATAAGAACGTTATTGAACCCACAAGCTTCCATTTTTCTTTCAATCAAGGCTTGTTCCTTGAGAAGCCATAACTAGTTTTCCATTTCTTCCATAGAGAACTGAATCTTGGGTGGAGTTTTTGTGGACATAACTACCATTTTCTTTTTTTGCTATAAAAGAGGCCCTAATGACAATTTTCTAAGCATAGTGTTGAATGAAATGTTTCAAATCCTCCTTGAAGATCTTGTTTGTCTCAAGAGATTGTTGTTTTGAAACTAGTGCTCTAATCTGAAATACAGGGAGATGAGAGGAGATCATGGCCTCCCCAAAGGGCCTACCTACCCTTGGGTTGACCACTTATTGGCTGAAAATGTGAAAGATTGTCAATTTTGGGTGAAAATTCGCTGTTGGTTAGTGGAGAAGCGCTTAGCCTTGGGAAAGGGTAGGTGGGAGCTTTCTATCAAGGAGATCTGCAAAACTTCCAATCATTTACCTTATAAATTGTTCAACAAGGTGTACATAACCTACCCCCTCTCTATTCGAACATGCACCTCCTCTATGGAGTACACATAACTTTACGAGAACTTGTGCTTAACCCAAAGCTTCTTGATACGAATCAAGGATCAATTCTAGAGCATATCTCCCTCACCATGAACTTTGATGAAAGCAATGTGTCATTTGCAAGTTAAAAATTAAATAATAACCACCCCTACTCTATTGTCCATATGTCGAAGACGTGTGAACCTGCACCTCCTCTATGGAGTACACATTCCTTTATAAGGACTTATGCTTCACCCAAAAATTGCTGATAGGAATCAAGGATCAATTCTAGAGCACATCTCCCTCACTATAAGCTTTGATAGAAGCAATGTGTCATTTACAAGTTAAAAGTTAGATAACTGCAACCCTAACTCTATTATCCATATGTGTAGGATGTGTTGTTTCCTTGCATCCTCCAGGTCACTGTTTTGTCAACCACTCATTATATAATAATGATAATAAAGAAATTGGTGATAGGGGTCCCCTTGTCGCAGCAGCCCATGGGAGGATGTGAACGGATTCCCCATTAGTTCATTTCGAGCTAAAGTAACAGTCAAAGTAGCAATACAACTTCTAATCCATTGAATTGGAGTTTGGTTGAATAAAAAATCTTCTAGCATTTTTAGAATCAATTCAGTTACATCTATCAAAAGCCTTGGACAAACTTACAAATAATATTGCTGGTAACTTGTGTCAGAAAGCCAATGGGTCCTAGTTATTTGTCCTATGAAAGAGAACATGATAGTTTGTCAGTAGTCGGATGCAAGAAAAATGCATTTTCAAAACTAGTTTCTATTTTCCGGATGAGAGAGGTACGTGAAACTGAATGCTCTCCTTATCTCTGTCATCTCAATCTTGTTGACATAGAATCTAGAAGAATCTGGTAGCATAATTCAGAATTGCTCCATTACCTTGTACAAGTTGTCTGCATGGGGAAGTCACCTTCACGACTTGGTAAATAACACAAGGAAAATCGGGGGTAGTTTTGTTTTAGTTTGTGTACTGATATATATAGGTATGAATACAGGAAGTAGTGTAAAGAGGGGTCTGAAAAATTAGAGGATGTGGTGGAAAATTCGAAAAAAAGGGGGTTAACATTTAAAGGCCTAGAAGCACACCCATTTTGGACATGTTCTACAATGTTGAGTATCTGTAGGAGTGTTTACCTTGGTTCATTCAGCTTCTTCTTGGCCCTCCTCTTCTTCCATAGGTGTTTTCCGTTGTGAGGTGAGCAAGGCAAACTCTAGCTAGATGCCCATACTCAGCGAAACCTGCATCAAAATGGAATGCTTTTGTAATCCTTTCATTGCTCCCAATATAATCCCCACGATTCTAGATATATTCTATCTAGAAGTGGTTTTCCTACATCTATGTACCAACTGTGGCATAATTGAGAATTCTTGGCTTTATTGTGAGCACGTATTGCAAAGATAAATCTTGCCAGTATTTGATAGGGAGAAGTGGCAAGCCTCTACCAAAAGCGGGATTGTGGCAAGCCTACCCAAAGCGGGATTGTGCTGTGATGTCTCTCTGGGATAAGAGGCAGGTACCCATGGTTTAACTAATAGCCTTGATTTCTTCAAAAACCATGAGCCACCTTGGAATGCAAGGTCCCCCTCACAATTGAATGAGAAGATGACCATGAAGTAGCCTTTTGGCATCATGAGAATGTCTATTGATCACGAGGGACTCCAATTTCCTGAACCCAAAACCTGAGTGCTTGGGGCCTAGGTAAGCTCCCATGAAGTGGCAAATGAGTGTTTTCCTTTGCATCCATAACCTGTCTTCCATATCCTCCACGAAGAATTGTAGTTTGGGTGGAAAATCTATTTTTAGGTAACAGCAATTGGTTTTTATTGTCGGGAAGTTATGGTGAATGACTGATTTTTGGGAGTGCTAATGCAGGCAATTGAGTACATCATCCCTCGAGGGCTGCCTGGGTTTTTGAGAGAGAGTTGCTTTGAAAGATTAAGAGTGTGTTCCTAAGGAGAAGGCTGTGGCCTCCCCTCTAGGGGGCATCATTTAGGCATGCCATAGCCTGTGGTAAATCAGATTCAGATCTAAGGTAGAGGAAGTTGGTCCAAATTGAATGAGGCAGGACTATGGAGAGGTCCAATCATCTAGCTAAACCTACAACTAAGCAACATTTACCCAATATAAATTGACTTTTGGTCTACAGAAATATAGTATGTGAACCATACAAAAAGCAGAATAGACAAAAAAGAAAATAAGATAGTGGAGATTAATGGTAGCAACAAGTGTGGCACATTCTCAAACACAGTGCAAGAAAAGAAAAAAGATATAATCTGCAAAAGCACATTTTCCACTAACATTAGATGCAACTCAATACACAACAGTGTTATCTGTTTACCAGCGCTCATGATAACTGACCTCCTCCTTACAACACGTGGCCTTTTTGGTTTTTGGCAGCTGTAATTATGATGCGTTATAACAGTGTAGTGCTGTTGTTGTCTTTGTTCTTTTCTACTCACCAGAAGTCTGTTTTTTAATGAACTGATTGGATATAATCATCCCTCATTGTAGGTATAATGTTTATCTTTTATTAAAAAATACACAACAGTGATGCCTAGTAAATTATCCTGAATTGAAATGCAAACACGTGTTCTTTATTCTAATAAATACAGTGACTCAACTAAAATGACTGTGCAAAGAGGTTTAGAAATTGAACATAATACCTCTCATTACCCCATTAAACATGCTTCCATTTGATTATCAAAGACAAAGAAAATTGGAAATGCGTCATTAGCTTCTAACATTACCTTTTAGTACTCCCGTTAAATGCACCAGTTTGTGAGATAGATTCCTTTTGAATTTACAAAACAAGCCATTGGGAATTGGCACATATCATATTCCTTGCAACAATTAAATAAACATAACAAAAAAATTCTATCCGTTCATATCTCCCTTTTTAATTTTTTTTCCTGATCTCTTTGTGTGCCTTGTCCCAAAGTCTCCATTTGCATTTTCACTATCATCTAGCAAATGACTGTAATCCTCTACGCTTGCAAAAGGAGATTGTCCTTGTTTTTCTGAAGCTCTTCTCTTCTTTCCTTTTGTATTAGCTGCAATATTTTTGGCGGAGTGGAGATCTAAATCCTCATCAATGAATGTCTCATCATCATCTTCAGATACATCCTCAACATCTTCTTCACCTTCACTATCATCAGCCAATAGAGCATCATCCTCTTGTTCAAGCGCATCATCCAATTTCTCATAGTCATATTCACCATCACTTTGAGATTGTGCATCAAGATCTTCTTTGTCTATAAAATCATCAATTTCCTCATTGTCGGTTTCATCGCCACCATCAAAATCATCTTCATCATCACCTTCAACAAGGAGACCATCTTCTGTGACTTCATCATCAAGTTCCTTAGCTTTCTTCTTCTTGGACTTCCATTTTGATGAGCTACCCTTTGCCATATAAAACTTGTGAAAAACAACATCTTCCGGAGGCACTTCTTCTTCTGCCAGAGATAGGAGGTCAGGTCCCACCAGAGGGGGCATAATGTGAATCTATCAAAAGAACCAACATGTTAGTTCCAGAAACAAGAATTAGAATTGGAACAAGCCATGATGACATTCCAGTTTTATCATGTTAGCCATGCATTCCCAGAGAGTGTAGTGAAAGATAGGCATGAACAAATCAGGACAAGTACCCAATATACATTATTCATATTATACAAAAGGTGAGAGGGGAAATGACATTATGTTATACATGCGGAACAAGGCACTAAAAAATAATCTGCAGCTGCTAATTTTATACATCCCCAAAACTGCAGACCGGTAAAAATTTATGCACGATCTAATATCTAGACACAAAAGAGATCCAAACACATTGATATACACGGTCTCCTAAATTTACTTCAGCTTCACTGTTGTGATTGCATGCTGATTTTAAACAGTCTTAGGGCAGAACCTTTGAAGTTCCCACAAACAATAGCCCTTTCTATCTTGTCTTACCCAAAATTTATGACTCGTTATATATTATTCCTTAGAACAATATAACTTCGATTCCACGGTTCTTGCAAAAATTAAAAATAAAATATTTCCCACTTAACTTATACCATAATGATCGAAGAGATAAAGCTACTGTACAAATTTAAATGGACCTTATCAAGTCAAGGGAACTATGATCATATATAGTCTGAATTACTAGTTTTCAATCATTCATCAAAATTTCAATTGCATAAGTCCACCGTGGAGGTTATTGTCTGCCAGTCTTCCTCTCTTGCTCGATTTGGTATACAATGTGAAGGTGAAGGGGAAAATTTTCATCTTTCTGTCTCTGCCACATTCGCATACATCAGTCTCCTAACAGATCTAAGTGCACAATGCTTTTGTAAAGAAATGTGTTTTAATAATTAAAATAAAATTTTGCACCTTGATTTACAAGAGAGCATATTGATCAGGTAATCATGGGATGTAAAATTTCCACTCTGAAATTCAACCCCAAAAGAACCTTTAGCCTGCTTTCCAGGTTATGCAAGCAGAAAATGTGCATATCACTTTCAGGAAAATCTCCTTTTACATAGGTGCAAGCATATAATTCATTTTCTACTTGATTTACAAGAGAGCATATTGATTGGGTAATCATGGGATGTAAAATTTCCACTCTGGAATTCAACCCCAAAAGAACCTTTAGCCTACTTTCCAAGTTAGATATGCAGAAAATGTGCATGTTACTTTCAGGAAAATCTCCTTTTACATAGGTGCACCGTGCGAGCATATAATTCATTTTCTACTCACATACATCAGTCTCCTGACAGATCTAAGTGCACAACGCTTTTGTACAAAAATGTGTTTTTAATAATTAAAAGAAAATTTTGCACCTTGATTTAAAAGAGAGCATATTGATTGGGCAATCATGGGATGTAAAATTTCCACTCTGGAATTCAACCCCAAAAGAACCTTTAGCCTGCTTTCCAGGTTACGCAAGCAGAAAATGTGCATATCACTTTCAGGAAAATCTCCTTTTACATAGGTGCAAGCATATAAAGCATTATCTAATTGATTTCTACTCACTATCTAAATATTAAAAGCTATACAGCCCAATTATCATACAATGATACTTAAGACGGCAAACATCCACTTAAAATAGCTGTCACATGAAAAAAGGTGCAAATTTAACTTGGGGAAACAGTCTCTTAGTAAGCCCGAGTGTGATGCTCTTGTAAGGAAGCACGTCCCAATATAAGAAGAGGAAAACTTTCGTCTTGATTTTGAAGAAAGCAAATTGATCTGTGAACATTTGAATCTTGAAGTTCAAATGTGAAAAGTGAAAACACTCCTCTTAACGACTTTCCCAGAGAGTTCAAAAATAATCCATAATAGCTATGTTTAAAGGAAATTGCATGTAAAAGCACAATGTTTTAACAGATACTCCCTTTCTTAATTCATGTAAAAGATGGGCAAATCCATGGTTAAGGCTATAGAACCCAATTTAAATATCCCAATAAAACACTTAACCAACATCCACTTCTTTTGGCTCCTGGAAAACATAGAACGGCTGCTATGATTTAAAAATGAAAAATAATTAGAAGCAAAAAACTTCAGGTAATAACATAAGAACAAACCTTTCTTGCAGGTGCTATTTGGGAGCCTCCATGCCATTCTCCATCTGATTGTTTGCTAGCCTTGGGCTTCTTCTCGATAAATTTATCAATAAAAGCTCCCAATGATAGATCTCTCAGAGGATCGCCATTATAGACAATATTGGCGCCTAAAAGAAGTGTTCGAGCCATTGTTGCAACCGATGGGTGGACATGAGATGTCAAAGCTGTGAGTTCCCACCAACAGGCACGATCTGCATTGCTGTCACATGAAGTGCCAAGGTATTAAATATTGCTCTAATGCATTCCACAAGGAAGAGAACTTTGAATACCAACTAAAATCAAGCTCGCAAGGATCTCCTCATAACAAAATGTTTACCACTTTATTCTGAGCACAGAAACACTTATATAAATATCAATTATTAGAATATAATGATAGTATTAAGAGAGGAGGAAGAAAATTGCAAAGAATGTAATCCAAACATACATGCACGTCTTCTATAACCTTTGAAAACTGAAAATAAGGAATTTCATCTCAAATTTGTACCATGCTGCATATCTACAAAATACGTGCAAACTCTCAACTCGGCAAAGAAGAATGTGTAACTTTGGATAAATCATGCTTATGTTCTCTCCAAAAGATTGGTCTGAAAAAAATTATGCAATAACTATAGACAACGAATGTATATTTCTAGTTAAATCATGTTTATGTTCTCTCCAAAAGATTAGTCAGAAAACTTATGCAATAACTGTAGAGTCATAGACAATGCATGTATACCAAGTTGCTCTACTGTTTAAACTTTAGACTAATGCATTAAATTAAAATCTCACAAATAGAACAAATTTTGTTGAGAGTTTAATATCTCAGAACAAAATGTATTAACCAAAATAAGTCATATGGGCCTCTGGTTGGTTGATGTTCTATCTACTAAAAAAAAAGGCATGTTACACCAATCACTAAGTTTTGCTTTCCACCCAGCCATATACAATACCAAAGCGGAAAAAGACAGTTCATTGGCAGCAACAATATTACAAAACAACATATCTGGTAATTGGTTTTCTGTCTCATAAAAAAAGGACAAAACAAACAAAGTTTCTAAGGTATTGTTCCCCAACCAGACAGATAAATAAACACAAGAAGGTTACCATGCATTCGTGAAAGGATATAAGTTCATATAACAATGGTAGCAACATCACATGGCAACTTTCCTGCACTCACCGAGACTTAGCATACAAAAAGTAACCATTTTCTTCTCAATGAGCTCAAGAAAACAGTCTGCTGCAAACTACAAAATTAATGTCTCCTTCCTGACTGATATCAGATCAATCAGAAAAGCTATTTCTCCTAAATGCATGCCACCCTTTCTCAATCTTGACAAATGAAAGATCTCTAGAACATAGATCACTGCAGGAAAAGGCTCTCATGCTCCTCATACCATATCCACAATCTTTCAATGAGTCCAGGTTTCTATTTTTGCACGAATTTATTACATGAAAAACAAATAAGCCAAAACAAATAAAAGGCAGGATATAGCATAAGTCAAGTTGGTGGAGGAACTGCTCAAAGATCAATTTAACGGAAAGGGTTGTATATGCAGAAGAGTTGGAAAATTTTGATGAAACCTGGAACTTATAAATGTTACATCATTGGGTTTGCTACCACCCATGCAGATTATATGACAAGAATGTGAATCCTTACATAAATCAGCAGATTATATGACAAAAGACAACGGTGTCAATTTCATTCTAAGTAGGTGCATGATAAAATCTAAGGACAGAAAAGTACCATGAAATTTTTATTCGCATAATCCCTCAGGTCAAGAAGGAAAGTTGAATATGAACAGTTGCTTGGAAATTTATGACAATGGAACCCATAACCTTGGTATCGGAACACAGAATTCCGACCTCCCCTGAAACACAATGGCAAGGTCTATATAAACTGGGCAACAAATAATGTGGATTGTATTTTGAACTTTCTATATAAACAAGGTGGTGGCCAGCTTTTTTAAATTACTCAATAGAGTCATTGCCTCAAGCTTGTTTATGTTTCTGTCTTGCAGTCACTGCCACAAGCATGTATTTACAACTTGCAGCTGAGCTTGGCTGCTTAATGTGCTCATTGAGGTCCAGAATATGCTAAGAATTAACCTATCTTTTATGCAAATGCAATGTACATGTATAATTGAAGCATTGGGCAGAGGCCAGATGGTGGTTTTTTTCAACATCTTGGTTTACAATTGCATGATCTTCCTTCACTGATAAACTTTAAGAGGTCATTTACTGTAAATAAGTTGGGGCTGCCTTTCACATCAGCTGAGCCTGTATTGATGGTGCCTTGAAGCATTGAACTGCTCTGCTTATCGAAGCCAACATCATCTTTATATTGGCCTTGGGCTTCCAGAATTCCCAACAATGTCTCCTCATTCTCCAGATTTATCAGTCATAAATCCTTTAGTAGTTGGAGTCTAGAGAAGAGTGCCACAGCCACGACAAGTTACTCTATTTCTGAATCCCCTGCTTAATTATTTATTTAAGTCATTTATGCAGCCTTACGTTATTAGTTCTTCTAATATATGGCATAAAACATATTTATGCTGCCCTCCTTTCTCTAGAGGACAAGAAGCATTGGGGTGCTTGCTATGTAAAAGAGTAGCAATGTGTAGAGCCTCTTTGGAGTTCTTGCCTTGTGGAAATATCCTTTTGTAGTTTGCATAGGTTACTTTTAACTAAAGTAACATCAGAAAGGTTCTGCAATTCGAAATAGACAGCAAAACTTACTGCAATCAAATATTTGAATACCAGAAAAACTAGGATCAATTTTCTGTTCGATTATTATTTGCTCAAAATGCATAACAACAGTATCAATCTTCTTGACAATGCTTGATTGTCACTGTCCAGTTTGTAGATGTTTCAGAACTCTAAACATAAATCTTCTCTTTTGTGGGTCTACCAAAACAGTTCGAATCTTGGGATCTCTTCAAATTGGAGCTGTCTGCAATTTCCACGAGTGTAAATACTTCTTGCAAGCCTTAACATTATTCATTGAGCTAAAAAATGTTAGATGTCAGAATTTGAGCTGTCTGCAATTCTACTGCTGATAACTATTTTGCTTATGCCTTTTACTAAAAAGGTATGCCTGGGTAATGAATTGTTTGCACTTTCACGGCATTGTGTTGGCTGACAGAAGTTCACTCTTTTGGGGTAGGCAATTTGACTTCTGCCTAGCACCTCTCCGAAATCGATTACCCAATTCTTGAATATGGTTGAAATGTATTTTGCTTCTAGGGAGATGATCCTCATATGAAATGCCCCCAACAGGCAAAAAAATCACATATATACAAAGACGTTATAAGCCAAAACAAAATTTGACCCACCCAATCTATGCATGCCCTCATTTTCAAAAGATGAATATTATGGACATTTTGTTCTTGAAAAAACTTTTAAAAGAGTAATGTCCACTGACATGTTTCATTTTCATTGTCTGGTATTAAAAAAAACATGAAAGATTAGAGATGACTTGTAGAAGATAAATATAAATAAAATCTACACCCAAAAAAAAAAAATGTGTCACACTCAGTGCATTCCTTTACTCAAAATTTGGCATGCATACCAATAAGCAGGCTCCCGCATGCGAGGATCATAGTATCCAGGTCTAGGCCAAGCATTCCTTTTGCCTTGTCCATCAAATCCATTTTTTGCGTCTAAGGTGTTTTCAGAAGACTTGAGATGCTTTGACTGTAGATTATTATTCATGACATTTCCAAATATGTCGTTATCCTCACTACTGCTGTCATCTTCAGAATTAGACGCATGAACAGGAATTTCTCCATCATCAGAGTCAGAATCACTTCTGCCATCTTCTTCGACCATATTATCTAGGGGAACAAGATCTAAGCTTTCTAATCTCTGAGAATGAATATTTTGGTCAGAATCTTCTACCATTTGTTCACCTTCTTCCATAACATCCTCAAAATGTTCCAAGTCTTCATCATCGTCCTCAGGCTGAAGAACTGCATTCCTGCAAATCCTCATATTAAAATCAGCTTTTATTGATAATGCAAGAAAAGGAATTACCTGTATTCTTATCTTACAACCACCCATTCCAAAAAGAGGAAATTATTATACCAATCAGGCTTTACAAATTCCAAGCTAGAATTAATCAATGATGGTTACTCACCAAAGAACAGGTCTTACTTTTAGCACTTCAGACAAAAGTAAGAGACAGGCAGATCCTCATATTAAAATCAGCTTTTATTGATAATGGAAGAAAAGGAATTACCTGTATCCTTATCTTACAACCACCCATTCTAAAAAGAGGAAAATATTATACCAATCTGGCTTTACAAATTCCAAGCTAGAATTAATCAACGATGGTTACTCACCAAAGAACAGGTCTTACTTTTAGCACTTCAGACAAAAGGAAGAGACAGGCACAAGCAAATTGTGGGGGCTGTTGAAGAGCGACCTGCAGAAAAACTGACGGAAATGTCAATAACACAATCCCACTGTGCAAAACTACTTAACAGCTAATATCAGAAGCCTAACTTTAGTGTGTCTAGGCGCATACTGATACTACTGACTGAGGAGAGCGTATTGAAATTTGCCAAGGCTATATTTAATCCCAACAGTATTTGCACAAAAAAGCATGATGTAACTCTGGCAGACTTGCACCAATCTACCCATATTGAACTCAAATTAATCAACATGCTCTGCAAATGTGAATATGAGCTTGATTATTACTTAGAAGTTGAAAGCAGTAATTCAAAATCAAAAACACCTTTATATGTATTTCTAAGTGCAATTGGTTTAAGTTTCCTTTCCGATATCGACCAAGAAGTAACCGTTATGAAAAAGAAGTTAAAAAAAACAGATATAATGAAGCGACTTCAAACCTGCAACAAGCGCTTTGAAAATGCCGCAATTCGCTTCATGTTTATATCATTCTTCAACGCTTTAAACATAAGACCTAGCAACATTTCTGTCTGAATAAAAGGCATTTAAAAATACATCAGCAACATATGCAACACTGTAGATATTGCTTACTTTGAACTTAGAAATTTAACTCTCCTCACAATAAATGATATACGTTCAGTTTTCCCATAGATGTTCAAGATATAATTATTTTCTCAAGTGCCCCAGAGATGCCTAACTGATCTATTTATTAATTGAATGTACTAATGCTGAGAACCTCTACAGAGAAATTACAGAAAAATGAATTGATGCAAGTAAATCCCCTCGGGCTATTTGCAATTGTAACAATTCTGATATCAAACGTTTGAATTGCATTGAATCAAAAGTAACATCATTGGAAAATACCAAAATAAAGAACACCCAAAAAGGAAATATCAAGATTATCAGTTATAGTCTATAGATTCAGTCAGGTTTCAATGTTGAGAATATATGTTTTAAGGGAAAAAGAAATTACAAAGACACGTTCCAGATTTCTTATAAAATCCCTCCAACGGCCGACAAAATAAACGAATTATATACATCATAGATTACATAACCGCCGGTTACTCGCAAGTCACTCAAATACTCGCAGAAATTTTGGAAAACCCATTACTCGCAGAAAATAATCGCTGGATCTCAGTTTTTTGCCTCCCAATGAGTACTGTGCCAGTACTCACCGGGAGGCCTGTACACGGCCTAGACGTGTCCACAACGCATCCAAGGCCTCCAAACACTGGAAAAACGCAGTTGTTTGTCTTATAAATTCAAACATGCCCCCTCAGTTATTCCTGGTTAATCGACCACCCCTGTCAATTAATCTCTGGTTTAAAAAAAAATCCTTCTTGGCGAGTACTCGCTGGTCACAGTTATATAAACTATGATATAAATTACTTCCCCCAAACTTTACTGCTAACTTTTTTCATTTCTATATAAACATCACATTCAAGTTCTCAACCAATAATTTTTCTAAAAGTTCAGAATGAACTCTTTTAGACTCCATTATGACACCTTATCCAATGCTTTCATGCCAACTACAACAGTTGGATGTGTATTCATACATTGTAAAATTAGGGAAAGATCTTGTTATGTCCCAAGCCATAACACTCATATGGTTACATAACATAATGAACCATTTTGTTTATAAGATCATACCATTTAACATTAACTTGTGCTCCTTGTCATTAGAGGTATTTGTTTTGAATTTATAAAGACCATGTGTACAAAATAAGGCCTATAACTAAAATAGTTAAGTGAATTAGATTAGTTAGTTTATATAATATGCTAATTATTCCTTAAGGTTAATACATGACCCGTGTTAAGCTTCTACACATCTTGTTTTATAAACAGATGAAATTGAAACTGGTTATGTAAATAGCAACTGATAAATTAGTGAATCTCACATCCAAAACCAGTATCAAAGAGAAGGCAGATATTGAGAATGGTTATCTAGGTAGTGTTGTCAACCTGGAGATGCGCCTTGAATCGAAGACATGCATGAAATGGCCAGTCCTCTATCCAGTTGAAACAATGGGATCTTCTCATGAGGGTGGGTGCCTCAATGGTGAGAAGAACCTCTAGAGAACGCTGGTTCCTGTAAGATGTATCAATAAAGATCTCTACTCTATGCTACGGACTACCATGGAAAAAGGAGAAGGAAACTTTCAGGGGAAATCCTACCTAATAAAGGTGATACACCAAAAGATTGATCCACTCAACTTGGAACCTTGAACACTGAACAAAGAAGGGAAAAGGAAGACCTTTGATTTCAATCAATCACTTATGCATAAATATTTCATGAAGAGGTTCGATCCAATGACCAAAACATGAGGGAAAAACGATGGAGAGGGGTCTGATACAAGACACTTTGCAGCCACCTAACATCCACTTACAGCTTCAGCAAAAGACATGAACACTTAACATGACCTGCATAATGATAAACTAGCAACTAGGTACAAATCAGAATTTGGGAAGGGAGAGAAATCTACCACATATGCAAATCGCTGAATGAATATACACTATGCCAACCCTTTCCTTCAGCCTTTATTTCTTTCGACTTATCTAATTCGGACCTTCCCTGTCTTTGGACTTTCTCTCCGAATGATTTCCTTCGAACAAATTGTCTGCTTGAATTGTCCTTGTCTCTGTTTATCCTCCGAAGTATTCCTTTGGACAAAAAGTCCGAAGGAATTCCTTCGGACTTTTTCCCGAAGGATATATTCCTTTGTTATTTCCTTTGCTTGGACTTTATTTTGTCAGGCTTTTTGCACGGCCTACCCCTTTGAATTTCCGCGGGCATTGTGATCGCCAACTTTTCCGCATTAATCCTTCGGACAAAAAGTCCGAAGGAATTTCTTTGGACATTTGTCCGAAGGTTTCCTTTTGCTCTTTTGCCTTGTCGGCTTTATTCCACGAGCTTCTTCTTTAGTCTATTTCTCCGAATTTCTTTGAACTTTTTGTCGGAAGGAATTCCTTCGGACAAAAAGCCCGAAGGAATTAATCCTGTCTCTTGTCTTTGCCTTTACCTTGTTGGCTTTATTCCACGGATTTGTCTTTTCTTCCTTGTAATTTCTTGTGGTTTTTTGACTTCTCTCTCATATTTCTTCGGACTTTTTGTCCAAAGGAATTCCTTCGGACAAAAAGTCCGAAGGAATTATTCCTTGGTCTTTTCTTGCTTTTGGCGGACCTTTAGGGAGGCTGTGGGTCTTTCCTTTGTAATTCTCCAAAGTATTCCTTCGGACAGGAAGTTCGAAGGAATTACTTCCTTTGTTGTAGGCTCTTTCCTTTGTTTTTTCATTGCTTTGTGCCATTTCTAACCCTGCCCTTTTGATTTTCTGGCTCCTCCTTGGTCCTTTATCCTTGTTTAATTTCCCGCGGACTTGAGTCCTATGCAAATGAGTTATTTCAATTGGTCTACCTCTTACCCAATGTATTATTTCTACTTTGGCTAGAGACGTGAATTTTCCGAATGGCAAGAGACAATCCTGACCTGTGGAAGAATTGTCAACAGGTAGATCGAACAGAAGAAAAGAGTAGATATATAGAATCAATGTTATATTGATTTACAATGTTATATTGATTTAATAAAAAAATGCACACCCATTTATTGCACTTAGTTAACATAATAATAATAATAATAATAATAATAATAATAATATCATTGGAAGTCCTCTATGCTTGAGATGCTTTGTCTTCAAAGCATGGAGAGAGATGGATGTGTATCCGTGAAGGGTTTCCCAAAATGCCTTGCCCGTCGGGAAATTCTTCTACTTAATTATCTAGTCACTGATCTGTTTGGAACACAACTAACTTGTACAAGTTTCAAGAATTTTTCAGGTTCAAGCACAAGTTTTCCCTCTTCATCAAGGACAGGTGATTCAGTTCTAACAGGGGTGTGCATTCCCAATTTCTTCTTAAGATGTGATACATGAAAAGCATTATCGCTACAACTAGATCTTAGAAATTTCATTACACAAGCAACAAGAGCAATCTTCTTACCAATCCAGAATGGTCCATACAACTTTCGTGACGAGTTGAAGTTTTGACAACTCTGCTTCAATGGAGTTTAATTGTATGGTTGAAGACACACAAAGAACCATCTCATTTAAAGTGTTAGTAAACATCAGGATTCTAGGGAGCCCAATTCCCCTCTATACTTCCCCCTGTGTCGGCTAAAGAGTTAGAAGACAATGCAACCTTCCAAGCAATGCATTGATTTTCATTTTATTTCATCATTTTCTGAGGATAAAATAAGTTTTGGGTGGGGAATAATGTCAAGCATATATTTATGTATGGAAAATTGAGGAATTAAAAGTGTTAGTGTTGCATGTCATTGTATATTGATTGAATTTATTATTTTATATCAGTTAAGAGGGAAGATCAGTTAAAAAAATTAACCGCATTCGATGAGTTTATGTTGTGAACTGTCACCAAGTTAATGACATTTGTCCTAGGAAAATTCAAAATCCAGTGCATTTTTTGGAATGCAATTAAATCCACAGATTTTCTGGGGAAATTGTTCCTGTATTTGTTTCTCCTAAAACTCAGGGATTCTCATTTAAACCTTATTGCTGCTAAACAGGAAAATGCAGCCTTCTAAATTCTGTACTGACATCACTGATAAATTTCTGGATAGGAGAAAACTCTAGAGAGTTCAATCTCTGCAATTTGACAGCTCTCCATGTTTGAGAGCTTTGCGACCTGGCAGCGTTCCATGTACGAAGATCAGTGGCTCCACCATATAAAGAAATGAAAATTACTTCGGGTTTGGCTCCATAGTATGAAATTATGAATGACTAAAAAAATTTCGGATTATATTTATACATAAACTACATAAACATACAATCAATTTTTACTATAACTTCTACCATATATTACAAGTGTTTTTGTTTATTTATCATATATTGTAATTATTTTCATTTCTCAAATTTAACATCAATGCTTTACCTGTTTTTTTTCACTCCCAAACTTTTTACAATTTTTATCCTCACAAAACTTGAAGCCAAACTCAAACTGGGTGACTTAGAATTATGATCATGTTCTTCTCAGTTTCTGTGAAGCCGACTAGAATGACTATTGCCTAGCCCCAATTTTGGTATGGCAATCACAGAACAGTTGTATTGCAGCTTCAATTTCAACTTACATCTACGAATCCACCCTTAAACCATCAATATGTTACATATTCAGACTTTTAATTCCAAATCTAAACATAGGAATGAAAAGGCTCAATATTGAATATAGGCCAAAAACATAGTCATCAAAAGGAAAAATAAAGAGGGTACCCACTCAGCTTATTAAGGACAAAACAAGAAAAAATAAGGTATTGTAGAGGTGCAAAAAATGGGTTCACACTCGAGACAAAATTGATCAAAAGGTTATTTGCAAAGCTACAAGAACCAATTCGGAATATAGTTGCTGCATGAACTGGGGTAAGTGCAGAGGGGAAATGGGATACTTAGCCAATTACATACTTAATACAAACACTTGCTTATGTTTATGATATGAGCATAATTCCAAGCAAGAAAGAGAACAAAGAAAACACTCTATTGTATTAGAGTATCTTCAAATTAAAATGATATACAAAGAAGCTTCTTGAAAGCAAAAATGAAGCTTTTCAAGAAAGGGAAATTTCTAGAAGATGATAAATCTACAAAAAACTTCTATAACAAGAATATAGCAATACAATACAGCCCATGTGACTATGTCTCATCATTTCCTCCTTAGAGGATATTGTGCCCAAATTCTGTTGCAGAAGTGGAAAGTGTTGTTCAAATGTTGACTGGGACAGTCATTTAGCTTGAGCTAGAAATACTCCTTTGTGACCAACCAAATAGTAGTGGATCCACGCCTAGTACTGCATGTATGAACATCAATAAGAGTATTTTCATCCAAAGGAGGTTGAAAATATGGAATTGTATCCTTTAGATGGAACATAGGAACTTCATCCTCCAAATGACGTGGCTCATAAAAATTAAGTTGGTTCACATTCACAACATTATGTATACCAAGCTTAGAAGGAAGATCCAACCTAAAATCATTTTCTCCAATCTTCTGCAAGATAGCATAAGGCCCATACCAAAAAGGTTTGAGATTATGATGCTGCTGATACTTAAACCTTCTGTTATCCAAGTAAAGCCAAACTTTATCATCAATCTGAAAATGTGGAGGAATCCAATGCTGATCATAAATATTTTTATGTTTGGTTTGTGTCTTCAAGATTGCATCATGAACATGTGCGTGAACTTTATCCATGTGGTGGACAAAAGAAGAAATCCCGGCTTGCTGTTTTTGCTGATAAAAAGAAGTTTTGGATAAACTACACGATTCTTGTAAGAAACAAGCCATTGATACCTATAGCAAACCTCATATGGGGTGTATCTTGTACAGACATGGATATCTCTATTGTTACCATGCTGCAACACATGAAGGTGTCACATCACTTAATCTATTTGTGAAAAATCTGGAGACCATGAACCTGGGAGCGATTCACTACCTCAGTTTGACCATCAATTTGTGGATGAAATAATATAGAGAACCTCGACCAACAGCCCAACAATTTTCACAAAGTTTTCTACATGTGACTAAGAAATATTGAGTCACGGTCAGAAATAATAGTGAATGGTAAGCCAAATTGACACCATACATGCTGGAAAAACATTTCAGCAGCTTTTGAAACATCTCTAGTTTTGTTGCAAGGAATAAATACAGCCATTTTAGCAAATTTACATATAAAAACAAAAATGCAATCATGCTTCCTAAGAGTATTGTGCAATCCACTTAAAGAGTCCCAAGGATATGGATTCCCAAGGCCTAGAGTAAACAAAAAGTGCCTGGTACAAACCAAGCTTTCTATTAAATGATTAATCCAGATTGGCTGCATAATGAACATTTATAAATTAACTCTTCCACATGTTCCCTCATAGAAGGCCAGTCAAATCTACATACTATTAAATATATTAATTACAATATTAGTTAGTGCATTAACTAATGTTTAGTTGCCAACTACCCCAACTATATGTAACTACATTTTGCTCAATAAAAGAAGGCACATGCACTTCAGAGTGTGCCTTTCAGTTTTCTCTTCGTTCTTTTAACATTTACATTTGCTAACATTGATATCAAAAAGCTTTAGGAGAAGATACAAACAATCACTTGCAGAGTTCAAGGAAACCCTAGTCGGGTACAACCTATGGAGAAGAAGAGGCATTAACATACACGTCTGCGAAAGACCAAACTAGAGGCATTCAGTTTGTGACTGCTGTAAATCTAAAAACGTTTGCAGCGAAGGACATCACAGAGAAGGGCAAAACACCAAAGACCAGTTCATAAAAATAAGAAGGCGAACAGAAAAAAGGAAACCCGCAAAAGAAATCACAATAGAAAATGCATTTATTTTTGCATTGTACAGTCCATGCAAAAGGAAAATGCTGTTATTTTTGCATTGTACGGGTCATGCAGAAGAAAAATGCCATTATTTTTTGCAATTTTGAAGTAAAATCGTGATTTCCAGTTTTCCTGATTTTTTAGGGCACAGAACATGATTCACAGCAGAAGCAGAACATGCTATGGCACAGGAAGGACGTGACTGTGATCAGAAAGTGCAGAATCAATGAGGAAGCAGGCATTAGGGCATGACATGATTAATTTTTTGACGTGATTTGCTAATGTACATTTTTTCCCTGTTTCTGTAAGTAATAACTGAAGTCCAGATTTCAAACAACTTCACATCTTAAAACTGTTTCCTTCTCTCTTGGGCTGTAAATAAATTTTTGAAGTTCCATTTATATGCAAATTCAGAAAACAGTACTTTCCCTGTTGAATTAATTTATGGGCCAGAAAACTGTACTTTTTTTGTTATATTGACTCCCAAGTCGGCCCTGTACCATACTTTTTCCATTCAAAATCAAACATTGTGTATACAATGGCCAAAATTCAAAATTTGATTCTGTTAGAAGCAAAGAAGTTAATTGGACAAAATTACAATGTTTGAAGTTGGGGTTTTGACAATTGTTGAATATCGTGATTGTGACAAAATCATTCTCGGCACTGAAACAAGACTTGCTACAAACTTTGTTAATTATGACAAACATCATAAGGAGGCCTTTGAAACTATCCGTATTGGATGACATGATTCCTGAGGTCCGAAATGCCACTGAGGCAAATACGTTGTGGACCAATATTAAAAACAAATACCAAACTTGTATTTGAAAAATATGTTTTTCTTTACAAAGATGAATGAAGGTGGGTCTCTATCAAAACACCTACTTTGGATAAAAGATCTTTGGGACCAGCTATCAGCCATCAACAAAAAAAGTGGATGATGATGATATGGTGGCCCTTGTGCTAAATAGTTTGACATCCTCCTATGAATATTTCATGGTAGTTCTACACCTGGTGACAGAGAAAGTCAGACCCCAATGTTTGATCAGGTTAGTTCTTATTTGCTACAAAAAGAATGCATGCAGACACAAATCAGTGAGTCCAATTATGAACAAACAAAAAGTGCACTTGTTCAATTGAAGAGAAAATGGCAAAGGAATCCCTAAGGATATACTTCTAAAAATAAGGTGAAGTGTTAATACTGTCATAAGGTTGGGCATATCAAGAAGGATGGCCGGAAGCGACAGTATGATCTTTCACATAACAAAAAGTAGAAGGGGCAAGCAAATGTTGCACCAAATGAAGCTGAATGAGAGCCTAAATAAGAATGTGCTCTCATGGCATCATGCTTAGATGGAAGTACTATCAATTGTTAGTTCTTTAATTCTAGTGCATCCAGACATTTCACATGTCCCAAGGAACAAGTTTTTTACTCAGTATCATTAGGTGATGGAAGATCATGTGTTGTGGAAGGGATGAGAGATATACACATTGTATTGAAAAATGTTGCAAAATTCATAATAAAAAAAATTAACAATGTTACTAAAATGTATAAAAAACTCCAATCTTTTAGTTAGTTAACTAAAAATCCTAATATTTCAATGAATTTCTCAAGAAAGAAATGTTGTCTAATATTGAACTTGACATAGTAGTAGCTCTAGGCATTGGGCAAACTACCCTGTATCAGCTTGTTGATCCTGCCAAAATCAACTTGAATGCTTTAGTTGAGAAGGATAATACCAACATTGTGTGTCATGAGAGATTTGGACATTTCAACCTTTAGTACGTAGCCAAGCTCAAAATAACAAATATAGTTCTTGGTTTGCCTAATATACAAGAAAAATAGGATATATGAGAAGGGTGTTTGGTTGGCAAACAAAGGCAGAAACTATTTCCCACTGAAGGTGCTTGGCATGCAAACGGGCTCTTAGATTTTGTTCATGAAGATCTTTACGAGTCACTTGTAGATGATATTTAAAGATTATATAGCACCTCAGACTTGTACACTTGGCAAACTTAAACCTTGGTTGTTCCACTCAGTTCTATACCTTTCTCGCTTCCACAAGTCTCGCATCTGCGTTATCTTATGCCCCTTGGCCTATATCTCTTAGTCCGACGAGTCTTATGTTGATGGCCCAAGCCTTCTATCTTGCCCAAAATGCTTCAAATGTACTTATCTTCCACCCTTACAAATTCTAAGCATGTACCTACTTTCTTGCTCCCTGGACACTAACATAAGAGACAGACACTAACGTCGACGTTAATGTCCTAACTCGACACAAGTGTCAAGTGCCCTAAAGTCATTTATTTTTGCAAATAAAATGTATCATAATGGTCGGCCTAAGTGCTTTAATGTAGGATACTTATCCAAAGGGATTGATATAAATACAAGATCAATTCCTCACCTAGCAACACGGGAACAATACCAAGTATTCTTACCAAAAAGCATTCAATTGAACAAAGCCTCCTTATTTCCATACCAGTCATAGGTACAACACATCTACAATTCTGAAGTGCTAAAGAAGTAGCCCAAGTGCTCAATTTGCCAAGTTACAAGATAGGTCACTGTTGTACTGGCTTTGCACAATATTGCATGATTCACACACAAACCAACACGTAGGGGAGAACTACATTAGTCTAAGGCCCTCTTTGAAGTATTGGTTATATAGGCAACACTCACTGACAGAGGGGTCTTTGGGGTCAGCTCAACATCGTGTGCCCACTAATCCATTTTTCCCCAAAGTCACTATGAAGATGAAAAACTAGGGTTTGCAAATTCATGAGCGACAATCCATGACCCAGATTTAAATGCACAAGAGCGAAGGCTAAGTCAAACCCAGAAGCATCTCAGTGGTCGCATCATTTTTCAACAGGAATTATGTACATGACACTGACACTTGCATTGAATCTAAACAGTAGCATCGACGCAACCGTCCCAAGCTGATTTTAGTGTCTAGAGCTCCAACAACGTCAAATCCAAAATTTGATGACTATTCCAAAATCATATTCTAGTCTAATTTTTGTCCCACTATGTAATCATCAAAACCAACTAAGTATATTACTTCTTTGTCATTTCCATGCATAGCTTAGTTGTACCTTCTATATTTAGCCTATTTTTAGTATAAGAAATTTAGTGTATATTTATCTCTGAGTTTAGCACCCAATTAGCCTACTATAGATCTAATTATCACTATTGCACATTGTCATTTCTATATTCTTAACCCTATTAACACAAAGTTAGGATTCATACATCTATTTTAAGGTTAAACATTTGATGAACCTAACCAATATGATATGCTTCCTTCATAAACAATATGAGTCATTTATCCATTTATAATATGATCTGCATAGATATGCTTTATAATTACACATTCAATGGAACTTAACATATCTCCCTCCCAATACAAAAATTTTATCCCTCACACAAAGGATGGAGATAACTTACCTAAGGAGCATTATGAACAAAAATGTGGTATCCCTAATCTTTAAGTGATTAGTTTGCAAATGTTACTTAACATGGGGCCAATCCAAGGTCAATATCTTATGGAACAAACTCAAAGTGAACAACACAAAAAGCATCCACGCCAACAAGATTTAACAATTACCTTGTACATGGGTGGTGCTTATTTTTTGCATAACCATATTGATCCTACACAAGCAAAAACTATTTGCAATGTAAGACGCTTACAACAAATTGGCTTCGATCTAACAAACTTACAAAACAAAGGAGGTTGGAAAGACTCCTTGGGCAACCTAATAATACCAATTGCTTGTAGTCCTAAAGTAATTCCAACATGGGTTTGGGTTATGCCTACCACATCTCCATATGCACTTACACTAGGAAATCTTTGTCTATACCAAATGGAAGCAAACATTGATCCAAATTAACAAGACATTTTCTTTCCTCATAAAGGCAAATTAATACCTATACCAAATGATAGCATTACTTCTACTACACATGCAAAACATGAGGAGGAACATGCTATGTACCTTTTTGACCTATCAAATCATGATGCAAACAACGTAAAAGATCCAACTTACGGTTGTCAGGCACCAAGTGGGAGAGATACCTATGACCATCCATTGGATGAGATCATAGACAAGATAAGATAAATATATTAATGTCCAACGAATGACCACAAAGGTAGGTCAAAGGGACTATAGGTTACAAAAGTGTGTCAGAAACAAGAAGGAAACCAAAAAGGAGAAGAACAAAGTTGAAATAAATAGTACAAAAGAAAGCCAAGAGCAACAACGCTCAGAGCCAAAGAAAGAACCAGAAGAAGTGAGCAACCCACGAAAATCCCTAAACATCAAGAAAGCAGGAATTATCCCTAAGAAGGAAGAACTAGGAGGGGGTCCATCAAGGGTTCAAACCAACTCTCCTAGCATCCGAGGCCAACAAGAAGAAGCTCTGGATAGAAGTACAACCCGAAGAAGAGGTAGGATGTCTGGTTTGTCCTCCATTTCGCTGCCCAGAAGGAAAAGTCCTCTGCGAAAATATGGGTGATCTAGTTTGTCTCCTGGTGCCAGGTCTGAAATGGATATGTTGGTGAAATCTCGGGGAACTGTGGATGGTCTCTCTAGGTTGCACTGATCTGGAATGTGAGGTTGAACTAATGTCAATCTGTCGCTTAGTGCCTCTCCCCAAAGGTAGCACTGTGAAGAAGTGATCCGCTGAGTGCGATCTAGTCTAGGGGGTCTCTGAATAGAATGATCACGAAGTTTAAGAGATCTTGTATATATAAAGCTAAACATCTCTGGTCCACATATCTAAAGTCAGGAAGAGTCCGTGTCCTCCTAAATAGGCAATGAAATCTCCTCCTATCTCATAGTATATTGGACAACAGACAATGAAGTGTTCATCAGACTCAATCTCCTAGATGTTGCATAACTGACAAACCCTGTCTGCCCAACCTATCTGGTGATCTATCTCAATCCTAAAACTGTGAGAACCCACTCAAAATTGTCCTAGTAGGATGCAAAGAGAGTGCATCTAGTGGTGGAATGTATACAGTAGATGAATGATAGGCCCATCGCTCAGCTCCAAAAAGTGTTCTGCATAAATGCCATATTTGGGTGTAGACCCCCAAGAGGGTTTACCCAAGTAGTATGAATAAACTCCCTGTAAATATCCTCCCTAATAATCCAGTTCAGCTCTTGTCTAGTGGGTAGAAGATGAGCCCGTGCATCCAACGAGTATCTGAATGGAGGAAGGCGATCCATCCTAATTCCCACAGACTCTAATAAATCAGAAACCCCTGTATACCAACATCAGACACCGGTTGAGGAAGCCGAGAAGGCAAGAGTCTCTAAAAAATAATACGCTCTACAAATATTCCAAAAACACCAAAAAAATCAAAAACATTCAAAAATTCAAAAAAAAATTCTACACCTACATGTTTTGTTGGTTCTTTGGTATCTATGTGTTAGTTCCATGTTGATGGATAGCATATTCAGTTACTTCTACATACACATCTGTGTCAAACTTCTATTTGAGTGTGATATAAGCATCCACAAATACATGATCTATTCTTATTTTGGATGTTGGGCCTTCCCTCTACTCATTTCATGCAGACATTGGGGGCATCCACTTCTTTGATCTTGATACTCACAGGTTATATGGTTCAATGATCACCCTACATTATCATGTTTGAGCTTACATATGTACTTACACATGCCTTTATCTATAATTATAACTTACACAAAGTACTTGATATGATATACACTTGACATTTTTCCCTGACACACTTGATCCGTGGGCTACTATGACATGTTTATGCCGGTTGTTTATGCTTTACTTTATGCCCTTCCTTGAGTGTCTTGCCTTGCTATTGCATGCCTTGTTCGAGCATTTGAATATGCTCATTTGCTTGCAGCCCACGTGCCTATGTTTGCTTTGACATTTGCATATATTGTTGTTTGTTGTATGGATATTTGAATATGCCATCCTTGTTTTTATGGACATTTAACCAAGTCATGTCCCTTCGATTGTGTGGCATTTGAACATGCCCCTTGTTTGTAGTCTCCTTGGACCATTGCCTTTTAACTTACTTTTGAGTGCTCTTGTGTGTGTGCTTGTTTGTTTGTTGAGCTTGTATTGTTGCTATCTAAACATTGTCATAATGTTTATCATGCATCTTAGGCCTTCATGTGATCACATTGGTTCTACGCACTTCAATGCTATATGTACCTAGACATGTTTTATCTATATGCCATATGGTTACATTCACAGATTATGCAGATGTCTTATCTTTTTGAAGTTAGATAACTACAAATTGCTATCTTTCCCTCACCTCAAAGGGGGGGCATATTAGTGGAGGCATGTCATAGAGACATGTTCTCCACACTGGGCACAATTTTCATATTCAGTGGGGGCATGTTTTGGAAGCATGTTCTCTACACTCCTTCAGTTTATGGTACTTATATCAGTTGTTAGATTCAATGGGGGCATGTCATATGGGCATGGCCTCCACACATTCACAATTTCTAGATTCAGTTGGAGCATGTCATACGAGCATGGCTTCTACACATTCACAATTTCAGATTCAATGGAGGCATGTTTTAAAAACATGATCTCCACACCTACTCAATATTCAACATCTCTAGATTACAATGGGGATATGTTTTAGAAACATGTTCTCCAAATTAGTTCTTATATCAGTCTTCAGATTTCTACATATATAGTGGGGGCATGCTTTGGAAGCATGTTCTCCACATCTATACAATTTTCTGAATCGGCCAAAGCACACAATTATGAGATTCAAATTCACAATTGATAGAATTCTATACATTGGTACCATTGTCATACATAGTTTCAGCATGAGACATATCTCAGGTGCATATGGTATGCAATGTGTGCCTAATATTGCAAAATCCAAATCAGTTTAAGATTTCAGAACATTTTCAAAGGTTGTCACCACCCACCAATTGGACTTTTACAAACTATATTGAGTCAATCTACTGCAGTAGTTGGCTCACCTTTTGGTATGGTTGAGGTGATCAACTCACTCAATCTTGTCCAGTTTTCAGGTTGGACTTGATAGTATCATCCAACCTCACCAATTTGACAGTGTGGGTGATTTGGTTCACTCACACTCACCATGTTATAAGTATCATTGGGTTGAGCTAATCTCAACTACCAGATGGCAACTCACTTTTGCTCCAAAGTTGGAGGCATCTCTCTCTCTCTCTCTCTCTCTCTCTCTCTCCATGGATATATGCACTTTCAAGATTTATCAGTCCTAATCTCAGTTTCAAATCCTTACAATGATACATCTTTTTCCAATCTTGTCAATAGGCAAAGCAGTTACATCGACACACAGGTGTACTCCTAAACCTTGCTCTTTCAATTTCAATCTATTTTAAGTACTTTCAATTCCAAATTATAGGCATTAATTATATACTATAACATGCTCTTAGTTGCAAGTCAGTCACTAGCAAAGCACTCAAGTTGGGCACACGCAAAGACAAGGGGTGTTATAGGTGTGTTATACGCACTTAGGTACGCATTACTTTACTTTAAACTAATAATTTCATTACTACATTAAAAGGGGGCAAATGTAGACGATTTATGGATTATTTAACACCTCAGTCTTGTACACTTGGCAAACTCAAACCTTGGTTGTTCCCCTCAAGTTTAGACCTTTTCACTTCCGCATGTCTAGCATCTGCTCTATCTTGGGCCTCTTGGCCTATATCTCTAAGTCCAACCAGTCTTATGTTGATGACCTTGCCCAAAATGCTTAAAATGTACTTATCTTCCACCCCTACAAATTCTGAGCTTGTACCTACTTTCTTGTTGTCTGGACACTAACATTCGGGGCAGACACTAACGTCAACGTTAATGCCCTGACCCGAAGCAAGTGTCTAGTGCCCTGAAGTCATCTATTTTGCAAATGAAACGTATCATAATGGTCAGCCTAAGTGCTTTAATACGAATTACTTATCAAAAAGGAATTTATAAATACAAAAACAACCCTCATTCATTCCTCACCTAGCAACACGAGAATACCAAGTATTCTTACCAAAGAGCATTCAATTGAAAAAAGATTCCTTATTTCCATAATAGTCATAGGTACAACACATCCACAAGTTTGAAGTACTAAAGGAGCAACTCAAGAACCTGATTTGCCAAGTTACAAACTAGGTCATTGTTGTACTTGTTTTGCAATATCGCATGATTCACACACAAGCCAACATGTAGGGAATAACTACATCAGTTTGAGGCCCTCTTCGGAGTATAGGCTATATAGGCAACATTCATTGACAGAGAGGTCTTTTAGATTAGCTTGGCATTGTGTGTCCACTAACCCATTTTTCTCCAAGGTCACTATGAAGATGAAGAACTAGAGTTTTGCAAATTCATGAGGAGCGACAGCCCAAAACCCAGATCTGAATGCACCAGAACGAAGGTGAATTCAAGCCCAGAAGCATCTAGGTGGTCGCATCCTTTTCTTGCAAGTACTCCGTGCAGGACATTTGCGTTGAACCCAAACAATAACGTCAATACAACCATCCCAGGCTGACGTTAGTGTAAGCTCTAGAAGCATCAAATCCAAAATCTGACAACTGTTCCAGAATCATCTTTTAGTCTACTTTATGTCTATTCCAGATCCAACAATGTGTTAACATCAAAGCCAACTAAATTTATTACTTCTTTGCCATTTCCATGCATAGCTTAATTGTACTCCCTATATTTAACCTATTCTTAGCATAAAATATTCAGTGTATATTTATATCTGAATTTAGCACCCAATTGCCCTGTTGTAGATATGATTATCACCCTTGTGCATTGTTATTGCTATATTCTTAAGCCTATTAACACAAAGTTAGGATTTCTACATCCATTTTAGGGTTAAACATCACCCTGGATATCATCTACAATCCTCAGAGCGAGGTATTTTTTTGTTGCCAATGAATGACTTCTCCAAAAAGATGTGGGTCTACTTGAAAAAAAATCTAACTATTTTGTTGTATTTGTGAAGTTCAAAGCATTGGTGGAAAACCAAACAAGCCAGCCAATCAGGACTCTATGATCTAACATTTGAGGTAAATTTATTCCCCAACACTTCTAGGACTACTACAACAAAGAGGGAATTCATCGACAGTTGGCAACCCCACACGCTTCACAACAGAATGGGGTGATCGAAAGGCAAAATCTCACTATCATGGAGATGGCTCGGTGCATGACACATAGTAGGAGCGTGCCATACAAATATTGAGAAAAGCAATGAACATGGCTATATATCCTGAATAGGAGTCCCTGCAAAGCTTTGCAAAATGTCACGCCAAAGGAAGCATGATCTAAAATCAAACTTGAGGGAACACATTTTCCAAGAATGCTAGATATTTTTTTGGCTAGCTATAGTGACCATTCTAAGGCCTATAAACTTATTGGCATTACCACTAACATGATAATCGTTAATCCAGATGTTGATGTGAAGGAGACAAACTCCTTTGTTTGTAAACAGCAAGCACTCTCTAAGGTACCTGAATCTAGTGTTGTCATTCCTTTGAAAGATGAAAAATCAACGTCATCCAGTATTCCATCACAGACTCTAGTGCAAGAACCCATGGCTGATATTTCCAATACTCCACTAGTATATCAACGTCACCAACCTACCTTGGTTAACACTCTGGCTGATGTTCAACCAATACATGATTCTTCGGTACATCAGAATTTTAAGTGGTTTTACTCCACTCTACAGGATGTGCGAGAGAATGAAATGCCTCAATCAAATGCACAACTTTGGCGGACAGGGAAGAAAGTTGTGGACTCAACTAAGGATCATGTTCATCTTGCTCTGGCTTATGATCTTTTCAAAATATCTTAACCAGAAAAGGTATTCTTAAGTGAAAAGCAAACATGACTGGGAGACTGCTATGCAATCAAAATATTATGCCTTGATGAAGAACAATACCTGGAAATTGGTGGCGTTACCTCCAAGTAGACAACCCATTAGCTACAAATGGGTATACAAAGTAAAGTGCAAAGTTGATGGTACTTTGGATAAGTACAAGGTTTGTCATGTTGTGAAAGAGTTTTTCGAACATACAAGAATAGACTATAAGGAGACTTTTGCTCCCACTGCAAAAATGGTCACATTTCAGTAGCTTCTCTCCATAATAGAGCAATTTGGATGGAAAGTATTCCACATGGATCTCAAGAGTGCTTTCTTGAATGGAGATTTGAATGAGGAGATCTACAGTGTGCAGTTTAAAGGTTTTCAAGTCCCTGGTAGTGATTATTTGGTTTGCAAATTGATTAACTATATACAAGTTTAAGCAAGCTCTACAAACATGGTATATCAAAATTGATCAACATCTACAAGAATTTGGATTCAGAAGTCTTTCTGATCCAAATCTTTATGTCAAAATCAATAATAATAATATTTGATACCAATCATTTATGTTGACAATCTTTCCATTACAGGCAGCAAGGCCACTGCAATTCAATGATTAAAATCAGATTTGTGTGTTGCTTTTGACATGACTGATCTAGGCTTCCTACACCATTGCTTGAGTGTAGAATTATACAAACATGACCATTTCATTTTCATAGCTTAGGTCAAGTATGCCACAAATCTTCTAAAGAAGTTTGGAATGACATATTGTAAACTTGCTTCTACACTTATGGAGGTCAGTATGAAGTTGTCAGTGCACGATGATTCATCGTTGGTCGATGAATCACACTACAGGATAGTTGGTGGGCAACCTAATATATCTTACATCCACATAACCGAATCTATGTTTTGATGTTAGCTAAAGTTCTCAATTTTTGTCTCAACCAAAGCTCATTCATTGGACAACAAAACGTATTTTGACATATGTCAAAGGAACTCTTGACTTTGTCATCCTATGTCAAAAGGTAGAATATTTCAAATTGGCATTGCATATAGACTCTGATTGGGGGGGATTAGTGGATACTCGGCAGTCTACCATCAGGTACATCTTTTCCTTTGGTTCAGTTGTTTCCTGGCAAAGCAAGCTTCAACATGTTGTAGCTATATCTTCCATCAAAGCAAAATACAAGACAACAGTCAGTGCCAGTTGTGAAGCAGTTTCACTATGTCGGATACTGATTGATTTCAACTTTCTCAACCTGTACTACTCCACTTTCCTGTGACGATCAAGATGTATTGAAGTTGGTGAAGAATCTGGTATTTCATGCACGCAACAAACATATTGAGATCCATCATCACTAAATTTGACAGTTGATTGATTATAACAATATTTCTCTCCACTTTTGTGCTCCTATAGAGCAGCTTGTAGATCTAATGACTGAACTTTTTGATCCTAATTTGTTTGGAAATTTTCAAGACAAACTTGGTGGTGTTTCCGATTTAGTCACTAAGAGGGGGTATCAAATATATTAATTACAATATTAGTTAGTGCATTAACTAATGTTTAGTTGCCAACTAACCCAATTGTATGTAACTATATTTTACTCAATAAAAGAAGGATGCACACGCACTTCAAAGTATCCCTTCCAGTCTCTTCATTCTTTCAGAATTTACATTTGCTAGCACATACAACAACAAAAATGCAATCATGCTTCCTGAGAGTATTGGGAAATTCATTAATGGGGTCCATGGATGTGGATTCCAAAGGCCTAGAGGAAACAATAAGTACCTAGTACAAACCAACCTTTCTACTCCCTGGAGCATTAATCAACTTTTGCACATGCTTGATCATAGATGCCAGGGAAAATACCTCTAAAAATGCTGCAAAGTATTCAGCGTGTCAAAATGGCCACCATATGATGAGGATGTGCCTCTTTTATGAGTGTGAGGTGGGCCAAACTAGTTGGCATGCAAATCTGATTTAATTAGTACAAAAGAACCACCAGCTCTTAATGCATAAGCAAGAAAAGTAGTAAACAAGTTTGATTTACCATGGTAAGTTGTTGAAAAGCGATAAGAATTGGCCCAAAATGTGGATCCAAAAAATATAGTGACTTCCCAATCTTCATATGCAGTAAAAATATAGTATAAAGGATATGCAAACCTTGCAAGGAGGTTTATTCAATAATCCCCTTTTTTAATTCAATAATTACATAAAATTGTTGAATATAATAATCCATTTAAGATGTCTTTGATCTTGAATCTTAGATTGTGAATTCAAAAACATGAGGTTTTGATGGTCAGTAGGAAGAATAGTTTCCTTACCAAGGATATAGTGCCTCCATTGCTTGATTATTTAACCAATGCATCAAATTCCTTATCATATGTCCTATAGGTCTCCTTTGCTGCAGAAAGTGTTCCAGAATGACATGCAATTAGGTGGCCTCCCTGCTTAAGAATAACAACTATGACATAATCTGAAGCATCGGTCTCAATTTCAAAGGGATGATGCATATCAGGTAGAGCAAGCACAGAGGCATCCTTGAGCTGCTGACATACTTTAGTTGTTGTGCCACAAAGAGATAGGTACTTATTGATAGTAACATGTTTGACTGCATTTTGGGTCAAAATGAAAAAGAAAAGGCGAGTCCATATATTTTGCCATCCTCCTGAATTTGGTAAGTTTTGTGTCGCCCATCACAAATAGCATGCTAATCATACTCGTACGGACACACGATAATTAAATCAAAAGACAACCCAGTGGAGTGATGTCACATTGAACTATATCCTTAAAAGGGTCCGATGGAAAAATCGACTACACATTTCCTTGCTACTATAGTTGTAGTTCCAGCATCATTCACCCAATCCAAATGACAAGGAGTTGGATGGTTGTGGTAGGAAGCTGTAAATCCGACTATAGATTATGAGATATTAGGTTTTTCTAAGTGCCATTATCAATGATAAGGATACCAATCAATTATTTCCTGACATTTCTGTGGGAAAGGGACTTCCCGCAGATTGACTAAATAGTTTATGATCATCAGAATATGTCACTCGTCCAGTGGAACTGAATTGTCAATAGCAATTTCTGCATCCTCGGGTCCAGGTTAAACAAGAGCTTTGGACACTTTCTTGGCCTACAGAGCTCTACTTCCTCAATGGAATAGCCAGGCCTCTTGTAATAACTTCAGTGCTTCAATCCTTTTCCAGCAAATGAAGATGGCTTACCTGAACCCACAGACTGTCCATTAAGTTTAACTGGGTCTGAAGGGTAGAATGGTTAGAGGAAGAAGCACCAGTACGGTTGGAACTAGAGCCTTTTGTTAAATCCAAATTGTCAATAGCAAGTTCTGCATCCTCGGGTTCACGTTTAACAAGAGTCTTGGACACTTTCTTGGCCTATAGAGCTCTACTTCCTCAATGGAATGGCCAAGCCTCTAGTGATAACTTCAGTGCTTTATATATTGTTCATATTAGGCATGCATACCCTGCCCCCCACTGGATTCAAATATGTGATTCCTCTATGGAGTACACACAGACCTCCACCATTAGGCCCACTGAGGCTGTACATGTCTTCTGCAGGATTTGAACCTGGGTCACCACTGTTGCGACTGTGCTCTGCCTATGATATCATACTGAACGGCAATGGCTGGAGCAAGTCGAAGCAATACAAGCTAGGAAACATTAAACAATTGTTATGAAAGTAGGAACGGCAATAATGATGATGGTTATAATGAAAAATAAAGTGATTGAAGAACAGTCTGGTTCAAGTGTCGATTCCAATTCAGAAGACAATAGATTTGAACCAGACGAAAAGAGGCTTCTTCATTTAGATGATAGTTTTCAAGGCCGCTGCTATTCGGATAGATGGTTTTTGCAGTGTAAAGTTACAAAAAAAATTATACCATTTTTAACATTGAAAAAAAGTGATCACAAAAAAGAATGAGGAAGCCTCTGTACCTCAATCATATTGAAATAGAGAAAATAAATGAGGCACTCTTTCAAAATTATTTAGAACAATTGCCTCCCGTGGGCTATGGTCGTATATTCAAGGTGTCAATCAATGAACCGATCTCTTCAGTGATGATAGCACCCAAGAAAGATTCAGATTAGGTTGTGAATCTGTGGAGATTACCAAAGTCTTAATTCAGTATCTAAGAAAGATTCATTTCCAAAACCTTTTCCAGATGCCATTTCGGAACTTAAAAGACGTGGTGGGTAATGAGTTGCACACATTCTTGAATGGGTTTCCGGATATAACAAGATAAGTATTGCCAAAGAATAAAATAAACCTGTTTTGATAAATTTCAAAAGCTTGTATTGAAAATAAAATTACATCTACAAAACTTCTGAAAGCCAATAAAGGGCAGGGGATTAAGTTTTCAGATCATCCATGAAGCCCCAACATCACAACAAGACAAAAAGCAGAAGAAAGCCTCTCACTACACCCACCAAACTGTGTAATAAAATCTAAACTACTACAACCACAAAATAACCAAAATACTGAAGAAGATAATAGATTAAAAATTACATTTATTTTGGAATTTGGAATATGTGCATACAATCTATGCCATTTGAATTATGTGATTCCCTGGCTACATTCAAAGAACCATCTTATTCATATTCCGAGAGATGGCTACTATGTGTTTCGAAACATTCCTTCATGACAGGTGTATACATGGTATTATGGACGACCATTTGAATGAGGTCCCAAACATCAAAGGCCTTTGACAAGTTATGGTCCTATGGATGACCATTCCCAAACCTCATAGGCCTTTGACAAGTTGAAGATTATGCAGGTTAATGCATCTATACAATGTTCACCTGAACCCATGCAGCATGTTTCACCTGAACAAGTTAAGACTGGTTGATATCACCATAAACTGTAGCCGCATAACATGGTATTCTTCCGAATGGGAGAAAGAAATCAATATTCAAAAAGATGCTTAAAACTACAAGAGTGGTTGTACATTATCTTAGAAGGCAACCCACAAATTGGATCATTCATTGTACCTTCCAAGCAGCCAGTTGATCAAAGCAGAGAAAAAATACACAACTATTGAACAACAAGCACACAAATGGCATTGTCAGTACAAAGAATATGCCATTATCTAATGTGACGGTACACTAAATGCACATATTATATACAGTTTTACAAGATCTCTTCTCATCATCACTCCTAACCTAAATAGTTAAATGCTTAGGAGCACATTTGCAATCTACGAATGATAAACTTTAATAGGATATTAGAAAATATACATATGATTATTTGTTTTTAAACTTTACAGTCATTCCAACAACTTTAGAAGCTATCTAGTTCTCTTCCTCTATAGATTCGCATCTTTCAAAATTCAAAGCAATATCAGGAACAGTGCATAGATGATACATGGTATGGTGTTCTTCTCCAGACAAACTACTATGAACTAAAAATGTCCTTCCAACTAATATCTTGCCTGGGCGTTCAGCAATGGTGCTCAGCATGATTTTTCTGACATTAGAAGAATACAATGCCAGTTTTATTCTCTTGATTTAAATATATCATACTTTTGATTATTTGATCTGCAGCTTGCTTATCAAGCGGCTTACCTAAAAAAGGTATCTCCCTCAAATTAGTTGGTGGTATAATTTGACCCAATTTGGAACTGCATCTCTGGGTCCTTGAAATGGCACTTTTGGAATGCTTGCTATATCCATATTTTTTCCCTACTATATATTTTCATTTTAGTGAAAACCTTCCTTTTGTTTAAATCTATATATTTTCATTTTAGTGAAATCCTTTCTTCTGTTTAATACTACTTCGACCTAGTTTGCGACTTCATCTCCAGATCTTTGAAATGGCACTTTTGGAACAGTTGCTATATCTGTATTTTTTCTATTTAAAACCCTAGAGTTTGATATGAGTTGTAGAATATGATAATTCTAATATGGAGTTATATACTAGTGAATTACCTCTTTAATAACTAAAATCTGATATGATTTGTGTGCCTACATATACATAGTATTTTTGTATTCTTTTTCAGTCAAAATCCTCATAATAATTTTGAATTTTTTTCCATCAAAATCTACACTTGTATGTTTGCCTAAATTTTGCACTTGTATTTCTTGTGTTTTGTCAACCATATCCATTCCATGTCTTAGGTCCCTTGCAACAATTGTATCATACGCATATTATATTTATGATCAATACCCTTGCCTGATAATTGTTTGGATTGAAGAATTGATAAATTTCTATGTTTATCTAAGTTTTGCAATTGTATCTCTTATGTTTTATCAACGATATTCATTCCATGTCTTATGTCAATTGCAGCAATTGTGTCATATGCATATTATGTCTATGATTAATACTGTCACCTGAAAACCGTTTGGATTAGAGTACTAACCTTTGATGACCTCATTAGAGCAGGAGTCAAAAGCGTTGAATAAAGAGCACGATGGAAGCGGTCACTGACAGTTTGATTTTTTGCTAAAAGTTGATACAGGAGCATTAAAGCTTGCACTCCAATATTGAAATTCTTGGAATGCACCTACACGAAACAGACTTTCAGGTCAGAACTTAACAAATCACGTAAATAAACAGCAAGCTGTAAAAGTGCAAAAATTGTGTGTATTACCAATTGGAAAAGTACGGGTGTTTGCTTCTGTATGATATCATCTGCCTCATCAGTTGAAACATAAGGAAAGGCTCTATTAACACCCTGAAAATATGGATCATTTGAAACATCAATAGCTTAAAATCAATCCCCACTTAACACAGTTAATATTGTTAAATTGCTGCAAGCTATGTCACAATGAATGGCATACCCATGCAAGCAACATAAAGAATATATAAACAACTAAGAGTGAACCAAAGTCAAAAAACACGTCATTTTCTGGATAAAACATTCTCATAATATTTAATGTTTCAAGAAAATCATTAAAAATCAGAAAGCAGATTCACCCAGATGTCTTATGTTTTATCAAGAAAATACACGATTTATGGCTGATGTCAGGAACAAAGATTGACATTTAATCCCATTGGATTGTTGTGAATTTTGCTACCACTTTTAAGAGGACAAAATGAATCCCAATACTTTTCAATGAACTTATAGCACAACCGTGATATTTTTCACATAGAACAGCCTAACTTGCAACATACTTTCGGTTTCACCCAATGACATCCTTCTGCCAAAGCACAAAATATAGATAGAACATACAGCAGAAAATATGTGAACTCCCACAACAGGATACTGCTTTAAGAGAATTCCATGTAAATGAAGAGCTCATGATGAATCAACGGCCAAAATTATAGATGGATGTTGAAAATGGATACCGACTAATAGAAAAAAACTACATTACTGGCTCCTCCACCCCAGACCCCTGGATCCTGGTATTAAAAGTTTCTGATCTTGATACATCCAGGATCCTTCCTGGATACAGCCGGGATCCTGTGTGAGGACTGTGGATCCTCCCAGATACAACCTGGATCCCGGTACGAAACGTTTCTGATCCTGATACATCCAGATTTCTGCCTGGATACTGCCAGGATCCTGCAGGACTGTGGGTCCTCCCAGATACGTCCTGAAGGATCCACAGTCCTCCCACAGGATCCTGGCCATTTCCAGGCAGGACCTGGGGCCCAGGGCTTTTTTTTTTTTAAACTTTACAAAAAAGTCAAATATGGGCTTCAAAAGACAATTAAAATTAAAATAAAGTATTAGGGGAAACCATAGTCACAAGGTTCGGAAGGGCCAAAAAATGCGGAATCTGGACTTCTTGAAAAAGTTCAAAAAAAATCCAGAAAAATCCAGTTCGAAATATATATATATATGCAAAATATTTCAATCTACTAAAGAATGAACATTAATTTAACACTTGCAAAATTAAGAAATGCATGAGTTTCAAACTTGAATTACATTAAAAAATAGCAAAATATTCATAGTCCATAGTTTAGAGCCTAAACTCTATATTGATATAAAACTTAAAAGTTTCAAACATTTGCAACATCAAACCCTGTTTCAAATCAAAACTAAAACTAGCACTACCACCATCAACAAATCTGCCATCAACACTATCAATATTTTCATCAACTCCTTCAAAGGATAGATCTCCAAAATGAAGATTATCATCTTCTTTTGCAAGATTGTGCTCAAGCAATCATAAATTGTTGTGGACAAACACAAGATCTGAGAGCCTTTTGGCTCCTAGTTGGTTTCTCTTATTAGTATGGATCAAATCATGCGTGCTCCAATTTCTTTTGGATGCAGAAGCACTGGCACACTGGCTGTGGACACGCACGGCAAGCTTTTGTAACTCGGGAGTAGAAGAACCATGTCTACCACCATAAATAGGGATCCATATTACCAATGTCTTCTTGTGCTTCCTTGAGGGAAAACATGCCTTCTTGGTTATTGAATGTAGTTAGTTGTCTTCTCACCTTAGGCTTTTTATTTTCATCTTGAACCAACATGTCTATTGTTGCCAATAAATCATTCTTCACCTCCTCATCTGAATCATGATCCACCTCTATGAACATAGGATTTAAATAGCAACCTGCAGCATGTATAGGTCGATGTAACATGTTCCATCGGATGTCCACAATGTCCCAAATGCGCTAAACTTCATCACCCTCATCTACTAGTGCTTTTTTAATTTGTCCTTTTGCTTGCTCCATGCTTTCATACACAAAACTAATACAAGGTTTCATGCCATCAGGGAATCTCAACAAGTGGACAAATGGCTCAAAGACCTTAAGGGTCTTCTAGTCGCCCTCTCAAAATAAACTACCCAAGATAGTTCTCTCAATGTCCTTTGCAATGATTTCCTTAGAAAGCTTAGATTGCACCCATACTTCACTAGTCACAACTCTTCCCAATGCTGTCCTCTCCTCCACCTCCCTTTGCAAAGTGATAAAATTATATGCAAATCTTGTTTCAACCGGAGAAAGAAGTTCAAGCTTTGCATATGAGCAATACAAGCTCAAGGTCAAGTGGTAATTAAGTATAAACTTGAAAATTTGTTTCCCTTCTCTAACAACACTATTTACCCACTCTAACTTTGCAAGATCTTCAAGCAAAAGATCCAAAACATAAGTTGCACATAGAGTCCAAAACAAATGAGAAAACCTGTCCATAAGAAGCTCCCATGTTGCTTCACAATTGTTGCACTATCCGTAATACCTTGGACAACATATTCTTCTTCAAAACTAGTAGCGGATTCAATGCATTTAAAAATGAACTCTGCAGTCTTCACATCATTGCTTGTATCAATTGATTTGATAAACATAGACCCTTTAGGGCATTGAGCCAATATATTGAGGGGCATTCGCTTTGTGTCAGAGCACCCATTACTTATTACAGTGCACCATGATTTTCTCCAGTGTTTTTTTATTTTATCTAATTCGCTAGATATTGATTTCACCTCCTCTTCCAGCAGCACAGTTCTTAGGCTTTTGGAAGATGGCATTACTATTGCTTTCATATGTGGATTTCAAACGGCACTGAAAGGGATGGCATTTGCATAAAAAAAATAGCCACCAATCTATCTACTTCATGTTTTTCCTGCAGCTTCCACATGGCTTTCAAAGAAGGCTAGGAGTGGGACATTTGATGTTCACTATTGTTGGCTTCCATAGACGTTGGAAAACGCATTGAGCTAGAAAATGAGCCAAACTATGTCAAATTGCATTGAATTTTAGCCCTCTTTGAAGATTCCACTGCTGATACAACTGTCTTCAATTCATATTTGCTTCTAAATTGACTGAGAAATGGTGCATATATGGGGTTCTTTGTCGTTATTGAGCAAATCTTCACATCTGGGCCTCCAAGATAACGGTTACAAACCTTTGTTATAGTCCCCGTGATATTTGAGTCACAAAGAGTGCATTTCATATTTCTAGGATTTGCATCTCGCTGAATAATGTATTTTGCCATGATGATAGGTTGTCTTTTGTTGCCCTACAAAAGTTTTATAAACATTTTTTAATACACATTTAAAAAATTATGTAAAATTATATTTTTTAATTTAACTAAATGACATATATACAATAATATTATAAAACTATAATTATTTTGCGTACATATATAATAAAATTTAAATTTAAAAAATATTAGAAAATAAAAATATTTAAAATAAACATTATAAAATATAAATTATAATTTAAACATAAATACAATTCTATTTTATATTATATATTATAATTCTAAAATAAAATAAAATCTATTAAAAAAATCAATTTTTTTAATTTATGTTTTATAATATAAATAAATTTAAATTTAATATTACAACTTACAAGTTAATATTTTATGATAAGTTTAAATTTATATTTATTTATGATAAAATTTAATTTTATCATAAAAAAATTATATTTATATGTATATTTATGATAAACTTAAATTTATATTTATTTATTTATGAGAAACATAAAATATATTTGTATTTATGATAAACTTAAATTTATATTTATTTCTTTATGATAAACTAAAACTTTATATAATAAAGTTTAAGTTTATTATAAACAAATTAATTTAAATTTATAAAATTTAAATTTAATTTTTTTTATTTTATAAAATATAAATAAAAGAATTAAATTATTAATAGATTTTATTTAATAAAATAATTATAATTTATAACATAAATATAATGTATATATTTAAATTATAATTTATATTCTATAATACTTATTTTGATTTTTTTATTATTTTTATACTTTTTAAAAATTTAAATTTTATTATATTAAGTTTTAATTTTACTTATATTATAAAATATAATTATATAAATATATAAAATAGAAATAATAGTTCTTAAAAATATCTAAAAAATAATAATTTTTTTGAATAAAAAATATATTATAATTTAAATATATATTTTATATTAAAATTATTTTATTAAATAAAATGATAATAATGAAAATTATTTTCAGTTTATTTAATAAAATAATTTAATTATGAAATATATATTTAAATTATAAAATAATCTTTATTCAATTTTTATTTTGTTTTTAAAACTATTATTAATTTATTTCCATAGTGTTTATTTATATTATATAATATAAATAAAATTTTAAAAAAATAATAATAATAAAAACAAAACCATTTAAACCTAAAGGCTAAACTTAAATTTTTAAATTAAATGAGGGCACCTAACTCACACTCGCGTTCTGTTGGTCGTCGTGGAGTTGTCTGCCTTCGCTAAGTCAAGCTATCTGCATTCGTCGAGCCGAGTTGTCTGCGCTCGCCCCAATTGACTCCACCTGGCGTCTACCTTCTACGTTCACCCAGCCGCCTCCTCCTGGTGTCTGCCTTCTGCATTCGCCCAAGTGTTTGTGTGTTATGCTCTCCGCTAATGTTCTTCTCTTATCTCCTCGTCAATCTTCGTTGCAAGAAGAATATTGTTTGTTGTCGTTCTGTCATTCTTCAATCGACTATGATTAGCTTCTGCGGAGCAACCGCGTTTTATAACATTTTTTAGGGTTTGCGGCCTCACTTTTTAGGGTTTGCGTGAAGCGATAGGTTTTTTAAGTTTTTTTTTGGGTTTTTAACTTTTTTTTTTTAACACTAAAAAAACACCGAACCGGATTGGATTAATCTGGAACGTCAGAAAAAATCGGATCGTTCCGGATTTGGCCGAGATCCAGCGGAACCTTGTGACTATGGGGGAAGCACTAAAAGCAATTTTCACACTCATTTTATCAAAACAAAACACATTTACCTTTCCTTGCATTTTTACCTCTCATTGGACATTTGCTCTCTCATCTTCATTTTTTCAATTGCTTAGGACTAAAACTCCTTCCTTTGTTAATCCTACGCCATTACAACTAAGGACTGTGAATGAGCCACATGATGATGCATTTGACAACTGTGAATGAACCACATCATGATGCTTTTGATAAAAATATTGAAAACCAATATAAATATTTAATAGAATGCATAATGAATATGCTGATTTGTCTTTATTTTTGTCCATACATTGTAACATTTGCACTATGGACTTGTTTTATTACTAATCTAAGTTCGACCATTGAATATCATAACATTTGGCATTGAATTATCAAAATGTTTTTTGGTTATTTAACTTATTTTGTTTACCCTGTGCATATTATGTGGTTAATTTTGCGTAAAAGGCTATATTTTTTCTATTTATATATTTTTGTATCACTGTATCCAATAATGTATCCAGGGCCCCAAAAAAAATGTCGTGTCCACGTACCTGAATCCCATATCTGTATCTGTACCAGTACCAGGATTGGCTACATAGGAAAAAATCACTTTTTGATTTTGTTTAATGATCTTTTTGGAGATTTAGCTGGCCATTTGTCGCAGGCTAAAATGGCCTAAGAAGCACTGGTATTAAAGAAACTAAGTTTATGAAGTGGCAGATCTTAGCGATTCCATTTCTTGTAACGTAGGTCTTGACAATAGATCACCCATTCATGTAGAAGGCTTAATTGTTAAGGCCAAGATTAAGGCTTCTCTGCTGCACTTGGCTAAGTGTCACCGGCTGAAAAGGCCTTTGAATCACTGGTTTTCAACAAAATGTTGTGGAAAAGTGACGACCCATTGCTAATCCATTTTTTGTAACATAGGACTTTGACAATTGATCACCCACTCATGTAGAAGGCTTTGATGCTCAAGCTAACAGTAAGTCTACTATCATAACATGCAGTGAAATAATTTTATACATACTCTTCAACAACTGCTGGTTTCCATGCAACTTTAAATCAATAATACAAAACTCCATAAAGTTGAAATCAACACATACATGCATCATCATTGCAAACATATAATGTTATGAAAATGCCAACCACTTACCCATGTTTGTGACTAAGAAACTTTTTCCTATAGGCCATCCAGTATTTCAGTAACTTTTTGAACCAGTAAAATGTTTCACTACTTGTCAATTCCATTACAAGCATACAATGGCATCTTTCAATCACTTTTCCTCAATAGTTTACTGTCGATAGATTGAAAGTCACCTTGAACAACTTCAATTAGTTTGCAAGTGATAACATCATTATGTCACTTATCTCATGCAAGGATCCCACCCATTATCAATGACTCCTAATTGCAACATGATGGTATTTCCAAAAAAAAATCAATCCTTTAAATTTTTTCAAACAATCTCAAAGCCAAAAGACTCACACAAAAGTAGTTGTGCCCAACTCTGCACTACAAAAAGAAAAAAGGAAGAAATCATATTAATGTGACCAAAATGGATCAATGGGGCTCAAAAGTACAGCAAGCTACAAACGCTAGTCAGGAGTCCTAAACAGGGAACTCCGTCAACAAAAAAATTAAGTATTTAAAACTAAATCTAGAAGGTAACAGAAAATAAATAAAGGATATGCCCGAACAAGTAAACCCAAAACAAGTCTATATACAAATGCACAAATACAAAAATGTATCTGGATCAAAAGTTTAACATCAGTGGCTTGAAAGGAAGACCCTTTGTTTGAAAAATAAGACCAATTACAACCAAGAGAAGTTGGATGACAGAGAAAAATGCTCTAGTTTGCATCAAAGTCACAAGAAAAAGAAGGGACAGCATTCTCATCAATCACCAGGAAAGGGGAAATGCAAACCAACCTAAACAATCCTAAGAGGAAGCAACAGCTCCAAAATCCTAGCAGCCAGGGTCAATCATCCTCCAAAAGTAAATAAAGAGAGAAATAAATTATATCAACGTCGATGAACAACCAAAGCAGGTCAATGTGATTTAAAAGGACAAGTTGTTACAGTGTCAAATAGAAGTGTTAAAAATAACACCAAGAATTGAAAAAGTGTCTCATACTAGACTAATGAAAGAGTATAACTAGTGTGGATGAACCCAAAACAAGTTAACACTAGGCAAGTCATTAAAGATAAAGCCACATGATCCAAGAGCAACAAACCTTGTTAAAGAAAGGTCCCTCAAAGAACACGAGAAGAGAGATGCCAAAGTGAATACAAGATCTGTTGATGTCCATAGAAGAATGACTTAAGCTACAAGGTTATGGTGGACAATCCTAGGAGAAAGCTGAGTACTCCCTATAAAACCTCTCCTAACATCCATGGCCAACAAACATCTAGTGGTAGAGAAAATTAGCGGTTCATGCATGCACTCATAGCCAAGAATATGGGGGAAACTAAATAACACCAAGAATTGAAAAGGTGTCTCGTGCTAGACTAACAAAAAAGTATAACTAGAGTGGATCAACCCAAAACAAGTTAACACTAGGCAAGTCATTAAAGATAAAGCCACATGATCCAAGAGCAACAAACCATGTTAAAGAAAGGTCCCTCAAAGAACACGAGAAGAGAGATGCCAAATTAAATACAAGATCTGATGATGTCCATAGAAGAATGACTTGGGCTGCAAGGGTATGGATGGACAATCCTAGGAGAAAACTGAGTACTCCCTATAAAACATCTCCTAACATCCATGGCCAACAAACATCTAGAGGTAGAGAAAATTAGCGATGCATGCATGCAGTCATAGCCAAGAATATGGGGGAAACTAAATGGGCACCCACAGCCAGAAGCAGCTCGGCCACCACACATAATGAGAGAACACAAGGACTGGGGATCCCTACTGGTGAGAACATGAGACACATAATCTAATTGTCCTGTCTCCACTAGTATGTGAAAGTGCAATATCCAAAGAGTGCTTGACAACTCGCTAAAGGAAGTAATCATCTTGGTAGTACAAGTACCTCTCGTCCGAATACAAAAGAAAGTGGTTATGCAACCTCTTGAATCCCTATACAAGCAATGATACCCTCCATCAAAAAACAATGTAGACAATCCACCTGAAATAAGGTGCTCCTCAATCTCCACTTCTTAGAGAGAAAAAATAAGACAACTCATAATTCATATCACTTCGTTGATTATGGCAGTTTGTCTCAACACATAACTAGTGGCAATAGATCATCAAAAAGTCAATGAGAAACCAAAGGCCATGAGACCAATGATGGTGCCATCCACAATAGAAAAGAAATACTTGGCATAAAAAGTCATCTTGGTGTTGTGAGGTTGCAAGGGAAAGGTCCAAGTTACTTGAATGTGTTGTTATTTAATGCTTTCTTTGACAGCTCTACTGACCACAATCCTTCATGGCAAGGTGAGGAACTATGTCCCATTAGTATTTGAATAGAGCAAACTTGAGTATAGTGATTTTGATGAGACTGAAGAAGAGTTGGCATTAATTATCCTAATCAAAAGTCTTGCACTATAACCTAGGATCCTTTTTTATATTTTGACAATATTTCCGAGGTATCATAGCATCTAGGGACCTAATCATGTTGATTATCTATACAAGGAGGTGATAGGTGGTTGGTGATGTACTATATATTTGAAAAATATGGTGAATAATATGCCGTTGCTTATAAAGTCATCTATGTTTATGTGTATGTGTATGTTTTCTTTATTGATATTTAATGTCTCGATTCCTAAATTGGTATCAGAGCAATCAATGTCCAGCCTGTGATTTATCCTTATGGCAGTTTCTTCTTGAGAAAACAAAGGTAAAAAATTGAGTTCCAAGAGAAAAGTTCTTGAAACCAAGTGAACCAACGGCCAGTCACAACAAGTTATGCAATCCTCCAAGGAATCGCAGGAGGCCCACCCTTGAACAATGCCCAACCCTTAGTCTTTTGTATCTACTTGAAGGCAGCCACAAACTTGTATCAAAGACTGCCTGAGAAAGGGAAATGCATATTTAAAGAAGTTACAAACTTTGTATATGCATTTAGAGAAGGTTTTGAAATTTGACACAGATATGGAATACACAATAGGCCCTATTCCTAAGAAATCAACATGAACAAAAAAATGGATATTAGACTCTTTGAATCTGGGAGCCATGGCAATTCTGACAAATTAGGGCCACGCTTTTGTGGAGACCCTAGGTTCAACCGATCGCTCAATCGAGAAGCCCTAACTAGGTGGATAACCCTGCTCGGCTTAGCAACCTACAGATCTTCCCCTAAGTTTTCTTCTCGCCCTATTTGCTTTCAAGGCAACAACATTGTTCAATCTCGGCTTGCTAAGTGTGGTCTCCATCAACGTGGTCATTCTCTCTGGAGATACTTTGTCTGTCCCCATTGTTGCTCTCCTTTCCACCTTCACGCTCGTCATCGCTTTCCTCGCCCACTCTCCAGTCAACCCTCGCCCTCTCACCACTTTGTCCAACGTAGCCCACACCCACTTTTGGTTCCCTCCCACCCCAACTTTACCCTGTCAGTTTGTTCCTCGCTCATTTCACTGCACATTGATGACTCCTTGCTCTTGCTTGATGTAGCGGCTTTGGAGAAACTTCTATCATATGTAGATTTGCCAATCTTTGGCCCTTGGTGTCAGAATTGAATAAATCGGTCTTCTCATCAAGGGAAAAATACGATTTACCAGCCATCAAAAACCTCCCTAAAGGTTTTTTCACATCTCTTTCAATAAACTCTCCTACTCAAAGGTCATCAAAGAAGGGTTGTGGCTCTCAAAAATTCAAGTCCATGCATAAGACCTTGGGAAGCTTCACTTTGACCCAACCAAGAAGGCAAACCTAGTAGCTCTAGTATGGATCAAATTATATGTGTTACCTATTGTTTATTGGAAACCGGTTACTCTCAAAGGCATTGCTTCAAAAATCAATTCCTTTAATTCATTCCATGCAGGGGACCCACTTGCTACAACCTATGCTCAGCGCTGCATTCAAGTCAACGTTCCTTGCCCCCTTCCAAATCATATTCTTCTTTGTTCATCTCTAGGTGTGTGGTGTCAATCTCTTGATTTTGATAGCTTATCTTTTCATTGTTATGGATGCCATGCCATTGGACATCTTGGCAAAGATTGTTTGAGCCCCCTTCCTCTTCCAAGGTCACTTCCCCCCCCCTCCTTGGTCCCCAGCTCTTTAGTACCCATCTGTGCCTAACCCCTACCCTCCTCTTCCTCCCTCCTTGGCCCCCTTCTCCCCTGCTCCTTTCTCTTTGTCCCTTTTGGACTCTCTTCTACCTCATCCCCCTCCTCCCCAATCTCCCTTTCCTTTTGAAGTGTCATCCCCCTCCTGTGTCCTCTATGCTCTTAGAATACGTTTTCTCACCCTCAGAATCTTAGTTGTATGGTCCCTCCAAAGCCCTGATTAAGCTAGGCGTCTCTCACCACCCTAGTTTTATACTTGACTCCAATGTCAAATGCCACAATATCAAGGGAAGTAAATCCCAACTTAATCTATACAAAGAGTCCATGAAGAAGCTAGAAAGAAGATCAACAAACCATCAGTGCCTACTTATAGTGGAGGAGGAAGGGCCCTCCACTATCTCAATGAAGTGCATCACATGGAATGTTAGGGGCCTTAATGCCCGTAACAAGCAGAGGTTGGTTAAAAGACAACTTCTATTGCATCACCCCCACATTTTACTTTTACAACAAACTAAAAGGTTTGCAACAAATTTCACATCATTGGTTAAAAGGCAATGATCGCTCTGGCATGCTACAGGTTTAGATGTGGATGGGGCCTCTAGAGGCACTAGGATTGCCTGTGATAGTAGGAAATTATTAGTCTCGTGTATTCATGTTGAAAAGAACTAGATTTGTTGCGATGTCAAATCTTCTTGTGAACCAATCCATTTCTCTGCTTTCAACGTCTATGGTCCCACCCACATTCTCATCAAAAAGAAAACTTGGAAAGAAATCCAATCCTTCTTGGACTCCAACAACTCTCAAAAATCCATCTTGTTGAAGACCTCAATGCCATTCTCTCTGATCACGACAAAGTGGTGGCAGCAATAGAGTTAATCACAACTGGACCTGTCCAAATTTGTGGCTAGGGATGTTCTACTTGACCTCGTTCCTAGAAAAGGGCCTACATTCTTGGAATAACCGACAGATAGGGTTCTGCAGCATCGTTGAGCGTCTCAACCGATTCCTAGTCTCAGAAGATAAGTGAGAAGAATCCTATATTTCCAAAATTTGCATTTTAAGAGTTGCGAGCTCCGATCAGCTCCCAGTAAGCTTGGACATCTCCTCTGATTCCACTTCTCATGGATGCCCCTTTAAATTTGATATGTTGTGGCTAAAAGATAGAAACCTCTCGAAGTTGATAAAGCAATGGTGGAAATATTGTTAAGCGATTAATGGCACAAAATCTTCTACTTTCAAGTCTAAACTAAAATATATGAAAATTTTCTTAATAGATTGGAACCACACCACTTTCCATAATATATTTGTTCTCAAACAACAGTTGGAGGAGGATCTAGAAAGCATTGCCTGCTCTATCCAATCTGGTAATGCACAGAAAATTTGATACTACTAGATCTATCCAATCTAGTAATTGCAAAAAAAAAATTGATATTTCTAGAAAAAGATGTTCTTCTCGAGCTTGATGACATTTATTCAAAGGAGGAAATCTTTTGGAGGCAAAAATCCTAGAAAACTTAATTTTGAGCCAGCGACAAGAACACTAAATTCTTTCATAGATCAACAATTCACAGGTGACAAGTAAACAGGGTCAATCAAATTCACACCCAGGGCAATCTTCTCTTAGAAACTCCAGATGTTTATACATCAAGAAGCAGAGCTTTACTTTCAGCATCTTGTTTCTAATACTTCAGAGAATGTAGATCATCTTCAGGATGCTTTACTTGAATCTATTCCCACCATAGTCTCCCCTGACCAAAACAAAGCTCTCCTTGCTCCCTTCACTAATGATAAAGTTTGGTCAGCTACTTCCAGCATGAAAGGAGACAAGTCACATGGGCCGAACGGGTTCCACCAATCTTTTATCAGGTCTTCTAGGATCTCATTGGCAAAGAAGTGACTTAAGTTATCAATGAAGTGAGGTGCTCACATGAAATTATTAAGGAAATCAACTGCACCTACATTGCTCTTATCCCAAAATCGAATAAATATTTCTTCTTTTGCGAACTACCGTCCAATCTCCTTACGTTAACACTTTGTACAAAATTATTGGAAAAATGATCTATGAAAGACTCAAGAAACTCCTCCCTCTTTTGATCTCATCAGAACAAGCAGGGTTCGTTGAAGGGAGGGAAATTCTTGACGGAGCTGTTTTGGCCCATGAATCTGATCACTCTCCCCTGATCTCAAAGGTGAAAGGCATGATGGGAAAACTTGATATCAAAAAAGCCTTTGACAATGTAAAGTGGGACTTTCTTTTCAAAGTTCTTAGGTGCTTTGGTTCCTCAGAAGAATGGTGCACTCATTCATAACTGCATTTCAACAGCATAATGTGATCCGCTCTCCCTCCTTTTTCTATTCTTCTTACAAAAACGTTAAGTAGAACTATTAAAGAGGAGGCCCAAACAAGGAAAATACTCGAGGTCAAAATCTCTAAAGGAATTTAAGCCCGATTACTCGCCATCTATTTGCAGACAACACCCTTTTCTTGGAATAGGCTTGTTCTAGGAAGGTTGGAGCTTTCAAGAATATCCTCAATGCATACTCTCTCATTGAGTCAGCACATGAATAAACCAAATCAAATATACTTTTTTTCAACACCTCCCTGAGATTATAAATTAAGTTGGCAACCAGATGGGTATTTTCAGTTGGAAGACTCCCAAGCAGGTACCTCGGAATCCCTTTCTTTCAAGGGACAGGTAACAAGGATCTATGGAAACAAGTTCTAGCAAAGATAGATGCTAGAATTGCATCCTGGAAAGGGAGATGGCTGTCTCTGGCAAGCAGAATCACACTACTCAGATCAGTTTTATAAGCTCTCCCAACTTACACAATGTCTCTTCTCAAGATGCCTGTGAATGTATGTAAAACTATGAATCAGAAAATGAGGAATTTCCTTTGGCAAGGAATTTCCTTTGGCAAGAAGCCTCGCAGGAACGTTGAATTCCTCTCATGAGCTGGAGCAAGGTGTGCTCATGAGCTGGAGCAAGGTGTGCACACCTAAGCAAGGGAGAGGAGCAGCGCTCATTGATCCACATCACCATAATACAGCCCTACGAGCCAAACTACTCTAGAGAGCATTTAATTGTGTTGAACATCTTTGAAGCCACATTCTGAGAAACAAATTATGTGGTTCCATGGATCCCAACAAGAATTTCACAATGGAAATCCTCCCCAAAGGATCCCACATATGGAACTTCCCGTCTTGTCATCCAATTCTCATAGATAATCTCACGTGGGATATAGGCAATGGAGATTCAGTTATATTCTGAAAAGAATCTTGGAGGAGTAATCCAGCACTTGGAACAAGACAAGACTTTCAAGATATTAAACAATAAGCTAAAGATCAATGGGGAAATTCTCTCTGGTTACTTAAAGAAGAATAATGCCCACCCCTTAACAAACTGGTCCTAGAAGGACTCATTCTCACGAAGAGGCCCCGCAAATCAAGTAAGGATAATGGACAACCTCAACAACGGCTTCAAAATCTTCCCCATAGAGCAACCATACGCTTTGATATAGGTTCCTTCTACCAGTGGATCTTACTTGGTCAAAGAAGGATATAAATATCTGACTAACAAGGCCTCCACTATGGATTGGAACTAGCCAAGTAAGTAAATCTGGTCCAATTGGATCCTTCCTAAAGCCGGTGCCTTCTCTTGGTTGGCACTGCAACATAAAATCCTCACCTATGACAAATTACAAAAAAGAGGATTATATGGCCCAAAACGATGCATTTTATTCAAATCAACTCTTAAATCCGCAAAGCATTTATTTTTAAATTGCCCAAGGAATTGAAGAGTTTGGTTTTGGTTTCTCGAGAAATTCTCCCTTAAATGGGTCATTCCCCCCACATTACAAATTCTTGGCCACATCCTTCCTCCTCAATTCTACTTCCACTGTGGTTTGAAACCCCGGTAATGATAATTTGGAACCTCCGACTAGAAAGGAACCAAAGAATTTTCTAAAGCAAAGTCCTGCCCTAGCAAACTTTCACACTTCGTCTTGAAGCGAATATCTTCGAAGGGGTTTCTTCTTAACCCCGCATAACGAAGTATTGGCCAGCAAATCTCTTCTCCTTGGGAAATGGCCCTTCATCTCTCTACCCCTCGTTCATGGGGTGCGAGTAAGAAAGAATTCTCGTCAAGACATCAAATGGAATCCCCCAACCCAAGTTGGGTCAAGCTCGATTTCCATGGTGCCTCAAAAGGAAACCATGGGCGAGTTGGGGCTAGTTGTGTTCTTCAAGACCACAAAGACATGTTTTTAGCAGCGTCTTCAACAACTCTCTGAATCTACCAATAACCAAGCTAAATGTTCAACTCTAGCTATCAAAGTGCAGTGGATTATGCTCGTGGAATCTCAAAATTAGAATTTGAAGGAGACTCCCAATTAGTCACTGCCGCTCTAAATAGAGGTTTGATGTAAAAGTGGAAGCTAGAGCCTCTATTAAGGCATGCATTTTCTCTCCTTAAAGAGTTCCCCAAAACCAAAATTTCTCGTTGTTGCAAACAAGCCAATGGTTCTACTGATCACTTAGCCAATCTAGGAGTCAAATTGGATATGTTTAGTCTCATTGAGAGATATCAAATTGCAGATTTTGAAGGACTACGGGAGTTTATATTTTGGGATGGGTAATCACCTTGTGATGTCTCCATTTCCACATCATGATTAAACAGTGATTGAAGACCTTTAGTCTATTTCCCCATAGACTAAAGGAGCCCTTTTTGGGGAATGTTATTTTATTAGTTATTTATTAATTGTCGAGATAGTGATTTTTATCATAAGGCAATTATTATTTGATTAATAAAATATTTAAAAAGTGGTTTTTACCACTAAAGTGCTTATATGAATTAATTATTAATTTATTTGCCTTAATGTAATTTTAATTACTGCTTTTAATTAAGACAACTAATTAATATATTATTCAAAAATGAGATGTCAGCATGGGAGCTAAAGCAAGAAAAAAGAAAGGTGTTTTATCTTCTCAAAGTGGTTCACCCTCATTGGAAGTTATAAATACATGGTGAAGGCTACAATGAAAGATATGTTGAATTATGATAAGATTGTTTTTCATGCTTGAAGAAAACTATTGGGATGCATGCCCAATAGAGGTTCGCTACCGTTGATTGATCAATCTAAAAAAGTGTCTTTTAACACCACCTTTTGCTAAAGGAGATTTTGTTCTTGCCCTAAGGAGTGAGGTGAATTGCTTTGGAGGGTTTGTGTTGATTTTTGTGAGGGTTTCGTGGTCTTTTCCTTGCATGATAAGCTTGCTAATTAATTATACTACATTTGCAAGTGGAGTGAACCACTTGGGGAGCTTGGATCTAAGGTTTAAAGAGTTCATTTGATCTACAATTTGCAAATTAAATATTATGATTTTATTTGTTAATTTTCTGATTATTGAAGTGAAGTTTTGGCCAAATTTGTAAAGGGTTTGAAAGAGAAAATTAAATAATATTTTACAAAATTATTATTTAATTATTTGACAAGGTTTTGAAGGTTTTTCCACTTGCAGAAGGCAAGACTTCATTCAATAATTTTCTGCTATTTTTCCTTGCATTTGGGAAGTGGAGTGATTGGCTTGGAGAGGCTAATTTAGCGATTTCTATGCCCAAAATAGGTCGCTGTAATTTCTTGGTATTTTTCGGAGATTCGTGGCTATTTTTGAAAGGGGTTTGAAGAGGAAAATCACTCAGAACAGCAGCTGTAAATTTTGATAATTAATCAGAATTTTTTGCCATCAAAAAGTGGCGTTGGAGCTTCAGAAATTGGGTAAAAAGGTACTTGTTTCGTGCAAATTAAATTCTGAATTTTTCTTACAATTTTCAAGTTATTTTGGAACAAGTTATTGGCTGGAATTTACCTATAAAGCCCTATTATTTTGACACCTACGGTTTCTAGGGCTTATTAAGAGTTTTTGTGAACTTATTTTGCAATCTAGGGTTTGCTGATTGCATTTTCAGGTTTGTTTATTTTAGGGGAAACCCCCTTTGCATAAAATCGTCCCATTTGGAGACATTACACACCTCCCCATCATTATTCTTTGGGCTTTCCAAGTGTCTCACCTCCAACTTTTGTCCATTCCACCTCCAAAATTTATCGTTCACATGTTTCTAAGCTCACCTCACTTGCCACCATTCAAATCATGCTACTCTCCATCCATTTTTCATCGGCTCCATCTCTCCCCCCTGCTCTCCTTTGTGTCTTGGCTTCCCTTTCCTCACACAACCCTGCAATGGCACAACTCAATCATTCCTTTCTCGTACTCCAATCACCCTCAAAGATATTTGAAGCTGCTTCAATTGTGATGATTTGCTAGTTCAGCTAATATGATTTGTTTTATCGGTCTCTAGTATTACAGCTAGCCCACCCTTTTTAGCTGAAGGGTTATGTGATGACATTATATCAGTTTTGGCACTGGTCATGCCTGTTTTCCCCACAATCCAGTTCATTATGAAGCAAGTTTTCCCTACTAAAAACCCATACAAAGTTGAAGTTCTAAAGCAGATATTGCATTTGTATCGTCCCTCTAACATTGATCACACCATTATGCCAAGTTCAACTAAGTGGACACGAGAGAATTTGGAGAGCAGTTTGAACTACAGGGTTAAACTGAAGAAAGTAACAATGCGAAGCAGGAAGGGTCATCTACCCAACGAATCCCGGACATGATAAAAGTCTTGGAATCCAAATTGAGCAAATGGTTTGGTGCAGAACACCATCAGCCCAATGCGAGGAAGAAGGGCAGGCTGGCTAAACACTTAACACCTCCACAGCTGCTAGAGAACAAACGAAGCATGGACTCCAAATGCAACAGGAAAACAAAACCAATGGCTCAATATGACGGAAAATATTGGATGACCGAGCATCAGGCCACCTGCCAGTTATGCCTTCAATTTAGAATAAATTGCAGGACCTGCTTTTCCTTTGAATCAGAGTATCTCCAAATTCAATATGCAAGCTTCCTTCGCTCAAGAGGTCAGTTGGGTCATGGCCTCTCGTGACTCTCCCATGGATTTTTATCAAAAGAATGATGGACTTCTCAGACCGATACTCAAAGGAAAAAGAAATTTAACAATATTGCAAACATCATTTTTGTCTGATGTAGTATCTAATCATACTTCTTCCTCTTCTTCAATCTCCAGTCCTTCTTCCATTCCCCTTTCTTTTTTCTTCTATATTGATAACCTAAGTAGCCTTATTTTCAGAAAGGCTGAGAACCCCAATAGAACCCTCTTTAATCTATCCCAAAAAAAAACTATATGAACAAAGATGTTTTGATTTTCTATTTTCCATGTCTGTTTTCAGTCAAGTTCAATTCTGTATCAGGCATCTGAATGCCAAGAAATCAGATTGAAATAACCATTTTTGACTTTCTGAAGTGAAGTCATTTTGTGAAAGAATTTCGATGAAGCATATTCCGAAACAAACATTTTTATGGTGATTTGGCAACTGTTTGTATGTAGTCAATTTTCCCACAGAAATTGATTTATTAAGATTGAGACATTTGTATTCTTCACATTCAGATTGAATCAAGCCACAGTCATCAAGTCGGCAGATAATCATGATATTCTTGAGCAGAGATTTAGACTTCTTTGGTTGGTACTCTCTATTTTCTCTGTTTATGCAAAGCATCACTCAGAAGTGAATCAATTCAGAATCTTGCAATCATTTCGGAGTTATTTTAAGATTTTTTTAATCATTGACAATATATTCCCAGAGATCATCAGCAACCTTGGTTAAAACTTTTCAGATTTGTAGCCTAAAACATTTGTCTGACCGGATGGCATTTAATTTTTCAGTTTTTAAAAACATTCAAAGCTTCATTGTATAGACTTGCGTACATCTCTCAAAAAGTGTCGATTGCAAGAATTTGATTTGATTAAAAGCACCACATACAATAGTAACAAACCCCATTTGAAAGACTTTCAATGGAAAAGAATAGCATTGGAATTACCAATCTCATGAAGAATTTGGGAACCTGGATGATGCAGATAAAACAAAAAATGTCACTTTCAAGATTCATGTCTGAATAAAAGCGCCACAGACAATAATAATAAACCACACTTGAAAGACGTTCAATGGAAAACAAAGGCATTGGAATTGTCAATCTAATGAAAAATTAAGTCTCTTGAATGGCGTAGATCCAAAAAAGTGTCAATTGAAAGATTCTGATCTGATTAAAAGCGCTACAAACAATAGTAACAAAGGCATTAGAGTTGTCAATTTCATGAAGAATTTTGGAGCCTGGATGATACATATTAATAAAGAACCCAAAACTGATTTGGAATTCATTGCAGACTTCTAAGAATCAGTAATTCCTATAGAATTTGCTCCATCAAAGATTTGACAAGAAGAGAAACTAACCAACCTTCAAACATCTTCCATGGCTAGTCAGACACAGCAGTTGCAGACCCTTATACCGAATGTAAAGAAAAGCCCTTGCCAAGATAGATTTTCGCCAAAGTAGTGCCATTTGAAAACACAACAGGTATGAGTTTTTCCTATGATACCGGGTCCTTCACTCCAAGAGGCTGGCCCCAGTATGGCACGTACTAGGTACCGATCCCAAGTTCAGTATGCCCTCCAGTACGGCCCAGGTACACCCCACCGGTTCAGATACATCTAAGTCCATCCAAGGAAATCATAGTCACAAGGTTCGGCCAAAGCTCGGCCAAATCCGATCCGGTTTGGTAATTTTTTCATATAAAAAAATACCCTAAAAAAAACTCGCCACACGAACCCTAAAAAGCTTGACGCGAGCAGATGCAAACAGTTTCAATCACAATCAATGAGTAGCTTAAATCTTTTGGCATGGCAAGAGATCGACGCAAGGAGATAAGAGTCACAGTCAGCGAGGAGATAACAGTCACAATCGACGAGGAGACAACCATCACGCATCACAGTCGATCGACGGTAGAGAAGAATGACAACAAACACAATATTCTTCCTACAGTATTCTCTTACGACGGCGAATGGTGGTCGACGAACGGGCCACAACAAGGCAGAGAAAGGTAAGTTACGTTTGATTATAATTTTGTTTGGTTTTTTTATTGGTTTTTTGAAATGTTAATTAGGTTTGGTTGTTTAGGACCTTAGGTTTATTTAATAGCTTTCCGTTTAGCTATTTAGTTTAGATTAAGCGTTTATTTTACTTTTTAATTATAATTTATAATATCATATTATGTTAGATTATATCATATTATATTATGTTTAAATTTATTTATATATTATAAAATATAAATAAAGTTTAAGTTTTATTCTATTTTTTAATTGTAATTTATAGTATAAAATATAATTTTATTTACATTTAAACTACAATTTATAATGTTTACTTTAAATATTTAGTTTTTTAATTTTTATTTTAAATTTAAATTTTATTATATATTGCAAATAAGTTATTTGCATAATAAATTAACAAATCAAATTTTAAAAATAAATATATAAATTAAAAATGTTTAAAATAGATAATAATATTATGATATATTTTTATTATTTTTTATAGTTTTATAATTATATTTTATACAGGGTATTTAAAATTAAAAAATTTAATATTATGATATAATTTCTATTATTTTTTGAAGTTTTATTATTTTATTTTCTATATGTTATTTAAAATTAAATTTAATAGTATTATGATATGTTTTAAATTTTTATTATTTTTATAGTTATATAATTTTATTGTATATACGTTGAAACTCTTATGCATTTCTGAATTTTGCAAGTGTTAAATTAATGTTCATTCTTTAGTAGTAGATTGAATGAAGAACCCGAAATGGCCTTGAAGAATTCTTTCAGAAGAATTCTTTCGGAAAAATTGGCAAAGACAATTCTTGTGGAAATATTGGCATCAACAAATCTTTCGGACAAAAAAGCCCACAGAAATTGTTCCGAAGGGCATGTAGACACCTGCAAGAAAGCCGTAGGGTAAGTGGACCGTTTAGAAAAAACAAAGGGTACATTCAAGAAAGTCCGAAGGGTATGTGGACCTTTTCAGAAAAGCTGAAGGGTGGTTTGCACAAAGGCCGAAGGGTAGGTAGACCGTTCAAAAAAGCAGAAGGGCACTTATCAAAAAGTTTGAAGGGAAAGTGAACTGTTCAGAAAAGCCAAAGGGTAGTCCACAGAAAGTCTGAAGGGCAAGTGGACCATTCAAGAAAGCCAAAGGGCACTTCTCAAGAAGTCTGAAGGGCAAGTAGACCATTTAGAGAAACCAAAGGGTAGTCCGCAGAACGTCCGAAGGGCAAGTGGACCATTCAAAAAAGCCAAAGGGCACTTCTCGAGAAGTCTGAAGGGAATTGTACCGTTCAAGAAAGCCTAAGGGTAGTCTATAGAAAAGCCTAAGGGCATAAGGACATTTCCAAGGATTCTGCAGGACAATTTGTCGAGAAAATTGTCCTGAAGAATTTCGTTGAGAAAATTGTCCCAAAGGATTTCTTCGGAGAAATTGTCCCGAAGAAATAAGTCGGGAAAATTGTCCCGAAGAATTAAGTCGGGAAAATAGCCCGAAGAGAAAAGTCCCGAGGAAAATAACCTGGACAAAAAGTCCGCATAAATTGTCCCAAAGGGAACACGTTAAAGTTCGAGCAAGTCTGAAGAGATCAACGAAGAGGAAGCATCTCAAAGACGCCGAAAGAAGCGAGATGAAATCAACATGTCGAAGGTTAATGATCTAGTCTACATAAAGAGCAAGCATCTTTGATGACCCAATGACACACGCAAGTCAGAATTAAGAAGATCCAATGGAGCGAGTGAATCCAAAGCCTTAAAGGTGCTCGAAGGTTAATGCACAATGGCAAAGTTAAAGATTGAGCATATTCGAATAAATCGAAAAGAGCGAAAGCAACCCTGATATATAGGAAGTAGCGAGATGCAAAGAGGAGCTCGAATATAGGAAGAAATCAAAGGCCCGCATTTAATAAATTCTCAACAAACAATTAAAGGAACAAACAAAACCTGTAAATGATTACACAGAGCTCGAGATTGATCGATCCAACCAATCAATCATCGATTAAGGGGGTTGTGCATTTAAGAGATAAATCTCGCAGCTGCCAAACATAGTAAAGAGACCAGAGCATTACGACGTGATGCATGAACCAAGACACGAAAAGGAAATGGTGCAGTTATGACCAAAATCCTGTAGTTGTCAAAGATAGAAACGAGAATAGACAATTGTTGTATGATGCAAGAACCAAGACACAGGAAAATGCAAAAGTCAAATACGCATTAAAGGAGAATCCAAAACTGAAACTAGTTAAGTGCAAATAGAATGTGAATGCAATAAGTGAGTCGAGAAACCCTAATGAATCCTTGTATAAACACGACTCTTAACATATCATAAATGTGCTACTGCTATTGCATTTTCAAGTGAGAAAAAGGGTTGTCAATAAAAATAAATATGCAGACAGAGTAAAACATAAAGAAGGGGAATGAAGTGTATCTGAACAAAGCATACCCAGATGTATGCAAATACAGAGTGAAAGACATATGTAGACAAAGATTAAGCAAGTAGGGAGATAGAGCACACAGATAATGAGAAAAAGGTGAGCAGTTACAGATTAGACTTGTAACAAAAAACATTGAACTGGATTCACTTGTGAATCTATCTTGTACACTGGAGTTGTAGCTCCAGAGTTTAGGTAGGTTGGTGCCTACATACAAACTGGGTTGGTGCTCAATAAGGAGACTGGTGTCTCCTAAGAATTGGTGTCCTTGAATGTAACCAGTGAGGTTTCCCAGTAAGGCATTTTATTGTGAGGCTGGATTAGAACAGTAGATTCTAGAAGTTGATTCTCACTGTGGTTTTTTCCTTTGGGTTTTCCACGTAAAAATCTGATGTTATGTGCTTTTGTGTGTATGTGTGATTTTTGCATTTGTTCTTTGATTTGCACATGAATTTACATCCTCTGTAAAAGGTTTTAAACGGACTAGTTTTAGCTCATCTACTGATTCACCCCCCTCTCAATAGATAGTTGTGTTCAACACCTTGAGCACTCACAACTACCATACATTAACAAACAGTTTTACTGCTTTGATATGCCATGGCCATCACTCAAACATTTTATAACAAGATTATTAAATGTCAAAATGATTATTAAACATTTTATTCTACAATTTGACTATTTATTTCTGCACCTAATTTCCAACATTTTTGTTTTATTTTTTTTAATGGTCATTTGGAAAAAAAATTCTAGTTAATAATATTAATTATTTAGCATGAATGTTAAATGCAATTTATACCGTAACCATGTAACGGTTGTGTTCATCGCAAGTCAAATTCAAATGATAATTAACACTAAATTCAAATGCACGAAAATCGTGTCGTTAAATCTTAAACCCTGACACAATCATTAGTATGCCAGGGAATCCAAAGATATATTTTTTTATTTATATATTGTTTTTCATAAAATTTTAAAATTCCATGGGAGATGTCACTATTTTTGAGATGTCAATTTGTCATCACTGTTCATGAGGTTTCAGGGTTATCTTTAGTTGTAAAATGATGTTTTACCAGCTATATTTTATAGATTTTTTGTACGGATGTACCTAGGAAAAAAGTCGTTATACCAGCGTATCCATACCTTGTATCAGTATCCATCCCAGTACCAAGATCGACTACTTAGATTTTTTCTTTATGGCCATTGCAAATTCTGGGTTTTTTCTAATGCAGCTTCAAAACGAGCTCTAAAATAGAGGCATTTTTCAATTATCTGGAAATAAAACACAAGATTATGAAGCAAGTTTATGGAAAATTTAAGCTTGGTGATACTCATAAAGGGGGGAATAAAGTGAAAAGGCACTTTATATTTCTATAGGGATTCCAAAGAAATAAAGGGTTGAAAAGTTATGCAAAATTTAAAATTTTAGAATTTTTTTGATGAATAGGGATTTGAAAATCTACGATAAGGAGTAAAGGGAAATTAAATGAATTGATAAGGTGGATGAAAGTTAATTGTTTCATACTTATTTGTAAAGGAGCAAGAAAAGTAATTTGGTGCATATTTTTGTCCATATGTAGTAGGTTAAATTTTGATGACATAAAGGTGTAATGGTGTTATAAGGTTTTATAAAAAGTCTTTAGTAAAAGTGTTGACATAAATTATCCTATCTCGAGCTCTTGATTAGGGGTGGTTTATTAGTCTTTTAAGGTTGATGTTTTAAGGACCCACTTGTCACATTGTTTACGACTTTATCACTTGTACTATTTTGACTAGTTAGAAGACACAGTAAATTGCCTTAAGCAATCCCTGCCACATCTACTCTGGTCAATTTTTTATGTTTTTTCTTAGACATGAACAATTACAATAGAATTGCTTCCTTGAAGATTTGGGATACTTGCAGCTCTATATCACGAGCATTGAGTATTTTGCAAAACAAAACTTTATGGGACACAAGTAAGAGCAGATTCTATCCTTCAGGGTCGCATACCCTGTAAGGTCTTAACATTTCTAGATATGTTTCCAAAAAAGGACTTGTAAGATCAATCTGAATCATGTAGAGGCCAGAATCATACACACTAATTTACTTAGTGTAGGGACTATGGCATTGACAAAAATGTCCCAGAACCAATTCATCGTAAACCATTTGAAGAGATGAATCTGAACAGAAATAGGAGTCGATTAATATATTAATACTGATTTTGTCTTTTGTGTTCATGATTATTCAAAACATCTAGAGGTTGTTATTGGTGGATACATTCATGATTCAAGGTGTTGTAGATAGAGTTTTTCAGGTTGATGAATCTCATATTGGGGATAAGTCCAGCATTCTAGATAGAGTGGACACACTGAGACTTGGTAACTAAACCTACCCCTATGTCTTTCATGTGGTAATACCAATCATACATCTAAAAGTTCTCATTTGACCTCCACCCATGTCTTCCTTGTGGGAAGACCAATGACTCATCTCATAGGTGTCATTGGATTAAGTTGCAAGTATGCGTCTTTTGTCATTCATGTGTGTCATTACTCTCTATGTCTATTTGTGTCAGTTCTTTGTATAGTTCGTATATGTTCCTAGCACCAAAAAAGAAAGACTACAGATGAGTACATTTTTTATTCACGTTTGTTCCTCACAAATCTCACGAATCTATTTGTGTTTGCATATCATACATTTGTTCATGTTTTCTTCCCCTTGTATATTCTCTTCAAGCATCCTCTCCCCCTCAACCCTCATCTATATTCACGTCCTTTCCCTTCACACACACTTTCCCTCCAAACCCTGGACATAAGAAACAATTTGTGGGAAGTTGTAGTTTTCTCTACGTCTAGGTCTCGTGTCTCTACATTTACATCTGATCTCATCTAGATCTCATGTTTTTGTGTCTATTCTCGTCTTTTGTGCTCTGTTGTTCCTTGATTTGTTTTCATTCTTTACATATCTTGCATCTTTTCACGTTGCTACGTTCATCTAATCATGTTTTCTTCTAACGTGTTTTCCCTGTTTTTCTCACATTTGTTTCTATCCCTCTAGTCGTGTTCTGAGTGATATGTTTTAGGGCATGGATTTATAACCCAATCTTGTGCTTTCAAGTTACCTACAGGTTTATACAACGAACAAAATGGAATTGCTTCTAACACAGGGATTTAAAACTCCCCACCATCACAAGGTGTTGACCCCAATATTTAAATACGTTAGCATTTGCAGTCGGATATCTGGAATTGAAGCTTAGGTTCGAAACTCTAAGATCTTTTGTCGTTCCAGACAATTACAGAAGAAAGATGATATTATTGTTGATTTGCAAGCCAGAATCACTAAGCTCGAACAAACCCAAGCCACCAATCCAGTTGTGGAAATGGTTGTCCAAGCAAAATTTGAAGAAAAGGCACATCAAACCAATGCACTCAACCTCCATGTTCGTGGCCTCCCTAAACCATGTTGTTTCTAAACAATTTTTGAGAAGGGAAGAGAGAATTTTGGCCTGCAGGACCAAAATAGTTCATATGTTGTTCCCAAAATCTGTCACTCATTTTTGGGACAACATATGAACTATTTTGGTCCTGCAGGCCAAAATTCTCTCTTCCCTTCTCAAAAATTGTTCTGAGTATTCAAATTCTTCATTATTCAAGCTTTTTCAGTTAAGGGACTCGCAGGTTCAACAACTTCAACAGGCGAGCTCTCACAAAGGAATAAGTTTCCAACACTTAGGCAATTTCAAGGTTGGTTCAACGCCGAGGTTCAACCAAAAGGTCCATCAGCAAGCTTCAAACAAAGGATTGAACCATTGGACCATTGAACCATTGAACCCCACTTCCAAAGGTTCAATGGTTCAACGGGTTCAAAGGTTCAACGACGTCGGCAGACTCAAAGAGTTAAGCATTTCGGCAAAAGTTCAAAGTTCAGCCGCTTCGTCAAGTTCAACGGCTTCGAAAGACTTAGAAGAAAAGAAGAAAGATTGAACCCATTGAACCGTTGAACCTTGAACCAAAATGGTTCAAAGGTTCAAGGTTCAACGAGTTCAAACGAATGGTTCAAAACAATTGGTTCAAGTGATCAATTGAATGAGCGGAACACAGTATTGAACCGTTGAACCAAAGTTGGTTCAAACGGTCGGTTCAATCGATTTGTTCAAAGAAGTCCCCCAGAGCCCAAAGGGCAAGTGCCCTTGCGGAGGGCAGTGAACAAAAGGGAACAAAAAAATACCTTTCGGAAAGATTTTCCGCGGCGAAATTTTACAAGTGAAATCCTTCGGACAAATTGTCCAAAGGAATTCCTTCGGACTTTCTGTCCGAAGGAATGTTCAAAGGCCCGACGGAAAGCGGCAAAAACAAAGGAAAGATTTTCTTCGGACAAAATGTCCGAAGGAATGAAGGCCGCCCGAAGGACCCCGAAGGGCAGGTACCCTTGCGGGGGGGCTCTCGACGACCAGGAAATGGACCTTTCTCAAGGCCCGAAGGGACACCTTCCCTTTGGGGGGTTCCAAAGATATAAAGCCGAAAGAATGATCAATGGCCCGCAACCCTGTTTCTACGGACTCTGCAGGCTGATTTCTATGGACTCCGCAGGCTGATTTCTACGGACTCCGCACGCTGATTTCTACGGACTCCGCACGCTGTTTCTACGGACTCCGCACGCTGATTACTACGGACTCCACACGTTGATTTCTACAAACTCCGCAGGCTTGATTTTACAGACTCCGCAGGCTGCTTTCTACAGACTCCGCATGATTTGAAGGCCGCCCGAAGGACCTCGAAGGGCAAGTACCCTTGCGGGGGGCTCTCGGCGACCAGGAAATGGACCTTTCTCAAGGCCTGAAGGGGCACCTTCCCTTCGGGAGGTTCCAAAGATATAAAGCCAAAGGAATTTCAAAGCTTCGAAAGACTCAGAGAAAACAAAGGCTTCTAAGAAAGAGGTGAACCGTTGAACCTTGAACCAAAATGGTTCAACGGGTTCAACGGTTCAATGAAAGCTCCGAGCAAAGGGAAGAGGAAGATTCCAGAGACCAGTTCAAAGAGATGGTTCAAGCGAATGAACCAAGAAAGCGAATGAACCAGGAAAGCGAATGAACCAAGAAAGCGAATGAACCAAAGAAGTGACGGAACCAAGGGGCCGAGAAGGCCGCCCGAACCGTTGAACCAATGAACTTTCAAAGCTTCAAAAGTTCATGGTTCAAAATGGTTCAAGCGACCAGCGACCAATGACGTCCCCGCAAACGTCAAATTCAGGTTAATGAAATATCCATTGATTTTCAAATGTGGCACGGACCCTGAAAACAAACTCAGCGACCAGCTGAAAAGGGAGTCAAAAGAGCCAGCAGAAAGGGAAAAGATAGCCCTAGAGCTCAAATTGCAACAGGAAAGAGGGAAAGACCAGAAATATTTGCGTAGGAGTTATTTCCAGTAAGTGGAACAGTCCACCAAGTAGACATCTGAGCTCACAAGCATTAAAAGGTGCGTCCTGTTTTTCTTCCTTGACAGGAAAGCGAGGGGACAGTTGCGTACCTATTGGGAGAAAGATCAGACGACCCATGCAGAAGAGAAGATATTTTGAGATGAATTGACACGCCACAGTTAAAGCAGATGCCCTGTTCCAGCATGGCCCCTTGACAAAACTAAAAATGCATTCAAGGCATTGAATGCAGCATGGGTCGTTCTATGAAACAAAGCGCCAAGTCTTTCTGGGCTGCTATATATTGTAAATCTCTTCTTTTATGCAAGGGAGATCTTTTGGGTTATAAAAGCAAAACTTTGCCAAAATTGAGAGGCGATCACTAAGACTTTGAGCTCAAATTGTTAATCATATTTCTTTGTTTGAATGAGAAAGCAAGTTACTTTCGGACTTTGTGTTGTAATAGCTTGTCATTTAGGAGATTGTTCTTATGTCTGTTTTCTGAATGCGTTCTTGTCCATTTAATGAAATAAGTAGAATTAGTAGAAGTAATCAAGGTGTCCTGAAGCCAACTGTGGGAAGACTTTGTGCTACCACAATTGTCTTTAGTGTGTATGTTTTCAGTTTATTTCTGTGTAAAGGATCTTGGGACGACTTTGTGCCCCCATTATCCTTTGTATTACACTTTTGGGCAGTTGAGGTGGAGACTTTGTGCTACACCTTTTTCTGCTGGTTACTACGCCCCCTGTTACCAGTTACTTGTTACCTATCAGAAAGAACTCCTGCTGTTTGCTGCAAGACCACTTCTGAAAGAAGAGAAGTGCCTTCAGTGTTTTCATCTGTATTTCTCCTTTGTTTGTGAACATCATCTCTGAAAGAAGAGAGATGGATGGTGTTGTCCTACCCCTGAATGTTATTTTCTGCATATATATATAGTATATAGCTCCTCATAGTTACAGGGAACCTCCCCTTGATGAAAGGAGAGATTTGTCCCCATTTGATGTGGTAAACCTGCACACTTGGCCGACCAATCTCCTTATGCTGTGGTTGAAACTACCTATTTTGTTCATCAGTTAGCTGGTGACAAAATATTCACCCAACAAACCAGTTGATCCCTTACAGGCAGGTCACACATTCTTGCGTGAATCTTTGGACTTGAAAAATATCACCCTTAACAAAGTTTAGACTCTATCAAACAACACCCTTGTTCCCCAGTTCCGAATTGCAAAAGAGTGTTTGCAAGCTCTTCAAGCAAAAAATACTATTTTCCCTCCCACAATAAATCTATGTAGATGTTGATATCACATGACTCTAGGTGGAAGAGCTTTGGAAAGCTCGTAGTTAGGTTGTAGGTGCTTGGAAGGAAAATAAGTGGCTTGTTATCAGAAACTATAGGGCTGTCATTCATGATTCTCCCCCTCATAGGTAATCACGCCCTAGACCATCAACGTGACAATGATCTATAGCCTCGATGGGTGGTGGTGACATCTCCATTGCTTCTTGGAATTGCAGTGGTGCTTTATAGTCTTCTCTAGGTACCTTCCACAATGTTATTACTTCCTGGGATCTCATCTTCCTCATTGAGACCCATGAGAGCCTTGAACGAGCCCTACCTCCAGACACAAGGTACTCATATATTTTGGCTTCTCGTTGTGAGACCCACAGATTAGGGGGTGTTTGTGGCTCAGGTGGTATGGCTTCCCTCATTAGGAATAGCCTCAGGTCTAGAGTTTCACTTGTGGCTTCTGATGTCCACTCTAAATACATATGGCTATAGATTCAGAGGGGTCCGCCCTTTTTAGGAGATCTTTTCATAATTGTATGCTACTTCCCCCCGCCACATCTTTGTTTTCCATTTGAGTTGATTGGGACCCATTCTTTGACATCTAACTTTAGGTCTCTCGGTACTCCAATATTGGTGATATTTGTCTTTTGCACGAATTTAATGCGCTTACAAGGAACCTTCAAATTCTTATTCATGACCTTGCACAAGATGAGTTATGTCTTCATGAGTTGGACCTATAGGACTTCGGGTTACAGAGAACCTTTGCTGATAAGAATTCTATGGTTACAGCCTATAGGAGACACCTCTTCCAGTTGGGTGAATCTCAGAGCCTCCACATTCTCAACAAGCTTCCTCACTTCCCCAACTTTGGTAGATTCACTTTTTTTCCGCATGGTGGTGGTGCAAGTGTTGTGAACTATGTTCTCACCAGCAGATCCCTCATGCCCCACATTTGTGGCTTCCTTATATCACCTCAACTCCCCCTTGTTGACTATGCTATCCTAACCTTCAACCTCCATACTGGTTCTAACCCCTCTCCCTCCACCCACTTCCCCTTCCACCACGTCCCCCAGCACTAGACATATCATAATCCACTTTGATGATGACTACACCATTGACTATGTTTCCTGTCTCTCCCTTCTTATGTCAGGGTTTTACTCCATCCCTTTTCCCACCACCAATTCCATGTATGAGTTCTTACATCAAACCCTCTGGGACGCTTCCCTTGACTCTTGTCCCCACACTATACATTACTCCAAACCCCCTATCCACCACAGAACCTGCCCCATGAACTGGTGGTATGATGATGAACGTAAATCCCTTCATCAAAGACTTTGGTTTTTCCTAACCCATGACCCTCAAAACATTCCCACCCTCCGTAGGGCATACTATCATCTTCTCCAATGGAAGAAATGAGAGTTTCTTGCATTTATATGGCTTTTAATCCTTGTTGATCTCCGCCACTCACCTATGACTTTTTGGCATACTCTTCTCTCGATAAAAACCATAGTTACCAACATCACCACTGAAGCATGGGTCTCCTATGCTAGTTCCCTCTACGATGTTCCAATCCATCCAGTTGCCACTACCCCCACTCCTCCACCATCCTCATCTATTTTCTCCACCTCTTATGTCAAGAGAGCTATTTTGAAATTGTGCACCAACAACGGAGTTGATTGTGACGTTCTCAGTGTGAATTTCCTTGCCTTTCCCCTCGGCACACTCTTTAATAAGTTGGTGTATTCAAATTTCCATCAGTCTTGGTCCCAATACATTAATCACCCTATTCACAAGTTTGGGGATCTCTCTATTCCTAGCAACTACACGACCATTATGATTGGACATACATTTTCCAAACTTTATGCCACATTGTTAAATACGCAATTGTTAGAGTACTTGGAAAGGAATAATATCTGAGCTAATGAACAAGATAGGTTTAGAAGGGGACTACCAAACTATTGACCACATCTTTACACTCCGGGCTATTATTGAAGAAGCTCATCACAAGTCTTCCAAAATCTATTGTTGTTTTGTTGACTTCAATAAATGCCTTTGACTTAGTTCCGAGACACTTGTTTTCCAAAAGTTAAGAGATGTCGACATCCCAAATTCTTTGATTACGACCGCTTGGATGCTTCATGAGACAGTTATTAGGCAATTTCGTACTTCTCATGGTTTTTCTGACTTTGTGAAGAGTACCATAGGGGTCAAGCAAGGATGTCCTCTCTCATCAACCCTATTCAGCATCTACATTGATGAGTTAGAGGAGTTTCTTCGATAGCATACCCATATGGATAATGGATATTTTTTACAAGAGGTGCTTATAGCTATCCTTATTTTTGTTAATGATGTTGTCCTCCTCTCACACTTTGTCGAGTGCTTATAGCAACAACTTGATGCCCTTGCTCGTTTCTACGACCTCCAATAGCATGTGGTCGATTTTAGTAAAACTAAGGTCATGATCTTCAATATATCCAAGCACTCTTAAGATTCTAGTTTAGCACTCTTAAGATTCTAGTTTTTCTACAAAGGGGAACTTCTAGAGATCACACAGAGCTACACATATTTTAGGGTCCAATTTTCAAGCCCATGCTTTGGCATTAAGTCTGCCTCTCATCCACACCTTTGCAAGCGGTGTGCCTCTTTTCATTTTGGAGAGCCAATGTTTTCAGATTCACTTCCTAGACATCCCTTCCAAGTTACGCCTCTTTCATGCAATCATCAAACCTACAATTTTATATGGTTCAAATGTTTTGGGACCTAGCTTGGGGGCCATTGATTAGGCTCATATTGAGAGGGTCCAGACTCTTTGGGTTGGATGATGGTTGTCATTTGCATGAGGTCCTTATAGCTATCCTTATTTTTTCCAACGATGTTGTCCTCCTCTCACACTCTGTCGAGGGCTTATAGTGACAACTTGATAAATTACTTGTTTCTACCTCTAATAGTTAGTGGTCAACCTTAGTAAAACTAAGGTCATTATCTTCAATATCTCCAAGCACTCTCTCTCCAAATTCTAGTTTTCTACAAAGGGGAACTTCTAGAGATCACACAAGCCTACACATAATTGGGGTTCCAATTTTCAGGTCCACACTTTAGCATGAAGCCTGCCTCTCATCCGCAACTTTGAAAGGAGTATGCATCTTTTTGTTTTGGAGTGCCAATGTTTTAATATCCACTTCCGAGACATCCCTTCCAAGTTACGCCAATTTGATACAATCATCAACCCTACAATTTTATATGGTTACGAGGTTTGGGGACCTATCTTGGGCGCTGTTAATAGGGCTCTTATTGAGAACGTCCAAACTCTCATGTTACAGCGCATGATCCATTGCAAATAGATTGTTCCTCAACACATCATCCAAGCTGAATCTGCCGCCCAATTGCTACACCTTTAAACTATTTTCAAGGTTACTTTCTACATCCACAAACTCAGATCCTTGGGGGTCTTAGCTTCTAGCCGTGAAAGATATACCTACTTCGCACTTTTCTCTTTTGAGAGGATTGCCTCATTGGTCCCCACCAAACGTTGGCATTGTTGGTGCTTTGAGACTAGGTTTCTCCTCCTTTCCATTGGCATCTCTATTGATAGGCAACCCCCTTTCATGTATTCCTTGGATGCCACCACTTCGGCCCCTTCCCACAGAAGATGTCATCACTAGAGTTGCCTTGGAGGACATCTATAAACAATATATACAAGCCACTTAACCCCAAGCTTGCTTTTTATGCCAAGCATTTCTTAAAGAAAGAAAGAAATATATAAATATATATATGCCATGGATGACCAAAAGTAGGTCAATGGGACTTGAGGAAACAATCGTTTAACAATAGAAAGTTCACGGAAAGAGATTCCAAGAAGCTAAAGTACATAATACAAACTAAAGCAATGTACCACTAACAAAGGTGGTAGTGGAACTAATACAAATAGCAATGAAGGGTGAACAAGATCCTCCAAAAGCATGTGCCGATGAAGACTTGAAAACCTCATCAGAAATCTCTCTGTGTGCCTAAAGTGGAGGGGTCATCCAACCTATTATCAATCACTGTAAAAAGATATGATAGTGTTCGTTGAGTACCCAATGTCGAAGGGGCCAAGTTGGGAGATCCTAGGGGGAAGAAAAGCACTTCGTCTAGAATCTCCCCTAACATCCAAGGTCGAAGCACTTCCAATGGTAAAAAAGATACTCATAATGTGCGTCTATCCCTGTGGTCTAGGGGTGGCCAATAAGTCGTAGGTTCATGTCACCGGAAAGGGGCAGAGCCACGCTAGCAGGAAGAAGCAAAGCCACAATGTCGTGGAAGAGCAGGATGGGGAATTTGAGTACTCTGAGTAGTAATGATATGCTGAGAGAAGCATTGCCTAAATAATCTATCAGCTCCGATGTGTGATGCATTGGTGTTCAAAGGGCGCTTAATGTTGCCAAACATCTGGATGGCCTAGGAGAAAGAGGCGATCCACATGGGAGCTCTCGAGCCTCTTGGCTCCCCTTATAGGGATCTACATTGGAGGGCGAAAGCCTTGAGAAGATAAAGAGCCAGGCACCGGTGGTTTGGATATCTTAAGAAAGTAGATGGAGAGTTTGTTGAGTCCCTATAGAGGCGGTGATATCGTCCCGAATCTCATAGTAAATGGGGCATCTGAAAATGAATTGTTCCTCGGTCTCCACCTCCTGGAGGGAGCAAAGATGGCAAATCCAATCTAGACGGAGAAAGTGGTGATATGTTTCAACCCATTATTGGTGAGAGCACACTCTCATCTGACCAAGGGGAAACCTCAAGCCGTGGGACCAATGGCGTTGGAGATAGTGAGGGTGACAAATGATGCCATCCACTGCTTATAAGAAATGCTCAACATAGAAAGCAAGCTTGGGGCTGAGTTGTTCAAGAGGAGAGATCCAGGAGGTCTGGATATATTGTCTTTAGATGTCCTCTCTGGCAGCTCTAGTTATGATGCCCTTTGTGGGGAGGAACCTGGGAGCGCGTCCAAGGAATACATGAAAGAGGGTAGTCAATCCATAGAGATTCCAAACAAAATAAGAAGCAACCTAGTCTCAAAGTACCAACAATTTCGGTGTTTGTTGGGGATCAGTGAAGCAATCCTCTCTGAAGAGCAAAGTGCTAAGTATGGATATCTCTCACGACCAGACATTGAGTCCCCTAGGGACTTGAGTCTGTGGATGTAAAAAGTAAGCTTAAATATAGTCTCAAGGTGTAGCAATTGAGCGGCAAATTCAGCTTGCACGATGTGTTGAGGAACTATTCACTTGCAACGAATCATGTGTTGTAACATGAAAGTCTGAACCCTCTCAATACGGGCCCAATCAACTTCCCTGAAGCTAGGTCCCCACACCTCTGAACCATATAAAATGGTAGGTTTGATGATTCCATCAAAAAGGCCATTGGTTCTATTCATTGCCCTCACTATCACCAACGTCGTTGGTCCACACTACTTGAAGTTTCCCCTTAGCCAGATGAGTGTTTTTCACCAGTTAGGGGTCGAATCAGATCACCACATTTCGTCATGAACCAAATTTGTCATCTTTGTTCCCTATAGGAGGTGGAGATCGAGGAACAATTCACTTTCAAGTGCCCCATTTACTATGAGATCCAGGGAAGATGTCATTGCCTCTACAAGGACTCAGGCAACACTCTATCTACTTTCTTCAGATATCGAACTTGCAGTAACTGGCTCTTTATCTTTGCAAGGCTATCACCCTCAAGCACAAATCCCTACAGGGGCAGACTAGAGGCTCTATAGCCCCCATGTTGATCACCTCTTTCTTCCAGCCCATCTAGGCAATTGGTGGCACTAAGCACCCTTTGGACATCTATACATCACACATCAAAGTTAGATCAATTAGGCGGAGCTTTTATCAACACACCATTTCTACTCAGAGTACTCAAATCCCCAAGCATGTTCTCCCTCCGCATCATGGCTCTGCTCCTTTATGTCGATGTGGCTCTACCATGACATGGATCTACTATGTATTGATTGCCCCCGAGACCACAGGGGCAAACTCACATTACAAGTTTATTTTATGCTACGAGAAGTACATCGGTTTTGGATGTTAGGGGAGATTTTAGAGGAAGTGCTTTACTTCCTCCTAGGATGCCCCAGCCTTGCCCCTTCGACATTAGGTACTCCCGAAGAGCACCATTATGTTGGAATATTGTCATTGATGTCAAAGGGAAACATCGACATAAATGTCTAATAGGAACGAAAGTGTCAGAAATTATTACAAAAGTGTTTTTGAAGGTAAATGAAAGATATTGTTTTAGTGAGGTTGGTGCCTCAAATCAGAAAGGATCATTTTTTTTCACTAAGTTGGTGCTTGGTGACGAAGTTGGTGCTTCAATACTTGAGATTGGTGTCTCAGGCTGAGTTGGTGCTTGGCATTTGGACATTGGTGTCTTCAATTAGGTTGGTGCCTACAAATCATTTGTAAAAGAATTATTCTACGACTAGATTTGGACGGTAGATCCAAGCAGTCTTTCAAGTGTGGTTTTTCCCCACCAAGGGTTTTGCATGTAAAATCTGTGTTGTGCATTTACTTGTTTTTGTGAATGACTTCTTTATGAAACTTAAATTAAAAGTAAATAAATATTACACACTGATTCACCCCCCCCCCGCCCCCCCTCTCAATGTGGTGTGTGCTCAACACATCAGATATTTTCACAGTGGTTGATGATGGCTCCTCCACTACAAGAACAGGCAAAGATACTTGATGAAGTCTTCTAGGTTTCACTAGCACATGTTTTAGGGGGCTCTTGTTTGCCCTTCATTACTACTTATATGGGCTCCATCGCCACCTTCGTTAGTGGCACATTGCTTTACTTTGTTTTATGTAATTTTATTCTTTTATTTGGCTTCTAGGATTCTCTTTGTATAGCTTCCTAGAACTTTCTATTTTTAATTGTGTTATCTTCTAGTGCCATTGACCTACATTTGTTCATCCGTGCGCATTAAAATGGTTGCCTGCATGGGAGATTCGAGATATGGAGAAGAACGATCGATTAATTTATTTACAAGTGCTATAACATTTATCAAATGTTCTTGATCAGTTTGATTAGTTGTCAGTTTGGAGTAGGGAATGGTAGATGCGCAAATGTTGTGTCTTGAGTTGATAGAGACAAACCCTCCTCATCTTAAGGAGCGGAAGAGCAGAGTGATCAGTATGTATAGATGGTACTTCGATAACAATCTTCACCATTCAAAGACAATCCGCCTATCTCCCATCCAACGGTGAAAATGATGTGGTTAGTTTTCTAGTTGTTTGCAGAGCTTTGGCTACATAAATGGAGATGACGTGCAAAGACTTCCTATCTCCCATCCAACAAGGAAAATGATGTGGTTAGTTTTTTAGTTGTTTGTAGGGCTTTGGCTACATGAGCATTTAAGGTTACAGGTCTTTTCTAATTATTTATATGGATTATTCTCTTCATAGGTTGTTGGCGGGAGATTTGACTACAAGGATTTACAATCTACTGAGGAATGGATAAGTCAAAGTTTGCAGGATGCAAAATTAGTGATCCTTTGCAGACTAGGATCAGTTATGTTGAGAACTATTTATGGAGTTGTCATATATTACAGGTGTTAAACTGTGCACAAACAATGGTGAGCTTTGGATATGCCATGTCATGCGTATTCCATAATACAGGTATGAGTTGATCATATGATGGTGAGATGGAGTAACACTCAAACATCATCCAAACCAGAGAATACATGTTTCTGGACTTGTGCAATATTTTCTATCAGAAAGTGGTTATGGTTGTTTTATGCCTTAGATGTGCCAAGCTCAAAGGATGACAACAACCACAATCAGAGATTGTCAGGTTGCAGCGAACAACAATAGGCCATAGCTACCAAGTTCAAAAATCCAGATCCATTCAGGAAGGCAAATAAATCCAAAATTCCAAAATTCTTGAAAAAGTTCAGAAAAATCCAATCCGGAATATATACATATATATGTGAGCATAGTTTTATAAGTTTGCAAAATTGACAAATATAATTTAAAAAATTAATAAACTAATATAAAATGTTAATATTATATAATATCTATGGTTTCTGGGCAATTTTTTCTGCTGAAAACCAAAAAAAAAAAATTGAAAAAAAAAAAGCCAACCCAGAAGAACTTATCTGGGCCTGCCGAAAAATCGGATCCGGCCAGATTTTGTGCAAACCCGACCGGATTTGGTAGCCATGCAATAGGCACAAGATGTCAGGTTGTACAGGTACTTGGCATTAGCAATTTGGTTCTCTCATGTGGTTCAGACCATGAGACATCCGGTTTTAACAAGTTTTAGGTAGCTGATCAGGATCACCAATGAGGAGGATCAGACCTTGAGCTTATAGTTTAGGACGAGAGGATTGACTTTTGATTGACAAAGGAATGTTAGCAGTTATTCTCCAAAGTCTTATGCTATCACCTAAGACCTTTGTTATAATTGGTACTTAGGTTGTGCATTGTTTCCTAGGTATTTTAACCTTCATGGACATAATTATGTTTATGAGGTACATAGGTGGTTATAGGTGATTATATTTGTTTTTTATGGAGCCTCTATGATGTGTTTGTATTGAGAAAAAACAAATGGATCTCAGAGACCAACCAGCATCAATATCCAAGGAAACCCAAGGAGGAAAATTTTACGAAGAACAACAGGCTAAATGTGATATGCATTGCAAACTATATTTGAATCACTCAAGCACATAAAGAAATTCTCGAAATGAAGGGCTTGGGAAGCAACTCAGCTTGAACAATGCATAGAGTATTTACAACAAATTAAGTGTTGAAGCATGATATTTTGAACGCTTTTGATGTGTACCCAAAATATATATCCTGATCTGAGGCTTCAAATGTCTGACCATTAATAAAAATGGGTTTATCGACTATGTTGAAGAGACGCGTCTTTAAAGAGATACCTTGAAAATGCACCTAAATGCAGGGACATCCCAAAACAAAAAGGGAGGCATATCCCTTGCATATTCACAACTAAGAAGAATGATTTTGATTGAGAGATGAACCTATAAAGTATAAACTAAACCTCAGTGTACGGTATGCCAAAAGGTCATGGGTTAATTATGGAGAGCATCGAGAAGCTCCTTCACCTCAGCACATAAGTTTCTTGTCAAAGAAGACAGTGATGATCCCTTCAAGTGGAGGACATAGGAAGGTAACGAACTAAAAACAGTCTCCTATGCATAAATTTGCATTCCTTATTGTACCAAAAACTCATGGCATGAGAATCATAGGAACATGTTGAATTTCAATGATGAATTGTATGAGGAATGGAGTCAAGGGAGACCTCCAAAATGACACAACAAAAAACCCATACACCATCATGATTATAAGGAGGAATTAGTTATCAGGGAAGCAGGGAATGACAAGAAACCTAAGTATTGACGTTAAAAGCATCAAAATGAATCGTGGTGCAAGGAATAATCGAAGATCCCAAAGGAGTAAAGGATTAATAAAACTTTAGACAACATGATCAGCAAGTAGTGGATAAGAGGTAAAAATACTAAATGCAGGGAATCAAAATCTATGCTGGAAATTCAATCAGCCACACTTGTGCCCCCACTTTGAGGGAAGAAATCAAATCTGCAAGAATTTAAAGAGAAGGAATTCCATACAGAATAGAAAGATCGTGGGACAGACCCAACTAGAAAATATGTCTCCCATAAGCTGTGTTTTGATTATCTCATGCATGTAGATCCTATATACACCAAAACCTCTAAATGCAATTCATGAACTCAAATATCGTCCATGGAAAGATGATGAAAAGGCATGTACCAAGCCCTGGCGTAAGCACGAAAATAACCAAGATATATAACATTACCCAACAACGACTAAAGGAAAATCTTCAGATATATATCAAGATACAAGTCACAATTAATGTGAACAACAAAGGACGATGAAGTTGAGTGAAACGGCAAACTATGATCCCAAACAGAAAGAGGACCACTCCAAACATAAAGCCTCGTGTACCTAGAGTGCACATGTAAAGTTAACATCCACGTCATTGACTGAAGGCAATCACAAATGAAGCAAGCCACCCCACCAACAATTTGGGTCAATGCTCAAGACAATGTTTTGATAGAATACTGAAAACCTGGCAAGTCAGCTTGTCCGAACCATAACTTAGCAAACATAGCTCAAAATGACCACAACCAAAAAGCATCAAACATTTTAGGACATGTACAACATCATGAAGGCTGCTAAATGTCGTTCAACAAAGTTTCACCCCCGAAAAGAGTATCAAAAGGCCCAAAATTGGCAAATTACAAAAATCTAGAAAATTCCAAGAAATTTGAAAAATAAAAGTCTGGTCTTTTATAAGTTTCAAGATACAACAAATCTTTCCAACTTCTTAGGATAACGCTTCTTTTCACAATCCAAGGAGAATTGATTGACTCTCTATTTCTATATTTTTCATTTGCAACCTTTTTGTAAATTACTCTCATTTTCTAAAAAGCTTCATTTACATTGTAGTATCATGTGTTTATTGCGTTCATTTCCTTTGCTTCAGTTAATTGTTTTCATAACACAGTATGTTACTACAATTTAGTATTATCCATTGAATTTCAAATTAACCCGAATTAGTGGTATTAGGGTAGTTTGTTCCTTATTTGCATATCTCATCAAACAGGGACAGACAATAAGAAGCATGGTTTCAAGGCATGCAACCATTTAAAATATCTTCGTTGTCAGTTCGAATGATCTCAAATGGAAAACAAAGAGGGCACGGGATATCCTTTCAAATTGTTGCTCGATAACGTCCTTGAGAAGCAAAGGAGAGATGATGAAACAATTCACCAAATTTCTTTCTAAATAATGCTTACAGCATCCACCTCTTTGTCAAGCAAAACCCTGTAGACGTCTGACACCCCTTAAAATACAAGAAGAAATCGAAATTCCTCTTTTTAAAGACAATATCAATGCAGATGAAGTAGACAAATGGATTGACCAATTGGAATAATATTTCTCTATAACTAATTTTTCTGGAAATGAAAAGATAATATTTGCATTCTTAAAAGTTGTTTTCCATGTCCAAAATGGTGGGAATCATATTGTCTTCAAAGCAACAAAGAAAAGGATGGAGATGAATTAACACTAGACCCAAAAGATGGCCACATAAAAACTTGGGCAGAATTTGTCGAGATGCTATAAAAGAAAAATACTACCCTATCAGAAATTAGGATGATCTGTACAAAATGTTGCAAGAATTGTGGGAGGCTCGACATCAGACAGCGCAAGATTATACCAATTAATTTCACAATAGACAATAGCTCCAAAACTCCAATCACTTTAAAGACAAGGTTTTCACATTCCATAACATTAAGAAATGAGCTTTTGGAAAAAATTGTGTAGCATGTTTCCAATCATTTTATTACTCCTTAATGGCTAAGTACAACTTTGGGGTCTACACACGAGAATAACAGCATCAAGTCTGATAGAAAACAGCACGGCCAAAACTTATAGTCAAATCATTCTTCAAATAAAATTTTCTCAGATAAGAGTCCACAACACATGAAAAAGTGGTATGACATCCACATGAGCAATTTGTGCAAGACAAGGATTATTCACTGCAGTACATACCCCAGCACCACCTCCAGAACAAGCCCCCGCAATAACACTGACACCATCACCCATGTTGGACAAGAGAAAGCAAATCATAGAGGCTGAGACTCTCTTTCACTCATAGCTGTGGGTGAAGGAAACATCTCTACGCTTCAATTTAGACAGTGGCAGATGGTGGACAAAGGAAAGTAAATCAAAGGCTGAGAGTCTCTTCCACTCATAGCTATGGGTGAAGGGAACATCCATGCAATTCATTTTGGTGGCTGTCACAAAAACCTGATTTCATATGATGTGTCGAGATTGAATTGTTGACACCTCACCCTCATCCATATACAAATTGTTGGGTTGATTAGAGTAGAGATGTATGTGTCAGATGATGCTTCCACCTCCCATACGCAATCAGGCCATTTTAAAGTGAAATTCTTTGCAATGTGATGCCCCTAGAAGTGTGTGATGTTCTAATCAGTCAACTTTTTATGTGGGAACAACACACTGTCTATCAATCCACTCTCACACTATCATTACCACCCTAGACGATCAATCATACTGAATTCCAGAGGTAGCTCCTAAGACAATATATTTAAATAGTGCAGAGAAGTTCATACTTTTTAATCAACACCAAGGTGCAGACATGCTTTTCTACATCCAAAAGATGAGCACCAATTATTCTTTTTAGTAAACCAACAACTAAGAGATGAGAGTTAATAGTTTCAGAACAACTTTTCATGCAGCAAATTATAGAAACTAAAAAAAGCTTTCCCAATTTGAAAGCCCAATAGTCGAAGGATTATGTTGAGCAGAGGAAAGACGCAATCAAGTTATGCAAAAGCTCCATGAAGAATTGGCTGCTAAGGAAGAAATGTTTATCGATCTATAGATAAAATGTGGTGTGGCAAACAAATCAAACTTCAACAAAAGATGCCCAGACATAAGCAAATGAGAGGAAGGTAAACCCTTTTGATTTTAAACTCTTCGATTACCCATCAGATTCATTTAGAAATTTTGAAGAAAATGGGATACATGAGCCAAGTTATTGGTAAAGATGCTCAATAAATTAAAAAACCTTTTGATGCAGAAATCAAGCTCAAGCATATAGGTCTTGGCCCTTGGGTAGACAGTAGAATCTTCTCAATGCATCAGGAAACTTAAAAACAAGTAATAACGAACTTTGGATGGATTATCCCATGCAAGTGGAAGAAAATCACTTCTGCACTAAGATATTATTATGTTCATCAGAAATCAAATTAGATGTAATGGGGGACATTGACTCACAACAAATGGCGACTGATCCAGGTTCCAGTTTAAGACAATGTTTTTTGCATGGTACAGAAAAATTAGTAGGTCAACTAATCAGGGCCACAAATTTGAGAATGTAGCTCGAACCAGACTCATTCAAAATGCATCAGAAAGCTTAGGACATGTTCCATATCATGAAAGAGTGACCAACTCCATTAGATAAATTTTGACCCCATAAAACTGCACTGAAAGACCCAAAGTTGGGAAAATGCAAAAATATACAAATTTCTAAAACCCCAAAATCTTATCTTTTTATAAGTTTCGTGTTATGATATTATCTTTTTATAGGTTTCGTGTTATGACAAATCCTCTCAACTTCATGTGGGAACACTTGTCACATGGCTTTTCCCATTCCAAGCTGAGTTGCTTCGCTTTCTGTATTTAGACTCTTCATTTCCTGTTAAAAATTTATAAAGGAATTGCCAACCAAATATAGAAATTGTAGTTCTGTATATTCATGTCTCTTCCTAGAGATTGCTACATTCTCGTAAATTACTCACAATTTCAATAAAGTTTCATTTCCATTGTAGACTCATGTTTATTATGTTCATTTCCTTTACTTTGCTTCATGGCTTTCATAACATATTAAGTTCCTAGAATTTAGTGTGTTGTCCACCAGAGTTCTGATTAAGTCTAGATCAACCTAACCCACAAACATTGTGTGATCTTCAAATCTCACACCTAAAAGTTGGGATCTAATGGTAAACAATAACGCGAGGGAGAGATTGCTCAATGCTCTCAATAGTTTCAATAAGGAGGACAAAATCTTTTGAGGAGACAACATCCTCAACAATACCCAAAAATGGCCACACCCAAGAGTGCCATCATTTTGTCACCCAAAAACATTACCATCTTTGGGAGAATCATGAATGACCAAATTAAAAATGCTGTTTCCAACCCATTTGGTAACCTTCCCTATAGCCACAACTTAGGCCTATTGTTTTTAATCTCCTCCACCTAGAGAGTGTGAGATATTCATCCTTGCAAATCTTGTTTGGAATGGAGACCCACTTCATTATAGCTTTTAGGGATCCTCAATAAATCAAAACCAGATGACAAGTATGTCATTCGGACTCATCCAATCATTATCAAGACAAATGCCCCAACGTCCAAAGTCACAAGTAAGAAAGCATAGCCTTCATGCAATAGAGTGAGTGGCTTCAAGAAGCTATGAATAACACAATTTAGTTCCTTAGTTTGTCATTCTCTTTCCTCTTAAAATTTGGTCTGAACAGCCAATTAAACAATAGCAAGCCTTTTTGCCTTTGACAAATTTCACCCACAAACAATGTTCTTCACCTTGTTTCTTAATGGATTGTTAAAAGGCCACTGTTTATTTTGATAGGTTCTCATATCAAATAAGAATCTCTAACTGCTTTTTCTGATATCCGACACCACCTCCAGTAGGTGGTAAATTCCATCTGTTGGGGATGTTTAAGGCTGCTCGAAATTTACAATCCTTGCCTCCTAAAACTGAAAGTGGCATTTAAAGTTTGCAATTATATTGTCCTTATTTTGCAACAAAGTTAGGCCCCTAACCTCTATAGATATAAGATCTAGTTGTAGTACCTCCTATAGTGGACCCTAAGTTACCATTAGAATCAGCACCGCCACTGGTGACATCAGCAAAGTGTTAGTAACTTGTACCCTTTTGTTGACCAATTTGATCATCATTGACCAGGATCCACTTCTATTTGACCAAAATGTTGTTTTGGAAATTAAAATGAGGTAAGTTGACCAGCGAGCAGGATTTTGACAACATAACTTTGTGTCAACTAAAAGTATTATTGTTTGACTATTGTAGTAAAGGTTGAACAAGGAATAAATGTGGTTTGCCAAGCAAGGTTGAACTAGTAGTAGTTGATTCTCATAAATTTTAAATGGTGTGTCATCATGCTTTTGTACAAATGGGCCTTGAATCCCATGTGCACCTCTATATCATCCCCATGAAGAAACATTTGTAAATCATCAGGATAATGAAATGCTTGAAACCCAATCGAGACACTTGTAAACCAACCATGTGCGGAATACTTTTGAAATTCGTCTCTTGAGGAAATACTTCAATCCCAATCAAGATGACTTTATGTAGGCATAAAAATCATTAAATGGCACAGGCTTGAATCCTAGGCAAGAAGAATGTACGTTGTCTTTGGGAGGAAGACATGTAACTTGTCCCATTGGTAATGTTAATTGTTTCAGTAATGTTTCTAAGTCGCCTTTGTGGAGTTGATGACTATAAATTGTTGGACGTTGACATCAATAACTTTTAAATGTTGTAAGCTACCACTAAGATGGACATTTGTAAACTTCCCTATGTATATGTTAATAATGAATTCATTACCAAGAATGTAATTATTGTATTTAGCATATATTTGTTTGAGCTAGATGGAGAAGATAAGTTGATTGGAGTCCTGAATTATAAATGTTTGTTATTGGCTACAGGCCTAGAGAGAAGACACCTTTATTTGTTATTGGTATTTGAATACTAGTGTATGGTTTACATTCAAGTCCAAAATAACCATTATTGTTTTATTATTATTTTTATTTTCTGTTTTTTTCGTTGGGTGAAATTATCCAGGTTGGATGATACAAAGCAATTGTATTAGAGTCAATCTTATTTTTACCGTCCATCCTCGCTATTTGCAAATAACAAAGATTCTATTTTATCTTTGAAGGTATGAATGGCATATCAAGCAAAGCCTACATCAACAGTACATTATCATAAATTCTTATAAATCAATAAAGTAGAATCCTATACCAATTTCAGTAAAAAAATTCAAATTGAAGAACAAGATAATAAACAAAAGTTTATATAGCAGGTCAAAACTTACGGAAATGATGAGAAAGAAACTCCAAAAACATCATAGAGGCTTTGTTGGCAACGACTGGTACTAAGGCAATCAGCAAGTATTAAATGATTATAGTATAACTGTTGACGCTCCGAGACCCTCAGCCCCTGCTTTCGGGCTCCCCCAGAATCTATAACCTCTCCGGTCTCACCCTCACTAACAGTTCGAGCTTTTGGTGTAGCGGCAACCGGTTAGTGTTAACAAACTGACGACTCCGCTGGAGAGAGGTTCGATTCTCGCCCTCAGCAGTCTCCCTTGCCTCGTGGTCAGATAGTGTCCACCGGACCTCTCGGCCGGGGAGGGGGGAAGGGGGGGAGGAGGGGGGAACTGTTGACGCTCCGAGACCCTCAACCCCTGCTTTCGGGCTCCCCCAAAATCTATAACCTCTCTGGTCTCACCCTCACTAACAGTTCAAGCTTTTGGTGTAGGGGCAACCGGTTAGTGTTAACAATAACAACAGAAAGTTTGTACCTTCGATAATATAGAAGCCCTTGCATTTTATATCTAAAACTTTGATATTCTAAATAGTCCCAAAATGATAATAGAAGCCATAGCATAAGCACTCCAAATGGATAATTATAATGACAACAGGAAAAAATGCCTCATGAAAATTTCAGAGAATGTTTGAGACCTAAGAATCAGATGGATCAATCCCACAACAAAGAAGTGGAAGTACATAGTAAAGCATGCAAATACAAATAGGTGGTGCTAACACCAAAAAGCCAATAAATAACACTTTTGAGAAGTTTCGTAATAGAAGACAACTTCAGTCATCGAATAAAGCTAGCTAGTTAAAAAGGAATCACAAAATTAGCTAGCTACACATGCAATTTCTAAATACAATTCCAACAATATAACTACCTAAATTTAGATATTATGAAAATGGGTCAATATGAGGTAATAACAAAAATAGCATAGTATGGCATGGCAAGGATTGCATTCTTATAACTCCAAAATGGAAAGAAAATCAACTAATTTGAAAAAGAACAACTTGTAATTCATGTATATCACGTGACAAGAATACAATAATTATTGTTTTCCCTAGCCATTATAGCAAGTGCTCAGAGTCTGGGATTCCTTGGTACCCTTTTCAGTATGCTGAATAGTTGCACTCAAGTATAGATTTGCTGATAAGATTGCGTGAGATCTCCTTCAAAGCTAATCTTGACAAATCCAGCACATTCATCCACCATCAAAAGCCTTAAGTAATCTCTAGCATTGATGACTTTTGACATCAAAGTGCTGGAAGTTCGTATGCGTACCAGTTTGATTTCTATAGGCTCTTCTTTGCCTAGCTCGATTTTGTCTGACGCAATTGCATATAGAACAAAGAGGTCATCTGAATTTTCTTGTGTTGGAAGTCAAAACTCATTAAGACCAGCAGTACTATGTTCATCTGCTTTCCTGGCTGCCATTAAGGCCAGGAGGTCTTTAAAAAACCATGTTGCATATTGCATTATTTCTGGTGCTGTTTGTATGTGTTAGGTGTTGCTTTGATTCGTTGCACAGAATTAAGATGCTGCTTTTTGAGGACTGATTTAAGAAAAGATTTGGTGTTTGTGTCCTGTCTATCCAGATCGTTGTTTCCCATAGCATTTTTCTCTTTGTTGGGTTAGTGTAAGCTATTCTGCACTTAGTCAAAGTACCGGTGTAAAAATCTGGAAAAAACCTGGAAGCCAAAGTGGGCGTCTTGTCTCTTCTTTCTTATTCAGGAGAGCACCCCTGTACAGCTCCTAAAATGTCAACTATATTATTTTGCACATGCCTCAAAAGACAGGGACTGATTAAGAATTGCCAAGTTTACAGCTAAGAATTGAATACGAAATGGATCTAAAAATAGAAATCCATGTTTTCCTTTTCTGGCTTCCTCTTTAGACCTGCACCTATTTCTTTTTCCCCAAATTAAACTTTCCTACTTGTGGCCGCTCCATATTATACTTAACTGCAAATCTTTAAATCCATTTATAAATATTTTAACTAATTTAGTGCTCTTTCAGATTTATAACGTCAACATATGTGGGTAAGCGAAAATTACTTACCGTTAGAAGTGCACTCAGAAGCCTGGAATCAATTTCAACAGGAGCTTCAGTCAAGGACTCCGGCTTTTTTTTTTTATCTAATGATTTCTTTGGTTTCTCCTTAGAACCTTTCCAATTCTTTCCATCTTTCTTTGCTTCCTCATCTTTGGATATCAGCACCTGGAATTCCAGAACATGAAAGTGACAAAATGGCTCAAAATACATATATATACTGAGAGGATATGTTGCCTATTCACAATTTATATGAAGACAAATTGCATTTTTTAATGTTTAATAGATTGAACATTATGTTTTATGGAAAACTATATATTGCATTTTTTAATGTTTAATAAATTGAGCATTGTGTTTTATTGAAAACTATACATTTTTTAATGTTTAATAGATTGAGCATTATGTTTTATTGAAAACTATATATATATATATAGTTTTCAATAAAACATAATGCTCAATCTATTAAACATTAAAAAATGCAATTTGTCTTCATATAAATTGTGAATAGGCAACATATCCTCTCAGTGTGCAAAATCTAGACAGCATTATAAGATCTATTTATACGAGGGCAGAAAAACAGAAATTGTCAGGGAAAATGAATACTACAGGGATAAGAACCACATCTGAAACTTCACGAGAAAAATCCTTTACTTTTCAAATACTGGTGATTTTTATACCCTTGTACTTTTTAATTGTAAGTGAATTCACTTTCAAGACTCAATGACCTATTTCGGACATTTGTTATCATGAAAATAATTTATTTATTCTGTTCTTCATTGCTACATTTGCATCATAAGCAACATGTAACATGGCTATATTAGCTAAGAGGCAAGGTAAGGTGACGAAACAACTTTAAGTAAATCTCAACACTAACAGTTCCACCTGATATGACAAATATATTTTTCGGGGAATACCCGTAAATGAAAGTAAACATAATACGAAACAAACAGCACTTGGAGTGACAAAATCAGAAGTCAAATAGCTTGTTGACACAACAAATATGAAGCTTAAAAAATAAAGAGAAGAAAAAAGAAAAAAAGAAAATATATCAATGTCCACGAATGACCAAAAGTAGGTCAATGGGACTCAAGAAGACACCCAGTTACAATAGAAAGAGCTAGGGTAAAAGGAGCCTAGGAACAACAACAACTAAATAGACGAGCAAAAGCACTTAAACATGGAGTAAATCAAATGCAAGAAAATCCCCCAACACATGTGGGAAGAGTAACAATACAAAGAGCCAGGTGGGAGGAGTAGGAACCCCTGAAGAGCATTGGCTGATGAAAGTCGAATGTCAAAAAGACTGGATGGTCATCCCATCAAACATCTCTGACCGTGATCGGGATAGAGGAATCATCTGTGTCATCGTCTATCACTGTGAAAGGGCCAATGCAAGGTCTGATAATGCTCCTCAAGGAATGTCTAGGACTGAGAGGACCAGGTTGGGTAATCCTACGAGGCAGCAAAGCACTCCCTCCTAACATCCAAGGCCGAAGAAGATTTGGTGGCAGTAAAGAAACTCATAATGTGTGTTTCCCTTTGCAGCTTAGGAGGAAGTCACAAAGAAGCAAATCCACGACGCCGAGGGCAAATCAACGACAATGAGCAGGAGTGGATCCCCATCACTTAAGAGCTAGTGTGTTGGGGTACCTTAAGAGCAACGTTGCTCAATGTGTGAAGCAACAATATCCAAAGGGCACGTAATGCCACCAACCTCTGAAAGGGGCTGAAAGAATGAAGTGATGACACAAGGGGCTCTACGGGCTCCCATGCCACCAACCACTGTGAGGAGCTAAAAGAATGAAGTGATAACACTGGGAGCTCTAGGGGCTCCCTGCAGGGACCTACATCAAAGGGTGACAAAGGAGCAAGCATTATTGATCTGGGTACCGAAAGAAAGTGGATAGAAAAGTTAACCAAAAACTTATGCGAAAAATAAATCTCTAACTCAAGCAAGAGCAAAGCAAAGATCACAGGGTTTTAACCACAATATGGTCCATGCTTCCACTCCTTGCATTGAATCCTCAATTGTGACCATAACTACTTTACCTATTTCAGAATTCATTTAGCATTGTGTGTTAAGATATCCTCGTATTTCTTTATATTATTTTCTTTTACGGTATATTAAGAGTAATATTGTCACATTTGTAGAGGTAAGCATGCCATGTAACCACCAAGGATAGGTGGCATGTTGAGCTTGTTTGGGTGACATGTACAGGATTGCACATGGCATGTTGAGAATGTTAGATGTCATGTGCATAGCTTTTCCCTGAGTTGCATTAGGGTTTCATGAATAATTGTGGATTGAAATAACATAAGCTTCTTGCTCATTGTACAATGATAACTATGGCCCTCACATTTCTTCCATGCTGCTCTCATCTCGCTTATGATGGACAAAGGTTTCAGTCATTTGTACATATTTCAATTTACTCTTGTAGCTGAACATTGATTTGTGTTTTATTTTAGTATTTTTTATTGAGCAACAGATTTTGTTTGCTTTACCTTGATATCATGGCAGTAAATTTATAACTCTTCAGCAAGAACCATTGGAAAGCCTCCAAGTATATTTCTGCAAACCCTTCTCAGCCCAAACCATGCTCCAGATGACACCCTGAGAATCATTATTTGCAGCTGCACAATGATTGATAACACTACGGTTGAGCATTTTTAAACCACATATTCTACATTTGTTATTTCTTCTCTTCAGAGCAGCTCTCCAGCTTTTCCATATCTTCTGAGAGTCATCTATATGTTGCTTCTGTGATATCTCCATCGTAAGCATCATTTTTAGGAGGATTGTAGACGCATCTTAAACATCAGAGATATAGATTATATTTCATAAATAGTGTCAGACCAGATCTTTTCTACAGACTTCTTGTCAATTTCAGAGGTACTGTTCAGCTAAAATGGCAGATTTGCTTTTCAAACCAAAATATTACATTAAAAAAACTAGTAATTGAGCAATAATAAATAACTTGGAACTATGTCATACACCCAGGTCTCAATGGAACTTAATAGACCTCTTCACAAGAACGCCATCAGAGATAAAATTTAAAATAAAGGTTATGCTCTCTGGTAAGAATGGCCGCATCTAACTTATAAGATGGAAAGCAGACCATCCTTCATAATATTCCCAAATTCCCAATATCAAATGAATATATTTGAATTAATTACTTATTATAGATAGTGACTTCAACTTAATATTGATTTTCATTGATCAACAGAGAATTGCAGCTGCTCTACGATTTGAGATGGGGACCCTCCCAAGCAAAAACCCCCTAATTACAGGGGCTGGTAGCACCAAACTCTGGGATGAGCTGTTGGGTAAAGTTAAAACTAGACCTTCCACTTGGTTAATGAAGCGGTTGATCTTGGCTGTCTGTATCACTCTTATTAAATCTGTATTACAGACCCTGCCCATATATATGTTCTCTTTGTTAAAATCCCCCAAAGCCTTCCTCACTAAGACTGACACATAATGAAAAACTTCCTTTGGTGAGGAACGTTGCGAGAGAAGAAAATTTCACTACTAAAGTGGTCCAAGCTGTGCACTCCCAAGGAGGAAGGGGGAAGCTGGCTCGAAGGACCTGGAGATCATAATATAGGGCTTGGGAAAAAAATTGTGTTCGAGAATCAGGGAAGAATCTAACCAACAATGGAGTAGTATACTCTGAGCAAAGTATTTAGATTCTCAAAACCATAGTTCGAAAAATCGTACTAAACAATTACTTGGCAGCCCAAATTCTTGACACGGACTCAGGACTCAGTAATTACTAGGCAACTTTTTCGCTATTTAAAAATATATGAATTCAAAAAATAAACTTAAATAACATGTAAATGACATAATAAATGAATGCAGAGTACGAATAAGTATATTTTCTATCAGTTTTTGACCAAAAGACAGCAGAAAATTGCAATAGTATACAAAAAATAACATTTTTTAAATCCACGGGAGGTTATTAGCAGGCCATAGCCAAGTAACAGGCAATTACTCGTGAGTATGAGCCTGCTACTTGGCTCGCGAGAAGTTCGCCAAGCACTCAGCAGGTAAAACAATCAGGTTACTTGCAGTTTATCGGAGGTTACTTGCGAGTTTTAAAACAGAGCTCAAAACGCGAAAAGAGTGTTCACAATGAGACATGCCAACTGGCTCTCATATCTGGAACTTTGTAACATATTCAAGAGATCTGATCACCAATCATCTGACACGAGAAATAAGGGACGGTCAAATGGCAGATTTTGGGATGGCGCTTGGTAGGGGCATCAGGCTTTGGCCAGGAATAGGGAGCTCTTAGCGGCAAAATAAATACTGAAATTTAAATGTGGGACAAGTTACGCAAATACTGGAATGAAGTCGGGGATGATGTAGATGTCTCTAGGTTATGGAAGTATATGTATGGCAGCCTTCTAGGGGAAGAGCCAGCTACCTAAATGCTTACAGTTCTCAATTCACGCAGAATCCCCTTATATGCAAGAGAAGACACACCAAGATGGACAGCCTGCAAGAGTGTGAGATATAAGCATAGTTACTACATTTGTACGAACATGTTGCAGATTCGGTTCGAACTGAACTTCACCCTATGACCGAACAAGTTCGGTCATATTCAATTCGTTATTTTTTTTTTTTTCAATAAAATAAATAAATAAACAAAAATTAAAATACAGAGTATAAACCAAACCCAAAAAAAACACAAACCTAAATCGTTGAGGGAAAACAAAAGCAAAATTGCAGCCAAAGGAAAAGCGAAAATCTGCATGCTGGAAAGCTTCAGCACCGACCAGCGTTTGGAAATTTGTCTTTGCCCTGCATTACCTGCTATTTTTGACTTGGTGCTTTGCCATTTATTGAACAGGTTCTGGCTTAAGTTCAAACTTTTGCATTGGGAAACCTGAAATATTTCCATTTTGGCATTTTCACTATTCAATATTGGCCTTGGCTTTGCCCTTTTCTTCCACGGCATAAAAGCTTTTGACATCATTCAGCAGTCACAGACTCACAAGCTGAAACAAGTATGATTTATTTATAAGGTATTAAGGAGTCAAGGACTTCTGTTAGTTTTTTTTTTAATACACTATTTACTTTTTATTATTATGATAATATTATAAATTTATAAAATAGATTGCTTTTATAAATCATGGTTTCTTAATTAATAATATTATAAATTTATAAAATATATTACTTTTTAAAATCATGGTTTTTTTATTATTTTATTGATAATATCAATGATAGTTTAACAGTTAATGTTTAGTATATAAAAAACATTAAAAATAATAACATTTGCGAGTTTGTTTATTTTTAAGTTTAAGCTGTTTTTCTTTACAAATATGAATAATAATTATTTTGAATATATTTATTAAATTTGAAAAAAATTCCAAACCAAACCAAACTTTTTTCAAAATCTCGAATTTCCAAAACTTTGTTCCCCTTCCGAATGACCCGAACTTTTCAAACATTGTAACTATAGATATAAGGCAAGAGAGCATTCTGGTGTGGCATCCTGGGATCTAAAAGGTTCAATGATTTTCCTCACAAGCTGGTTTGGTCCAAATATGTTTACCAATGGCCTGCACCTTCTTGTGGGTAGCAATTAATTTAGAATTCTAACTCAAGATAAGCTAAGGAAAGTAGGTCTGCAGGGGCCCTCGCTCTGTGTACCATGCAGAAACCACGAAGAAGATGCAAACCGTTTACTCCTGCTCTGTGTAACATGCAGAAACCACAGAAAAGAATGCAGAAAAAACTGGGAGTCCGATGGGATAACCCCCCTTTCCATTATGTTCAGTCATGGCCATGCTTGAATAACAAATCTAGGCCCACTTTGAAAAGTTGACCCATCCACCTTGATATGAAAAGTATGGCTTGAGAGAAACGATTCTTCAAAGATTCTGCCAGCCCCTGGGAACATGGCTAGAACAAGATTGAAGCAGCTCTGTCTGCTTTAGCCTTGGCTCACCTAAAATTTGATCCCAAGAATCTCACAAGTAAATAAAAACAGATACTAAGCAAATGGCCACAAGAGACCTTCACAGTTAATGGGCTTCGAGAAAAGAGGTATAAGCGGAAAAAGGCAAAGTGAGAAACTCTGCGCCCAAATCTGTTTTAGGAGAGGATGACATAGTAAATATAGGGGTAAATAAATCAGGGTCTTGATTGAACAGGACTTCAACAAGAAATTGGTTGTCATGCCGCAGGTTGAATCTATTTTCTACTAAATTTTGAAATGGGTCTCAAAATCCAATGAATATCCTTCATGGAAGGACTTACAACCAGATATAGCACAGGACCCAGGGGTCAGGCAGGAAATGGCTGCACTCATTGCATAAATTCAGGTGGTGCATGAAGCATTTGAAGCCATGCAGAGGCATTACTCGGCATTATTAAATTTTTAAGGGACTAAAGAATGGTGCTCAGGAATGGAGATTGATATTGTCAAGCTCTACGGAAATGACTCTAGTGAAGCAGGTTCAGCCTATGTATTGCTCTCCCCCTATGCACTTTGCTGCACCATAACTGCGGGTTACAATTGAGGATTTTAAAAGAAAGTGGGCAAGGAAGAGTAGATGTGGAGTGGATAATGGGCCCATATACACAGAGGGAAAAACAATCTGCTTATGGTTTTTCTCCAAAAACTGATGAGGCTGATACAGGGAAAAGGATGAAAATTAATGAATGTTGGCAGGGTAAACTCAACTAAGTACCTGCCCAAGAAAAGAGCGCCAAAAAAGCACCAAGGAAATCGAGGAATAAGGGAACAAGGGCAGATAAACAGTTTCATTCAAGGAAGGCAAATACAGAAAGGAATAAGGTAGCTGCCCAAAATAAGAGAGCATTCACTCATTGGGTTTTGATATAGCACCAACCAAGGAAGTAGAGACGCTTATGAAGTAAGACCATCAATGGCACATGAGCATGATTGACAGTTGACCATGCAGGGAGGGAAAGGAGAAGCTGCCATTTGGCAGTTGCTTGACACAGGCGTTGATCTGCAGGAAGACACAGTAACTTGCATGATCCACGCATCCATCTCTCCAGTCTCACTTCTTCATATTTATATGTGTATGCATTCCCTTATAAAGAGGTTAGCGATTGCTAGAGGATGGTGATGTTTATTAGAATTAGATGTACTCCTTGATATTCAGTGCTTACGTAGATATAGCTAATTAATATGCCAAATTGGTTAATACTAATGACAAAGCAATGTACATGATCATGTTATGAAGTATGACTGAAATGGACTGTTATTATTTATGTGGGGTTCATATATTCATCTTAATTAAGATATAGGACTGTTATGAAAATATGTATCCTTCTTGCCATGAATCATGATGACTATGAGTAGTTTGCAATGTGGGGCATGCATTTTCTGTACTATTTAGTTAAAGCTATTTCTGCATTTACCTTTGTGAACAAAGGAAGATGACCTTTGGTGCATGTGCCTAGTCTTCAATTAATAAAATTAAGGTGCATGCCAGCTCTGTTGATAGATGATGGAACCTCAATATCATTCCCTTTATCAACTAGCTGACCTGATAGGTAGCCAAGATCTCCAAATGCGCTTCAGATGAGACATCCTGCATAGGATGGCATCTATTTTAGCTAGTTGAATGTGCCAGCGCATGAGTTCTTTCCCCAATGTTCGTTAGTAACCACAGCTGCTATCAAACCCCAGTTTTATAGCAAATATTTAGTTACGTATAATTTTCCGGTAATATGTAATAGCTTTGCTAGGATATTACAAAGAATTTAATGCAAGGCAAATCTGCCAGTATAAGCTTCTGCTGAAGGCTGTAAGAGAATAGGTGGTTTTAGTTCTTCAGTTTTAAATTTTTAATCAACTGGATAGTAGAAATTTTGTATGAAGCCAGAGTTTCATGAATTAGATGTACTCCTTGATATTCAGAGCTTACGTAGAAATAGCTAGTTAATATGCCGAATTGGGTAATAACAGAGCAATGTACATGATCGTGTTATGAAGTAGGACTATAATGAACTGTTATTATTTCTGTGGGGTTCATCTATTCATGTTAATAAAGATATAGGACTGTTGTGGGAATACCTATACCTCTTGCTATGAATCATAATGACTATGAGTAGTATGCAATGACGGACATAACTTTTCAGTGACATTTAGTTAAATCTATTTCTGCATTTACCTTTGACAAGGAAGATAGCCTTTGGTGGATGCGCCTAGTCTTCAATTCATAATACTAAGGCGCACATCAGCTCTGTTGATAGATGATGGAACCTCAACATCATTCTATTTATCAACTAGCTGATCTGATAGGTACCCAAGATCTCCAAATTCGCTTTGGATGAGACATCATGCAAAGGATGGCATCTTTTTTAGCTGGTTGAATGCGCCAGCACACGAGTTCTTTCCCCAAAGTTGGTTGCTTGCTAAAGTGCTGTACTAGTGATAGAACAGTTTTAACCAACAAGGAACCCGATCACATCGACCTGGAGTAACCACAGCTGCTATCGACCCCCACTTTTATAACAAATATTTAGTTCTGTTTAATTTTCCAGTAATATGTAATAGCTTAGCTTGGATATTAGAAAGAATTTACTACCAAGGCAAATCTGCCGGTATAAGCTTCTGTTAGAGGCTGTAAGAGAATAGGTGTTATTAGTTCTTCAGTTTTAATCAGCTGGATAGTATAAATTTTGTATAACGTCAGAGTTGCATGGATAAAGATATGGATACAAATACGGTATCCAATACAGATACGAATAATTGTTAAGACCCCCTGATATGGATACGGCATGTATATATAAATTATTATAATTATAGTCTAGATTATAAATTACAATAAATAAATAATAAAATTATAATAACTATCAATTTTAAATTATAAACAAATTTATACATTAGATTAAAATTATAATTGACTAACAATTCAAGTTCAACTAAAATAAAATTATTAATAAAACTAAATTTTAACTTAAACAACAATTATTTTCAAATATAAAAAATTTAACCTATATCTAACTTTAAACACCCAAGTTTCATAAAACATAAATTTAACCTATATTTTATTTCAAATGAAAGGATACCAGGTCAAGGAGATTTAATGTGAAATTTTGAAGGAAAAGAGCAAATCAACACTCTTAAACTAAAATCAAATTATAAATAAATTTAAATTTTAACTTAAACAACAATTATTTTCAAACATAAAAAATTTAACCTATATCTAACTTTAAGCACCCAAGTTTGCTAAAACATAATTTAACCTATATTTTATTTCAAATGAAAGGATAACAGGTCAAGGAAATTCAATGTGAACTTTTGAAGGAAAAGAGAAAATCAACACTCAGTTTCTGCTGCTAAAATGCATTTCAGAGGGGGTCACTTGTAGTTTTTTTCTTTTTATATTTTTGAAGGTTTATTTTTTCATGTTAATTTTGTATTTGACTTTTAAATCAGATATGGCTATGGAGTAGTATACCATATCCGATATGGCTCAGTTATGGGCCCATATTTGGATGCGGCCAGGTACAGTATCCAAGTCATATCCGAGTCGTGCCGTACCCATATCCATATCTGGCATGTGGATACATGCGCCCTAGCTGTAGGGGTGTCATATCCTACAACACTATGAATTCTGTAAATGGAACTTGAATTTGAATATACAGATCACAAGGTGCTGTTTTTATTTGGGAAATGCTTTCCTGACGGGGATTGTTATTTGGGGATCGATCCCTGTTATAACCCCTGTTTTACTTACCAAAAAAAAATGTTTTTATCAAAAAAAATGTTTTTCTCATAAACGGAAAAGTTGCCGGGCTCTTCTATAAGAAACAAATGATCATCAAATTAGCTGAAATAATTAAATTTAGAAATCATTAAGGAGACGATCACATTAATACCTTCAATGTTAAGAATTGTAGAATGTGTTTCATTGATGGAAGTGACCTAAGAAGCTTTGTTAACATTTGCAGCAGACACGTTTATCATTTATGGTTGAACATCATACATTCACAACAGCAGATAAGTTGCATGGGCACATATCTGTGTCAATATATCATGGTGTCCAATACAAAAAGTTTTAGGCATCCTTGAAAATGACACGGATGGGATGGGATAGATAACAAGACATATCCAGTAACGTAGAACAACAGAGAAGGACAGCCTTGACTGGATTTACATCACTTCTTAGGAGAATAACTAGAATCTCAATTACGCGGGACACCTAGAAGTTGTGGAATAACAAATATCAGCATTTGTTATATAAAGGATCTCTCTTAGTGGTACAGAATTTAATGCTATGCAAATCATTTGAAATGAAGGAAAAGGCAAAGATGAATTTGAAGCTATACAAGTTATTCAAAACAATGAAATAAACATTTTGAAAAAATTATGGTAGTTAAGGTAATAGTCTTGCAAGAACAAACTTTTAGACTGATTTTTCAAGTAACAAAAGCCTTCCATAATCATTCAACCTGTAATGAAGAGAAATAGCTCTATTAAAAATTCTACGGCAAGGATCATGAAAATCAAACAATTAAAGCACCCAATTGACACCATTGTCATGACCAAACCAACAATATACACTTGAAGTAAAATCATTATTGTTTCAAGATTTGTAAATCTGCAACAAATACCCTTCTACGATCATATACATATATACTCGACAAAAGAGAATATTAATTGGTATAATCACTATCAAAGCATCTCCTTCATTAAAGTTGTACTTCAAATTTTGTGCATTACAATTTGTGCTCCTATATTCCACTTCTCGGCTATGTTATCAGATTCTCCAGAACACCTTGTCGTACCCAAACAAAACTGGTTCTGGAATGGATCCTAGTTCTGGTTCTCCATGGAAACATCACAGGTTCTTCAGAAAAGTTGGTTCCTTCCAGGAAATGCTTCCTATGTTTCCAAGGCAAACCTGCAGCAGGGTCTACTGAAAATTGAAGGAAAAAATACATATAACTCGTGCTTTTTTCGCTTAAGATAACTAGGAAGAGGGCCCTAGACCTGCAAAGAAAGTTAAAATTTCAGACCCAGACAGCCAACGGCACATTGGATCATCAAGTTACAAATGTATATTATCACAGGCATACAACAGGGAAATCTCTTATACAGGAGAACAGCAAACACTCAAACTTGCAAGGGAAAATAATGAGATATTCCCTTCCTTAGCCAATCTGAGATCCATTGGGCATAAAATACAGACCCCTTGCAGTATTCAGATCACCTTTGATCAATGATCCGACTTTCTCATAAGATTGCCTCCAAGAGCCCATCTCAACTTGATAATGCAGTACTTTCTGAGTTGTTCTCAAAATCATTGGGGGATCCCATCCTTATTGCTATTATTGGCATCTTCCAATCATCTATTATCCCCTCAAAATGATTCATTCTTTTTTCAGCAGGAATGAGTAGCATGGGTACCAAAGGAGATATTTCACAAAATTAGGAACCTTCTCTAGGCATTAGTATAATGTCCTTTATAAACCATATTTATTATTACCATGGTCCCCTTTGTTGAGAGAAAGGCGTAGATTATAAGGGAAAGGATAGTGCCGCAGGCGCACCGAATCTCATTTTGGATCATTTAAACTCCTTTGCTCCATAGTGTATGTAGGCTAAATACGGTCAACAAAATAAGGATCCTCTACTATAGGAAAAAGTAGAAGACCATACTAGATCCAGTACACATACAATACGTCATTCCATAAAACAGAAAAGGGCTATAGACAATGGTCGTGGGCAAAGAAAGTTGTAAGGGATCTGATAGGGGAAACTAAACTAACAATAGCAAGCATAAGGCTAACTAGATCCAAGGTATCATTAGACGATAACCAAGAGCTTAAACAAAGGAAATCAAAGGAAATACAATGCCATTGGGTGAAAACCATGAAATTTCTAAACTAAGGGTTGTAAGGGTGCCATTAGACGGTAATCATGAGGTGTAAATAAAGAAACAAAACATACAAATATAACAATTTACTAACAAACAAAAGCTAATCTAAGCATAGATGACAATAACATACCAATATAATATATCCACCAAAGTAATTAAATAAATAGTATAGGGTTAGGAATACTTACCTTGGGTTGACTTGTGGGCACTTCAATCTCCCCCTTGGCTCAAGTGGCACTTTGTGATAGATGGTTATAGGTGAAGCTCAAGATGGAAAGAAGAAACCTAAGTATCCTTAGTTAGGGACTCCAAAGACAATGTGTACCTTGTAGGTTCAGCTTCTCTTCTTTATATCTTCAAAGGCCTTGAGCAAACAAATCTTTCTCAAGTGTAAGATCCTTAGCATCAATTCATCATCTTCTTACGAAAGTGGATTTATGTGCACGAGCAAAGTGGATTGGATGTCTTTTTTTTTTGACAAATGATAAATGGAAACCATATGAATAAAGACTCAAAACCCAAAAAGCCATAACTCAAACTTAGACGACGTCATCAGCGCCATCGATGAAGTAGAAAAAGTATTAGCAAATGCAATACTTCATTGCCCTACTAAAGTGGATTTGTGTGCACAAGCAAAGTGGATTAAATGTCTTTCTTTTGAAAAATGATAACTGGAAACCATATAAATAAGGCTCAAAACCTAAAAAGCCACAACTTAAACTTAGTCAATGTTGTCAACCCAACCAATAAAGTAGAAAAAGTATCAGCAAATACAGTACTTCATTGCCGTAGCCGATGATGTCAACCAAGGGGGAAGCACTGTATAACGTCATCAGCTAAGCCTATGACATTGGGGGGGACACACAAATAGGAAGAAAAGGAGAGGTATGGGGTAACAGAAACCCTTTGAGGCCAAATAAGTTGATCACATAGCATGAATGAATGAGGCCAATATAGCATATGATCATCGGGGAAACTCTCACAAAGTACCACGAACCAGCCCACCCCGATCATAGTGTATCCGTAGGACATATATTCAGGGAGACTAATGGACCAATGAGTCTTGCAAGAGAATCATTAATAAGCAAAACTAAGGTGTATACACAGCAATTCCTCTATTCTCTTCTAACAAATTATGCATACCCAGACTTCCTAGGTAGGCATCATACATAAATATATATTCATATAAAAGTTAAAACTCAAAACCTCCACTTATGGTTGTACATACCTCTTATTGCAATGGGCACTCTAACAGGTAGGATTGTGCACAAGCTTATTGACCTATTCCATGGAGAATGCATAGAATATAAGGGAAAGGAAATTGTAGTTTGTGCACACATCTTAATTTCCATTGAAATCATTTTTTATTTTATTTTTGGGTTCTTTGTACAATAGCATATTCTTTTACTCATTCCAACTAGTGGTGCCAACACACACCTCTTAGATCAATAGCATATATATATATATATATGGAATTGTTATATATGTATGTATGTATGTATGTATATATATATATATATATATATGTATATATATATATATATATATATGTGTATATATGGAACATGTAGTGGGTGGACAAATGTTAATTTCCATTAAAATCAATTTTTTATTCTTTTTTGGTTCTTTGTACAATAGCATATTCTTTTACTCATTCCAACTGGTGGTGCCAACACACCTCTCAGATCAATAGCATATATATATATGGAATTGATGTGTGTGTGTTTGTGTGTGTGTGGAAAGCTGTAGTCAACATCAATTCATCTTAGAGTTTTTGAAGCAAATATGAGTCAATAAAAGAGCATCAGCACAAAACCATTTGTCATTGGTTGGGGGCAAATTATGCAGGCCTTCCAAGATCAAAAAGATTATACAAATATATAATAGTCAAACTTTCTAACTCACCTTATTATTACTACATTTTGAGTGTTGATTTCCTCAAGAACTTCATCATCTTCCTTGGGAGGAAGCCAATAAGCAGGCATAGAGATGGATGCTTCAGGAGGAAGCTTGACTTTAAGTCTCTTTGTTATCAGAGACTGCCAAATGATGAGGAGCCTTATCTCATCCAAAATTAGGTGTTGATGATGGATGACAGCCTCCCCAACCACCTGAATAGAACCCTCTATATGAATGTGATCCTAGGGAGAGTAAAGGCACTAACAAAATTGGGCATCGCACAATTTAATGATTTGGCCACATCAAACACATTCTTTCTTCCCATTGATTGCCCTAGATCCAACATCATCTGCATCATGAGGTTATGAATATCATTGACTTCCACATCATCAATTTCATTTACAGCATGGCACACATTTGGTGAATCCACAACCTCATATAAGGATTCCTTATTTCTTGATCAACATATTCTATGAATTTATCACCCAAGGAGACCCCAGTCACTTGTTCCCCCTCTTCTTTTGCTTGATTCTGCATGCAACGTATAGCCCAAGGAGGAGCCTTCCATATTCTCAATGCAGCTTTTCCTTGCAGGGGAAGCCATCATGACAACAAAAAATACGGGCTAGAAGGAAGAGGGTTTGCATAGAAAGGTTATCATACAATTTTTCGTAATTTTAGAAAAATGTATTCACCCTCATCTGCATCAAAAAGAAGGGTTTTCATTCCACAAGGTCAGATACAAATCAAACTAAGATTGTAGAGGTCAAAGACACTTCAAAATTTCAAAGATAGCACTGGGCGTCAAACTTGCAATCATTACTCCCCCCATATTCAACCCACCCATTCTCAAAATAAACTACTCCTTTCCTATTTTGCAGCCTAACAAGAAAGTCCTTTCCCTCATATCCCAAACTTTGCAAAAAATGAGCAAAAGTGGGGGCGAAGAGTGGAGAACAATCATACCTTACATCTAGGATTGTTGATGAGCATTGAAAACCATATCCTTTAGCTTCTTTCATCGTCCCCTACCTCTTCCATTTTTCCTTGTCAGTTCATGAATGTTCTCCTTCATGCAAGCAACGGTGTTTCATTATTTCAATACATCCTAACATCACTACAACCAGATATATCACTTTCCATGGGGTAAACATTTATTACTTGCCACCTTTGGATATAAGATCACCGTTGACATGACATTAGCAGTATAGGGGGAACAGGGTGAAAAGATAATGACTAGGCCCTTGCCACCAAACCCAAATCCACCTAAAAAAAATTACTACTTTATTTTAATCATATCACCTCTCCTTGGGAGATTTCATGGATTGTGATTTTTTGCGATTCCTTATGAACGGGTGGTTCCCAAATCCTATCCACAGCAAGAGTCAACAATCTGGTTTCCAGATCTCTTAATCTGATTGAATTCAACATAGTTTAGTTTAGAGCATAACAACTTAATTATCTCATTTATTCTTCAAACATGTATCATTTCACCATTCAAAATATTGATGATTATTTGTGAATCCACTTCAATGACTATCATTCCAAATGTTTAGAATTGCTATTTGGGCCCCTTTAACGTCATTGCCTCTGCTTTATTGTTTGTATCAGTCCAATGTCTATTGAGAATGTCAATAGCGGTTGACCAAGGGAGTCACGGAAGATACCACCTCCGCCAGTAGGGGTTTCCTTTAGCCGCCCCATCAAAATTCAATTTTACCTATTCAAGCCCTAGAAGGGTCCAATACACTTTTTTCTTATTGATTCTATTGCAACTGACCCTTTTATTAGGAAAACCATAACTATCTAAATCATAAATCATAATTTTAAAACCTATGATATTTTGAATTATGAATTGTTTTTAAATTTTTTTTTTGTATTTTAGACTGATTATGAACATAACATTGACATTATGGTATTTTTCTTTATATTTTTTTATATTTTGCATGGAAGTTTCCACGACCAACCATACCTAGAGTGTTCTTAAACATAGCTTCCATATAACACTTTTTATAGTTCCATTGCCTACATTTTGGTCATCCTAGTAAATTTATTTATGTAAAAGCTATTTTCTTTTTTTCTTTCTTATTTGTTTTAACGAGTTCAAAACTCCACTATATTTTTGAAAAAATATCAAATTCCATTATATTGAAAATGACGAGGAATACATCAGGAACCAGACCACAAAAAATACTATCAGCTATTTTCTATAGATTCTAAATAAATAAAAATTAAAAACTATTGCATGTATTCTGATGACTTTTAATTCATTTTGGGACGAACACAAAAAAAAAGCAAGCCCGAGATTACAATTTGCTGCTACAAGATAGCCCTTAGTATTTTGCGAATAACTCCTTGATCAGCGATCGACTTTGATAGTTTTTATATTGCTAGAAAGATCCTGAAAAGATCTGCAACAATCCTGTTTCACCAAAGTTAGAATGTACGTAAAAAGACATGAATATATTCCAACAAACAAACCAAATCTAGATTAGCCATATTCCAACCCGGCCAATACCCCTATAACCTCTAGAGTCCACAACATGCTAAGTTTGTCACTTTATAAACTCCTAATATATGGAAAAATGCCATATAAAGATTTCCAATCAGCATTATGCTTAGCCTCTTAAGCTATTTTGCATACTACAATGTCTTGTTCTTGCAGGTCATAAACAGGAAATTACTTTCTGGATATCCTAATAAGTGAGAATACCAAGATTTTAGGAACAGCTTGATCAATATCTTGTGTGGGAAATTTGTCACTGACAACTCCCCAGAATAAATGATGAGATTGTCCATATTTACAGTATAAAAAGCTCTTAATTTTTCAATAGTGCCACGTCATCTGATAATGGCTTGCTCACCCCAAGTTAATCCTCCTAAGCCAAGGCCAACAAATACTAGAAGAAGAAAAGCAAAAGAAAAGCAATGCAAGAAGAAATAGAACAAACATCCAATCATGAATTCACACAATCAGGGCCTTGGAACTTAAGACGAATACTAGTGGAATCAAAAATCCAATTCTCATCTCATCCCTCTTATTCACCCACAGGATTTGAGGTCTCCACATCAAACAAACATAAACAGGTGACTACTAATAAATGATACCCTCAAAGAACGTAGGCAATAATGAATGAACACATTAAAGATAACTAAGGACACCATAGACATGGAGACACACCATAGCATTGTCAACACTGCTTCACGATTAACATGCGACATGATACGTGTACACACTAGATCCAGTTGGTGCCGCAATTTTGTTAATTTTATATGATCGACATTATTTGTAAGTCAAGAGGACCAGTACAAAAGGAATTCTCCATTCTAAATAATGTTGCAGGACCAACAAAGAATCATCCACAATGCACACTAAAAATAATCATATGAAGAAAAGCGATCAGCTTATTGAGATGTGCATGCAGACCAAACCACCAATAAATATAAATGTGTTAAGCAATTCACCTTAAATAATGCAAAGTATATGTCAACCAGATGTTTTGCCAACTTAGGTCCATCTCCTTTGCTGCTAAGTAGTATTTGATTCAAGAAAATAACCTATATCAACCACAAAAATCATCCTATCAGAAAAAATAGAATCAAATCAGATAGATCATAAAGGCTCAAACCAAAATTTAATAATTATGAACACAAACTATCACACTACAATTTAGTAGCTCTTACATGTTCAACAATAAAGAATAGAGGTTTTGTAAAGAAACATTATATACGATGACAAAATAGCATTAAGATCAGACAACTATAGTTTTAAATAGTGAGAAGAAATTGTTAAAAGAACAGTGTCAATGTTTTAAACAAAAATTGCATTATATAGAAGGGAACAAATAAGAAAAATAACAAGCGAAATAGAGAACACAAGAATTTCAATCAGAATATTTCAAGATACAGTGTTTCAAAGACATTTTTTAGTTACATAGCCCATGAAACAATAATTTTAAATTTGCATTCATTAATAATATTTCTGGCTAACCCATTGTATTATTTTCAAATTTTATGATTTCTAATGAGAATAAGATATATCGTAGATTTATCCATATTGTAGTGCTGTAATGGCAATTGGTGTCTATTATAAATGGGAGATCCAAGGTTCAAATCTCACTTCATGTTAAGGCAGCCCACTATTTGATGGATTCCTTGTTAATGGGACGTCGTGCTAAAGCAGTTCAATCTGTGGCCATGCCCTGATAAAGCGGTCTAAGTGCTTAAATTCCCATTCTTAGTATGGTACCATGGCTGGTGTGGGCTGGTGATTCTATGTACTCCTAGCAAAAAATAAATAAATTGCATAACTAATTTTATATTTCCTTATTTATAAAAAAGGCAATAATTATTTTTTTTATGCCTTATATGCAAACAATAAAACAGCCTTTCTTACCTTAATTATTAATCCATATTTTCCCTAGTCAACTAAGTTGCATTCTTAAGAGTGGAAGTCGCATCCCTACATTTCTTAACATCCCTGATGAAAAAAGCATTGTTGGTCTATGGTGGGATAGCCCTATTAAAAACACTGCATCCCAGATATATTGGGATGTCCCCTATACGATATTCATTTTTTTCCATATTTCACTTGTAAAAGATAAGTTTCCAATAAAGGATATCTAGACCTAACTAAACTAATCATCTAATTATAGTTTACATTGGAATAGCCCTAACCCAACTTATAAACACAAAAAACAAGCAATGAAAGAACAAGAATAGTGAGTGCCGACCTAGGAGTCTTTTCAAAGAAAGAGAGCTCTCTTCCCACAAACTGGTCGGTTTTGGAAGACCTAGTTAATCAAGAAACAAAAGCTTCTAAAGTGGGTCATAATCCTCCTCCTAACCAGGGAGGGGAATTTCATTGCAAGGGCTCCCTTATAATCATTTTCTAAATTGTTATCAGTAAATTCATGTTTTCCCTCAAAGCCCTTAGGTAATAGGTTACTTAAAATAAAAAATGTGTATAAGCACACCTCATTATTCATAAGAGTAATGGGTGTGGAAATGTGTTTAATAGGAACTTTTGCAATGAATTACTCAATTGTAGAACTCTTCCACTAATTGTGTGGGAATATTGAACAGTTCAAGAACCTTGACCTGCCTAAGTGACCTAGAAGTAAGACATTTGGGAAGGGAATAATATTCAAAAAGTTAAGGTTGGGGATGATTTTTATGTTAATTATCTTGATAGAATGATAAGGTTGGCTTATACCTATATAAAATCACCTTGGACATAAGTAAGGTAGAGTGCCCAAAATAGAAGCTAATATTTGACTTGGTTAGATTGGTTATAGGGGCTAGCTTCTAATGTAGGTATGAAAATACCCTGGGTAAGATTCAGACTCCTTTGGGAGTAACTTTAAGCGAGGAAAAAATATGTGGAAGTATTACAATGTCCTTTCATGCAATGAAATTACTTATTTTTGTTGTCATAAATGCAATTGTGATAACACACAACATTACTCCCTAGAGTAATAAAATGTAAGGTTGTGCAGTTGAGGGATATCATGTATGGGAGGATTACATGTGTACAGACATGGAAGAAGTAATTTGCATGTGGTTGTCTACTAGGTTAAGTTCAGCATAGTGGAACTGAAACATTGTGGGAAGTGTGAGCATATGAGGCCTTAACTAAGTACTTAGGAAATCAGTGTGGAGAATTCAAAGTTGTGCAATTACATTAGCAATTTGTGATCATCAATTGTATAATAGTTAAGAAATTGTATTTTCATCAGCATCGACATCACAATTGTACCAATAAATTGCTTGTGAGGGTGGCAACCTTACAAATTCTATTTCCCGATGCTTGAAGTAAATAATTCCGCCTTATAGGAATTGCTAATATTTCCTCAAGGGTTTCTCTAAATAGATTAGAATACTTAACGTTTCTTAATACAACTACCTTATATGCAAACCCAAAGTCTTCAAAGCTTTGTGAAAGCACTGAGGGGTCAGGACATATGGTTGTGTTTATTTGGTTGCATAGGAGATATATTGACAATATCTAAATCATATTGGTAGCTTGTTTTAAACTTAAACCTATTAAACTTGTGCGATTTATTTTGGAAACCATACCATGAATAGCTTTGTGAAGGACTATGTTGCTTATGGTTGATGTTGGGACACTGTTATTGGTAGATCTTATGATGACTCTACGTATTATTTTCATTGACCTAAGCATTTGGAACAAACTTGGTATTGTATGATTATGAAACTAACCTTCATGGTGTTAACTTGGGTAAGCGCTTCAATTGCATTTCGATTGCTTTGATTGATAAGTGGAACAAATCATGATAGAATGTTTAGAACAATTCATGCTTAGTCTCTTTATGTGATAAGAGGATTTGTTTCTAGCTGATTATTAGGAAAGGATTCACCTTGGTTGACAAGATGGTCATTTAATTTAATGTGTAGTCGTTACACTTGACCTTAAGCATGTTGATGGGCATTGTAAACATTTAGATAGAACCACTGGAGCCTACAAGTAGTTAGGGTGAACTCCAGCCAGCCCTAATTCCATTTATACAAGTGCGCATAAGCCGATATGTAGGCAGCTTGGGTAGTGAGCGCAAGCATTAGTGACTAACAATTAGGGCTTGTCGCAAAAGTGTTAAACATAATTTTCAACCTTTTGAAACCATGCAGGATGTAAGCAAAAATTTGAATGTTAATCCTAATGAAAATATCTATGTGCTAAAAATGATTTAGAATTATGTTGTGTTCTCTCAATTACCATTGTAGAGTAGTTTTGTAACATGTATGCCTTCTTGTTCAAGTGAATTTCATATTATGTATAAAATTATAAAGAAGAAAATGTTTGGGGTTGTGTTTTTACTGTGTATGTGTGTATCGTGTTAGTATGTTAGTGTTGTTGGGTGAGCATTACATCTAGAAGCTAAACTCAAAGGGCTTCCCATAGACTGGTTGCATGATAGGGTACAAGCAAAGGAAGTACAAGATTTTTAAAGTAACAAAATTGTGACGAAAACATGAATGAAAATTTGTGCATACAAATTCACCACTTCGGCCTTGCAAAATAAGAAATTGTACTGAATTTTTCATCTTGAAGCCGAAAGCTTATTGTAACCACTCCTTTTTCATGGAAAGGGCATCCTGAAATCATTGATTGAGTTGTTATTTCTGTATGAGGTCACTATCACTTAGTTTGTGTAGGCCAAATTATTATTGCATTGTTGGCTATACTTGTAATACTTTTGATGATTTGATGGTTTGTATGCCTACCTGAAATTGAATAACGGGGGTTAAACTATTATACAATCTATATGCATCCAAGCATTATTGGTGGTACCTGATCAGATTTGAGTGTTTTGATTTGTTTTCTTGTCATTGCATACACATCATGGGTTCTATACTCTCTATGCAAACAGCACCCTATCTTTACACATTAAAACTCAACCAAAAATAAATTGATCACATAGTCAGGTGTAAACGATATTCCCAGCCTTCTTTTATGCAACGTTTCAGTAATATCAGTTTTACATGCCAAAAACTTCATAGATTACAAGGTCAATTGGATGCAAAGCAAGCCACAACTCCAACTAATGTCAAGCCAACGATCAATGTTCAAAATGTTGTACAAAAGAGAAACTAAAATCACACCTATTCCTAAGCCTATTTTTGTCAACCACAAATGTATGTCTAACAATGCTGTCAACAATGTTACAGAGAAAGCTAAAAATAAACTTGTTTTCAATCAACTACAACAGTCTAACCCCATTGCCAATCATACACAGTTACTAAGAGACAGGTATGGAGAGATAGAGACAATTAGGGGTACTAGTACGCCATTTTTCTTTTAAAAAAATATATGTAGTCGAAGACAGCAAAAAAATAATAATAATTTAAATAAAATTTTGAAAAAAATATACAATGACCATGGCACTTTAAAAAATCTAAAATCCATTTAAAATTAATTTTTCAACCTGAACTTTAAATTTTTTTTTTTTAAATGTCGACAAAAGACAAGGTCACAAGAGTAACTATATTTATATTTAATCTCATCTCATCATATATAGGGTCATCGTACATTGTAACACATTGAAATGTTGAAAAAATAGGCATACAAAGAACAAAAATCAAAAATTTGAATCTGAATCATATCTCATTTGATTAAAAATGGTCAACTAGTGCATTAGTTAGCTATGTCATCAGTCTCTAGATCCTCTATCAGGAAGCTCTCTAGATAACCATCACTCTCAAACTCTAACTTCTCTACAGGGAATCCAACAAAGGATAAATCATTAAGGCCATATGCCTCAGACCACTCATCCTCCAAGGCCACATTTGCTCCTCCATTGGTTGGAATTTGGTCCCATTTTGTTTAAGGACCATCCTTATACCCTAAATCTATACAAGAACGAAGACAACACATGTTATGAATGTAGACCAGGTTGTTTGCCTTCTTTGACCCTACTTCGTTCCTCTTCAATGAATAAATGAAACCGTACGTACTCCAAATCCTCTCACACAATAAAGAATTGCCTACTTGTGAGAGTAATTGTATTGCAAATGATTGTAATCCAGTTAATTCATTGTCACTGTTCCACCACCACTCTATTGGGTACTTTTTCACACACATCATACATGGCCTCCACAATGCAAAATTCGCCACACCCACATGAAAACTTATTCTACTAAGTGCTTATATAAGTGTCCTCTCCTCGATCATAAAACTTTTTCACTACAGCCAAAAATCCCTTCATTAACCATTTGTCTTGTTATGGAACCCTCTTCTTGGTGACATTTGTATCATACCACATTGTATTTTAAACATGCAGCACAATGTAAAGGTGTGTTGAGTTTATTCAATCTTCCATGTACATTTTCCTTAATCAAAAGATACAGAAACGGATCCCTTAAATTTGTGACTTTTCTTAATCTTTTACACATACAATCATTTTCTTAATAGAACTCCCCCAAACATGGTTTATCTAAATCTACAAAAAAGGATTACCTCACAAATGGGTTCGATGAAATCAACAACAAACTTAACATCAGCCCAAAAACAAATATCAATGAATATTTGTTTCACCTAAACGACAGTGAGACAGTCAAGAAGTATGAAGAAAGAAGTAAACCGCATGTTTGCAAGTTTAAGGAGTTCCACCTTGTAAATCTCCGATAAATAGCTTGTGTGTGGTGATGATTGCATATGAACATTTATATTTTACTAACTTTTTCAATGAGCTCAAAAATCCACTAAACCCTGTCAATGTCTTTGAATGCAGTAATCAATGCATACACACAACATGGCATCCAAAATACATGTTTATATTTTTTTGTACTAACAAGATAGCTACTTTACGAACTGGGGCAGCATTTATAACCACTTGGACAACACGTGATTCCCCCACCTCAATTGCATCACATAGTTGGTTTTTCAATAATTTTGCATTTTTCTTTTTCCTTGCACAGTCTATTGCCTTCAGAAAATAAGGACCTTTGGTACAAGTAGCCATAACATTCAGCATTTGACCCTTCTATAAACCACACTTTATTTATTGGTGTGGTTTGTTGCTTTGTCCTTGTTTTCTCCTTGTCAATAAGAGTCGTGCAAAGCTTCTCAAGTCTAGGGGATTTATAGCACACCGAGATTCACAAACCATCTCCTCCTAATAAGGTGAGCAAGCAGAATTGTATGGTATTCCATTCACACAAAGCATGTAATCATTACACCAACCGCATCTCAACCACACACATCAAACATGTCTCCAATGGGGTTTGAACTACCATTGTTTGGTATGTTACTAGAAAGGCCTACACCCTGCTCTGCATCTGTCACATGACTAAAGACACATCTAGCTCTGACTTTGTTTCCCTAGTTTCTCTTCTAGGTTGAGTATGAATTACAACTCTTGCTGAAACGTGAAATTTTAAAGAAGACAAGTGTTCCTGTCATACCGCTCTTCCTCATTCAAGCAAGCCTCAAGCTCTTTCCCCTTTGTGTGAAAACAATCAGCCCTTACCCTCCTATAAGTGTCCTGAAAGTCCTTCCCACAAAGTTTGCAAGTGAAAACTATTGTTCCACCACTCACTTTACATGCCAAAATGCGATTGCAATACTTCCACAATGGGACTAGGCATCTTTCCTTCCTAACATTCTAACAAAATTAGGGAAAAAAATTTAAAATACCAAAAATAAAAAACAAACTAATTAAATTAAAAAAAAGAAGTATAAAATAAAATTAATAATTATTATTTTTATGATTAACACCTTTAAATTTTTAAAATAAAATCCAATTAACTTCTTAAAATACAATTTAATTAAGTAATACTATTTATACATTGTACAATGACTAATAATAAATATAATTATTAATATTATTTAAATAGTATATATATATAATAAATTTATAAAATATGAAGAGCAAAATAAATTTAAAAATTATATACTATACACTAATGTCTTTGACTCTATTTATCGTGTTAATGCCACAGCAGTTCATTGGCAGCAACAATCTTATGTTTAACAATGAATGGCAGTTCATTGTTAAATGCAAAATTATCGCTGCCAAATGAACTGCCATGGCATGAACACGGCAATTAATAACACAAACCACCAACAAACTACAGCCCTACAGCCTACAAGTAACAACAAAAAAAAGGCAAACAAAAATCGAAACAGCTAGTAACAAGTAACAACATTTGCAACTCAAAACCCTAAAAGACAGAATGACACCTGGGTCGATTGCCCTTTGCCCTGTACTGAATGATAGAAGGCTTGAAGCTCTGCAAATTCATTTCCCTTCAATCAACACCTTCCAATCCATGGACTCTTTGCTCTGCAAATTCATTTATCTCTGCCAAAATGCCTTCTACACTTCACAATCAATGACCTGTAGGCGGTGATAATAGAATGATGTTTGTCTTGTTTTTGAAAGAAGAAAATGCATTTTTTAGGGTTTCATATTACGTGTTTAGGGTTTTTGTACCCTTTTTTTTAGATGGGTTAGGCAACAAGAAATGACAAGAGGCATTGATAATCTCCAAAGGATGTCTCTGGACATGAGAGACAATTTCGTACCCGTCTCCCATACCAAAGACGTACCTCTGGTGGGAGGAGATGTGTCTCCCTGCAACACTGATCATACACATGGTCAAACTCCTACTGCAGAACCTTCAATGGTTGTGCAAGTATGGGAAACATTTCCAGTCAATAAGTATCGTTTCTGTCTAGGATATATTAGTCCTATTTGTTTATTGTAACAAATAGGGGATATCTATGGGATAGTCAAGTTGTTGATCCTGTTGTTTATGATTCACTGTTTGTTTATAGAGATCAACATAAACATGGTCTCATTGTGGACGTCAAAGTCATAGCTACAGTGATTGCTTTGACCTGCATACGTGTATAACATGTGGCGAAATCACTCATTTTGTTGATGATTGTTACATAAAAGATCCACCTATTGAGTCCATGAGACATGTAATTTGGCAGAATTGATCATTCCAAATGGCGATCTGAGATTTGCATGTTGTACAAGTCTTTTTGGAGGATCCATTCCATAGTCAATGCTGATAATTGATCTAGTGTTAATAATGTTGATGTCAGTCTTGTAACTCATTACAAAGAGAAAAGATAACAAAAATTCCAGGGCAGGTTAGGGGCTTCAATTTAATTAGGTTATTGAACTATATGTACATCTCTTAAGTCCGTTATTTTAACACACAATATTATCTGCAACAAAGATTCTCTGTTTCATAAAAGAAATATAACACTATGATAGGCATAACATACAGCATGATATCTTGCCCGAAGCCCCACATTAGGACGAAATGTAAAGATATCTACTTCTTCAATCACAATTGCCTGCAGTAACAGAGGGATGTGATAAGCAAACCAAATAAGAAAACATATTTATCAACAACATAATATTTATTTTGCCTATTGTAAATTCAGACTTCAAATATAATTTTAGTATAAGATTTTTCCATCTAAAGGTACAATCAAATAATTATTTCATTCACCAGAGAAGAAATGGGATAGGAATTCTATTTATATTTGCTTCCAGATATATAAGCTGATTGCTTTAATGATAGCAATTGTACCTTTACAACAATGTGTTCATTAGAAAATCTTGAACAAATAGGAAACATTGTCACTTGACAGGAATGTAATCATCAGAAAACAAAAAGATAGATTGGAAACAATTCTCATGAGTAAAAAGGAAACAATTCTTATAAATTCTCTCGCTTATCTGCACATATCAAATTGTACATATGATTTAATTTTAGTTTTATTCAATTCAAATATTACAGACCACCACGGGCCAAAAATGGCCAAAGGGATAGGATGAGGCACAATGATCAGAATAGACAGGAATTCCTAGTACTTCACAAATGAATGCCCAGAAAACGATAAATAAAAGGAAATATAACAAAGCAAAGAAATCCAAGGGTAAAAGGAACAAAAAACCAGAAGAAACAGCAGGAAAGATGCTCTTAAATACCCGAATCCACACAGATATGGTAAGCTGTGCTCACCTGTAAGATTGCCAACATTTAAGGCCACAAAAGGTTGGTGACGAGGTTGGCATAGGTATCTAACGGAAATCTATGTACCCTGCACTGTCTTCAAAACCCAAACTTGTGATGATCATTTCATACACCAGAGAAGAAATGGAATAGGAACTTATTTATATTTGCTTCCAGCTATATAAGCTGATTGCTTTAATGATAGCAATTGTACCTTTGCAACGATGTGTTCATTAGCTAATCTTGAACAAATAGGAAACATTGTCACCTGACAGCAATATAAATCATCACAAAACCTAAAGCTAGGTTAAAAACAATTTTCACGAGTAGAATGGAAACTATTCATATAATTTCCTTCACCTATCTGTACATATCTAATTGTGCAGATTTAATTTTGGTTTTATTCAATTTAAATATTACAGATCACAGAGGCCAAAAATGGCCCAAAGGGATAAGATAAAGCAAAATGCTCAGAATAGACAGGAATTCCTAGTGCTTCACAAATGAATGCCCAGAAAAAGAGAAATAAAAGCAAATCCAATTCATATAACAAGGCGAAGAAAGCCAAGGGTAGAAGGAACAGAAAACCAGAAGAAGCATCACGAAAGATGCTCTTAAATACCCGAATCCAGACAGATATGCTAAGCTGTGCTCGCCTGTAATTTTCTTAACATTCGAGGCCAGGAAAAAGACGGTGATGAGGTTGGCACAAGTGTCTGCCTCAGATCTCTGTATACTGCACTGTCTTCAAGGCCCAAGCCCGTGATAAGGTTGGTGCAGGTGTCTAACTCAAATCTCAGTATACCAGGTGTCTAACTCAAATCTCAGTACACTTCAATGTCTTCAAGGCAGAAACATAGAAATCAATCATTCAGTTCACTAAACATGAAGATCTTCCAATTGAATTTCCTTAGTTTTGTACTCTACTCAAAACAAAATAGATATAGTAACAGACAATTTTGGAATCGGAAACCAAGAAAGGTGTTTTTTGGATTGCTTGTCACCCTATTGGTGCTCTATGGGTGTGAGGTTTGGGAATGCAACATATCGAGTTTGGAGCCAAATAGAGAGAACTTAGAAGAGTTTGATCACAAGCAGCTTTGAAATCAAGGCACCTACAACCCTGTGATGATGTCCAACATACTATACGGCAGACATTTGTATCTTGGCAGTGTTGCACAAAGACTCATCTCCTACCGCCAGAGATTTGGCGTACATGTGGATGAGCCATGTCCAAACTACACAGATTACGCTGCACCATTGTGGATGTGTGTGTGCCATTTGTTGGAGACAAGTTGATGGTCTTGGAAGTAATGTGAACCTCGGTAGGTTGTTATGGGGTGCAGCAGACTAGTAACCAAGAACCGCAGTTATTGTTACTCGTCTCAGAGACCAGTACTCGTCTCAGAGACTTGCATTTCAGTGTCTATTTTTTTAATATGTTTTATACTCTTTACCCTAGACATGATGAAATGTCAAAAACAAATTACAATATAATTACTCGTCTTTTGTCAACATGTCATTTTTTTTACTTTAAAAAGTTATTAATGTTTTTCTTAGACTACATTAGGCTGTACAATATTTTTTTCTCTAAATTTTACATGTATATACATACATATCTTTTTGCCGTCTCCAAGTATTTGTCTCTCTTTTTTTTTGTTGAAAAATGATGTACCCATCACTGTCTCCTCATACCCACACTCGCACCATTCTACTAATAGCTTTGTATTTTGAAGTCCTCCCCGTTTGATCTAGTCGCAGCGCCCCTCCTCATGGGTCCGATATGACACCAAACTACTCCTTTAATGATGCCAAGGCTTACTACCTCGTATAGTGGCACCCTAAAGAGGGGCCTTGATTATTCCAGGTCCCATGCTCCTTAATTGAACCCCATTCCAAGATCATTAAACACTTCTGCATTGCCACCACTACTTTCTTAGAGCATCCACAGTGTATGACGGGGCTCAAACGACATTTATCTGCATTTTTCATTTCTGGGCCCCCTGACCAATAGACATGTGTCAGTTTTTTCTGCCCAGCCTATTCCTAGACTGCCCTATATAATGACCCCCTAAAACCATATTTTCACATGATGACATGATCTATTACACACTCTATCCCTCGATTTCACAAAGCTAACACTGCACTCTTCAGCTATCACTCAGCTACACCAGCAGACCTTATGAAATCACTTTTTGCAATCTCACTCTTGACATCTAGGAGCTACATCTGGCCATTTAATCTCTCCTTTCGGTGACTCTTTGTCACTGCCCTTGGTCTGTCCACTCAAATAAGGAGCAGCTAGTCATCCTTCGACTAGGCCGTCAGCACCTTCCAACCTTACACTGTCACACAGTCTTTGGGTACCAAGATTCAAGTTCGTGGCGCAATTATCCCATTGGGACTTTTGAGGGTTCCTTACATTCAGCATCTTGCATATTTTATTTATTGTGATCATTCGGGATTTGATCATTGAGTGTGTCTCATGTTAGATGCAAATAGGGTTTTTGTTATGAATCTACTTGCAGAAATCAACCAAACAAAATAACAGCATGCAAAAATGAACAGGTCACTCAATGAACTTAGAATTTATTGCAAATATTGCTTATATGCAGATATCGTCGGCCTCTTCGAGGAGGCAACCTCCTTGACAGCATAACTCAGATTGTAAAATATAGATGGATGCTTTTCCTTCCTTACAATATCAATATATGGACATTACAACCCTAACTCTAATATCCTTTCAACCCTAACCCTAAAACTCAAGGGTCGGCCTTACCTACACATCCGATTTAATTACTAACTATTCTTATTACTCAAAGGTCAGCCTTACATAGAAAGGGGTGCCCGAGCTAATTGACTAACTAAGACTATTACATTGCAAAAATAATAATAGAAGGTAGAAAATCGGGGTCCTAAAATGCCATCCCGCTTCGGAAAATTTTGTCCTCAAAGCTTGAGCTATGGGAACTGCTGCTGAAGCTGCTGGACAGGTTCCCAAGTGGCTTCTTCTAGTTGCATGCCCTGCCATTGAACCAGAACATTCGTGATGATTCGTTTGTAGAGTGAGAGCATACATTTGTTCAAAATAGCCTCTAGTTCAAGGATGGAGGTATCTTCATCCAACTCAAGAAGGGTCGTTTGAACATGAACATATTGTCCGATGACCACCTTCAAACATGACACGTGAAAGACAGGATGAATCTTAAAAGATGGAGGTAGGTCCAATTTGTACCTAGCATTCTCAATTTGATGTAGCACTTGGTATGGACCATAGAATTTAGGAGCTAACTTATAACTACCTTTAAGCTTCAAGGAAATTTGCTTATATGGCTGGAGGTGTAGAGAAACCATGTCCCCACCGGAGAATGAGCGCTCTGAAAGGTGTTGATCTGCTTGTTGCTTCCTATGGTCGTGAGCCTGTACCAAGTTGTCTTTCAGAGTCCGAAGTAGAGTCTTTCATTGGCTTAGAGAGGACTAAATTGCCTGAACTTTTTAAGTTTCCTAGAAGGTAGGATGTGGGAGATGGTGGTGGTTGGCCATACACATCTTTATATGGTGTCTCGTCTTGGTGGTGGTGTGGTAAGAAGTGTTGTACCACCATTCAACAAGAGGTAGCCATTTAGACTAGTGAGTTTGTTGCTCCAAAGCACAACAATGCAGGTAAGTCTCAAAACAATTGTTGACAATTTTTCTCTGACCATCAATCTGCGGGTGATACATTGAGCTTATTTTCAATTGTGTTCCTTGCAATTTAAACAATTCTTTCCAGAAGTTACTATTGAAGGTGGGATCACAATCGGAGACAATAGTTATGGGTATACCATGGAAGCGAAAAATTTGGTCCATGTAGACTTGTGCCACTGTTGATGCTTTATAAGGACCATTGAATAGAAATAGGCATATTTCGAGAAGATCAACCTCCACAAAGATTGCTTGGGGTACATGTAGTCTCTCCCTTGTGAAGTTGACACAATTCACATTCTACGACAAACTTTTTGATCTCATGTTTCACCCCATCCCAAAAGAAGGTTCATTTGACTCTCACATATGTCTTTAAGAAACCAAAATGTCCCACCGATGGTGAAGCAGGTAGTTCTTGCAACAACTTATCCCAAAGAACCGACTTTGCAACAAGCACAATCTGTCTTTGATAATGCAAGCAATAGCCATCCCAAGAGTACCCTAGTTTAGTTGTGGGGTCCATCATGAGCTAATGAATGAGCTACAAAATCTACGCATCTTGTTGCGACTCTTGTTGGACTTCCTGCAACCAATCTAGGGTAAATAAGGACAAGGCACATAAGACCCCTTGGTCTTAAAATTTGCCAGATAGGGCATTAGCCACCACATTCTCATTTCCCTTCTTGTATAAAATCTCATAATCATATCCCAAGAGATTAGTAACCCATTTTTGTTGCTCGGGATGATGTGTGATGTTCCAAGTACTTTGGGTTGAGGTGATTTGTCTTAATGTAAAAATGTCGTCTCAAGAGATATGGTCGTCAATGTGTTACAACATGAAGAATGTTTAACATTTCCTTCTTATATGTGGATTTGTCTAGATTTTTACCTTCCAAAGCTTTGCTAAGGTCTTCCTTGTTATATCAATACTACACAAATTTCAATCCCTGAAGCGTCACTTTCAATTGTAATGCTCTAGAGAAATCAGGATGGCTAACACAATGAGGTACGCATGCCCTACTTGAGGCATGCATTTGCACTTTCTACTAGTTCAAAACAAGCAAAAGCATTCTTCCGTAACATGGCAGTCAAAGGAGCGGCAATTTTACCATAGTATTTGACGAATTTGTGATAATAGCCAATGAGGTTTGTAAAGCCCCAAAGATTTTTAAGAGTTTTAGGTTTTGGCCAATTTTGCATATCCTCAATTTTCTTGGGATCCGCTTTAACCACATTCGTTGAGACAATATACCTGAGGTATTCCACCTCTGTAGTACCAAAGGAGCACTTGGGCATTTTGCATATAACTTATTGTTGGCCAAGCGCTGTAGGGTCAGGTTCAAGTGTAGTAGATGGTCTTCCCATATTTTTTTGTAAACCAAAATGTCATCAAAGAACACCAAAATAAATTTACAAAACCAAGGACTAAAAATATAGTTCATCAGGTTTTGGAATGTTTATGAAGCGTTCATGAGGCCAAAAGGCATCACCTAGAACTCATAGTGGTTGTCGTAAGTTCAAAATGTTGTCTTATGGATATCTTCTTCTCGTAATCTAATCTAATGGTAGTTGGACCGCAAATCTAACTTCGACAAAAAATTGAGACCAAGAAATTCATCTAGCAATTAGTCAATCACAGGAATGGGAAATTTGTCCTTGATTGTGTCCTTGTTTAGCTCCCTAAAATCGACACACAACCTCCAAGACTCGTCTTTCTTCCGCATTAGGAGAATTGGTGAGGAATATGGGCTGATGTTTGACCAAAGGACCCCCACTTGAAGCAATTCTTGGACCATCTTCTCAATTTTTGTTTACTACATGTAGGGGTATCGATAGGGCCGAATGTTTGGTAGCCAACTACCCGATATGAGTGGTATTGCATGATCATGTGAACATTGTGGAGGTGATCCTTGAGGATTTGCAAACCCCTAAGTGTGCTTATGAAGAATCAACTGCAAATCCATCAAATTTGTTGATGTCTCTATCTCTATCATGTGAACTGCACAAAATGTGAGCCACCGCCACTGATGAACCCCTTTTTATTAGCTTATCCATGTAGTGAGAACCAATAAGTTGAGTGGCTCTTGTTGTCATGCCTTGTCGAGTGTATTGTTGCCCTGTGATTCAAAATTGCATCCATAATTTGGAGAAGTCCCATAGGATGGCTCCCAATGAGCGAACCCATTGATCTTCAAAGACAATGTCACAACTGCATAATGAAAAGACGTAGATGTCAGATTTGAGATTGTAATCACCCATGGAATCTTTGACATTCCGACATTTTCATTAACAAGCCAATGTTCCTCCATTAGCTACCATCACCTCAAAATTGTTGCATGGATACACATAACAAGCCGCTTGCTTGGCCACACGAGGGTCAACAAAGTTTTGAGTGCTTCCAAAATCAATGCCTTCATAGTTTGAGGAGTTGTGATCCCTGCTAAAGCATGCATTGAAATTTTGGGGGAAGGGTCCTCACTTGGAATGTTTTCTTTTGGTTGTTGCTCATCTAAGTCAACTTCAAAATCATCCAATATGTTAGGTGTGGAAGGTGCCTTAACATCTAAGAGATATATTTTTTGTTTGACACATTTATGGCCTGGGCCATATATGTCATCACAATTGTAACATAATCCTTTTGCTAGGCGAGAGACCATCTCCTCATGCGTCAAACGCTTGATTTGCGATGCTTGAGTAACCTGATTTGGTGTGGGTTGACATGGCTGAGGATTTCTTGCTTTTGGTGGTGGCTTATAGGGATGGTGTTGGGTTGAATGTTTGTCCTCATCTAGTTAAGATAAATCAACTTCTTCCATCAAAGTAGCAAGTTTGAATATCTTGACCCCTACACAAATGTTGTCTTTCAATCCGTTGATGAAGCAACTAACTCCTCATTTAGGCCCTTTGTTCGATTTGCCAGTTTTTCAAGCTGGGTCTAATAATCATTCATCGAGTGACTTTGTCATAATTTAATCAGTGCACATGTGAAGACCTCCTATGCATTGGGGCCAAATCAAGTCTATGGGTGTTTACCAAACTCATCCTATGTGAGAGTTATGTGTCTTTTTTAACCACTGGTACCATTAAATAGCTTCATGTTCCAAGTTGAATGAAGCTATCTAAATTTTTTGATCTATGGGAGTTTGATGGAGGGCAAAAATTTGGACATGTCTTATACACCCAGCTAGTAGGGTCATCTATGACAAATTTCATAAAATCCAGCCATGGTGTATGGTGCTAGAACACAAAAAGTGGTGAGTTATTGTGATGCTACCTAGTGCTAGAATTGTTCCCATTGTTTTAGCTTATGGTATTATACTTGGTATTCAGTCTAGTCGGCCTTTGTCCAAGTCATCAATGAGATCTAGCTTGTCCAGTTTGGACAATTGTAGTATAGTGGATTGTGTTGTCTGCATAGTTCTGAGGTCATCATAAATGTTTTGGAATACCTTGACTCTTTTGGATTAAGTTGTTACAATGTTTATGTAGGATGCCATAATATTCCAACTTTTATTTTACTTTTGTTGGCACTATGTTCCAAAAAATCAACTTTGAATCTCTCCAAGAATGCCAGGGATATAATAGGGAAGGTTACTATAAGGTGTGTCTAGTCTATGAGCTTGCAAATATATTGATCTTGTATGTAAATAATGTCAACCTAATATTTCAAAGCTCTAACTACCAAGGATTGAACCATCTCGTAGCCCACTATCCCGTCTCCAAGGTATGGCACGAGTAACTTCCCAGGGTTGGTCATTTACCGATGAATCACAAAATACAAATGGCCTAAGGCTTCCTATGGCGAAATAAAAAACCTAGGTGCTTCCGATATACCCAAAAGGTACATGGAAGCTAAAATCTATATACAACCTGTCTAGCGCATGGGTATTGGTGGAATACACCTTACTTCACACACCGATAACAACATGCTTAGCCAAAAACAATAGCTTTCTGTAATATTTTAAAACCCCTGGTACAAAAAAATGTGCTTGCAGGAAAAAAAAAATGGCAAATATGGGGAAAAAATCTTAGTACCGCCACTTTTGTTACCACTTTCTTATCACCAAGATCTCAGTTGGGCGAGCTGAGAGCATATAGTGGACAATCATAGAAAGCCCTAAACAACTGAAATTGTTGTGAAACACAACCCTGTAAAGAGATTATATACTACTTATGAATATACTCCCATAAATCAACCAAACAAAATACCAATATGCGAAAAATTAACAGATTACTCAATGAACTTAGAATTAATTGTAACCCTTGCTTATATTCAAAAATCGTCAGCGCCTTCAAAGAGGAAACCTCCTTGAGAACAAAGCTCATATTAAAATATAGATGGATGTTTTTCCTTCCTTACAATATCAATATATAGGTATTTCGTATTATAACCTTAGCACTAATATTCTTGCAACCCTAACCCTAATACTCAAGGGTCGGCCTTACATAGGCACCCAAGTTAATTACTAACTATTTTTATTACTCAAAGGTCAGCCTTACATAGAAAGGGGCAAACGAGCTAATTGACTGAGACTATTACAATGCAAAAAGAACAATAGATGGTTAGGACATCAGGGTCCTAACAGTTTCTAATTGTGTTCATTGTATGATCATTTGGGAATCAATAAATCTGGAAATTGTATTCTCTAACATGACTCATTTACTTTCAAATTTGAAAAAGGAAAATATTAACTTGGTTAGTACTTCTAGGCCAGATTAAGGTTTTAATGATATTGCTATCTTTTGTATAGTGCATGCTTTTACTTTCATTATTGTAAATAGGATTGGTAGTATATACTTGTAGGGTTGGGACCCTACTATTTAAACCCTCAATATACACCTTAGTCCATATTTTTCAGTTTTACCCAACGTTGATCTGTTATTCTTATGGCCTGTCCATCACATGGCATTCCTTCACCATGTCGGTGGCAGTCTTATAACATATAATGCTGTTGTTCAATTGGCATAGTTGTCATCTTTTTTACAATGACATTTATGCAAACCGAGATGAAAAACCAGATGCACGTCTACTTGTAACAACATATAGCCAGGAAACAATACATGAAGTTCACTAAAAAAAAGATATAAAGTCTCAAAAAAGACAACTCGATATTCCCTTAATCACCTCCGACGAAAAAAAGAGATTGTTCAATAGAGGATAACATTTAAGGGTTGGCACTGTTTTCTCTAAACTTGATGTAAGGTTTTTTTATCTTAGAATTGGAGTGTTCACAGCACATTTGTTAACACAAGACATTAAACCGCTTTGTTAACATAAAATAGTATTTTAAGAATAGGTTTGCATATTCTCGTTCTTCTCCAAACAACCCAAACTCTTCCAAACTGCTAATATCAAGCTTATAAAAATATACTCATCTGCAATGAGACCCATTGAAAAACTCAAATGTTAGAGTGGTACCTTCATATTGGGGTGAACGGTTAAAAGACATGATAAATGATATCCAGCGTTTGAGGCCACTTTCCTTTCTGGATCTCCAAGCTGCATTTATTTTCAGCATTCAAGAAAAGAAAACCTCAGAAGCTACACCATCAATTGTATCAGTTCTAATAAATATAATCTGCAAGAATAACAAATCAAGTTGTACCTAAGAAATACAGCTCCTAAAAGTAATTGACAAAACTAAGAAAACAAAACCATAGAAAATAGAAACATTATGTCCTTAGCCTTAATCTATCCAACTCTAAAAGTCAACAATATTAAGAATATCATGTGTTAATTTAAGAAGAGATTTTGAGACTGAATACCATGCCCTTACAATAAGAGATTGCATCTATGTTTAAAAAAGGAAGTTGTCAGTTTAATTACCTTGTTCACAAGAGATGAAAGTAGTTTGCGCTCTTGTTCAGGTTTAGTCTTCAGAAGATCAAACATACTCTGCAAACAAATTTACATTAGCATCTAATTTTATAAAAGTATAAGAATGGAAAGGTAAAATGAATAGAGATATGGTTATCATACAAACCCATGGTCCATTTCAGTTTTCACTTTCTGCAGTCTAGCTTTCCTTTCTATATTTCTGGTTAATACACAGTCTCTCTCACTGGTTTGTCAACTATAGAAATAAAGAAAAGATATTTGTTTTCAAGGCAATTGACAGCAATCAGTGGACCTCAGATATAAAGGCGTGTCATGAGAAAAGATAGTATAGTAGAACAACACTCTATTGGTGCAAGGATTATCCCCATAGACATTATGAACGACTTTCATGCATATAGCCCACAGTAACATTGAAGTGGCAAACAGTGAAATACTGTAGCCACGCATGCATCCTTAACCCCTTTTAGAAACAAAAATGGAAACATGCATTTTTTTTTATAACAGAATCAATTAAACTACAGTAGTGAAAAGCAGGTTATAACTTATATGTGATCAAATCCTAGATGTAGTACCTTGGAGTCTGATTAAAAATTCACTGGTAAGTACAAAAGCACTGAAAGCGCACAGCATTCATAGCCAGGCATTCTAGATACAAGCATGACTTGAAACACTTAAAATAAAGACTACGAAAGACACCAAACTAAGTAGACTTTGTAACTAAGTAGTGCATTGCACAGACCCAGCTGCTATGATAAGCAAATGCTATTTGAATACATATATTGAAAAAATTATCACCAGTCTCCTCTTTGAATTTCCATAGCGCTCACCACTCAGGAAAGTCATATGGGTTGTGCACAGGTGAGTTCTTGATGTTTCTCCTATAGTTCTTGGTGTCACAAAATATGTGGTACTTGCCAAAAACAGTACTCATGGTGAGCTGTCCAGCAATTAGAGTCTTAAGATACTGATTTGTCCCAGTTTGCAGGAGAAACATGTCCCAGTCCCGACCCTGGTACGGGTACAGGTCCAGTACTGCATTAAATACGGCCCAGGTTCGTCTGGGTTCATCTGCAGAAGAACCAGGGCAAACCCAGGTCACACAGGACAAATCTGGACAGAACCCAAGCTCTAAAACATTTTTTTTAATTTTTCTCTTACATTTCCTCAAAATTAGACATAAAGCAGCAATAGAAAATAATAAAACACACATTGTAAACCCTAAAAGATAAATAAAACACAGAAACATAAGATATAATAACACAATACATAAAAGCAAAACACAAAACTTAAAAGGAAGATGACTATGAATGTTAACTTTGATGTAATTAATTATTACTGATATTTATGATTATCATGACATTTGGTTCGGGTAGTATTTTGTGGTTATTTGGTTTTTAATATGCATACTATGTGGTTAAAGTCACTAAGTTCCTATTTATTAGGCTATAATTTATATATATACCTTATAAATATTTTTTGTAATGCTGTACCCTAGCCGTACCAAAGGCAAAAAAAATTGCTGTACAGGTGAACCCAGTTCTTCAAACTCGAACCCGAACCCGAACCAAACCCAAATTGTTAACTTAGAATTATTAGATTGCTCCTCGAGGGAGACCCAGATAGTTCTGAGTTGAAATCCCCCCATATTCAAGGTATCTTTGTGGGGTGGCCATCTACCCAGTGCTTGCCGCAGAGTTGGCCTGAAAATAGGCCCAAACCTGGTATCAATTTGGGTGGAGGATGTGCCAGAGCTGTCTGCTGGCATTGCCGACCACTTTGAAGTGGGCAGATTTGCATGAGGATCTGCCATGGCTTGTGCGTCCCTTCTCTGTGCAGTGTCTTTGAACATATAATCCTCGATTGTGTCAAATCTTTGTTTTTGCTGCTGAAGGCAAACCACCTACTAGCGACAGCCCTTTTTGAGAAGAGGGTGATGAAATCCATGATCCCCTAATTCTTGATAGAGGAACTTTAAACTGATTTTAATGAACTGCAGGATGGTAGTTGTGATATGTGGAGTTCTGCGGGTATTTTAATTTTTCAGAGCCTCCTTATGACCCTGGCCTGCTTTCCTCAAGGTTGAATGGTTGCCAGAAGCCCCAACGTCCAGTGTATGGGAATGGCACTAGAAGACATTGCTTAAGGGTCACCTGAGAACCTGTGTTGCTGTTCAAAGGGTGGAAACAATTGGCGGACAGGGATGGAGGACTGCAGGCATGTACTTTGGATAGAACATAGTTTTCAAATTATAATTAATAAATTAGAACAAAGACATTATAACCATAATCAAAGTAGATAAAAACTAACCATCACACGAGGGACAAAGGGCATGTAACTCATGTATTATTGTAACAAACTTTGATTTTGCTTTACTCATATCAATGAATCAGGATAGAGCATGTAGCTACAGAATTCTAAATTAAAAGACTCGAATAGAAAACATTTCATTCATTGCATTTACATAGATAACTACTCTGCAGAAGACATGAACCATTACATACAGAAATGGACACGGCACAGTATCAAGTTGATAGGAATGTGTCAATCATCTCTGTGATGTACAAAGTCTTTGACATGCTCAGGCCTGACTCTCATACAATGAAACTCAATGGAATATTATGTGGTAGAAAGAAAGAAAGAAAAAAAATATATTAATGTCCATGAATGACCAAAAGTATGTTAATGGGACTCGAGACTACATCCACCTACAATAGAAAGTGCTAGGGTAAAGGGACCCTAGGGTCAAAAACCAACTAAATATAAAGAGCTGAAGCAATGAAAATAAAAGAGGGGGGCCTAAACCCAAAGCATTAAAGCTCCAACCCATGTTGTTAAGGTGCCAATACAAATATCCATGCAGGGAAAAACGACCCCTCAAAGAGCATAGGCTGATGAAAGTTGGAAAGACTGATGAAAGTTGGAAAAAACGGAGTGCTGGTCCCAACATACATGTTTGTCAAGGCCCAGTCCAGATGGATCATCTGTGTCATCATCTATCATTGTAAAAGGGCCAACGCAGAATCTGATAAAGCTCATCGAGGAGTGCCCAAGGCTGAAATAGTACACAATGTGTGTCATATACCCATCAACGACATGTAGAAGGAAAAATAGTGTGCACACCAGTCCGCACAATCCAAAACCTAAAACATGAGTCACAAGTACACTACATCTCATGTTATCTTTCCTTTTATTAATCACTTGCTGTATGCATAATTATGGATATGCAAAAAGTGATGACTAAAACTTGACACCAAAGCATACCCCAAATCTATCTAGAGAACCAAATGTTACGGCCACAAACTCTAATGCTCACTTGGGCTGCTCAATAGCAAGCTTTCATCATTCACAGAGCCTCTATCATCATAACCCCATACATTGTCTTCAAACACATCCTCATTATAGTCATTTAAGAAAAACTCATCCCCATCATCAACTCCCTGCCCTCAGTTAGAAGTGGTCTCGACCTCATCCTAGTCTTGACCTCAGAACGCATCTTCTTATATGGTTTGCTACCACCTGCTCATACTCAACATAGTCAATAAGAATTGCACTCTTCTTCTTCGGCTTGAAAGCTAGAGGTAGGAAAACCTCTATACCCAAATGTCCCCATCTACACACCATAACTTATGCTCTCAAAAAGGCTAAGGTGCAATAATGCTTGGTTGGGGAATTATTCATCTATTCAGGAAAGGAAGATACACAAAGTTTTTCAGTAAAATTTTAAAAGTCTTTTATCCTAATTTAATCAGTTCAACCTTGGGCTGGTGATCGTTAAACAGTAAAACATTCACTTTGAAAATTAGCAAGCCCGTATGTAGGATTTGAAAAAGTTAACAAAAATTGACCTTTTTCATGCTTATCACATACAGATATCATGATGAACTTGGGCCTTCATCAATAAATCTCATAGAAATGGTTTTTATTGGTCTGCCAAAAAATTTGGTTATTGCTCTGTGCGGCATAAATTATATGCTACAGCATTTCACCAACCGAGACTCCCTTCTTCAGCTACTTAGTCTGGCCAGTACAGGTAACTACCTCTTTTCATCACCTCACCCAATAATTATGCAAATTATAGTTCCAGAACAATAAAAAGAAAAAATTAAGTCTCCCCCTGTAACGTTTTGAAATGCTTGTACAAGGGCATAAAGGCCAATCTTCACCTTCAACTTAAGGGTTGATGCGAACATAATTGAATACTTTATAGCAGAAAATATGTTCGAACCCTTTGCTTTGCAGAGCAACAAACTCGCCTAACATAAATGAACCAAAAGCTTTGAAAGCAGAGAGAAGAATAACCTTGGCCAAAACAATGGCATAATGTTTGGTACACATATCCCAATCATGAAAGTCCAGTGGCTACTTGGGTCAGAGCTGTCACCTGATTTATGATTGGAGGAATAATGTGTTGCAACCAAGAGGGAAAAGCTTGAGGAAACAACAACATTAAATTAATCTCCAATAGGAAGATCAAGTGAGATCTTTTCATATTTGAGGAATTCAACAAACTCTCACCTGAGAGATGCCGAATTTGATGTATGAACTCCACCAGCATCTAAAACCCAATAAAGCAAAAACGAACTAACAAACTCGATTCTCTCTAAGACTTCCACAAGGACATTTTGCTGAACGAGGGTTTTTGCCAAGATAAAACAGATTTTCCCAGCAGGTAGGTAACGGTTTCATCAATTTCCACAAGAGGGAAGTTCAAACTTTCTGATTTTCAGCTGCAGACTTGGAATTAGCCTTTTGCAGATTTTCACAGAGGGGCAGGTGTGAAACTGTATTGTTATCTGATTCTCATGGTAAGAAAGCTTTCGGAGTTCCTTTGCATCGAAATTAGAGATATTTTCAATTTGCAAAAAAATTCCAGGTATTTTCTTTGCTGTCATTTTACTTTTCACCTTGCAAATCCTAACTGTTTTCCCGAAAAGAACCTACAGATTATATTACGCAATAGCTCTATGAAAAGAAATTTCTAGAATCAAATTACACCGAGGATATTAAAAAAGGGAGACAGAAAAAATTCACTGTGGTATGCATATACATGGGGCAGTTAATAAGTTGAAGGCCTCGAAAGACTTTTGGGGCATGATTTAAGGCTGCTTCAACAACTCAAAGACAGGTGAGGCAATGAATAAATGAAAACAATGGAAAAAAAAAGAGAGCTAGAAGTGGGGAGGTGTCATCTCCTGAGGTTGGTATTGGAATTGGGATACTCGAGACTAAGATCTGTTCCAATACTGCACAAGCTGACCATTCGTCTTGTACTCCTAGTTCATTACATAGATTATTTGCTCCCCTGCTATTCCCAATTCACAACCATCAATTGAAAGCAATAAATTGAACAAAACCCAAGCATAAACAAGCAAGAAAAGAGATTGGAAATTTGGTTTCTATTCTGGCATGCCCTTCGATTTAGCAAGGTCTCCATAATGGAAAGAAGTGATTAATGTCGTTACTATTTAGAGCATAAGGTTCAAAGCCCCAAGTTTTATGGCTTTTTGAGATGAAATTTTGAACAATGTTTGTGCATGATTTCAGCAAAGTAATTAAAAAGCAATATGTGATTTACAGAAAAAACAAAGCTATATAATGTTTGACAGATAGAATGACATCAAAAATAGAACAATATTGAACTTGTGTCTCTTCTACAAGGGGAACCCTGTTCTTGAAATCAACTGACGCATCATTAAGTTTGTTGGAGGAAGCTGTTTTGGAGGTGGGGCTAAACATATTGTCAGTTGATTTAGGCAGGAAACACTGCAATATGATGAAAACGAAAAAAATTGGAAAAACTGTGTGAAGATTTTTTATCAAACATTTTGAATAACCTCCCATGATCCATCATCAAGAAAAAAACATATGTAAGAACAGACTAGAGCCTGTTATATAGATAACTCCATTGAAAAACAATGGTGTCTAAAAGGTCAAATTAGGTGTAAAAATAAAATGTAAAAAATACCTGTTAAAATATTTATTAAATATTGTAACCATCTACCTTTAAATCATTAAATGCTCACCCCCTAATGTGAAGGTTCTTTTTTGACTTCTTAATAATGGGCCTCCAACATAGTCACAAGGTTCAGAAACCCAAAAAGGTTTAGGAGGGCAAAAAAATGCGGAATCCAGAATTCTTGAAAAGGTTCGGAAAAATCCGGTTTGAAATATATATATATATATATATAAATATATATATATATATATATATATGCAAAATATTTCAATCTACTAAAGAATGAACATTAATTTAACACATGCAAAATTCAGAAATGCATAAGAGTTTCAACGTATATACAACAAAATTATATAACTACAAAAATAATAAAAATTTAAAACATATCGTAATACTATTAAATTTAATTATAAATAAAATAGAAAATAAAATAATAAAACTTTAAAAAATAATAGAAATTATATCGTAATATTAAAAAAATTAATTTTAAATACCCTGTATAAAATATAATCATAAAACTATAAAAAATAATAAAAATATATCATAATATTATTATCTATTTTAAACATTTTTAATTTATATATATATATATATATATATATTTAAATTTGATTTGTTAATTTAGTATGCAAATAACTTATTTGCAATATATAATAAAATTTAAATTTAAAATAGAAATAAAAAACTAAATATTTAAAGTAATCATTATAAATTGTAATTTAAACATAAATAAAATCATATTTTATATTATAAATTACAATTAAAAAATAAAATAAAACCTAAATTTTATTTATATTTTATAATATATAAATAAATTTAAACATAATATAATACGATGTAATCTAACATAATATGATATTATAGATTATAATTAAAAAGTAAAATAAACGCTTAATCTAAACTAAATACCTAAACGGAAAGCTATTAAATAAACCTAAGGTCCTAAACAACTAAACCTAATTAACATTTCAAAAAACCAATAAACAAACCAAACAAAAATATAATCGAACGGAACTTACCTCTCTCTGCCTTGTCGTGGCCCGTCGGTCGACCACCATTCGCCATCATAAGAGAATACTGCAGGAAGAATATTGTGTTTGTTGTCATTCTTCTCTACCGTCGATCGACTGTGATGCGTGATGGTTGTCTCCTTGCCGACTCTGACTATTATCTCCTTGTCGGCTGTGACTCTTATCTCCTCACGTCAATCTTTTGCCATGCCAAAAGATTTAAGCTACTCACCGATTGTGACTGAAACTGTTTGCATCTGCTCGCGTCAAGCTTTTTAGGGTTCGTGTGAGGTGAGTTTTTTAGGGTAATTCTTTATATGAAAAAATTACCGAACCAGATTGGATTAATCCAAATTGTCGAAAAAATCCGGATTTTTCCGGATTTGGCCGAGATTCGGCCGAACCTTGTGACTATGGTCTCCAAGCATGGCCTCTCTTCATTTTCATTTGTGATAATGACTTTCCACATAAAAAACCTTGGCATCCTCGATGCAAATAGAATGTTTAATTTTGCAGGGGTGCTCAGCCAATGCTGACTTATCTTTCTTCTCCAATCGTATGTGATGAGAATGCTCTTTTATCCTCATCTAGATAGATCTCCTGGTTTCCCCAATATAAGCAACCCCACACAAGCACTCAATTCTTTTAAACAATACTTCTATAATTGGGTTCTAGCTGGTCTTTTGCCAACTTCAAAAAAATTATTAACTAGTTTTTTAGTAAAAAAGTGCTCTTAATGTTTTGGTGGCTTACTATTCTTGAAATCTTATTGCATACACCTCCAATATGAGGTAAGAAAGCCCTCGGCCCTGCCATTGAAGTCATTATCACAAAAAAAATTAAGAGAGGCCGTTGAGTTAGGGAAGCACACCCATAATTTAAACAGAGATGAGGGCTTAGGGTTGAGTCATGCTTGGAGACCCATTATTAATAAGTTAAAAAGTAACCTTCACATTAGGGGTTCAGCATTCAATGCTTTAAAGGTAGTTGGTTACAATATTTAATAAATATTGCAACGACTAATTTTACATTTTATTTTTACCCCTAAAGTGACCCTTTAGACATCAATGTTTTTCACTAGAGTTATATATATAAGGAGCTTTAGTCTCTTGTTCTTACATATGTTTTTTTCCTAATGATGGATCAGGGGAGGTGATTCAAACTGTCAACCAAAAATCCTCACACAGTTTTCTCAAAAGCTTTTCTTTTTTGTATTATGGACTGTGGAAGCCTTAAATCTCTAATAAACTGCAATGCAATGTTTGATTGATCAAATGAGAACAAAAATACAACCCTATTGAACTTTCCTATCTCTTTAACGGGGCCTACATTGTTCTGAAACCAGTTGATGCATCATAAAAATTGTAGGAGGAAGCTATCTTGGAGGTGGGTTTAAAAATGGTGTCCAAATAATCTCAGATAATGCTTCAAAGTTTCAAACAATGTGGCAGCTGGAAGACTTCTAATGGACAAATACCCCACTATGATATTGCTCACCTTGTGCAATACACCTGAACTTGGTAAATATTGGAAGACATGAGTAGGTTAAACCAGTTATGGACGAGGTAAAGTCCATTAATAAGAACATCTAAAACCATCATTGAAACCACAATTTGATGAGGGAACAAAAAGAAAAAAAAATTGTTTGGCCTGCCATTACATGATTTGCCACATATTTCATTTCCTTGCAGATTTTTTTGACCAAAAGGTAAATATGAAAAAACTGTTTGCCAATAAGGAGTGAACCGCTTCCCCCTTGCCAGGCAATATATGGCATTGTAATTCTCAAGTATTTTGGAGAACATCTAAGGAGGTGATACAAGAGACAAAAACTATGGTTAAGGTTCTTCGTCTGGTATATGAGGATAAACCCCCCATGGGTTACATTTAGGAAGGTCATGAATAGGGGGCAAGGTGATCTATCTAGGATCAGGAAAACAATCAAGCAATACATCAATATTCCAACTCAAAATGAAGGAATTGTAAGTACAGTGATAGTACTGCCAAGGGCGGCCCTACTCTGCAAACCGACAGTTGCGTAGATGCCATTGGTGGTTGTGTAATTGTCAATGGCAATTGCGTAATTGCCAGTGGTGGTCCTGTGCTGCTAACCAGCAGTCCCATCCAAATGCAACAAAAAAAAACAGTAATGGTTGCAAAATGTTCCATTCAACTTCTTGACAATTGGGGGTCCTTTGGTGCACGAAGGGACACCTCCAGCACTTGCATAAGTAAGAGGTAAGGGATATGTTCTAAGAAAGGAGTGCAGGAATGAGTGGCATGTATGAGTGAATGACTTAGCAAGAGAGTTGAGAAAAATAATCAGAAATATAATGTTGATTTCGATATTCCATTGAACTTTTTGAAAAATGCCAATAAGAAGCAAACAGAAGACGAAGAGGTAGTAAAGTGTTGAGAGAATAATTGGCAATATAGTGTTGATTTCATCCTCGATTAAGCTCTTTGTAAATGCCCCATTTCTGAAGGAAGATGTGGTGATCAGTTGATGCTACCAAGCTATTTTTCCCCACACTGGAGTTCCAATGTAAAATCCTTTGTGTTACGTGCGGTTTGCTAATTTCCTCTCAGTTGTTTATGGTTCTATTATTTCTCAATCAACAATTTACATTCTACTTCTCTAATTTACACTCTAAATCTGTTATTTGAAGTCAACTGAAGTACAACCAAGAAACATTGTTTTAAAATCTGTGTTTAATTTCCAGGAAGTAAATACGTAGAGGAAATTACAGGTCACAAGGAGGCCCTTAGAGCTCTATATCAAGTCAGGGATTGCAAGTACCGCCCTATATGGAAAAAAATTAGTAGTGGTGGCAACAACTTCATAGGTGAATAAGGCAGCTACAAGTGCATAAAGAAGATGTTTCCAGATGAAATGAAAGATAAAACCCAATTGCAGCTACAAAAGTATAAGAGGACAGGGAACCCCTTTCCATATGGAATGGAAATTAAAGAAATGAAGCCATAACTACAATATAAATTTAGAAAATCTAGTCTTTCAAGCTAAGAATCCAGGTTCTCCCCCAGGCCCCCTGATCCCGGTCTGATTCAAATCAGAGTACTGGTCCCAGTTCAGTTCACCTGCCCAGATACGCCTCGGGTTTGTCCCTATAGAACCTAGGGCGTACCCGACACAAACCCAAAGTCCTTTGACAGTTTTTTAAAAAAAAGAATTTTCAATGATAAAAAAACAGAAAAATAAATAAACAAGTCCACTTTAGACCCTTAAAACAAAAAAAAATACCCTAAAACCTAAACAGACCCAACTTACTTCTCATTTCACTAAAGCAAAATGTCAAAAAAAAACCTTATCTCTCATTGCACACGTACCTTTCATGAATGCTCAGAGATGAAACCTCATAAAGCTAGTGTTCCAACTTTTTTTTTTTCTATTACAACTTCAAGATACTATAAACCATTTTGATTTATCAAGATATTTGGCATTGAACTATCAATTATCAGTAGTGTTTTGTGATTAATTTTGTTTATTCTATGCAAATTATGATTAATTTTGTTTATTTAGCTTAAACTTTTATATTTTTAATATTTTATTTGTTTTATGTACCCAAGGCATATCAAACCCAGTGTAAAAAGAATTAGCAAACTGCCGTACTCAGTACCCGAACCTGAACCTGAACCTGCATCTTAGCTTTCAAGTTTCAACATCTCACCATCCAGCTTTTTTGCCAAAGTGATTTGTCTTTTTACTAATTAGTAATTTTGCATTTATGATAATGATTTTGCAAATATCTTCAAGATGTATGATTGGAAGATTAATACGCACAAACACCTAAGCTTTAGAAGGTTGCCATCACAGTGTTTGAGTCAATCGTGCAGTGTTTCAGAAGGTAGGGGTAAAATTTGGGATGAAGCTCTTACTACCGGGTAAATTTACAAAATCTAGTATTTCAAGTTTCAATATGTCAATTTCCAACATCTAGTGACAAATCAGTCTAACTTTTTTTTATTAAATTTAGTCACCTGCAGACATGGTACCAAGATGGGGATGCCGTTCAAATCAGGGTACGTGAATAAATGAATAAAGGTACAGATATATTATATATAAATATAATCACCAAAAGATGTAGGTATGAGTACAGTGAAGGGGATGGGGTCATGTTCCCTATACTGGAGTTTCCTAGTGACTATTAATTTTTCATTAATCTCGTATAGAAAACTTTGAGGTGAATGGTCGGAGGATTCAAATGCCCAAACTCCTAAGACTCAGAAGGTTGTCATTACAGTTTTTAAGTCAATCCTGCTTCGAGATGTAAAGGGCGATTGAAGTAGGTTTGAATGCATATGCTCCAAGAAGTGATAAATTAACTAAAAAGCAGATCAAATACTTAGTGTTTATACAGCAAAACTTCAATACCACCAGAAACGATAGTAGGATATCACTTTTGAGGTCATTCACTTGGAATAGGTTGATCCAACATTACACAGTATTGTTGATTTAACAGAGCTGACAGAGGACAGTGGATGGACCAATGCATAGGTCAAGTCTTAGGTTAAGGGCGGGCGGGCTGAGTTGTGTTAGGCCTAGAGCCTCTTCTCTGGCCTGATAATTTTCTGTATTTCATAACTCCTTGGACATATTAGAGGTTTACGGTTGACCACATAGTCCTAGGACTAGTTTCTCTTCTTTGGCTTGTTGATTTTTTGTCTTTCATGTCATGGTTATATTTGACCAAAGATTTTGAACTTTTTAGACCATTTTTCAAACTTATAATACAAAACAGACCTTATTTATGCTCTATTTACAAATGAGGAATTACATTTTAAAGGTTTTTTTTTTTTTTATAAAACAATTGTCAAAATTCTAATAATTCATAATTTTTAAATTTACCATGTCCTTAAACTTGATCGAGTTGATGGTGAGACGATTTATCGGGCGGAAGCGAAAGGCGGAGAGCGGCATTTTTGGAGGGTCGAACATGCAGTGTCGGCCGAAATAGCCGACCCTGTCGTTTGCTACGGACGGCGGTCGCCTGTGGCTGCTGGTCGAGCTAGGGCGTTTGAGCCCTAGCACGAAATTTTTGCTTTTTCTTGGACGCGCCTGGGCGGGGAGTGGACGCAGTTTGGGGGCGGCCTGGGGCTGCAGTTTCATTTGATAAGGGCGTGGAGAAGGCACTTTGCTCACATTCGAGATAGATTAATCATTTCTCAGGTTGTGGAGGACAGGAGGAAGCGGACGAGCGGCGACAGAAGGAAGGCGGAGAGCGGCGATTTCTGCGGGTTCAACACGCAGAGTCGGCCGAAATAGCCGACCCTGCAGATTGCTGCGGACGGCGCTCGCCCCTACGAGTTGTTGGTCGAGCTAGGACGTTCAGGCCCTAGCCCGAAACAACTGCTCACTCTTGGCCGCGTTGGAGTGGGGAGTGGAGGCAGTTTGGGGGCGATCTGGGGTTGCGGTTTCATAACCCTGCTTGTTCGCCTTGATCCCACTGAGTGTCAATGCCAATAGGGGAGTCTTCAAGGGCTTGTCCCAAGATGGATTATCGCTCAGCAGCAGTTGGTGCAAATGCTACTTCGCATGCTTCGAAGGTTTCAAACAACAACTTGTTTTCACCAAATCCAGCGTTGGTTGGTTCGGGTCTGTCTGGTGGTACTCGGATGACGAAGATCAATGGTTGTCTTGAATGTTGTGAGAGACCAAAATTGGTTATCCTGATGCAGATGATTGCAGAAGATATTGAATATTATTCGAAGCATGCTTTGCTATGCAAGTTTATGGGAATGCGGGTTTCACTACAATTTCTTGAATCGTGGGCCCAACGGACTTGGATGCCTGAGGGAGAAATGGAGGTTATGCTTTTAGCAAATAGCTTTTTCATGGTTTCATTCAATTGCTTGGCGGACCGCAACAAGGCCTTCGAAGGAGGCCCCTATTTTTATAATCAGATTGGGTTATTTATTAAACCATGGCATGCGGGCTTCAATCCTGCTTAAGAGCTTCCAAATCGGGTTCCGGTGTGGGTTTGGATTCCAAGGTTCCCTGTGGAATGTTGGCAGGAGGATGTTTTACATTTGTTGGCTTCGATGTTAGGAAAGCCAGTTGGTACTTCTCAACAGACTCAAGGTAAAAAGATGATGACTTTTGCTCGTATCTGTGTTGAGATTGATTTAAGTAAACCTTTGTCAGATTCGGTGGATATGTGTGCGGGTCCTTACTCTTGGGTGCAACAGTTGGATTATGAAACCCTTCCTTTTCGATGTCGTCTCTGTCATGAATATGGTCATTTGCAAAGAAGATGCCCAAAGGCTAGGCCTGTGGATTCCCAGCCTTCTCAACCTCCCCACAATCACCCTAGGGTTGAAAAGGGGAAGGAACCCATTCCTGGTGATGTGGATGGCGCTGATGGTTTCATTCTTGTCAAGGCTCGAAACAGGAATCGAGGTCAAAAGAGGACTTTGAAGGAAAGGCAGGAGGAAGATTCTTTCAACAGATTTGAAATTTTAGATGATCTCAGCGAGCAAGAAATGAATCCAGGCTTGATGAATCTGGATCAAGGGGCTTTGGGTACAGGACAGGAGGGCCTTATTTTGGAAGCTACTCAGGGTTTGCAAGATAATAGAGCTTTGCAAATGGACACTGATGTTCAAATGGAAGTCCAGATGGAATTGGCTCCTAGTATAGTAGGGCAGGAGGGTGGTGAGAATGGATCTCTTGTCTCAAATACAGGTATTGAGGGTGGGAAGATTCCTAAGTCTTCTTCTCATTTGGGTCTTCTTCAAAAGGACCCAAAAAAAGGGGCAGGGGAGAAGTCTTCCAAGCCTGGCAGAAAAAAGGATGTGGCAAAGATTAAAGTAACAGGGGAAACTTTGGTTGAGTCAGGGTCTGTTAAGACTATTGATTCTCATTTTTCGACCCCCTTGAAATGATCGTTCTACCCTGGAATGTAAGGGGCTTGAACAGTGACCCTCGACAAAAAGTTGTTCGTGATTTGGTTAGAAGTCAATCTCCTGATGTTCTTTTCCTGCAGGAGACTAAGTTATCAGTGGAGTGTATGTTTGGTTTAGTAACTAAGCTATGGGGGAGTGGAGAGTGCCAGTGTGTTGGTGCTCAAGGGTCGGCGGGGGGAGTGGCTTGTTTATGGAATCCTCAGAAGATCCACCCTCTTTGGTGGCTATCCTTTCAGTCTTCTATCTCTATGATTGCGTCTTGTTTTGAGACGAGGGAATTTGTCTTCTTCTCCAATATCTATGCACTTACTGATCTTCAAGGTAAACAACTTTTGTGGTCCCATATCCGGTTTGTTCGAAACATGGTTCCTTTCCACCCATGGATAATGGCTGGGGACTTCAATGTTATATCTGAGTTGGCTGAGAAGCGAGGTGGTATTGCGAGGCTTGAGCCTTCTGCGTTGCTACTCCAGGATAATATCTCAGCTTTAAATCTTGTGGATATCAAGCCCATTAATGGCCGGTTTACTTGGAACAATCGGAGGATTGGGAATAACTGCATTGCGGAACGACTTGACCGCTTTCTGGTTTCTTGCTACTGGGTTGGTGGGTTGTGGTGTCCTAAGTCAAAAATTTTGGATTGGAGGGGTTCGGATCATTGGCCTATCAAGCTGGCTATTTCTTCAGCTCGGGTTCCTCGATCTCCTACTTTCAAGTTCCAGCTTATGTGGTTGCGTGACTCCTCTCTCAACGACTATATCTCTGAGTGGTGGAGGTACGATAGATCTACTTATGGTACAGCAATGTATACTTTCGCTAAGTTACTTCAATTTGTCAAGTATCAGCTTAAATGTTGGAATCAACAGTGCTTTGGAAACAGTTTCCATGATAAGAACGTTGCCCAGGTTGAGTTGGATGGTATTACGAGGTTGATTAGAGAGGATGGAGTGAATGAGGACCTACTGCGGGAAGAGACTAGGGCTTTAAAAGCACTAGAAGGGTGTGAGCTACAAAAGGAGGTTTTTTGGAAACAAAAGGCTCGAATTGAGTGGCTTCAAGAAGGGGATAAAAATACTGTTTTTTTCTTCAACTCGGTGAAAGCCAAGAGACACGGCAATTCTATTTCTGCTCTGGTAAATGACAGGGGTGAAACTCTTTCTTCTTTTCATGAAATTACAGGGGAAGCTAAGCAATATTTTGCTTCATTATTCAAAGAGGATTCGCAAGGGGGTTCTGATGAGGAAGCTCAGGTCCTTTCTTGTATCCCTTCTTTGGTTTCTAGGGAGATGAATGATCAGCTTATGAGTAATATCTCGATTGAGGAGCTAGAGGGGATTGTGTTTCAAATGAAGAAGGGGAAAGCTCCTGGCCCTGATGGTTTCCCGATTGAGTTCTTTCAAGAATTTTGGGAGATTATCAAGTTGGACTTGTTGGCGGTTGTTCAAGAGTCTCATAAGAATAAACAGATGTTACGGGCCCTGAATTCTACCTTGTTCTCATCCCAAAATGCGAAGGGGCAAATAGGTTAAGTCAACTCCGGCCTATCTCTCTTTGCAATGTAATTTATAAAATTATCTCTAAGTTGCTTGCGGATAGGTTTAAAAAATGGCTTAAAGGGCGAATTTCAGAGGAACAAAGTAGTTTTGTGGCGGGACGTCAGATTCTGGATGGGATTGTTATTGCAACTGAAACCATTCACTCTATGGCCAGCTCCAAAGATAAGGCAATGTTCATCAAGCTTGATATGGCTAAGGCTTATGACCGCGTACGATGGTCCTTCCTTCGGAAGGTTCTTGGTGCTTTTGGTTTTGGGGATGAGTGGATTTGTTGGGTTATGAGTTGTGTTACTTCGGCATCCTTCTCTATGTTAATAAATGGTGAGCATTCTGAGCTTTTTGGAGCCTCTCGGGGTTTGCGGCAAGGTGACCCCCTCTCTCCTTACTTGTTTCTTCTTCTTGTTGAGGGTTTGGGACGCTTGTTAAGAAGGAAGGTGGAGTTAGGTTTCATTCAAGGGTGGGGGTGGGAAGGTGGTTTACCTCAACAGTCTCACCTGCAGTTTGTGGACGACACTGCTTTGATGGGTATGGCTACTATTAGGGAAGCTTCGAATATACGCGAGGTGTTGGATGTTTATCTTTTGGCCTCAAGCCAAATGCTTAATGAAAATAAGTCTTCCATCTTTTTCTTCAATACTCCAGGTTCCATTCAGAGGAGAATTGCTCATATCTTGAGATTTCAGACTGCGGTTCTCCCTTTGAACTATCTTGGTATTCCCATCTCTGCTGGAAGACTTCCCAGGGAGTCTTGGAAGAATATTCTGGATAAATTCCGTGTGAAAGTTAATCATTGGACCCATCGGTGGTTGTCCTTTGCGGGTCGTGTTCAACTGCTCAAGTCTGTGGTACAGGCTCTCCCCATTTATATATGTATGATTCAAGTAGCCCCTTTGGGCTTTGTTAGGGAATTAGATTCCTTAGCTAGACAATTTTTATGGGCAGGTAGTTTATTGTCCTCTAAATGGAGCCTTGTCAGGTGGGACATTATTTGTAGCCCGAAGCAACTTGGCAGCCTTGGGCTAAGGCAGTCGTCATTGTTAGGAATGGCGTTGGCGGCTAGATTGTATTGGAGGTGGTGTGTGGGGCAGGATGGAATCTGGGCCATGGTATTAACACAGAAATACTTCTCGGGGGTCCCTCAAATTGATATTCCTCGTTATCCCCTGGTGGGGAAAGGATCGGTGATTTGGAGTACACTCAAGAAAGGGGCTACCCTAATTAAGGATGGCTTATTCTGGATTTGTAAAAGAGGGACAAAAGCTCATTTTTTGTTTGATTCTTGGGATGGCTTTCCTCCCATTGTTTCTGAGTTCCCTAATTTGGTAACTCTGAGCCAGAGGTTCTGTGAGGTAGGTTGGTCAAGGGTGAGTGACTTCAAATCCTTTTCTTCTCATGGACAGCTGGTGGTGGCGAGATGGAAGAAACCCGATGAGTGGCCTATTGTTGGTATGGAGGAGTGCGCTGAGCTTCATAGTATCCTTTCTCATAGACATTGTAGCCCCCTCCAAGAAGGGGATGTTCTTTCTTGGTCTCTTAATCCTAAGGGTGTCTATACTGTTGCATCTGGATATCAGGTGTTGTTATCTCACCAGCTAGATGGGGTGGAGGTGCACTGGTGGAAGAAAGTGTGTAATAAGCTATCTTGGCCAAAGTGTAACTGCTTTATTTGGACTTTGGCTTGGGATAGGAGCTTGACATGGGATAAGATTCTGAAGCGGGGTTTTCAAGGTCCTTCTATGTGTGTACCATGTGGATGTGGAGAGGACTCCTCTCACTTGTTTTTCCATTGTCCCGTGACTCTGCAGCTTTGGCATTGCTGGTGGGATGTGTGGAAAAGATCCTGTGTTCATGTGTCCTCCCTGGAGGATTTCTGGAATAGGCTGGGTAGACCTCCTTCTATGGCTTCTTTCTTGCAAGATGTGTGGTATGTTGGGCCTTCTTTCATACTCTGGCAGATTTGGTTGGAACGAAATCGAAGAATATTTCGAGGAGAGAAGTTGTTGATTCAACAAGTTTGGCACAAAATTAGGGGTATGATTCAGGGGACGGTGGAAGCTAAGTGTGATGTGGTGTTCCCTTTGGAGAAAGGAGATGCAGAGTTAGTGGATAAACTGGGTATTCAGGGGTTGTCTCTAGCTTCTGCTTGTGTCAGGAGAGGAAGGCGGGTGAATAAGAAAGTTCAAAGGGCGGGGAGGTGGCTACCCCCTCTGATTGGCATTCTAAAGCTCAATACTGATGGTTCTTCAATGGGCAATCCTGGCCCTGCTGGGATTGGTGGGGTGGGCAGGGATTTTTCAGGATCGGTGGTTTTTTCTTTTCTGTTCATGGAGTGCAGACTAACAACCTTATGGAAGGTTTGACGATCCTCTATGCTTTGGAGAGGGCTTATGCTTTGGGATGGCGCAAGGTTATCTGTGAGTCTGACTCATAGGTTTTGATTAACTTGCTGAATAAACAGAAGGTTTCTGATGTTAGTTGGCAGGGGACTATGATAGTGCAACAGATTTTGCAGATAAGTTCTTTGGTGGAGATGATGTCTTTTGTCCATATCCCAAGGGAGTGGAATAGGGCAGCTGATTGTTTGGCTAAGTGGGCCTCTAAGCATTTAGATGGTTGGAAGATTGATGAGTGGGAGCAGGGTCCCCATGAGCTCCAACATGTCTTGGAGAGAGTTCTTGCTGAAGATAGAATGGTATTGGCGAAGGATAATGTTGTTTCAAGCTTGGTTTGACGGTTTCCTATGGATACCTGGGGCCCTGGCCCTTTGATGTTTTGTAATGCTCTTTGCTGATTTTCAATAAAGTTTTTACCCCTCTTAATTTTAAAAAAAAATTTACCATGTCCTTGATAAATCTCAATGCAAAGTCTATGTCGACTTGAACTCTTCCCTTTGTCAAATTGCAACTAATATGTTTTAAACAATATGATACATAAAAACAAGTGCATCTATAAAGGTACACTCCTGCTTTGCATCTTTGATTGAGCTCCAACCTTAGTAGCCATAATGTACTTTGTAAGAACATGGTACTTACTACAAACTTGGACTGCTCAATCATCAAAATGTGACAGTGTTACCATAACTAATTTTTAGTACACATGAAAATAACTTTACAGCATACCTTCCCAAGGAACAAAAAAAATTTAGCGAGACTGTGAACTTGACAATGCTATTTTATTAGAGATCTAAGGGTCATCAACAAGGGAACTCTCTAGTGATGGGCCTAACTGAAAAAGCCTTGAATCTCTAATCAACCTAAAACCAAAAATTTTACAGAAACAATATAGTCCCAAAAGACATTTTTGATATACTCTCTCTTACCACCTTGGTGACAAAGCACATCTGAGATCCCAATTCTAGAAAGAGATATGTTCTTCAGGTAAGCCTAGAACTTACTGAACAAACAATTTAAGCATAAATAAACAAGGACTGATCCAAATAGAATTCATTCTCACAATCGTTTTGCTTCATCATCTTCCAAAAGCAAACAGCCATTCAAATTTTTGGCAACGTTAGGACAAAATCTAACCAAATTATAGAAAGATACCAAGAAATAAATTTTATTTTTTGTCCACATCTCACCAAAAGTAGGTAATTGGGACTCAAAAAAGTAGGTTAGGTTGCAATAGTGAAATACTAGATTAAAAAGACTCTAAATTAAGAAAAGCAATTAAACACAAAGCACTAAAGAAATGTATACATAATAAAGTGGTAAACCTAAAGCAATCAATCCCTGAATGATGAGAACTAAGTATCCATACAAATTGCCCTATGAGGATGGGGAGGGGTAGGGGGGACGAGAATAACAGAGCTATGAGTACAAAGAGCCCTATGACAGTGGCACCCATCAATAAAGCATGGAACTATGGGTACGAATAGCAATGTGAGGGGCCGGACCTCTCAAGGAAGCATGGAGCTACGAAGATGACAGCAGAAGATCAACAATGTCATATGTTTGTGGCAAGGCTTGGGCTAAGAGAACCAATGACATCATCATCTATGACCACAGAAGGACCAAAAAAGGATTCAATAATGATTTTTCGGAAATGTCCAAGACTGAAGGGGCCAAGTTAGGCAATCCTAGGAGGAAATCGGGTACTTCCCCTAAAACCTCTCCTAACTTCTACAACCAATAAACCTCTCGTTGCTGGGAAAAATCTAGTAATTTATGCATTCCTTTGTGATCCAAATTGTGAACAAGGGAAAGACCCTCAACACTGATATTAAGCATATCCATTCTACCTACAATGAAACTTAGGGGGTTGGGACATTGATATAAAAACGCAAATAGGAACATCTTCTTATTGGTATACTATTGTTTGTGTGTGAATCGACTATATCCGACATGCACTTACCACCTACTATACCTATGGTGGCCGAAATAAGTAATCAGCTTGAAAACTCTAGTGATCCCTTGTAAGGACTATGTTTAAGAATAACAGTCTAGAACAAAAGGGCCATGTACCTTGATCAGAACGCTAAACGAAAATGGATAAAGAACTCTATATTGTTTGGATACGGGTACGAGTACGACTCGGGTACGTGGGTACGCCATTTTTCTAGAACCTTGATTTGGATACACCGTGGGTACATCTATATATATATTTAAAATATATATATATAAATGCATATTACTCAATTGTTTAGTAAAACACTTGAAAATACATAGTGTTTGTTCATTCATTGCTTCAAATTTCAAAATGTTCAAAGTATACATTGCAAATACGTTCAAATTTTCAAAATGCAAATGTAGAATAAATCATAATTCATCTAAATTGTCCTCGTATTCATAATTATGAATGCCACTCCCACTAGCTCTACTTGGACAACTCCCACTAGCTCCACTCTCCACCCCTAGTGTTGAATTCTCTTCATTGTCATTGACATCATCAACACCACATAATGAAACTTGGGCAAATGTAGATGTGGAGGCATCCAAGTCCATATTCTATGGAAGGATATCCCAAAGCTTGTTAGGCCCTCGCATATAGTCCTTAGACTTGTGTGAAAGGAGGCACAAATTGGAATGCACAAATACCAAATCCTCAACTTTCTTGGATGCCAACTTGTTTCTTTTAGCAGAATGGATAAATCCATATGTACTCCAATTTCGCTCTAATGAAGAATTACTAGCCACCTATCACAAAAAAAGGTCGTTAATTGTTAGAATTTTCAAATTTAAAATTTGTAACAATGTAAAAAAAAAATGTCAATAACTTGATAATTTTTTTGATTTAATTCAAATTGAATACATGTGACAAAATCTTGATTGCAATAGGTCGTAGGTACTTCGCATCATGGCCATGTACATACCACCACTTGATTGGAGACAAGCTGGATTTGTCAAAAAGAGCCCCAATTTCTCCCATGCTGCCCTCTGAAGCTACAAACATGTGCATTTCATTGCAGACCGCACTAGCTACAGATGAATCAGGAAAAAGCCTTCTGAATGCTTGCCTAGTTCCATTTGCAACCTCTACATCATCATATGGTAGATGCCTATTGGATATCTGAAGTATTTCATTGCTATAATACTTCGAATTGAAAGCATAAGCAAGGAGATGTAATGGGGTGGTCATTTTATTCCACCTCTTCATGACCAAAGACTTGATTTCATTATAAAATGTTTCTTCTGGGTCTTGCTCTTTTGTATGATCTCTCTCATACTTTCAAGCATGGAATCAATCCCATCATAAAGCTCTCCCATGCAAGCTACATCTGTATCCATAAATCGGATCATAGATAGAATAGGCTCTGTAAAACTGAGCACATATTCAATCTTGGTCCACAAGTTATCATCAAGGATCAATGCTTTGATCTTATTGGCTTTTTCAATGCCAGTGGTGCTTGCTTGCCTCCACACACCCCAAACATTGCTTATCACCATATTGCTCAGTGTCTCTTTCACCTTCACAAGTCATCTCAAGATGAGCGTGTGAGAGGCAAATCTAGTTTCAACAATCTACAAAAATAAAATAGGACTAAGTTTAATTGTCCAAACTGTAAACGTTGATAAACAACTAGAATTAAATTATTAATTATTAAAAAGTTAACTTCAAAATTAAGAACTTCAAAAGTAAGACTAAGAATTTGTTCTCGAATTTCTTACCTTCAACAACTCCTACTTTGAGAATTTCCTGAAGATGACCTGAGACATGTGATGATTTGTGACAAATGTTTGAATGTCATTGGCCTCTACATAAACTTGCTCTATCCATTGAATTTTACCAATCTTTTGCAGCATCAAGTTGACGGAGTGGACAACATAAGGTGTCCAAAATATGTGCCTGTATCTGCCCTCTATAATCAACCCAGCTGCTCTGCAATTCTTTGCGTTGTCCGTGATGACTTGGACAACATGTTGGGGGCCCACAAACTCAATAGCCTCTATCAAAATGTTTGCAATGAACTGAGCATCTTTCACTTCGCCCTTACAATCCACTGCCTTCAGGAACATTGCCCCTTTAGGGCATACTGCAACAACATTGATCAAAGGCCTATTTCGAGCATCTTTCCATCCATATGAGATAATGGACACCCCTGAATCCTTCTACGAATCTCTAATTGGTTGCAAAGAAGTGTGAATATGTTTTACTTCTTTCGCCAAAAGTGTGGTGTGGGCCTTTTCATAGTTAGGGCCTTTGTAACCTTGTGGAGCTTCATTGACCGCTTTCAACATTTGTTGCCAATAAGGCGATCTCAAAACATTGAAAGGCAGCCCACATGCATAAATGCATCTAGCAATCAACTCATCAGCAATGTCCTTCTGTGCGACATTGAAAGCTTTTTCCAATGGTCATTTTGATTTTTTCTGTGAAGTGGCATCTACATCATCATCAGAGCGTATTGCAAATGAATGAGCTCGAGTTTGACTTTCAATGAAAGGATGACTCGCAGTTGCAAGTTATTATGGGTGGTCTCCCTGATCTACCTCTTTGGAGAGGTACTGTTTTAGAACGGCTTCTTGAAGCAACTGCTGCATCTGCTTGTTCTTGCTCTTTCATGAAGTCAACTATTTTTGGCTTGAGAATTTTATCACACTTTTTAATACACGATGGCCCATACCCAGTCAAATGAGTTTTGACTTGAGTATACGAGGATTTGTATATGGCATGACAATCATTGTATACCCACACATGAGTTCCACCACCAGCAATGATCTCAAATATTGTCACATGTTTCCAAAGAAGGGAGGCACAATCATATTTCACTTGAAGCAAGTTTTCAGCCCAATTTGCTTCATCATGCCCTCCCCCTGACATTGAACTGGATGCCATAGCTATCATAATTATGAATTATCAAATTAGATTTTAGAACCAAGCAAAAAAATTAAAAATTAAAATTAATAACTAACTTTGTTTCTGATTCTCACGATCGCAATTACGCGTGAGAGAAGAGCATACACAAAAGTTAGGGTTAGAAACTTAGATAAAAAATATACATTTGATTTTTTTAAATATTTAAATTTGGAAAAATAAAAATTAAATGTAATGCAACTATGTTTCTGATTCTCACGATCGCAATTACACGCGAGTGAAGAGCATACACAGAAGTTAGAGTTAGAAACTTAGATAAGAAAAATATACATTTGATTTTAATTTTTTTTAAATATTTAAACTTAGAAAAATAAAAATTAAATGTAATGTAGCTAACTTTGTTTCTGATTCTCGAGATCGCAATTACGCGCAAGAGAAGAGCATACGCAGAAGTTAGGGTTAGAAACTTAGATAAAAAATATATATATTTGATTTTTTTATATAATAAATATTTACGGAAAAATAAAAAATAAAAAATTAAAATGATTACAACTTTTGAACAAAGAAAATAAACATTTGATTTTTTTAATAATTACTAATTTACTAATTAGTATTATTTCCGAACAAAATTCATATTTAATTTTAATATTATTTACAGAAAATTAAAATAAATAGAAAACTTGGAAGATTTTAATGTTAAAATAAAATATATATATATATATTTTTTTTTATTTACAGAAAATCAAAACAAATAAATAAACTTAATAAATTTTAACATTGTAGAAAATTAATAAAATAAAAAAACTTAAAAGAATTTTAAAATTAAAAATATTTAAAATAAAATTTAAATACTATACTATATACTTATAGTAAATTTAAAATAAAATATTAAAACTAAATACTAAATTAAAAATTTAACAGATTTATTGTAAATTTAAAATAAAATATTAAAACTAAATACTAAATTAAAAATTTAACATATCTGTAGCTGCTCGATCGAAACAAAATGCAAACTACTCCACAGCGACGGCAGATGCAACTTCATAGCACGAGCAAATGAAACCCTAGCGGTGCCTCCGACGCAGATGAAACTCCAACAGTGCCTCAGCTCGATATCGTTGCCTCTTCAAACAAATTTCGCCGCTTCACTCTTCACTGTCTTCAGCAATGCCTGCAAACTATGGTCGCTTGTTGTGGTTTTAGGAAGAGGGGGCACTGCTTTTATAAGCCATTAGCAGCGTCTTAGGGTTGCTTAGCTTTTAGGGTTTTTTTATGATTTTTTGAGTTTTTTTTTTAGATCTTTACCGTCGTATTTTTCTGTCGGAATCCCTTGGGCACGCCCAGAGGCATCTGTGACCGTTCCGGAAGTTTCAGGGATGGTTACGGACGCCTCCGAGCTTGCCCAAGACATCCCTGTGCCAGAGGCGTCGAGGGGGCATACCTCTACAACACAGCAAAGAACCACCCGAGTTTTTGTATAAGCAATAGCATATCCCTCGGATCTCATGGTAGATAGAACACCTGAAAATATGGTGTTCCTCCTCCATCTCTTGGAGGGGACCAGGACAAAACTCTCAACTTGTAACTGAAAGGAGCAGCACGCCCTCAATTGGCCAAGGGGAATCCTCAAACCATCTGACCAACGATTTTAGAGATAGTCCGATTGAATGATGATGTCATTTACAATATGTACGAAATGCTCAACAAAGAAATCCAACTGAGTTACTGCAGATGAAACGTCCAAGGGGCATGAAATGGTATAGACAGCCTTGTTGATGACCTCCTTCAAGGAGAGAAGGCTAGGAGGGGTATCTAGGTAGTATCTAAATGGAGGGAGCTATCCATAGAGATGTCAATACATTGAAGGAACGAAATGGTCTCAACATACCAACAATGCCAACACCTAGTGGGACCTAACGAGGCAGTCGTCCCAAAAGAACAAAGGGCCAACAGTGGGTACCTCTCCTAGCTTGAGATTGAGTCACCTAAGAATCTGAGTTGGTCAATATAAAAAGTAAGCTAAAAGATACTCTCAAGGCTAAGGAGTTGGATGAAAAACTCCACTTGGTAAAAGCATTGAGGGATTTTATTTATTTATTTTTATTAGTTGAAGCATGAGAGTTTGGACATGCTTGATACAAACCCAATCAGTAAATCTAACCTGGGGCCCTAGACCTTGAAACCATAAAGAAACGTAGGCTTTAATGACTGCATTGAAGAGGCACGTCTTCAAAGGGTTATGCTGGAAACGTATCTGAAAACTCTAGTGCTCTCGGGTAGTCAGAAAGTGAGGAATATCCCTTGCAAATACGAGACTATGAAGCCAGCTTCATATTAGAAGCTGGTCCAAAAAACTGGACTCCTAAGTGGGTATACGTAGTAGTGATCTCCACAGGTTTTCCCTTGTAGAAAATTTGAAATCTGGAAAGAGCATTCTTTGAGATAATGAAGATCTTGACCTTAGTTCTACAAGGTTCACCACAAGATAGCGAGGCTTTGAAGAAACTGAGCAAGGGTGTTGAATTGTCACTAGAAATTGTCATGAGATTGAGTGAGGTGGACATCATCAATAAAAATAAATATAGCAATAAGGGAAATTATGTAATATGCGACCACCATCAACATGAATATGTTGTCAAAGACAGTCCACAAGCTCATATATGTAAATATCAGAGTCAAGAAGGGGGCTCTTAACAAAGTCATAGAAACCATGCTAAGTTACCGGTTCATTTTTGGTTCAGGTTCGGATTCGAATAACTGGGCTCACCGGTACGGCAATTTTTTTTTTACTTGGGTTCATCTGTACAAAAAATATATAAAAAATTAAAAAATATAGAAATTATAGCCTATTACATAGGAAATTAGTGAAATTGTCATTAACCATATAGTATGCATATTGATATGAAAAACAAAATATGAAAATAATTACAAAATACCGAAAATAGTAAATACTAACCGAATGCCAAATGTCATGATGATCATTAAACATAAATTATAAATATTAAACATCAATAATTATGATATTATCCTGTGGCTGTAATTAAATACATCAAACTTTAAGTCTTGAAACTTAAATGTGAACTTAAAGTCACTAATAATGACTCATAATTTTTAGTGACTCAGATATGAACCCTTAGAAGGTACAGGTGCTAGGTTTTTGTATAATTGTTTGAACTTTATGATTTATACATTAATAATCCACATGTAATCCCTAGCGTGCCCAGTTAAATCAAAGTAATTTCAGTTGACAGATTAGCTTTGAAATGCAACATCTTATATATGAAGACTCGAGACAATGAAATCTGTCAACATCTAGCATATGATTTCCTGATTGAATGCCGTTGATGGATGTGGATTGCATTATGTATTCCATTACAAATTGGCCATCTGTTCTGAAAATCAGTTGACTGGCCCTGGCCAGTGTCTTCCAAATCCTCAATTAACGCTTCAAGTTAAGTTATTTTCTTTCTTATTTCAGATATTTCCTTTTAAGGGTTCAGAGCTGAGCCACTAAAAATGGGGAAAAAATGAAAAAATGGGTTTTTGACTGCTGGTTCTCTGTCTCAACGCCCAGGGTTCATCCAGAAGAACCCAAGCCGCACCCGGGTGCCCAGGGACGAACCCTGGGCATTGGGGCAACGAACTGAACCCAAACCTGGACCCAGTTCGAACTCAAATGCCCAACGAAAGTGAAAATCGACGAACCAGTAACGTTGAAACCATGGGATGTCCAACATTGGCCAACAACCATCTCATAGAGCCTTATGATGGCAATAATGAAAGAATTAGAGACACCAATATCATGTAAATTCTCGGAAACAAACACCTTGAGATGGAGACAAATGCCTTTTTAAAGTCTACAGGACTTCTAAATAGCAGCCTGAAGTATAAAAATGTGCTCAATAGTCCAGATACCTATCTTGAAGACCTTCATCATATAATGACTTCATAAATCACTACTAGAAAACAAAAGCTTAGATGTTCAAACTTATCCAAGACACCACTTTTCATTCTAAATAACACATTTGTGTGGCATGCATAGGGTTGTATTTCATTCTATGTTTCTCCTATTTTAAAAATACTCGTAATCTAATTTGATGTGAGCCATAAATGTAGATAAGTTCACCAATGACAAGGTCACATACGTGACAATGACGACATATCATTTGCACCAACACTACATAAATTCCATAGTAGTTGAAATGCAACTATGGGGTTACCAAAGCCATATGCCTTCCCCAAAGAATTAAATCTCCACCATGAGGTTCTAACAATCAAATATAAGCAAAATCTGTACATAATAGATATAACATAAAGTGATAATTAATTTGATAAAATCCAAGGCAAAACATGCAAAGCAAATAAAAAGAACATATAAAGCATTTTCCTATCTGATGTCAAAAACAAAATAACACTCCTCGGTAACCTAAGTACACACACTAAAAGCAAAAGTAGATACAAATTCACTTCCATAAATATAATAAAGCATGTAATTTATACAAGTAATAGATTGTTTTTGAGTGATCACTCACAGTGTATTACAGTGTTAGAGTCTTCTGATATCAACTGTGTAGCGTGTGTTTAGGATATAAATATTCTCCTTAACAGTTACCAAATAATCATAAAGTCAAGAAAGGAGATAAATGGTGTCTCCTCATTACCTTCAATGCTTTGTCCTTCAAAAATGGTAGCGTATCCTTGGAAGCATCTTCCAGTGCGACCACAAAACGTTCAAACCTGCAGCAGTTAGACAAATGATTCTAGATAGATGTCCTACAAAATTATGGAACATTCAACTGCTGATACAGTATTTAAATGTACTGTAGCTCCTAAAAATATGCATATATAAGAACCAATGTAGAATAATCACCAATAAGTTAATAACATCATAGAGAGCTCTTGCATACAGCAAATGAATGCTCAAAGCGCTTTTGGTTTACAGGACAAATGAACATCATAAGGAACTGACATGTGAATTTGACCTTCCAGATACCTGTGCTTTAGGCAGTCTTCCCAGTACCAAAAGAGTAGAAGTGAATTCCCATCCCTCGACTCCCTAAGAGCATGGAGTGGTTGTTGGCCCAAATATTTCAGTTTTCTATCTGGTAGCAAACTGGCCCAAATAAAAGAATGATCAGTATGCTGCTATTTTGAAACTGTGTTTAATTAATTTAATTTTTCCCAAAAACAATTAAGACGGATAAAGCCAAAAATTCAAGAACTGTATTAATCCAACTTCAAGATGTCAATATAAAATTCTATTCGACTTTATTCCAAGATCTTCTCTAGAGTATCATGTGACAAAATTTAAAGACAGATACGTACATACATCCATAGAAAATTTATAAATATGGCAAGGAGATTCTAAATTTTAATCTTTGCTCTTTCTATTCACATCTAAGAATAAACATTAATCCAATACATAAATTCTGATATTTTACACATTGTTGTTAATTTCCTTACTCTACCTTGCATGCCTTCAATATAGACACATGATATCTCGTTCATATCACTACCCAAAAGGACTCATATACAACCTACTGCCTTCCAATGTATCTCTCTTTCTTCTTGTTGTGATGCTCCAGAGATCCTTATATAAGTTAAATGCAGTTAATTATTTTCTCTTTAGTATTGAATTAATCACGCAACTTGTAATTTTAAAATTGTAGCAAAAAGATAAGTTGATTTTTTTTTTCCCTCTAAGTTGAATGTAAGGTTAACTTGAAGAATATTTTACTTTTAACTATATATTTATTGCTTTCTCGCTTTTATCCGTAACCAATGTTGCAGGGAGATGCATCCCCAACCCCCTGGGACGTGTCTCAGGTACCAATACATGTCTCCCGTACTCAAAGATGTCTACCAGAGACTTTCAACGTCTCCCTAGCATTCTCTGTTGAAAATCAGGTCTCCACTAAAAACCCTAATCGTGTTTTGTCCCAAACCCTAAACGCATGATTTTTATCCATAAAAAAATCTGCAAACAGTTCATTTTACCATCAATGCAGTTGCATTCGAGGATCCTCGCTGGATTCGAGGTAGAAATTGACGGATTTAAAAAACTTCAGTTGTCAGATTTGTAGCAACAGTCATCGAAAAGTCACCCTGCGGCGGGCCTTGCATTGTGTTTTTTCTTTTTAAAAACTAGGCAATACCCTGCATTGGAGTCCAAGTCTCATGATGGCACTTGAATGGAAATGCAAGGCATTGGCATTCAAAATGCCACGGCATTTAAAAATGAAAATTTTACTTTAGATTTTAGGTGATAACCTTTAGCATTTTTATTTTGTATTTAATTTTTATTTAATATTTGATTTTACAATTTTTTTAGTGACGGCTCTTGGATGTCAATGCAGGGCTTTGGCATCCAAAATGCCACAGCAATGCAGCTTTATTTAATATTTAATTTTACAATTTTTTTTGGTGACCGCACTTGGACACCAATGCAGGACTTTGGCATTCAAAATGCCACGGCAATGCAGCTGTATTGCAGTGACATTTTCAACAGCAATTCAGGTCATTGCCATTCAAAATGCCACGGCATTTAAAAACCAAAATTTTACTTTAGTTTTTAGGTGTTAAACTCTAGCCTTTTTATTTTGTAATTATTTTTTATTTAATATTTAAATTTTAATTTTTTTTATATTTAGTTTTAGATTTTTAGATTATTATTTAGTTTTTAATTTCCAAATTATCATTTAATTTTTATTTTTAACTTTTAAGTAAGGTTTTAAATTTTAATTTTTGTTTTATTTAATATTAATTTATGGTTTATTTAATATTTTTTTGATTTTATTTTATATTTAGTTTTTTATTTTTAAATTATAATTTCGTTTTTATTTTTTTACTTTTTAGTTGGGTTTTAGAATTTTTTATTTTTTATTTTATTTAATATATATATTTTTAGATTTTATAGTATATATAGTTTTTTATTTTTTAATTATAATTTAGATTTTATTTTTTTACTTTTTAGTTGGGTTTTAAAAATTTAAATTTTTTTATTTAATATATATATATATATATATTGCTGTCTCCCCGTACCCATCTTTTTTTTTTAAATGGCATCAAATACTCGTACCTGTACCCGTACCCATCCCCATACCTATCTCCTGGCAACTATGTCTTAAACTAAAGCTTATGGACTTCTTTTTATAAGGTCATAGTCTTGTTTTTTTGGATACCCAAGAGAGAGAGACTGATTGTAATCTGTGTTGTGTGTAACCTGAGCTAGTTAACGATGTTTGAATCTTGTGTGAATCCACTGTGTATTTAAGAAGGATTAAAATTAGTATATGGTATCAAAGCCGTGAGGAGCTAGCTCCAAACATCTCTCATGGAAGAATTTCAGCTGTACAATTGGATCAGAGCCATCTAAAAAAACGAAAAATAGTCTCTAGTTTTGCACAAATCAGCCTCATGAAACTCCATATCCTAACAAGGGGTTTTGCCAGTTTGGCCTCCTAGTGGTAAAGTCTGTATTGTTTTCGAAAAAAAAAATCTTTCAAAGATACTCTTTGTTGTACCCAATGAATTTCTATTGGAGGAGTTTCCTGATCAAAGCACCACAGCATTGCATAGATGTACTTGAAGAAAAAGTCTTTGGTGCATATTATTTTCGGTTTTATTACTTTTTCTAACTAAGAAAAAGTCATGAAGTGTTTCTTGGTTCAACTTGCACTAGCTTCACACAGAGTTATTGGTCCTTTCATTTGCATTTTTTGAGTGAAGAAAGATGTTCTTTGGAGGGGGGGCAGGGGGACAGATGGCATTTATTTTCTCCTTCCCACCCCTCTTCTTCGAGTCAATTGTGGGGAGGGGCGCGGGGGGTTTAGCGTAATTAACCATTTACTCTCTAGCATTTAATTAATTAAGAAACTTGTAATTTTAAATTGTAAGAATAAAATAAGTTCTTATTTTTATTCCAGGTTGAATTTAAGCTTAAATTAAAAATTCTTTTATTTTTAAAGGATGATTTATTACACGATACAATTTTGTACCAATTACCTGTATTTTGTATGCACTAGTTTAAAGCTGTTTGAATCCAGTTTGCATCCACTGTGTGTTTGAAAAGAATTTAAATTGTAATCAAATAGATGCTACCTTAGAGAGAGGAACAGCCAAAGAGGACTGTCATTTCTACAATGTTAAAAAGTAGGAAAAGTTATACGCAGCTAAAAATCATACGGAAAATGGAAATCCCCCAAGCTGATTGGGTTGCCAGTGGAGTTCTACAAGAACCTCTGGCCAGTAACCGAATTGGACTTATTATGAGTGAACCAAGCAGCACTTCAGGTCTACCAAACATGTGACTTAGCCAATACTGGCCTAATAAAAATCATCCCCAAATGCTCCAGGCGAGATACATCGGCAGTTGGAAGCCAATTGCTCTGCTGAATATGCCATACAAAAATCTAGCTGAAGCTCTTGCTAAGAAGATCAATCAGTTCCCAGCTCGAAATGGCAAACATGAGCAGACAGGGTTCAACAGATATAGGTCAACTTTGGTCAACCTTGTTATGCCTCGAAAGCAAAGAATGAGCCAAAAAAAGATTCAAGGACATTGTTTCTGATGATTGGGAATGATGAAGACTACAAGAGAAATAGTGGAACTTACATTCTGGGTATGCTTCACATGTGGGATTTTGGGGATTTTTTTTACTATTATCGTGGCTACTCTTCTCCCAAGCTTCAGTCAGTATTAGTGTCAATGACAGCCTCACAATCTTAACAGCAAGTTGAGCTACAAGGATGCCCTCTTGTGCCATTGCATATATGTTTTACCAGCAAACATCCCAGGTACCTTTTAAAAACTGCAAGGATCAAGGGATAAATAAAAGGTTTCCCCAGCCAGACGATTCTACTCTGACCCCAGAACTTTCTCTGGGGAGTCAGTGATAGGAACACCAGGTTTATGCTACAAATCATAGTTACCATGTTCAAAAAGTTTGAATTGTTCGGAAGGGGAAAAAAGTTTGGAAGTTTGGAATTTTACAAAAAAATTGGTTCGGTAAGTTCTGTTCAATTCGTAAAAAATTATAAATTGAAAATATTATAAAAAATAAATCTATCATATATATTAAATCGAATATTTTAAAATATTAATATTTAATATAATTATAAATAATTAAATATATTATATCATATTAATATTTTACAAACTATATATATTAATATTTTATAAATTATATAAATACCATAAATATATTATATAATATCAATATTTTATAAATTATAATATATAACAATAAAATTATAAATATATTATATAATATAACATTATGTACCATATTAATATTTTATAAATTATAAACTATGTCTATATGCAAGGAAGATCTTAATAAATCTCAACATATTAATGCAAGGCATGCCTGCGTTAAAATGATAAACCTAATTCGCCGACGACCCCAAACAATTTACCGGCAGGCACTGACTCACGGCGGACAGGGGGCAAGTGCAGTTTCACGGAGAGATTATAAATCAGCGGCAAGTTTAGCCATTAACGGGATCATTCGCCCTGACAGCTTCAAATGACCAGCAAGCAGCAGAGCTTCATTTACAATCTGTTTTTTTCCTTTTAGGGTTTTTTTTTTTACTTTTTCCATTTTCTTGCTGGGCGAAAAAGATTTGACAGTGTAAAAAAAAATCATTGGTAAAAAATGGGCCAAAGCCCTGAACCGAACCAGACAAGTTCGGCTGGCCTTAAAAGTTTGGTTCGAACCGAATTTAGTCCAGGTTCGGCCGAACCTAGTAACTATGCTACAAATACATAAGAGAACTTTATACAAAATACCTAAGGCTGGTATAACTGGCCACGAAAGAAATAGTATTGTCAGCCTCAAAAGAGCCAGATGAATACAGTGCCATGTCTATTCAATCCATTCAGGAATTAAAACAAGAAAATTTTTTAGAAGAAAACATAAGCATGGTAACTAAAAGTTTTTGGTCACATATTTCAATATCTACTTTACATACAGAATTGGAACATGTTGGACTGGCACTTTAAACCAGAAATATAACCTATTTCCTTGCAATTTTATCCATAAAATGAGCATAAATGGAAATCTACCTGATTAAGAATAACTCCTTCAATGCATCAATACCAACTGCTGCATGACGCTTACCAGCTTTAGATGTCACCATTGCTGCAGTGCAATGCATCTCATGAATACCAGATCACAGGAGCCAAGATATTATGATAGACAAGAGAAAATAGGACGTCATTAGAGCAGTCTTATACACAACGATTATTCAAGACAAAAATAGGTTATGCAAATTGAGATGTTTCCACATAAATTTTGTTTGTCCATTTTGTTAAAAACAATTTTTCATTATTTCATTTTATTCAGTGCAAACAAACAAGTAGAAGAGAGGGTTAAAACAATTGGGTCATTGGTAGAAAAATTAAAATCATAAATTGGGCACCTTATTTACACAAAGGTAAAACCACTCATCATTGGTAAAATATTCTTTGCAATTATCAAAAAAAAATCAAAGCCACCCTGTACATAATTTTACAAAAATGGCAATGCATAATACACAAAGCGAAGCAACATGAGGCTCTCTAATCCTTCTGAAAATGAAAAGGTAGTATACAGAGATGGCTTAGAGGTTCTTGTGTTTGCAAACAAACCTGCAGTTGGAACGTGTGTTTCTGCATTCTAAATGATTTTCTAATGTTTCCTTGTTACAATAATATGAGGCAACAGGATTCACTAACATCAGGAGGAATTTATCAGACTGGCTGATCCATTTGATCCTAGAAAACAGAAATCGTGCTTACTTCAACACTTATGGGACCTAACAGGAAGATCTCTAGGACTGACAAGGTGATATTGAAACAGACTGTGAGGATACTGGCAGCCTATATGGAATGAACCTGCCCCCAACATTGGGGCAAAGGAACTTTGGGGATTACAAACGACTTACCTCTTCCTTTCATATTATGGCCTCTCCTAATGGAATTTGGTTTGTATTGTGATTTCTGCTTGGATATATTATGGCCTAGACTTTTGGGCAGTCTCTCAAATTGTTTGAATTATATGACTACGGAACATTTTGACGTTTATCCAGGTCTAGTTTAGCCAGGATGTTAGGATATAGTCTTTAGTCTTCAAGACAGCTTGTTCGATGCATTTTATAGACATGATGTTCCAAGAAGCATAAGTACCTCAGAAACAGATCCGCACCTTCCCAAGGCCTGTTCACATATTTTCAGGAATTTACAAGACATTTGCAAGCCTTTTTCACAACTATAGTGAAATCCTTTGTTGCAAAGTTCAACTCTTTATTACGAAGCTTTTCCTTTGAAGCTCAGCTCTTTGTTGCAAAGCTATTCCTTTGTTGTGAAGCTCACTTCTTCATTCACACCATGTCCTCCTTTGCCAAGCTCATCTCTTCATTGTGAGGTTTTTCCTTTGTTGCAAAGCTCATTTCTTCATTGCAAACTAAGTCCTCCTTTGCAAACTTCATTTCTTTGTTGTGAAGCAATTCCTTCTTTGTGAAGCTTCTCCATTTTGCAAACGTCATTCTTTGCACCGCAACAAATCTCTTTATTGCAAACCTCCATGTTTGGCACTGCCAACAAAACAACACTACTCTCTTCCCTCCTAATGGAGCGAAGCACCAATATAACTCAGGAGGCCCAGATTTTGGCTGTCAAATTTTGATGTCAATCAACTCAACCATCGGAACGTGAAGAGTCACACATATAAGTGCAACCGTTCCAACTTCCATGATGGTTCTTTAGGTCTTTACTGTTTTCTAAAATTATGTATACATATATGCATGAGTAGTTGCATTAGATAGCAAAAGATAAAACTGTCATACATCTCCCTCAAGAGTATGCCATGTACAGAATGCAAAAATAAATATAAAATTCTATTTTAATTCTATTATTTTCTCTATTGTGAATATTGTTTAGAGTGTTGTCCCTGAAATACCCTCTAAAATTCAGATTACATCAATATTTGTATAAAAGCCCCCGCTAATGGAGTTAGTGGAGATAAGCCTGCAAGGCCATAATTTGGGAAATCCCAAACAAATGCATTATTAAACTAAATTTTTTTGGTGTTGCCTCAGGTAACCCAGGACTTGATGAAGCATGTGTGTTCCGGGAAACAACTTATGTGTGTAACACAACAAATAACATAGCTGATGAGAAAGCATTACAGAATTGCCTAACATTGGCATTACACAAACGGAAGAGATTGCATATAAATGGGGACTCTGTGATTCTAATTCAAGGAATAAAGAAAGGCAAATGTAAGGCTTGGAAAATACAAAACATGGCCGAAGATTTCCTTGCCCTTTCCCAGCATTGGATGAATTAGAGCTCACTCATATTTGACGAAAGGGGAATCAAGCGACAAATAAGGCAGAAAACGTAGAAGTGGACATTTGAAGAGAGGAAGGTAGCAAGGATTAAACTTTCGCTCCCCTGCTAATAAATATTCAATCCACCGTAAGCTAACAACCACCAGAACTGGGCCTTAGCTAGCTTCCTTGTTATCTATCATACCCAGGGGAGAAATAATATGGGACCAGGGAATAATGTAGATGATCCAGATTGAGAATTCAATCCAGGGGACAACACACCAATTATTTGCAACTAGCGTGTTATAATAAATCCAAACTCCTCCATATTGAATTGACATTGATTTGCAAGAGTAATAAACAAAGATTTATTGCAAGATAATAAGAGGGTTTCTAAAAAGAAAAGCAATCTTTGTGAAGGAAATATTAGCTATCCATTCTAAATTACAATACGGCAAGCTTCTATCTTATAGCTAAAGGAAACTAATAATGGTAAACTGCTTTGAAGTTAAACAAAGCTAATAACATTTCACTCAACATGCATAGGAATGCAAATAGAAATTTTATTTAAATCTAAACAAAACTAATAACATCCTTGTCGAGGTCAACTTTTTTGAGTATTCTCTAATTTTCTATTATAATACCTTACCAGAAATCTCAGCTCACTAGGAAGATGTTGTGGTGTGGCGAGGCTTTTTGAGCTCTGAAGGCCTCTGAAAACTGCCATTTATGTTGTGCTGAAAGTTTTTGGAAATCATAACTTTCCAACAATAAACCATTACTCTTATCTAAAGGTCCCAAGTCATTTCGGGATCATTCGTTCGTCCTTGAGAAGCAATGGGCTCCATTGCATCTAGGTCTTTAACCAAATGTGGATTTTTTTTTTTGAATCTACCTCCTAGTTAGCCACTTTCCTTGATGAACAAACTATCTTGCCTCGATCACTCGATATAGGGGAAAATTTGTTGATGTCTTAAATCTTTTATTATTGTATCTATGACCTGATCAATAGTGAATGGCATTGAACAATCAAGATTTAACTCTGTGACCTGCAACTGCTCAACAATATTTAACGTGCTCAGGAGAGGTCAAACATATTGTCGGAGTCGTTCCTCATTGAACACTAGATGTAACCCAAGAAAGGATGGCAAGTTTAGCTCAAAGGCATTAGTGCCTACTTTCTTGATGATTGTGTAAAGGTTGTTTCTGAGAGGCCTAAGTTTCCTGTTTGGGCCTTTCAAACATTTTTCTACAAATGTAGCCATACCTTATTAGCAACCTAGAACTGGTGAGGGCCTCAATGTTGGTCATGGCTTGCTTGTATTTATGGCTAGTTTTCTGCAAGATTTTGTGCATCTGGTTTTGGATTTGTCGGATTCGTTCAATAAATTTGGTGGCCTTATCACAAAAAATTGTGCATAGTGAGTCTTTCTTCCAATACAATAGGCAATGCCACATCAATGGCAACTAGCGGCTGAAATCCAAGACAATCCTGAAAAGGATTGTCCTATGAAGCCATGGAGGGATCAATTATAGCTATGTTGGATGTATGGTAAACTATCATCCCATGTCCATGGATGTTTCGAGTTACACCTCTGAAATAGATTCACCATCATACGGTTAACCACATTTGTTTGGCCATATGTCTATGGATGAAAAGAGGTGGACTTAATCAGCTTGGTGTCCATCATGGACCATAATGTAGACTAGAAAATGAAAAAAAACTGATGTACCTGTTTGACACAATGGTTTGTAGTAAGTCAAAATGGACCCACACATGCTCTACTATCGGAACACATGTGTCCCAACTGACACACAAGCCCTTGTAGATGGTAGTCGTCAACTTGTCGTCCCATATTTAGTGCTTGATATATAGTAGAAAACTCATGATCACTACCATCCAACATGGCCATTTAGAAGTCTCGTGGCCACATGAATCCAAGATTGTTGTTAGTGCTACAATTAGAGGGCAGCTTAAGCAATTTGCAGCTTGACTGTAACTATCTTTCTTGCGCCTAATATTAAGGTGAAATTGTTGCAAGTATGTAGACCACTTTTGATGGCAATCATTTTGTAACTTGCCTTGGGTTTGTATAAACTGCAGAGGCTAGTGATTTGTATGGATGATGGTCTCCATTCTCAGAATGTAATGCTTCTATCGCCTACACACCCGGACAGTAGCATAAAGTTATTTGTCATATGTATTAAACCTATGTACCCTATCTGTAAATGTTTCACTGTGGTAGGCAATCGAGTGCCTATGTTGAGTGAGGACTACACCAAGTGCATATTCTAAAGCATCAACTTCAATCTCCAAGGGCTACTACAAAATTTGCTAAGGCAAGGATTAGTGTTGAGCAAAGTTGCCCTTTTAACTCCACAAAAGCTCATTGTTGTGATGTGTTCCACACAAACTTGGCCTTTGCCACTCATTTGGTTGCTTGGTTAAAAGGCCATGCAAGATGAGAGAATCCAACCACTGATTAAAGATAAAAAATGGCTAACACCAAGAAGCTTTTGAGTTCTATAAGTGTTGTTAGAGCTGGCCTTTCCCTGATAATTCAGATCTTCTTTGGGACAACGTGTACACCATCCTTGTCTGCAATGTGTTGGTCCCCAAAAATGTCACTCATTTTTGAGACAACATATGAGCTATCTTGGTCCTACAGGACCAAAATTTCTCTCTTCCCTTCTCAGAATTTGTTCTGAGCTTTCAAATTCCTCTTTTTTTTTCAAGCTTTCCAAAAATCTACGGACTCTGCAGGTCAAGTTTTGCGGGCTTCACAGGTTGATTTCTACGGACTCTGGAGATATGTTTCTACAGACTCAACATGCTTGAAATTAGCAGGTTCAAAAGCTTCTGCAGGCGAGTTCAGTCAAAAGAACAAGCTTCTAACACTTAGTCGTTTTCAGGATTGGTTCAGCACCTCGGTTCATTCAAAAGAGTTCAATCGGCAAATGATAAAGGACAAAGGCTTGAACCATTGAACTTTGAACCACTTTGGTTCAAAGGTTCAATAGGTTCAACGACCAAGTGGGTTCAACGTGCTTGGTGCAAAAGATCAAAAGGACTTAGCCACATAACGAAGAATGAGTCGATTGAACCATTGAACCGTTGAACCAAAGTTGGTTCAATTGGCAGGTTCAAGGGGCTGCCCCAAAGCGAAAAAGGCAAGTGCCCTTGCGGAGGGCAAGCAGCATTGGTTTGAAGGTCAAAGAAAAGACAGAATTCTTTCAGATTTGTTCAAAGGCCCCAAAAGGAACAATTCTTTCGGAGTTTTTGTCCGATGGAAATGGTAAAGTAAAAGAAGCCGAAGGATTCTTTCGGGAAGACTTTTCTCGAAAAAACGTTAAGGCAAAATTCCTTCGGACTTTTTGTCCGAAAAAATTCTTTCAGGCTTTTTGTCCGAAGGAAAAGCCCCACAGAAAAATCCCGAGAGCCAAAAGTCCGCCGAAGAAGCAAGAACCCGCCGAGAAAGTTGAACCCTGAAGTCTGCCCAAAAGATCCCGAAGGGTAGATACCCTTGCGGGGGACACTTGATGTCAGAAAAATGACCTTTTCCAAGGACCCGAAGGGACACCTTCCCTTCGGGACGTTCCAAAGGCTGAACAAAGACGCAAAAAGGAATCTTCAAAGACTTGGACAAAAAGGACTTCAGAGGATCAACTAAATGAACCGATTGAACCGTTGAACCAAATAGGTCAACTGGTTCAAAGGTTCAACCAAGAGCTTAGAAAGATAAAGCAATGATTGAGCGGGACACAGAATGAACCAATGAACCGATTGAACTTTGAACCAAAAGAGTTCAAAGTTCAATGGTTCATTGGTTCAAAAGTTCAAAGGCGGCATCAGTCAAGAGAGAAGCAGCAAACAAGTGGTTCAACGGATGGTTCAACCAAGGAGCGAAGAAGCGATTGAACCAAGGAGCGATAGAACAAAAGAGACAGAATGAACCAATGAACCGATGAACTTTCAGTGGTTCAACAGGTTCAAGGTTCAACATGGTTCAAGCAGCTAGCGACCATTGACGGCCCCTCAGACGTCAAATTTAAAGTAAGGGAATATCCGTGGAAATTCAAATAGAGCGCGGAACTTAAAGGAAGAACCAAGCGATTAAATGAAAAGAGAGCCCGAAGATTTAAATTGTTACAGGGAAGAGAAGATCAATGCAAAGGACCAGAAATGTCTTCGAAAGAGTTATTTCCAGTAGGTGGAACAGTGGATCGAGTAGACTTTTGAGCACACCAAACCAAGGACGCGGTCTGTTTTCTCCCATGAAGTAAAGACAAATATGCAAAGGACCAAACGGTCCATATTAAGGAGGAGACATCAGATGAATTATGGCAGCGCACAGTTCTCAGCATGGTCTCTCCAGAAAAAACTGGAGATGCATTGAAGACGCTGACTACAACATGAGCCGTCCCATGGAAAAAGGCGCCAATCCTTGGGTAGTTGCTATAAGTTTGTATTTTCTCTCATTTGTAAAGGAGATCTTCCCCTTAACAGAAGCGAAAATCTGCCCAAATTGAAAGGCATTACTGAGACTTTGAGCTCAGATTGTAGTTCATATTTCTTTGATTGAATGAGAAAGCAAGTTACTTGCAGACTTTGTGCTGTGATAGCCTGTGCTACTTTAGGAGATTGTTCTTATGTCTGTCTTCTGAAAGTATTCTTGTTTATTTGATTTAACAAGCAGAACTAGTGGAGGCGATAAGGAAGGTGTCCTGAAGCCAACTACTTTCAGACTTTGCGCTGTCATTGTTGTTTTCAGTGTGTGTTTTTCTTTTCCGTTTCTGTGTAAAGGACCTTGGGACGACTTTGTGCCCCCATTGTTCTTCGTATCTTACTCTTTGGGCAGTTGAGGTGAAAACTTTGCATTCTGCTTCATCCTGCTGTTATTGCGCCCTTTTGTTACTGATTTCTTATCTTACCTGAAAGAACTCATGTTGTTTCCTGCAAGAACACTTCTGAAAGAACAGAAGTGCCTTCAGTGTTTCCACCAAGATTTTCTCCTCTGTTTGTTAGCATCATCTCTGAAAGAAGAGAGATGGATGGTTTATACCACCCATGTGTCTTACTTTCAGCTTATTTATATAGTATATAGCCTCCGCATATTTAATAGGGAACCTCCCCTTGATGAGAGGAGAGATTTGTCCCCTGTTGATGTAGTAAATCTGCACACCAGGACGACCCATCTCTTTATGATGTGGTGATAGGAACTATTTTGGTCACCAGTTAGCTAGCCGACAAAATATTCACCCAACAGTTTTTGGCGACTCCGCTGGGGACAGTAATTTTGTGCAATTTAGAACCACAAGTTTCAGATTGAAACATCACATGTCTTACCCATAATCATTATAACCCTTATCCATTACAGATTCTGGCGACTCCGTTCTATGTCTTACCCATTATCATTATAGCCTTACCATTTTCCTCCACTTCCATTATTTTATCTGGTCTGCGAAACCAGAGCTGCTGGAAAAGAGTGCACAGTTTGAAGCCTCAAGCCTCAAGCTGAAGCAGGGCCAGTCCTTTTCCATTTTTGATTCACAATCTGGCCACTCCACCCAGATTTGTTATTCCTATTTTTCATAATTAAATCATGGCAGTTCGAAGCCCTTGGGGTAACTCTTTTGGCCCACTCAACTTGACTCCACCTCTACATGAACTTCCACGCAATTCAAGAAAAAATTTCCCTAGATTCTTTGGTGATGGTATAGTTCACCCTGATGAACACATTGCAGCCTTCAGCATACCCTGCGGTGTGATAGGGGTGGAATTTGAAGACGTGGCAGTCAGGCTTTTTGTGAAGACCCTACAAGGTGTTGCTGCAGACTGGTTCTACCTTCTGCAAGTTGGATCAGTGACTAACTGGAATACACTCAAAGCCAAGTTTGAAGCCAGGTTCAAGCCTGCAGAGGATGTGCATGCTTTGCTAGCCCAGCTCACTTAGATGAAGAAGGAACCTCATGAGCCTATGAGGGATTTTATTGCCAGGTTCAACAAGCTGAGGCACAGGTTTCCCATGATCGCACAGCCGACACCTCGGAATCTCATGTGTTTCTTCATCAACTCACAGCTGCCTGAAGTGAGTTTTTTGTTGAGACGGGCTAGACACATAGACCTTGAGGCTGCTCAAGACTTGGCTACTGAGCTAGAAGATGACCTTATCTTGGCAGGAAAGATAAGGAAAGATCCTAACAGAGCTAAACCCTCTTCATCTTCTGAATACTCACCCACAGTCACCACTGACCCAATGGTACAAAAGCTGGCAAATGAATTGCTAGCCTTGAAAAGGCAAATGGCACAAGATATGTCTTCTGCTCCTCTATATAAAGATATACCAAAGAGGACATTCCCCAATCAGCGATATCAAGGCAATGCTGCCAGAAGTCAAGGGCAACCAAATCGCCTTCCTCCCCCACAGAGGAACCTTGCCCTTGAAGCACCTCCAACCAACTCAGCAGTTGGATATCTGCAAACAGAACATGTTTCTTATTTCCAACCTGAGTTTGAGCAAGAAAATGATGCTGGTCTCTTCATGGAGGATCAAGAAGAATCAGCGGGTGACTCCCATATTGGTTACCTGAATTACCAGGATGAACCCAGAAGTGAAGTTGAAGCAGATGAGGAATCATACGCAATATTCACCCGGTCCGAGAATCAGTCAGCCCAGCAGGCCGACAAAGAGAAGACAGAGGAGCGACCCCAACCAGTAATTTCAATTGCTGAGTAGAGAACCCCTCTTCCTTTCCAGTCAAAAGACCCGGTGATTGTGATATCCCCAACCAATTAGGAATATATAAACTCTAAAGCTCTGACCAAAGATCCAATTTTTGCAAAATAAATTCAGATTACAGATAAACAATAACCATAGTAAATCTTACAATAGCAGATCAAAGATCTTATCACTAGTTCAGATGAGTACAAATACAGTCCTCTCTTGTGCAAATCAAAAAAATATTACAGATATGGTCTTAAAACCCTGAATTCATGCAAACTGGGAATAAACTTGCAATTCTGGAAGTCTCGGTTTTTCTGTGTCGACACACAGACGCCGTCGTCGGTCGATATCTCGCCGACGTCGGTCACTGTCGGTCGGATTTCTGCCGACGTCGGTCTTCAGTCGACCGATGTCGGTCACTGGAAGCTCTCTGTCTGCCGAGGTCGGTACCTGAGCGGTTCTGTACGGCCCTGTACGGACTTAGTACGACCGCCAATCTGTCTGTTCTTAACCCCTGATCGCTGAACAGCCTGATCTGAAGATATACTATTCTAATACAGAATATCTCTATCTGTATAATTTATTGGATCAAAACTAAATAAAGATAAATACCTGAAATATCTGTAATAACTTCTGTGTGAAATTATCTCTCAACACTGAAATTCTGTGATAACTTCTGGATGAAGCTATCTCTCAAATCTGTACCTCTGTGATAACTTCTGGATGAAGCTATCTCTCAAGTTGGCAATAAATCAGCTGATATTTCACAGCCTCTAAATCGCACACAATGAAGAGTTGACGTTCTCCACTGCAATGGAATCCTAGAACCCTTGGCTCAGTCTTCACAGAAGAATTTCTCCAATTTCAATAATCAATTCATACATAATCAATAATGGCCTCCATGTGAAACCCTTATACCCTCAAAAGATATGCTTGCCCTAATTAGGGTTTTCTTAAATTAGCATTAGGGTTTTTAATTTAAAATTAGACCAAATAATTAATAATTAATAATTAATTATTAATTATTAATGAGACCAAATAATTAATATTTGATTAAATCAATCAAATATTAATATCTCCCTCAATATACGTCGGATCCTCAAACCGAACGAAGCAGGTGAATCAGGGAATGATTCCGCACATGACCATACCAAAATAAAGGTGCTCCGCTGCATATCAAATATCCCTAAAAAGTAGGAGCTCAGGCCCAATGCGTCTGAAATAACCTGAATGAAAACCAAATGTAGAAATTCTGCGAATCAAAGTCAAGCCAAGCTCCATTATGACCCTCTATCCATCCTATTAGCCTACGAAGGTCGTATAATAGGCTAACCATCAAGTCTGTCAATGTCCACGAAAAAGGAGACATGACAGTGATTGCCAAAGAAGTACATCGAACATCTCTGCACCTTCTTCAAATTCGCAGATCAGTCCTCCCCCTTCCAAAAACCAAAAGGATGAACTCCCATCCTCTCTTCCAAGTCCATCTCAGTCATTTGACATGATTGATCATGTCAAGAAATCCGAAATTCAAACGACTGAGTTTGAACCCCTGCAAGCCAATTCTAAGCAGTTAAACATTGATGAAGAGCTAGGTGTGGACCTGTCTGAGGCAAAGATTGTGGTCACCCAAATGTCAGCCCCTGCTGCTCAAATTCAGTTTGAGCCTTCCAGCAGGGATAATTACTCCTTGACCACAGAGGATGCTCATGTCTCAGCTGATCAAAGTCTCATGGCTGGCAATCCAGGATTCGATCCAAATCAGGCATCAGAAGAATTGGTAGGGTGCAGTACAAATCAAGAAGGATCTTCCATCTCCGATGAAGAGAAATCTGATAGAATATCAGCTTCTGATGATGCTTGGATCCTAGAATCCAATGGCAGCAATCCTTCCACAGTTGGATGCAGATCTCTGTTGCTCGGATTGAAAACTGCTCAGGGTGAAGAGGTCAAACTCCTTGACATCAAAGGAGATGCTGAGCTGATGGTTTGTCAGGAGTTTGATGCTGACAATCAAAGCATGTGCTGGACTGAACCAGCAGAACAGCAAACTATGGTGGTGGACCATACTGCTGTACTCCAAAATCAGCAAAAGGAACCCTTCGCCAAGAGAGCAAGGAGTTATGGTTTTCAAATTGAAGACCACGTCCTGCCATGCGGCAACAAAAAGAAAGAGCCAAGAGGAAGACGCAGAAAATTGGTTTCCTGGTGGAGAGCTCCATTCGCCCGTCACCGTTTCTGGGGACAGAATGGTTCCCTGTTGGTTTATCAAGATGGCATCCCTTTTTCTTCGCCTCACAAGGAGCAGCGTCTGAAGTACTTCAATTCTCGAAGTATCAGATAAGTTCCCCTGTACATATGTATATCTGTATAGTCTTTAATTCTGTTTTGTTCTTTTCGTTTTCGTTTTTGGAGCCTTTCTTTTTGAGTAGCACGACTCCGTAGCCCAATGGCACACTTCAAGGCACTGGGGATTCTGGTTTCTACTCCCCTCCGCTGTGTTTCAAATTTTCACCTGAAGGAAGTTCCCCAATTGGAGCCAGTTGTTGGTCCCCAAAAATGTCACTCATTTTTGGAACAACATATGAGCTATCTTGGTCCTACAATTCCAAAATTTCTCTCTTCCCTTCTCCAAATTTGTTCTGAGCTTTCAAATTCCTCTTTTTTTTTCAAGCTTTCCAAAAATCTACGGACTCTGCAGGAAGAAAATTTACGGACTCTGCAGGCCAAGTTTTGCGGGCTTCACAGGTTGATTTCTACGGACTCTGCAAATATGTTTTTACAGACTCAACATGCTTGAAATTAGAAGGTTCAACAGGTTCAAAAGCTTCTGCAGGCGAGTTCAGTCAAAAGAACAAGCTTCTAACACTTAGTCGTTTCCAGGATTTGTTCAGCGCCTCGATTCAATCAAAAGAGTTCAATCGGCAAATGATAAAGGACAAAGGCTTGAACCATTGAACTTTGAACCACGTTGGTTCAAAGGTTCAATAGGTTCAACGACCAACGTGTTTGGTGCAAAAGATCAAAATGGCTTAGCCACATAACGAAGAATGAGCCGGTTGAACCGTTGAACCAAAGTTGGTTCAATCGGGTTGGTTCAATCGGCAAGTTCAAGGGGCTGCCCCAAAGCGAAAAAGGCAAGTGCCCTTGCGGAGGGCAAGCAACATTGGTTCGAAGGTCAAAGAAAAGACAGAATTCCTTCGGATTTGTTCAAAGGCCCCAAAAAGAACAATTCTTTCGGACTTTTTGTCCGATGGAAATGGTAAAGTAAAAGAAGCCGAAGGAATTCTTTCGGGAAGACTTTTCTCGGAAAAACGTTAAGGCAAAATTCCTTCGGACTTTTTGTCCGAAGGAATTCTTTCAGGCTTTTTGTCCGAAGGAAAAGCCCCACAGAAAAATCCCGAGAGCCAAAAGCCCGCCGAAGAAGCAAGAACCCGCCGGGAAAGTTGAACCCTGAAGTCCGCCCAAAAGATCCCGAAGGGTAGATACCCTTGCGGGGGACACTTGACGTCAGAAAAATGACCTTTTCCAAGGACCCGAAGGGACACCTTCCCTTCGGGATGTTCCAAAGGCTGAACAAAGACGCAGAAAGGAATCTTCAAAGACTTGGACAAAAAAGACTTCAGAGGATGAACTGAATGAACCGATTAAACCGTTGAACCGAATGGGTCAACTGATTCAAGGTTCAAAGGTTCAACCAAGAGCTTAGAAAGATAAAGCAATGATTGAGCGGGACACAGAATGAACCAATGAACCGATTGAACTTTGAACCGAAAGAGTTCAAAGTTCAATGGTTCATAGGTTCAAAAGTTCAAAGGCAGCCTCAGTCAAGAGAGAAGCAGCAAACAAGTGGTTCAACGGATGGTTCAACCAAGAAGCGAAGAAGCGATTGAACCAAGGAGCGATAGAACAAAAGAGACAAAATGAACCAATGAACCGATGAACTTTCAATGGTTCAACGGGTTCAAGGTTCAACTTGGTTCAAGCCGCTGGCGACCATTGACGGCCCCTCATACGTCAAATTTGAAGTAAGGTAATATCCGTGGAAATTCAAATAGAGCGCGGAACTTAAAGGAAGAACCAAGCAATTAAATGAAAAGAGTGCCCAAAGATTTAAATTGCTACAGGGAAGAGAAGATCAATGCAAAGGACCAGAAATGTCTTCGAAAGAGTTATTTCCAGTAGGTGGAACAGTGGATCGAGTAGACTTCTGAGCGCACCAAACCAAGGACGCGACCTGTTTTCTCCCATGAAGTAAAGACAAATATGCAAAGGACCAGACGGTCCATATTAAGGAGGAGACATCAGATGAAGGGACACGCCATAGTTATGGCAGCGCACAGTTCTCAGCATGGTCTCTCCAGAAAAAACTGGAGATGCATTGAAGACGCTGACTACAACATGGGCCATCCCAAGGAAAAAGGCGCCAATCCTTGGGTAGTTGCTATAAATTTGTATTTTCTCTCATTTGTAAAGGAGATCTTCCCCTTAACAGAAGCGAAAATCTGCCCAAATTGAAAGGCATTACTGAGACTTTGAGCTCAGATTGTAGTTCATATTTCTTTGATTGAATGAGAAAGCAAGTTACTTGCAGACTTTGTGCTGTGATACCCTGTGCTACTTTAGGAGATTGTTCTTATGTCTGTCTTCTGAAAGTATTCTTGTTTATTTGATTTAACAAGCAGAACTAGTGGAGGCGATAAGGAAGGTGTCCTGAAGCCAACTACTTTCAGACTTTGCGCTGTCATTGTTGTTTTCAGTGTGTGTTTTTCTTTTCCAATTCTGTGTAAAGGACCCTGGGACGACTTTGTGCCCCCATTGTTCTTCGTATCTTACTCTTTGGGCAATTGAAGTGGAAACTTTGCGTTCTGCTTCATCCTACTGTTACTGCGCCCTTTTGTTACTGGTTTCTTATCTTACCTAAAAGAACTCCTGTTGTTTCCTGCAAGAACACTTCTAAAAGAAGAGAAGTGTCTTCAGTGTTTCCACCAAGATTTTCTCCTCTGTTTGTTAGCATCATCTCTGAAGAAGAGAGATGGATGGTTTATCCCACCCCTGTGTCTTACTTTCAGCTTATTTATATAGTATATAGCCTCCGCATATTTAATAGAGAACCTCCCCTTGATGAGAGGATAGATTTGTCCCTTGTTGATGTAGTAAACCTGCACACCAGGACGACCCATCTCCCTATGTTGTGGTGATAGGAACTATTCTGGTCACTAGTTAGCTGGCCGACAAAATATTCACCCAACACAATGTATACTATATATTGTACAGATTTCAAAGCAAAAGAACACTTATCCTTGTTAAAATATAGCTTATGGCTATGCAAGGTGTCAAGAACTTGTCTAACCTACTGCAAATGCTCCTCTAGTTTTTTGCTGAAAATAAGGATGCCATCCAAGTAAACAACCACAAATTTATCAATGAATAGTCATAAGACATCATTCATCATCCACATAAACTTTGCAAGTGCATTTGCCAAGCTGAAGGGCATTACTAACTATTCAAATAAAACTTTGGACTTAAACATTGTCTTCCAAATGCCAAATGGCTCAATGGGTACTTGATAGTACCTTGACTTCAAATCAATCTTGTGAAGAACTTTGCTCCCTTGAGCTGGTCTAATGAGATCATCAATGAGTGGGAGTAGATACATGTTCTTAACAGTGATCTTATTAAGGACTCTGTAAACAATACAAAGTCGTCATATCCCATCCTTCTTTCAAGCTAACACACTTAGGCTTCCCCATAGTGACTCATTAGACCGAGTATGGCCTTTCTGGATTACCTCCTGGATTTTTCCCTTGATCTCTTCATTTCCCAACACTAAATGCCTATATACTGGTCCATTTGGAAAGGTTGTCCCAGGGATCAAGTCGATAGGATGTATCACCTTGCAGTGTAGGATCACACCAACAAGTGTAGTTAACACGTTTGTGTAATATGTTAAAACCTACTCCCCCTGTTGCTGCGGTATAGTTTGATTCTGTATGGCAGCCTGCTGGTTGCAATGACTTTTCAAATGCTCTCTAGTCTAATAAATATTAGCACAACCTTTCCAGTGTGACCAATCACACACATACACTACTTTGCACTAATAAAGCCCATTATCTTCTTAGGAGGGACCTCAAGGATAATGTAGGATTGCTTTCCCAATGTGATGATGACAATGCAAATCTTGAACTAATAAATTCCATATCATTTCCAAATGTATGGAAGCCCGACCAAAATGCCACAAACCTTTAGGAGTGCCACATCACACAATTCCTCATCTTTGAATAGCTTGATTGTGTATGGAAGAAGACATTGTTGACTAACATGAATATCTCTGCTTTAGTTCAGCCATCCAATGGATCACAGTTGTGGGTATGTGTTGTTTCTAGACTCATCCTTCATAAAGTTTATGCAAATATCAATTTTTTCTCACTCCCACTCTCCACAATGACGTGTAGAGTTTTCCCTTGCACCCACATCTATGAATGAAAAAGGTGTTCTTCTTCCTTAGATGATGATGTTGCAACCTGCGTTGTACCAATAGTGGAATAGGGATCAGAATCCATAATTTGCTTACCAAAGTCGGTAGGATTAAAGAAGTGCTCGTCCTCATAGAACTCTTGTATCAAATCAAATTCATGGACCTCTGTGAAACATTTCTTCTTGGAACGACATTTGTTTGTGTTGTGAGTCGTGCTCGTATGGTTCTCACACCATTTTCCAGCCTCCCTTTGTGGGGGTTTATCTATGGGATTGCTAGTAGCGAACCTTAAGTTTTGCCTTTGTTGTGGGGCCTCTCTAATCTATTGCTTACTTGCATACTTGGAGTTGCCTCCATTATTTGATTGTGTTTGCTTTCCTACAAGATATTTCCCTTTTTGTTTGAGCTTTTCCTCGATCTTTGATGCATATCAATGGGTTGCTCCCATCGTTTCAACGGTTAGGAATCCCATCTATGTTTGGATATATCGGTGCAAACAAGTTTTGTATTTGGGTACCCTATGCCTTTGGAAATCCTTGAGACTGAGTTTCGTTGACAAAGAATGGAAGGCATTTGTCTATTCTTGTACAGGTTGGTCCTTCGTTTGTAACAATTGCCACTGCATGTACTTCTCCTCATAGGCATCTTTTGTACAATACTCACTTGTAATACCATCAACTAAGTCACTCCTAAAAGGATATGTGATGACCGTACTTTCATCCTCTGCATCTTTCTTACATTGCTCAAGGTGAGCCTCCCAACAGTGTTGGACTTAAAGTTCATCTTTTAGCAAAGCAACGTTATTTTCTTTGAACTTAGAAAAGTGTTTATAGAAAAATATAATTCTAATTTTGTGATCCAATTTTAAAGGGCATCCACTTCTATTTTATCTTCAAATGTTGGAAACTTACTTGTACCTTAAAAGGTGTTCGAGAGCTACTAAGCGTGCTTCTCGACATTTGGCGGAGAATCTCCATTAATTGGGTCATTGTTTCAGCCTTTTGCTTGCCAAAGCCTCTTCGAGCATTGCCTTTATCTAGTCCAAGGAATTTGTTCCTCCTCCTACATCCATCTGTGGTCTTTTGCGTCTATCAAGAAGATAGTCAGATGGATCTCTTGTCTTCAAGCCAAACTTTTGATAGCCTGACTTTGTTCGAAGGGACATGCAGGATCTATATTGCTCTGATACCACTGATCCATATTGAGGATTCAATCCGAGGGACAACACACCAACTGCCAGGAACTAGTAATAAAATAAAGCCAAAATCCTCTATGCTAAATTGACACAAATTTGCAAAAGTAATAAACAAAGCTTTATTGCATGATAATAAGTGTCTCTATAAAGAAAGCAATCTCTATGGAAAAGATATTCCACTCTGAATTAAAATGGAGCAAGCATGTCTTATAGCCAAAGAATACTAATATAGTACACTACTTTAAAGTTAAATAGATGAAGTTAGAAAACTTCCACGGGTTAAATGGGATAAAAGTTGCACGCCTAAAGATTGGAGGGGACTTGGAATCCAGATCACAAGTTTACAAATCTTGCTTTAGGTGCTAAGCTGGTTGGAAGACTTTAAAAATCACTCTCTGGAGTATCATTCTTAGAATGAAAATATTTAGATAAAAAATTGCTATTGAAAGAATCTTTACAATGAATAACCATTTGATAGTATCTCATATTTGGAATCTGATGATCAAAGCTTTAAGCATCATGAGCCCTCTTCTTCGATGGAATGTAGGTGAAGGCAACGAAGTAAAATTCTGGACAGAAGCATGGATCAGCCCTTTTCCGTTGAACAGTCTCACTCAGATGAATGCTCTTTGAGCCTCGTGTGAGGAAAGGTATGGCAGTCATGTTAAAAACTATTTCAATATCTCTAATAATAGTTGGCTTGATCTTCCAGTTCTGGATCATTTACAGGATGAAGAAAAAACACCATTAACTATTTCCAAGCCCTTTCATTTCTCGAAAAAAAAGGATATGTTAATATGGATGGGCTCGAAGATAGGAAGTTGCAAAGTGAAAGATGGATACAAAACCATTATGTCTATGGGATCTTCAAGCCCTTTTCTATTTCCCTTCAATTCGCATCTAGTATAAGTATGGTCTTCCTAAGGTAAATGTATTTCTTTGGACTCCCTATTTGGACAATATTCTTACTCAAGCAAATATGAGAAAGAGAGGTTTTCAAGGCCATTCTTGGTGTGTTCTTTGTAAATAGCAGGAAGAAGACACATGCCACCTTTTACTTCATTGTCATTTCTCATGGCGATTTGGAACTATTTGTTGCATAAGTTTAACTTTAGCACAAATTTTCCTCAAAACCTAAAAAACTGGATACGTGTTTGGCCCTCCTTTTTTATCCCCTCCATTGTCCCAAATTTGGAATTTTATTCTTGCATTAATTTGCTGGAATATTAGGATTAAGAGAAATAGAAGAATTTTTAAAGAGAATGCTAGGGATTTAAATATGTTTCTATTTAGAGTCTTGAATGCAATCAAGGAACTGATTTTGGTTTGGTCTCCAAAGGATGGAAAATTGTACCTGAAGATTTTGAAACTTTCTCTCAATGGATGAGCCTTCTTGAAGGGATCCCTAATAAAAGGGCAGGCAGAAATATCGAAGTACAATTTTAGAATAGTTGGTCACCTCTGCAAGGACTGACTGATAAATTAAACTTTGATGTGTTGCTAAAGGAAATCCAGAATGGGCAGAAGCTGGAGGCATCTTCAGAAATGCCAAAGGCACCTCTCTCCTTGGCTACAATGACGCATTAAGCAAATGCATAAACAACTTTGTAGAGGTTAAGGCTTTATGATGAGGTCTCAAGATTGCTCTGGAAAACAACTAGCACAGAATTGAGATTGTAGGGGATTCAAGGCTAATTTTGGACGCTTTAAAAAATGCTTGCTTCGAAAATTGGCATTTATCTGTAGTGGTTAAAGACTGCAAAGAGCTTCTCGCAAAATTCTCAACTAGCACAATCAGCCATGTCAAACGAAATGGAAATCAAGTGACAGATTATTTCGCCAATTTAGGGGTGGGGCTCAATTCTCACCACTCAAACTCTAAATTTGGTGACCCCGCCCCCCAATAAATAGCAAGGGCAAAAACATTATTAGCCAAAGATCTTCCCATGACTACTCATGATTGCAATGATTCATTTGGTTGTGAGCATTTGGAATGGGCAATCATTAATGTAAGCAACAAATGGCATTCCCTTTGCGGTGGATCAGACTGCTTGTGTGATGGCTTGCATGAGTAGTTTAAGTACTCACCACCCATCCCTGCTCTACTCATTTGAGACAAGCAAGGGACGGTGTGGGGAGCTTTGTGACTACTCACAGGTATGCCATCATTCTTTACTGTTTTTCATTAGCTCGCCTATAGTTTAATCTAGTTTTTTATTCCTTTGTCAATCTAGGTCGGTGGAGATATTGGGTAGGGGCTTTAAAAGGCTGAAATCAATGGTCTTAGCCACCTATTTTCAAAGTTTTTGAATATCCTGTTTGAATTTCCCACTCCCCTGTGCATAACTTATTATTCTGGAATGATCTGAGCATGGTTGTTCTCTCTTGGAATTTAGTTTTTTGGAATAATGCTTGTTGGGGATCCAATTTACTTGGTGAAAATTTTTGAATTTTTGGGCCAGTATTATTTAAAAAGACATTTTATCTTTTTTCAAAAACTGCTTGGCTTTTTCTTTTTCGGGCACCGGGAAAGCTTGCTTTTTGGAATACCCAAAAAACCTAGTTTCCTTCCAAAGATTAAAAAAGTTTTGAGAATCCTCTCTTCATCTTTTCTCACTGCCTCTTAATCGCTCTTCTTGTTGGCATTCTTCAGATAGTTTGGAATTATGTTGGCTTTCACAGCTCCACAAACATGGTTGAGTAAAGAGGCAAGGCAGTGCCTTCAAGGAGAACCAGGCAAAATAGTGGAAAAGAATAAGTGGTAAATGCAGTTCGCAAAATGAACAAGGACATAAGCAATCATTACTCTCTTGAGGACATTCACAACTCATTGATGGGCTTGGTAAATGATCTCAAGTTAAAACAGTTGCTTAATATTGGTGTCCTGTTAGACAAAAATACTCAGATGACTACAGAAGAGGCCTTAAGCTATTGGCAAAATGTGCTAATTGAAGGAGTAAAGATGATAAATTGCTAAGGTGGATGACGATAGATTTATTCAAGGCTCAGCTCGCAGCTAGACTGGAAGAGGGAGCTTCCATTGCCAATCTCTTATAGGGCATGAGAGACCCCAACCAATCCACAAGGCTAGATACCCTGAAGGTGGCACCGCTGATTGGGGTCCAAATTGTTCTCCATAGTGCCAGCAACACCCATGCAATTCATGAAGGCATTGAGAAATTTGGGACTAAATATGGGTGAAAGATTTGACTAAATTTGGACGTTGTTAAAAGCCTTGGCTAAGAAGGAGGTTGTTAAAAGTCGCAAAATTGATGCCATTTGCTGGAGGCTTGGAATTAATGCATCCACCTTCAAGGACTCGCAGCTGGAGGGGTCACTTGCTGCACTTGTCTTGGAAGAGGAAGAGCGTACTCGTGGTCCAAACATCATGGTCTCTGATTTTGTTGAGGAGGAGGTTGCTTAATGCCTAATCTTAGCTAATATTTGTGCCTTTGGGCCAAATTTTGTATTAGTTGTGGTTTTGATAAAACTTCCGGCCGATTTAAGCTAAAAGGCTTTACTCTTAATATACCTGATAACTTCAGAATTTTGTTTACTATTTTAATAGACGGGTAGTAGCCTTTTCTTTTACAGATCAAAAAAAGTTAAACAAAGCTAATAACATCCACTCAACATGCATAGGAATGCGAATAGGAATTTTATTTAAAGCTAAACAAAACTATTGATATCATTACAACATGCATAGGCATGTTTATAGGACAACTCCTGAGAATAAGTGATCTTCTAGAAGAAGAAATGCTAATAATAGCCTGTCGGGTTGGACCACCTTGTTGGGGTCAACTTTTTTTGGGTATTCTCTGATTTTCTATTATAATGCCTTTCCAAAAAGCTCAGCTAGCCAAGGAGATGTTCACAATGCTAAAGCAGTGTGGCGACACTAGCTGAGCTCTGAAAAATGCTCTGAAGGCCTCCAAAAACTGCCATATCTATTGTGCTGAAATTTTTCAAAAAATTGTAACTTTCTGAAAATAAATCATTACTCTTATTTGTGGTCCCAAGTAATTGTCGTGAACAACAAAGGGGGTAACAGAAGAGCCCAACTCTTCATCTCCTTCTTACTGAGGATAATGAAGTTAACCATAGATTGTGGAATAGAGGATAGAGGTGCATGTCTCCATTCACCAGCTTCCCCATATAATTAAACATAGTTATTTCTATATCTTAGAAAACGGTTGGATCGAGATTGGTTAGGTCAGACAAGATATAATATGGATGGAACAAGATGCTAGATGATATATCCTACCCACAATTTTTGCAAGTCAATTTGTATCCCTGAGCTATTTTGCTCCGCATCTAAGATGGTCAAACTTGGGAAGGCCTTGTCAATAATGGGTATGCATACACAAATTCAAAGGGTTGGGTATTTTTTTGTGCAATATTACGAGTACGTTTGCTCTATCACTCCCTCTACCTTGACATTGTTAAATATTCTCTAATTTTCTCCAATAAAAAAGGAAAAGTGGGCATGGAAAAGAAAATGATGAGAGGATTTGTGTGGCTGCACACATCTGGTATGATTTTAGGGGAAGTTTTTCTACTTGGGGCACGGGGAAGAGAGAATAGAGCTCTTAGTTGCAGTTAATTATTTTATCCTAGTGAAAATCTATTAAAAGAAAGAAGAATCGGACCTTGTTGTGGAGAATGTTTTGTGTTAAGGAAAATAGGGGAATTTATAAGGTTGTAGAATACACCACCCCTATTGCTTGGGCATGCATATCTGCATGCCAGATACAGATATGGGTATGATGCAGCTCGGATATGCCCCGGATATTGTAACCAGATTTGGCCCTTAATTGGGCCGTATCGGATACAATATGCAAGACATCCATAGCCATATCTGATTTAGAAGTTCTAAAAAATTAACTTGAAAAAAAACCTGTGTAGCAGGCAACGCCCCCCATTTCCAATCCGGAAACGTTGGGGAAACATGACATAAACTCCCCGGAAACGCCAGGAATCATCTGGAAGATTTCCAGAATGTCCGAGCATTTTCAGGACATTTCAGTCACATTCCCCGGCATTTCCAAGGGATTCCGGTGGAAAAAGGTCAAAGTCAACAAAAAAAGTAGAAAAAAAAAGATTACCCAGACAATATATAAATAAAATAAACATTTAGGTATAAGTTTACTTGTACATTAAATTATATTTTATTTATATACTTTCAGGGTGTTTGAGAGTGGTTCGGACCTCTAGGATCTATGATGCAAATTCTAGATTTTGGAGGATCCTGTCATATTTCAGACTTGGTCAGATTTCAGGGTTTCAGGATTTCAGACTTAGCGATATTTCAGGGTTTCAAGATTTCAAGGAGACATCATAGGAGGTATGAAGGCTGCATGAAGGGATGTAGGTATGATAGAATAGTATGAGGACACCTCTCACATAGTGCCACGAGCTGATCCCACCCCATTCCCGGTGTGCTCTTTAAGGCGTGCACTCAAGAAGCTTCGATGCACTGGGGAACCCCTACAAACTAGATGATTTATAGTCAGTAAATGATAAAGTTGAAAAATAGTGGGAGTGGCATTCATGATTTTAAGGACAATCTAGATGATTTATTCTAGATTTGAATGTACATTTTGTCTTTGAAGAAATGAATGAATGAATACTATATATTTTTAAGTGTTTTATCTTTTATAGACTAAAAATGAGCATTATGCATTGTTTATATGTGTGTGTGTGTGTGTGTGTGTTGTAAGGACATTTCCAAATCAAGGGTTTTTGAAAATCCACGTTTTGGAAATGTTTCTGTGTCTGTTTTCGTTTCCAAACAACATAAAAAAAACCCTTCAAAATACTAAAGAGATATTAAGAAAAACTGCAGAAAACCCTCTAAAATGCATTTTTAGCAGCAGCAAATTGAGGACATGGAGGTGAATGAGAGTTGATTTGATCTTTTCCTTCAAAATTGCACATTGACTCTGCTCAACCTGCTACGATTTAATTTGATTTGTTTCCTTTGGCATACTGTATTTATTTAAAGAGGGTTTGTGTGGCTGCACACATCTGGTATGATTTTAGGGGAAGCTTTTCTACTTGGGAAGAGGGAAAGAGAGGAGAGCTCTGGGTTGCAATTAATTATTTTATCCCAGTGAAAATCTATGAAAAGAAAGAAGATTTCAGACCTTGCTGTGGACGATTTTTTGTGTTCAGAAAAATAGGGGAATTTACAGGGTTGTCGGATATGCCACCCCTACTGCTAGGGCGCATGTATATGCGTGCCGGATACAAATACAGGTATGAGGCAGCTCGAATACACCCTAGATATCATGCCCTTCCTATCCAGATACCGGCCCTTTACTGCGTATTGGATACAGCCGGATACGATGTGCAAGACATCCCTAGCCATGTCTCATTTAAAAGTTCTAAAAAATTAACTTGAAAAGAAAAGCCTTCAAAATACTAAAGAGATAATAAAAAACTGCGGACAACCTTCTAAAATGCATTTTAGCAGCAGCAATTGAGAACGTGAAGGTGATTGAGTATTGATTTGATCTTTTCCTTCAAAATTGCACATTGGCTCTGCTCAACCTGCTACAATTTAATTTGATTTGTTTCCTTTGACCTACTCTACTTCTCTTCTTTCATTTCGTCTATTTTTCTTTGGCTTAAGCAGTATGCAATTTGTTTTTATCCATGGAATAGCCAACTTCCTACCTTTCCACTTGGCTTTAAGTGTGTCATTCGCATGTGTTTTATGAGATTGTGAATGGAAGAAAAATAAGTCATATAATGTATAATAATTTAAATACAATGTACATATATGTTGTATCCAACCATATCAATATCAGGGGGGTCTTAAAATTAGCTGTATATGTACCCAACACTGTATCCATATCCATGCAACTCTAGGGGAAAGGGCTTCACTTGGGCTTTTGCTCAGATACCAACATTTTTCCCATTTTCTCTGCTCCCTGAAATCTAGGCTCCATAGATATGGAGAAGCCCTATAGCAAGAAACGCGACGGCTGCAGACTGTCATGCGTTTTTACGGATGGAAACGGCAACGGGACTGAAACGGCCGTTTCTCCGTTTCTTCAAATTTATATAAAATATTAATTTTATCATAACTCCTTAGGTTATAATCTTATCACAAGTTTTTCATTTTTAATTTTAATTTTAATTAAAAATTCACCGCAGTATCGATGTATACAGGGATTGCTTGCCTGGGGACTTTTGAAGATTACTTTGGCCTTTAGCTTGGTAGTTTCTTTTTTATTTGTTTGGTGATTCATTTAATTTGTTTTGTACTTTTATTTTATATAATAAATTTTAATATATATTATATATTATAAATATAAAAAAATTAAAAAATAATAATAAAATTAAAGTATTAATAATAAAAAAACAATATTAATGGATTAACAATTTCTATATGTTTACATATACATACATACATATGTATGTATGTATGTATATGTAAACATATAGAAATTGTTAATCCATTAATATTATTTTTTTTATGTATGTATGTATGTATGTATATGTAAACATATAGAAATTGTTAATCCATTAATATTATTTTTTTAGTATGTATGTATGTATATGTAAACATATAGAAATTGTTAATCCATTAATATTATTTTTTTATTATTAATACTTTAATTTTATTATTATTTTTTTATATTTATAATATATAATATATATTAAAATTTATTATATAAAATAAAAGTACAAAACAAATTAAATGAATCACCAAACAAATAAAAAAGAAACTACCAAGCTAAAGGCCAAAGTAATCTTCAAAAGTCCCCAGGCAAGCAATCCCTGTATACATCGATATATATATATAATATTTTAAATTAAAAATTCGTTTCTGATACGCAACCTTTTTCGATCATGTTTCTCATCACGTTTCCATTGCCAACGCGTTTCTCGTTTCTTGCAACATAGTGGAGAAGTGAGGAAATTGTCATTGCTTCCAATAGCAAAAAAATAGGTCTCCTTTCTGCTGGAACAGGACAGAATCCTTTAGTCTTTGTTTTGCAGGATAGCCAGCGTAGCTACAGAAATTAGGGAAATGCCAGCGATAGGTGGAGTGAATTTTGAGAAAGGGCATGTAGCGATAGTCTGGAAGGCAATGAACATTAAGGACAATGAAAGAAAGAAAAGCCAAAGGGAAGCAGCGGTAAGGGCTACCCAGCTTCTGAGAGGAAATAAGAAGGGAAGAAGCCCTGTCAGTTTGCAGATAAATTACTTAATGATTCCATCTATGTTAAAGAGATATGGGTACAGAGACATAGTATTACAGAGAATGCCAATTTTCCAGGAACCTTGGATACCAAACAGCATGGAAAACAACGTAAATAAATGTAAAAATAAATAAACAAAATATCCATGTTTTGTGCAATAAAGATTCAAAATTACAAATAAACGAAAAGATACATAAATATATGTTTATAAGACATAATTTATAAGTTCAGAATACATCATACTGTCATAAGCAAGAACTGGTCAAACAAATCATCATATTGCTCTATATGAGAGATTGCTCAAGAATTCACTAAAAACTTCAATCTTGCAAACTGCAGCACTCTCCTTACCACAATGAAAGATCTCAATGTGTGAGTAAGTAAAGAGTGGGCACTTGTGAGGCAGTTACTGACGCAATAGAAAGCCTTCAGATAGTTGCAACAGCAGTAGTGAAGCTCAGGTAGCTGCACCAACTGTGGCGAGGTACGCTGTAGGAACGAAATGAGTGTGTCATGTTTTTATTTCTTTCATTTTTCATGGTTTTAGGGTTTAGGAGTGGGTTATTTTTAAGTTAGTTACATTTTTTTTTTCTTTTTTTTTTCTCTGTGTTTTTTGAAGTTTGGCCCACACGGGTTGACGAAATCATCTCAGAAATGACACAGAATATTCAGGCTCTTCCCATAAACAACCTGGAAACATACAACTCTTCTGGGCCATTTCCGGGAACATCACGGTAAATCAGCATTTTTGAAATGGATCCCCTGAGAATAAAGACTAGGATCAGGACCTGATCAATACAAAAATAGGAGGAACCAGTGCTGCAACATAGATTTCCACAATGCTGTCTGTGGATTAGTTTGAACCCACAATGTAAGAGATTTCCTGAACGAAGCTATCAAGGTGGTAACTGATGTGGATAAGAATGAAGGCGGAAGCATTGGACTAGTGATCCATAAACTGATCAGGAAACACAAGGAATTCCCACTCAGGCAATAATGCTTATGATATTGATAAGGGAATAGCTACCACTAATTTGCTGGCAGGGACTGCAGCTTCCTATATCCTAAACGAGAACATAGTGCAGCATGGTGAATTTTCAGGAAGAGACCATGACTGCATCCATCTCCTAAATAATGGACAGAGTGTGAATGTTGCAACGAATTCAAAAGGACACAGCAGCCCAAGGACAAGCTAATCTACCTGAAGATATGACTCGCCCATTCACCCCCACCATGTGAGGAACCAGATGCCAAGTTTATCTGTGGATGATGAGGAGAGCAAGCATCAGAGTAATCCCTAGTGCTGCTTCCTGACTGTATTTTTTTTCATTTAAGCTTTTATCTAAAAGTAGTTCCATTTAAAAACTTCTCCGACTCGAGGGCAGAAAAGATGTTTTTTTTAAATACTCTTTTGGGTGCTGAATTCCACCTTTGCATAGGCCCGGCAGCACAAAGATTTAGCAGACATATTGGTAGTTCTATGATGGGTTCCAGCCAGCATATAATTAGAAAAAACTAAACACATCAATACAAAAACTAAAAACTTGGAAAAATACATCACGATATGAATAGGCTTGATTCCTATGAAGTTACAAGTAGTACTGTCTACATCACACAGACATAAAAGAAAAGATAAACTGGAACAATATACCATATATGCCCACACATGCTCAAAAGAGTTGTGCTCGATCCTCTGTCTTTAGGGTTCAGTTTCCTCTGGCTTTAGGTAAAAAATTTATTTTTATGTTTTAAGTTGGTTTGCTTATAAGTTGAACCTTTTTTTGAAGGGGACAAAACCCCATGGAGAAGAAAGGGGGAACGTGATTGAGATGTACCATCCATGTCCCCACCATGTCAGCCCGTAACATAGCCTAGAAGCCTAAAAGAGAGAAAGTACATGGGAAGCCCAAGTAGAAATCTTGCCAACAGTCTTACATGTTGCTTTACTTTGCATCAGACGATAAGCAATTATAATAAAAGAGAAATCTTTGTTAAGGAACCTCCAAGTCCACTGGGAACCATTGCACATTTGACAACATAGGCAAGAGAGCTTTACACTCTCTCCAGGTCTAAGCCGGGCAGTAGTTGTTGGACTGCTCTTTGTTGCCTTTGAAGTTGAATGCTCTCTTTTGTATATATGTTCAGGTATTAATAGAAGCTTACAGAAGTAACAATTGCTGAATATATGGATATGCAACATGTTGCTATTTTGTACATCCATCCTCTGTTTTGCCTCTATGATCAGAGTGTCTCAGTTGCTAATGGTAGTTTTGATTTTTTGAACTGGGCAACTTTAACTACTTATCGTAAGACTTCTAAAGGAAGTCTTGTGTGCATCAAGGTTGCTCTTGTCTGTGACGGAATTGTCAGTTATGTTCATTAAGGGAAAGTTTGAAAGTAGATGTGCCACCTTCAATCCAAACTTTTTCAAACTATGATTCCTCTGAAGACATCTGTCACAGTCAGATGCAAATTTAACTACTCTCCAATCCAATAGCACTGACAGTTCAGGGAGAAGGCATCTATCTTTACGTAGGGGTCTTCCATAGGATTGAAAAAGGATCTTCTTCGTCTACAAGGTGGCGATTGGAGAAGCAGGAGACCATTACTCTTTACTTCTTTATTACACGATGTCTCTTCTTTTAGGTGTGAAAGATTACTTTGATACAAAATCTACATTGGACGCATTTCAAATACAGGTCATACCACAAGAAGAAGATCTCATTCTCTTTACAGCATATAAGATTAAAGATATATATAGGTAAAAAACGTTGGGTTAAAATTGGTAAACCCAGGCATACTAACAAAGACATTGAGTCAATGCCTTTTGGACAAAGGCACCAATGCTAACCATGCTAGCATATTTAGAAAGTGACCTCCCATGTAACACTGTTGTAAGATGTAACTTTTCTGTTATATAAAGTAACACAAGATGCATTTTTTTGAAAAAAGGCACATAAAGAACATGAAATATCAATGAAATCGAAGAGACTGCTTCTCTAAAACCTGTTATAAAGAGGTTTCATATCAACAATTTGGATAACACAACTTGATCCATCATCAGGAAGTTAACCCTGTTGTAAGATTGATGTGACTTATATGTTCTCTGAAGTTTTAAAAAATGCACATAAAGAAGCTAAAAATTCAATGAAATTGGAAGAAAGCTTTTGAAGAACGTTTCCGACCATGTAGTGTGCTTCGAAACATCAATATAAAAGCTTTTTATCAGGGGTTCTCCAGAAGCATTCTTTCTATGATTATGGAATGTGGAAACTTAAAAGAACAAATAATTCGATGAAATTATAGCAATAACAAGATAAACAAACCTAGAACCATATCTAGTGCCTTCAAGTTGGCCAGAGGATTATCCTGCACCAAAACTGTAATGGCAGCCACTCTATCCGCCGTCGTCCCCGTCTTTTGCGCCATGGACACCATTCGCATATTGCTGTTCTTTTCACTCTTATCCTCGTACTCCGCAACGTACTGCTCCATCAACTGCCGAGCCAGCTGTATTTTCTTCTGCACCAAGCCCTCCCATGCCGATGTGCTAAAATTCGCCACCAATTCGGCAGAGCCGTCGCCTTCCGTCACAAGCACTTTGGCTTCGGCGTTAGCCACGTCCGCATACCAAGGGCTCGCTAATGCACTAGGTTTCATCAAAGGAAGCTTCGCTACTTTTTTTGCACCCCCGCTATTTTGTCCGGCTGGTTCCTTCTCGGCTAAAGACGGAGGACCGTGGCCCTTGAAAGAGCCGTCTTTTTTTCTGTTATTTTCCTGCCTGTACCGCCCGCTGCCCTTTGCAAATTTAAGATTTGCATCGCTTCTTGCTGGTTTAGATTTTGAATTGATTTTAACTGTTTCAGCGGTTTTTTCTGCCTGAAAGAACTTTTTTGACTGGTTTTCATTGGAGCTTTTAGCTGGTTTTGGAGGTTTTATTGGCCCGGTTTTCCGGAAATCCGAATCATTGAAACCAGAATCTGTAGCAGCTGGTGTTGATGGTAGTCCGAGTGAAGAGACAAATGATGCAACTTCGGCTTTCAAGGAACTGACGTCGATTTTAGGCGTTTTAGGGTTTTGAGAAGTGGTTTTAGGGTTTAAAGCTTTGACGGTACCCATATTTGATTCGTTCTGTTTTGCTTTCCCTGATTTAACAGTCATGAGTCCAGAGTTTTGAGCGTGCATATTTTCGGCACGCTCTTACACGATTTCTGTGGAAAGAGAAAGTAGTTACCGGACGAAACAAATTTTAAGCTTCCAAGAATTATAATTTTATCCGATGGTCCGGGGTTCGAACCTAGTACTTAATCGCATCTATTAAGGGAAAAAACACAGAGCTTAAATTAATTAGCGTCATTGCCCTTATAATGTGGGTCTTACTAAAACTTAGGAAAATAATTTTGAATTAATTTTTTTTCGGTAAAGAGAAGTCAATACACTATAATTTTATGGAACGAGGTCGAGAAGAGCAGTTCGTGTCTAATTACTACCACTTGTTTTCATGGTATAAGTTATCTCTTGTTTTAATAGTGTAAGTTATATTAGGAGGGGTGTTAATAGATGTTTTGGTGAAACGAATTTTTTTAATACAAAAGAGCATGAATCGATCATTGTTTTTTTAATAAAATTTATAATTATGAATGTTATTTTATATTTTGTGTAGGTAATGTTAAGTAATAATAATATGATATTTTCGGTAAGGGTGGTAGTGGAAAATGAGGTGGCGTGTTCCTTTATACAACTTGGTAATGTTTTGTGTCAAGAGGAGGCATTTTGTTTCATGGTAAGCTAAAGTAATGGCATAGTGGAGGGGAAGGGCAAAGCCATACAAAACATGAAAGCAATAAAACATTTCAAAGAAAGTTGGGTGGTGATGGTGAGGGGTGATGACAAAGTATTTTAGGTGATTGATTCGAAGAAACCCAACTAGATACACGTGGTAATTTTAATGACATGTCATGTATGTCAATGCAACATGTAACTTCCAACAAATTATTTCAGTTACCCAAAACATAATTACAAAGGTCATCTCAATAAAAATATGAGTATCTTTTAGGTATTGTGTCAACCACGTATTGTCATGGCCAATGTGAGTGTTTCGTAAAGTGAAATAGTTTGAGAGAAAGGCCTTTCAAATTTATTTTTTTGTGTGGGTCGTGTGTGATTATGTCATGAGGGATGTGACTTTATATTTTGCTAAAGAGATAATTTTAAATGCAAATATGTGTAAAGCAGTGTACTACAACAACTTAATGAAATTAAGTGTATATATAATATATTAATCATAGATATATAATAATATTATTATTGTTCGCTCCAAACTCCTTTGTTCATGAAATGCCCATGAGATTGGGCATTCCCTAAAAGGGAAAGTGGGGACAACTACGGACTTCCATCCTTCATTTTAGAACTAATATGGGATCAACCTAGGGCACGACTGCAGGTAATTGACTTTACAAATGGAGTTTGTGTGAATAGTATCCAAGAGTTGTACTATTACCACTGAAAGTTCAATATGAAGTTCATGCACACAGGTCTAATTATCAAAGATTATTATGAGAGTTTGAGTATTACGCTTTTCTATTTCTAAACACAAGGGGAAAGGGTAGTTCAATCTTAGAAGGCACAAAAAAGAGAGGAAAGAGTAGCGCAGAAAAGGGAGTCTCCAAGTCTAGAATAAACTCAATGCATTAATCATCGAACCAAGTGACCTTACCATAATTATACCACTTGTAGACTAAGTTTCACTAAAGTTATACCTCTAAGAACACACAGTGGGAATAGTCTGGGGAAACTAGGAGTATGCCTCAAATATGAGCCCTCACTAAATATAAATACTAGGAGTTTATAGTAAACTACACATAAACACTCAATGGTAATTTGTTTATTAACACACAAATTATCAGTACTGTAAAAGAGAAATGAGAGAGCTCACACAGTGATTATAATAGCTAAGCACATCATAACCATAGCACACATAAAGTAGCAAAGTATTAATCTAATTAATCTAACTTTGGTAAGCATTCAAAAATAGAGATGAAAGATAGTTGAGACACAAAACAAACCCTTTGTAAAAAACATAAATTGTATTCATTGAAAAAGTGAGTGTTGTTACAACAATCGATCTTGGCCAACTTCATAGTCTAGAAAGATGAAGGAAAAAGTAGGTGAAATATTGGCTATAATCTGATAGCCCTTTCGAGCAAATTTTTAGTCAACCTTTATATTAGAATACGACTTTTCCTTATATAGATGAGGATGGGGCTCACCTCCAAATAGTGTGAGTATCCCATCCTAGGCCTTGATGGCCACTCATGATAGTTACAACCATAATGCAAATTTCAAAACAAACAAACCCCTTAAAACTCGTAAAAGATCTATGAGGGACTTCTTAGTTGATATATGGAGGTGACCATGAAGGTCTAGCTCCCAACTACTTTGATTTGGCACCCCTAGCCTTTAATGTAGTCGCCACAAAGTTGAATTATTTATCTAGCTTGGCAAGGTTCATCAAGGGCTCCCTGAATATCACCTCAGCTTGAGTCGCCAGCCTCTAGTATACTTGGAAGGGTGCTTCTATTGACACCTAGACCCCAAAGACCTAGTTGATGCTCATTGTGGATTGAGTTGATAGCTCTAGCATCATCTAAGCCCCTTATTAATTTATTTTGGTGACCTTCTCCCTCATGACTTGGTCGAATTGACCTAAGTAGACTCCAAATTCTCCTTGATCTAATAAGGTGCCATCTAGGTAGAATAACACAGAGATATTGAGCTCCTTGAAGTAGGTCAATATCTTCTTCTTGTCCTCTTCCAAGGGTCCAACTATAGTGCAAGTGCACTGGCAGCCAACCACTCCTCCATAGTAGCCCTCATGTTCCCGACGTATGTTTGATATAACCCCAAGTCTGAGGTTGGCATTAGTTTCAACTCCAAGAACATGCCTTTATTAATCACCACCCATAGCTTCCTACACTTCCTATTTATCTCTATAATCCTCTCCAAATAAGCTTGGGTCCATTGGATAAGCACATTGACCTCAGCCAAAGTTTCCAGTACCTTCCTAAGAACTAAGCAGAGTAGTAGGAGGGTGTCCTTGAACTACCTAATTAGTCTGATAAGAAAAGATCTCTTCACCTGGACTTCCAAGGTCTGAACCTAGATTTGCATATCCTCGAAGATCTTTTTAGACATATCATGAGTTGTTTGGAGAACAAAGACTAGGTCCTCAGCCATCCTTTCTTTCCCAGTGGAAGTCCTCACCTTAGTGAGGGAGAACAAATCCTGATAGGTCTACCAAACCACTAGGTTCCCCTCTTGGATGAACCTATGTGTCAATATCCTCTTCATACTCCCCAAAGTTCGGTTGAAGATCCATTGTACGTCTGGGTCACCATGGGCAGTCATCTCTGAGGCCTTTGACCTTGAGACCATTCCTTAGGTTGTGAGAGGTGTAGGAAGGGTGGCTAATATGGTGGAGAAGGGTAGAGAATGAGGTGGAGGGGAAATAGAGGAAGTAGAGGGGGTGAAAGAGGAAAGCAATAGAGGCAAAGGGGACATGGGAGTAAAAGGAGAAAGAACAAAAGGGGAAGCCTGTGGAAACATTTGTGCTTGCCACTACCCCTGATTCATGTTCACTTAAGGGGGAATTCCCCTCAAGAAAGGGTTATTGAACAGAAGGGAAGAGATGGGTTGGTCAAATATATATCTTATAGTGCCCTCAGTAATAGAAAGAGGGGTCAGAGAGCAATGCACTAAGGTGTTACAAATGGGGCCGAGGGAACTGTTAAGGCTGGTGGTGGAGGTTGGACTAAAGCAGAAGGCCTTTGACTTGTAGTTAGAGTGTGAGCTACCTTTTGCATCTTCTTGGGCCTCTTACCTAGGTTGACTCTGGATCTAAAGATGAAGAACTAGTTGAGATAGTAGGAACTACGGGGGTTGATGTTAGAGGACCTGGAATTATTGAGGGAAGCACCAAGATGACTAGAGGGGGCATCGAGATGGTTCCTTCCATTGGTGGCATGCCCCTGATGGTTATATCCATGCTCGTTGATGCACCTAATGGTACCTTGACTAAGGGCAAACCCAAAGAAGGTATCAAGAGGGTTTTGGGTTGTGAAATGGATGAAGTGAAGGGGAATGAAGAGGCAAGGTTGATCGAGAAGATTGAGGCTAAAGGTACTTGGGTAAATGATGGAAGGGGTGTAATGAGGAAATAAGGAGGCACCACTTGGGGGCTTTGTGGGAGTGGAACAAAACTAGTGGGTGTTTAGAGTTGGAAAGTGGCGAGAGTGAGGGGTGGAAGGGAGATAGAACAAATGAGAGGTGTGAGAGGGGGAACCTATGTTGGACTTGTTAGGAGCCTTGTTTTAGGCTCACCTTTGGATTGTCAACCACATCAAACCCTAAGGTATGTACAGCCCAAGCTTGAGGTGTCGATGGTTGAGTTAGCTACACTTGGGTTGCCTACCATCACGTCATGTGGGTTTGGATCTGTCACAACCAAACTATTGGAGTTATCGGAGGAGGTGGAGGTAAAGCTAGGGTGTAAGGAACAACTAGAGGAGGCAGAGGTGAAACTAGGGCATAAGGAGCAAGAGCAACTATAAGAGGTAAAGTTGAAATTAGAACAAAAGGAGGAGAAGGTTGTGGGATACCTTATAAAACCCTCTTAGAGATAGTAAGAGTTAGTGTTGGATCCTCTGCAGATCGAGCACGAGCTAAAGGGGGAGCAGATGGGCATACCACCTTTTTTCATTTCTTCTTTGATCCAAAACTTAGAAGTTTTGGTTGATAAATACTTTAAGAACATAGAAATCACACAGTAACAATGAATTCTCTAAGAAGAGATGTATTATTACTCAAGATAGCAATATAACTATATGCTTATCTATGGGAAGAGATGTCTGATTTTCCATTTTGGGTTACATATTAATATATACCCATTTTTAAAGTAGGGGGAGGATGTGGAAGGTCACTAATCTCAAGGGAAATTAAGTGGTTTGACTTCCACGCTTTAAAACAATACAAAATTTGAGGAATTATTATTTTTAGAAACTTACTATTTTTAGATTGCACTACTAAAATTGAAATTTGGGGCACTTCCATTGGGTTTTCGGGGGTCAAACTTCATTGAGCAAAGCTCAATGTCATCTCACAATGTTTTCCTCATTCTTATATTTCCAACGGTTCAAACGGTGAGTCAATTGGAGCTACAGTGCAAAAGTTATGGCTCCCAGAAGTTCCATCATCAATTGGGGTGGAACTGTCACCCGAATTATCACTTGAATTATTGCCCAGATCATTATTATTCTTTGTCATGATATGGGATAATACTTCTTAGTCATCAATAACATCCAAGTATAGCTCATCATCATCATTTACTTGATGACTATAGTTGATATTGAGGTGAATTGAATATCATGCTAAGTGAGCTCTAATCATCCCCTTGGGGTCCCAATGCCAAAGCTTGTCTCTTGTTAGGGTGAAGGAATACCGCTCATATGTCATCTTTTGGATGGGAGGGAAGGCCTTATACACATGGTGCCTAATAGTGGTCAAGAGTGGTGAGCATGCCTTCTCCTAGTGTTGTATGCAAAAGCTAAAGATGCCCTCCACTGGTTGGGAGGTGATTCCTGCTCTAACATATGATTTGGAATGAAATACGACAAGGAGATGGGATCTTTGAGAAAACCCATAATTCAGATCATAATGTCCTCTTTGTAGATCCAGTAGACCCTGATGGTAGTGATGGAGTCTCGAATTATTTATGATAGTCGAGGCATCAGGACCTCATTGATCACTTGGTAGATGATTGGGTAGAAGTAATTGCAAATGTCCCAGATGTGGTTCTAGAACTAGTGGACATATGTTTGTAGAAGACCACATGGACCATCGAGCCTCTGGGAACCCATGTAGGAAAAGATGAAGGTTTTAAGGAGAGCATCGTATAGAAATTATCCCTAGATCAGGCATCTGTGATGGCATTGACCAACTTGAAGTTGATCAATCCTCCCATATCCAGAGCTTTGGAGTGTGCGAAGATCATATGGAGGAGGGGCACCCATAGTTCTTTGATGTACAAGCAGTCTTAGAGTCTTAATAATCAGTTCAATAGAATCATGTCTACATGGACTTCCCATTGGAAGGTGCAGATTGTGTACACATTTATGTCCTCCTTGCTAACCCATTTAGCATTTGGGTTCTTAGCCTAGTCATGCAGGATGTCATATATTCGACAGGTCTCTATCCATACCTTCACCACTGCCACATCATAAGAGAAGGTGTAGTACGAGAGGGTGTCATACACCTTGTAAGTATTCTTAAAGATATCATCAATCTGGTGTTGAGAGTTAGGCGAGCATGCTCAATCATGGACCGAGTCATGCACTCAGATGGTGGTGTGAAGGAGGTTATCGAATAAGTTGATGTAGGGAAATGCCTCTGGCTTGGTAGTGGATATGTGAAGTATGCATTTATTGTAGGATCAGAGTGTATCCTCAAAATATACTTGTTGGTCATTATTGGAGCCTGAGTCTCTAGGCACTTGCTCAACTGCTTTGAACAAGTCATTATAGTGCTTGAACTTGGTCAATCCAATTGGGAATATGGTATCCTAGTACTTAGGTTCATCCTTTGGGTTTAAAGAGGATGTGACCATTATAGTAGGATGGAGGGGCGATATGGAGGCTTTGAGCATAGGAGGCATGAATCACAGGGTACTCTATGAGAATTGGAAAGCTAAGAGTTGGAGTGCTCTCGAAGGGATGTAGTGGTAACCGTTAGTGGGCTTTCCTTAGGATTTTATAAATACATACATATAGTCCCCTGTATTAATGGTGTTTGGTGGCTCACTTCCCATGAATTCAAATTTGAGTTGGTGGCTAGATTTCCTCTCTTTACATCTAAATATATAGTTAAATTTGGATCCCACGATCCTTTACCACTAACCGGATTTAGCAATGGTGATGGGATGTTTTAAAATTGCCCAATCAAGCTCATTTTTTTATTTCATTAATTCCCAATGCATGAAAAGCATGTGGTCATGTCTTTTAGAGGCTTTAAGGTTAACTCCTGCTTTATGCCATGTGTCATCTGCTCATTGGTCATCCTGTTAATAGTTGATACCTAGGCACAACTTCATACTTCATGTAGTACCCTTAGGAAGGATGAGGTGTCACTTAAGGATATGTGGAACATATTGATTGGTTCTCTAGCTATTTGTACTTCATTTTGACCCTTTTGTGGTCTCAGGTAGTTGTCAGTTCATTTGCTTTACTGGGTGATGTGGCACCTTCTAATTAAGTCAAGCTCTCCTGGGCTCTAACATCTTTGACATGTTTGAGGACTAGTCACTCTGACATTTAATGAAGTGGCACCTTTTGATTGGGTTAGGCTCTAACATTTTTGACAGGTTTGGGGACTCACCACTCTGACACTTCGATGATGTTGTACCTTATGATTAGGTTAGGTTCTCCTAGGCTCTAATATCTATGATAGGTTTAGGGACTGATCACTTTAACACTTTTATAATGTGACACCTTCTGATTGGGTTGGGCTCTCCTAGGCTTTGACATCTCATATAGGTTTGGGGACTAACCACTCTAACACTTTGATGATGTGGCACCTTTCGGTTAGGTAGGGCTCTCCCAAGCTCTAACATCCCTGAGATGTATGGGGACTGACCGCTTTAACACTTCGATGATGTGGCACCTTCTGATTAGGTAAGGCTCTCTTAGGCTCTAATATGTTAAATAGGTCTAGAGACTGGCTACTCTAACACTTCAACTATATAGTGCCTTTTGACTGGGCATGCTCTCCCAAGCTCTGACATTTATGACAGGTCTAGGGACTGGTCACTTTGACACTTCAACAATGTGGTGCCTTCTAACTAGGCTAAGCTCGCATAGGCTCTAACATCTCTGACAGATCTAAAGACTGACCACTCTAACACTTCAATGATGCGACACCTTCTAACTAGGCTAGGATCTCTTTGGCTCTAACATCTCTGATATGTTTAGGGACAGGCCGCTCTAACACTTTGATGATGTGGTGCCTTTTGATTGGGTTGGGATCTCTTAAGCTCTGACATCTTTGACAGGGCTAGGGACTGACCGCTCTGACACTTTGATGATATAGTGCCTTTTGATTAGGTTAGGCTCTCCCAGGTTTTGACATCTCTAATAAGTATGGGGATTGGCTACTCTGACACTTCGATGACATGGCACCTTCTAATTGGGTCAAGCTTTCCTAGAATTTGACATCTCTGATAGGTCCAAGGATTGGTCATTTTGATATTTTAATGACATGGCACCTTCTTATTAGGTCAGGTTCTCCCAGGTTTTTTTGCAAAATCCACAAAAAAGTCTAAGTAGAAATGAAAAGGGTACACAATACATTTAATACTTCTTCATCTATCATTAAGATTTTTATTTGTTGTGAAGGGCGATGGGTCTATTTTTCGAAGAAAGGAATAAGACTTCAGGTACTTCCGTTGGAAGCAAATATGCGATGTTAGTGCCCTAATTCACAAAAAAATAAGTACACCTTAGTCATAAAAATAAATTAGTCTTATTGTTATTTGAGGAAATCAGGGTGACATATTATTCCAAGGATTTAAGCTCAGGTGAAATTGACAAGAATAAAAGAGTGGACGCTCGAACTCTGGTTCCTAGGATTTTTAGAGGGGTCCCCCATTTCAAAGAAAAGGGGGTGCATTGGCCACAACATATATAATATACATAATATGTAAGAAAACGATCGATGGCTCATAAGAGGAATGTTTCAGGGTGAATGAAGTAAGTGATTCGAGTAAATCATGGCAAACTAGTAAGGAACAAAGGGAGGCATCAACACAAGGCACGTTAGAACCTTTACAATGAAGTAGATGGGCATGCAAAAAGAGCAACCTATATAAGGGTTTCATAAAGAAATTGAGCAACAAGCGGTAATTCAAACCCTAAGTGAGTCCTTCAGTTTTGGTATGGATTTGGATCCCCCTATTATTGTATATGAGGTAAAGGAAGTTTGGACCGAAGTTGGGAATGATTCTAACCTTGTGCCTGAGAAGTAAGATGTTAGGTTGTGGAGCTAAAAGCTTCAACTGTTGCAAACATGGAGGAGGTTGCTGAGTTCCAGGGAGACCGGCATCAGTAGATTGCAGTGCAGAATGAAACCGACATCAGCAGGTGTGAGCTGAAGACAACCGGCATCGGAAGGAGGTCGGTCGACGTCGGTCACCTCCAGGCAGACAGGGACCGACGTCGGTCGCCTGTGTGTTCCAAAACAGTTCGTTGCACGAACAGTTAGTTAGTTGAACTGAGTGTTTGCATGTTAAAGGCTAATTATAGTCTTGAGTTGCGTGTCTAATTATTGTAATTAAGATAGTCTAACTATTGTATGCATGAGATCTATATAATAGATTCATAGGTTGTATTGTAAAAGAGTGCTAGAGAGTAAGAGAGCAAAATAAGCTCCTTCAGAGAGAGGAGAGCAATGGTGTGTTCCTCCTAGTGGCACAGTACCAAGTTTGGGTGCTGGTTTGGAGAATCAGAAGGGTTCTTCGTGTTTGTATGATCTTGGTCAGCAGATGTGCATGGCTTCTTTTGGAGATCTACAATGGTGAGTAAGGTCTAGTGATTTGCAGGTAGCAGCAGAGAGCAGGAGATCTACTTGGAGTACGGTTGTGTACTTGGTGTATTGGCAACGTTGTTACTGACTGGTTGGAGAGGTGAACATCAATTCTATATTTGAGTTGATTGTTGGGACCGAGAGAGAGAGAGGGAAGAAGGTCTTGAGGTGTGGCAAGCCTTTGAGGTGGAAGAAGAAGTGGCATCTTCTTTATTGTATTTTCTTCTGAGTATTTAATACAAGATTGTGTATTGTCTCTCGTATCCCGTGTTGTTTCATATTTCTAGTTACTTATTGATTCTGGTATAATTCCGTGTTTAGTTGCTAATACAAGGTAATCATATGTGCTCTAATTGGTGGAGCAAGATCCTGACATAAGATTCAACCTTGATCATTGGCCCGGATTAGGAGCCAATCTTACATGATGTTAACATTCAATGTCAACTCAAAACTTTTGAAGATTATGGTATCATTCCCAGGGTTGTTAGAACAAGGTTGGCCATGGACAAAATCAAATCTTGGGTATTCACGAACTTGGGTGAAGACCCAGGTATAAATTTTTTATTGAATGATTTTTTTTGGTTTCTTATCCTAATGGAGTTTTTAGATACAATATTCTTTCGAAGGGCCCATGGTTCATGAATGGAGTGGTTATGGAGGCTCAATCCTGGAGCCTAAGCTTTGACTCGTTAAAAAAAACACCATCCAAGGTACCAATTTGGATTATATTTTATGATTTACCTTTCGAATATTGTGGTGTAACAAGTTTAGAGAAATTGACAGCCTGATTGAATTTTTTATTTCCATTGCTCTAACTACCCTTGATGGATCCTTATCACTTATGCCAAAATCTATGTGAATGTGAATCTTGGAGCAGAGATCCCAAAAGCTATTGTTCTTAAATCCTTTAACAAATAATTCATTTAGATAATTGACTTGGAAAGGATTTCACTACAGTGTTATAGCCACCACAAGATTAGTCATATAAAGTAGGCATGCCCTAATCTACTATAAAAGCTAGTCAAGAGGGGATTGTAAATGGTTAAGCAGATTTAGAAAGTCAAAAATTTTATACCCTTAGAGAAATTCATCAAAAGGAATTATGGTCTTTGCTGGAGTCTCAACCCCACATTTTTGGAACCCATACTCAATTGCTCTGAGGAACCCATTATTGAATAGTTAGATCCCTCCTCCATTAAAAATATGGTGGAAGTTACGACCAAACTGATGAATTGGTCTTTTAGCTTGTTAAACACCTTGTCCAAGGTTAATTTAGCTACAATTCAGAAGATTGAAATATAAATTTATAGTATGGAAAATCTGGTTACTACCAATTTAAAAAATGTTGTAATCAAAGTAAATCCCTAGAATCCTAGAGTTGTTGATTTGGATTCAGTGGATTTGGACAAGGATCTCTCCTTCCACAAATTTATGAATAGGTGAGTCCAATAGAGTTTGAAGGTGATTCATATGATGACCTTATCTCTAAGGAAATTTTTTCATTGGCTCATGTTACTTGTCCTTTCACAGTTCCTAATTGTGAGAAAAAATGTAGAAGAGGGTGCAAACCCAACTATGTAAAAATTATTAATTGGGGACTCTTGGAAAATCAAATGATGATCACTAGTTTCTAAGTTGGAGTGAAAGGGGTGGAAATCCCCTCATAGGCACCATGAATCTTATATCTTGGAATGTTGCTATTGGAGACTTAGGTTGCACCGTAGCTAAGAAGGGGAGTGTTCAACTCCTCTTGCTCAAACCTAGTCCAACATCGGAATGACCCTAGGTTATGGGTTACCTAAACTTGGGTCAGACCTCTAGGGTTTTTAATGAGACTAGCTCCTTAGATTGTTCATTATAGTGCTCACCTAAGACCTAAATAATTGGGATGAAAAGAGATAAGGAGTTGCATCAATGAAAACCTACTCTAAGTGTGGCGATGCATCATGAATTCATTGTATCCACTCATAGGCTTGGACTCTTGGCATACTAATGGACTATGAATAACACTAACACACTACCTACAATGGTTTCCAAGAAACAATGCTTCACCTAGAGGTCGGTTTAATTGACTTAGTTTGAAGGGCAATGAGGGTAAGCCCTGATTGAAGGCACTTACAATCAATAATCTGCTCCATATCTGAGACATCAACATCGAGACACACTAGATGACCTGGAAGGAAAGTTTGTTAACACTGAGGTTGAACTTGGACCTGTAAAGGGAAGATTAAACCACTTTTGCATATCAAACAAATACAAAACACTAAGCACATATTGGTAAACAACTACAAATATCTTTCTCATTGATCCAAAAGGTGTGTGAGTACAAATTCTGGCAGAGTCTAATCATACCAGCCCTGAGGGATATAAATCAAGAGCTCAAAGCTAGTATTTATAGGGAGAAGAAAGGAAAGAGAGAGAAAATTTGGCAATGAAGGGGGCATTAATGATCCCAATTCCACTTGGAGAAACCACCACTGCCATCTTTCTCAAGCTTTCCCCTACATTTATGTCATTGTATCATTTTTGGCATGATGGAGAATGTGAGTATCAAGACTTAGCTACAAGAAGCAATCCCTACCACCATATTAATCTCTCTCGAGCTCCTCAACATTAATGCCCTTCACTATCTTCCTCGATCATGCTCAATATTCTTTACGTTACCAAACAATTACTTGAACTTGCTCATGATGTTCTTTCTAACATTCCTTGTGTAGCCACCATTCTTCCATCTCTTCTAAATCCCAAATATAGATCTATTATGGTGAAAACCAATCTCCTTTATTGGTTTTCATATAGTCATAATTTCAAATGGAGATCCATAGGCTAGGGCCTCTTAAATCTGAGCTAAACATAGAACCTATGTCTAAAAGCCCTTAAAAGCTTTACATGGATTTAATGGTGTTTGATGGCTTTGCAAGATACACTCCTAGTTATCTATATCACGTTTGATATTGCATTTATGAATTTTACCTACTTAGGATGTCAAGATCCTTTGTCCAACATGTCTACCTTCATGATATCCTCTAGTTTGACTTGGATCCTATTCAAGCTCGGTTCCTTTGTATTTACTTTGCCTGGGTCGAAAACCCTTTCTTCGACCTGTAATGAAAAATCTTTTAGGCTCACCTTCACTCATTGGTTTTCAATGTTGACTCAAGCCTGTTGGCCCCTTAACCCATCTCGTGCCATTGATCTGCTTGGTATGAATGTCCACGAGCCATAAATCTACCTAGGCCCACTAACTTTATCAGGTGTTGCACACCATTGGATGTTCAGTATGATTGAATGTCAACCATTGATCTATTTTTTTGAGTCCAAATGACTATTTCATGAGGCCCAAAATTGACATCTATGTGGCCATCTTTAACGTCTGTGTGAACATTTTTGATGTTTGTGTGAATGTCTAAATATTTTAAAATCTAAATAGTTATTTGTTGTGGCTTAATTTCAATGCTTGTGCGAATGTTCTACTCTGATGTATCAACTTTGAAGGCTATTATCTTGACACAAAAGGCTAATCAAGATATGAATTTTGTAGAGTAAGATAAATGCATGAAGGACCTCATGTTCGTGCATTTCTTTTGGCCTAAGTGGATTTCTAAATGAACTTATAAAATGCATAAATGAGCTTATTAGTCCACTTCTATGTAGCATGCAAGATGGTTCGGATCTTATACTCAAGATCACTCTATTAGATCTTATATGTATGATTAAATACATGTCATTGGATCTTAGAGTATCTACGGGGCCCAAATTTGATGCTCTCACGCACGTCTCATCTTGCAAGTTAATCTTTGAAGGCTTAGATCTTGAGATAAAAATCTCATAGAGATATGAATTTTGCAGAGTAAGATCTCAGTATGAAGAGCATCATTTATTTATAACCTTTCGACCCTAGTAATGAGCATATTCATAAAATGTATAAGTGAGTTGACCTGTCCATTCTTGCATGATGTGCATATGATGGCCTGGGTTCTCAAGGACTGCATTAGTTATTTTTTCTTTAAAATAAGGACATTATAGGGCATAAAAAAACAAGCTAAGGCAATGATCATCATACTTCAAATGATAGTGGTTGGCATTTGGCTAGTAATGCCAAAATGTTAACATTTCTAGTGACTCTGATGGCTTGACCAACCTACTGGTCATGGAACCTAGGCACTTATATGATAAGATGACTCAACAAAGAAGCATAATATGATGACTCTTTGGACTTAATTGCACTCTTGACACCTTAGAGACCTGAAACAAAATCAAGACACACATAAACAAGGAAATAAAACAAACCTAACACTAAATAACATGCCTAAAAACTAAGAAAAAACAAAGGAAAAGACAACAAGACATAACCTACAACATATGCAAATCACTTATTTGGACAAACTAACTACAAAACTAACCTAAAATTTGATTTCATTCCCCCAAGATCAAAAGGGAATGTTTTCTGATCACTATGGCACCTTGATGTGGAGCTATCATATGATGATTTGTGTGCAATTAGACTTTGGCCAATGGGTGACAACCTCCATCTGTAACTAACACTCTCTTGGTTACCTAGAAGAGTGAAATGACCATCTAGGTGCATACCTTTGTGTATGGGTTGAGTATGAGGGTAAAGAATCCAATCATACTCCTCCCAAATATTTATATATTGCATCACTAACCTCATCTCCTCTTCAGTCAAGAGCTGCAACTGGTTCTACCCTTTGGGTTCAAGATGATCAGCTATTAGAGAATTCTTGACAAGTTCTTGCTCTTCAAACTTTCACTGGTGCAGAGGTGAGGCATCTAACATCAGACAAAAGTCTTCTAAGTCCTCCCAAAATGACATCTCATCTTGGTCAATGAACAAATCACAAGGTTCATTTGACATCCACCATCTATCTGTAAGTCATCACATTGATTACTCATCCCCTTCACTTTGACATGATCTTTATAAGGTTCTTGATCCATTGAAGTTTACTCATCCTTTTCATCAATATGGAGAAGTGGTTCCTCAATCCAATGAAGGTCCAACTCATCTTACCTTTACATTCCTTGATTCACATTAGTTTCCTCATTTGAAGCATTAGCTCATTGTTCAACTATATCACTCAAATCTACCTTGCCATGTTGTTCCATTTCATTCAAGAACTCCAAACATAAGTGTTGCCATTGGTCTTCAAATGGATTCTTGACTTCAATATCAATAGCATCATCATAGATTCTACCATTTAATTAATCTCTTATAAAAAGATCATCTTGTGTTTCATTTGCCTCAACTCCATCATTATGACATTGCAGTTGCCCTTTATCATCCAAGGTTTGTTCATGTTTACCTTTTGATTTATTGGAATGCATAGGAGTTCCAATTTGAATCTCTTGCTCATAGGAACTAGAAGTGTCTTCTCCAAAGTGTTCTTGACTCCCAGTTGCAACTACAACACTGTCAATCTCTTGAAGAATAGCCCCTTCATCTATCTACTTTAATAGTTTGTTTGTCATACTTGGATGGTCATATTCTGACTTTGAAGCATTTGATTGCTCTTGAAGAGAGGAGAGGGTGGGTGGGAAGCTTATTCCTTTAGATTTCTTGATGGATACAAGGGTATTACTCCAACTTAAGATCTTAGGAGTACCAGGTTTGGAAAACACACCCTGCTTGTTGGAGTCTTCCTTTATCTCACTTTTTCCAATATGACTGGTTGCTCCTGAGTTATTGCAGTATGAAAGGTTGAAGATATGTTTGGAGAACTTGAGAGTTTCCTTGAAATGGACTTCTCATCCATTATTCCTTATTGATCCACCTTTTAAAGGATGGGCATGATGAAATTAGGATCCATGACCCATTAAGGCTTCCATGTGGGTATCTTTTTAGGCTCTCTGGCAAGCATAAGATCTTGAACACAAGTGGATTTCCTTGAGGAAGGAAAGTGAAGTCTGTCTGCCTTTAGAGTGATTGGAGGAGGTGGCAGAATGTGGAACTTAGAGAGTGACTCAGACTTGATTTTCACTTCCACACCATGTTCAAATTTTCACAGTATATGAGACAAGTCTTTTAACAAGTACACTCCATCCTTAGTTATAAAGTCATTACCCAAAAACAAGGCAATGAATCTATTACAATAAGGTCTAACACAACTAAAAGTTTGGGATAGGAATGGAAAGTGAGTTGAAGATTTATAACAATGCCAAATACTTTTAGAAATAGGTTCATACCTTAGATTCAAAGTGTCTGCCAATTGAAAGATTTATCTTGTCAATAAGTAAACAATTATGGACCAAGAAATCTCCTATGACTAGGGAGGCAAGAAAAGGAGATGGGGTGATCAATTTAGCTAACTGTGGTTGGTTTGTAGTAGTATTTTGGTGAGGAATAAGATCTTGGCATTCAACCCTTTTTTGTTGTCTAAGACTCTCCTACAACCTATATCTTTATTTTCTTAATCTCTCAATTTCTAAGTGTATATAATTAGTGTTTGGTGCAAGTGGATTGCAAGGGGTAAAAGGTTGATAATAAGACTAATTATGAGGATGAGGAGGTTTCCATGGAGGTGGAGGAGGCTCATGGTGAATGATCTTGGTAGTGTGTAGGATATGGATCAATGTATGGGTCATATGGGTTGTGATAAGGTGGATATGGGGGTGAAGGGAAAAAACTTACCTCATACGCTGCCATGGCTCCTTATACAATATGTGTATCAAATCAAAACCATATTCAACAATCTTCCTACCTCTGCAATAATTGAAACTAATGATAACTCTAAGCTTGAGGTTGATTGCAAACTTTCAAAGAGGAATGAATTTGCCCAACGTGATTGCAGATGATGGTGTTGATGTCTTTAGCTTCCAAATGTCCTCCAATATCTTTAGAGCATGCTTTTGAGGCACTTGAAAGTGATCTCATTGGGCATGCCAAAATTGTTGGAGACTTAGGTTGCACCCTAGCTGAGAAGGGGAGTGTTCATGTCCTCTTGCTCAAACCTAGTCCAACATGGGAATGACCCTAGGTTGTGGGTTACCTAAACTTGGGTCAAACCTTTAGGGTTTTTAATGAGGCTAGGTCCTTAGATTGTTCATTGTAGTACTCGCCTAAGACCTAAATAGTTGGGATGAAAAGAGAGGAGTTTCATAAATGAAAGCCTACTCTAAGTATGGTGATGCACCATGAATTCATTGTATCCACTCATAGGCTTAGACTCTTGACACACTAATTGACTATGAATAACACTAAAACACTGGCTATAATGGTTTCCAAGCAATAGTGCTTCACCTAGAGGTCAATTTTATTGACTTAGGCTAGAGGGAAATGAGGGTAAGGCCTAATTGAAGGTACTTGTAGTAGTCAGTAATCCACTCTATATTTGAGACATCAACATCAAAACACACTAGATGACTTGCAAGGAAAGTTTATTAACATTTAGGTTGAACTTGGACCTGTAAATGGAAGATTAAACCACTATTGTATATCAAACAAATACAAAACACTAAGCACAGATTGGTAAACAACTAAAAATGTCTTTCTCATTGATCCAAGAGGTGCGTGAGGCAGAGTCTAGTCATACCAGCCCTAAGGGATATAAATTAAGAGCTCAAAACTAGTATTTATAGGAAGAAAGAGGGAAGAGAGGGAAACATTAGTGATGAAGGGGGAATTAATTAGCCTAATTCCACTTGGATCAACCACCGTTACCATCCTTCTCAAGCTTTCCCTGCATTTATGTCATTATATCCTTTTTGGCGTGATGGAGAATGTGAATATCAAGACTTAGTTATAAGAAGCAATCCCTACCTCTGTATGAATCTCTCTCTCAAGTTCCTCAGTATTAATTCCAGTCACTATCTTCCTCTATCATGCTAGATATTCTTTACGTTACTAAGTAGTTACTTGAGCTTGTTCGTGATGTATATTTTGACATTCATTGCATAGTCACCATTCTGCCATTACTTCTAAATCCTAAATATAGATATATTATGGATGAAGACCAATATCCTTTATTGGCTTTCATATAATCATGATTGAAAATGGAGATCCATAGTCTAGGGCCTCTTGAATCTAAGCCAGACGTAGAACCTACATCTAGAAGCTCTCAAAAGCTTCACAAGGCTTTAATGGCATTCGACAACTTTGCAAAATCTACTCTTTGTTATCCAAATCATGTTTGATCTTAATTTTATGAATTTTACCTACTCAAGGTATCAAGATCCTTTGTCCAATGTGTCTACCTTTATAACATCCTATGGTTCGACTTGGGTCCTATTCGAGCTTGATTCCTTTGTATTTACTTTGCTTGGGTCAAAAACTACTTCTTGGACCTCCAATGAAAAAGATCCTAGGCTCACCTTTGCTCATTGGATATCGATGTTGACTCGAGCTTGTTGACCCCTCGACGCATGTCATACCATCGATCTACTTGGTATGAATGTCCATGAGCCATAGATATGCTTGGGCCCACTAACTCTGTTAAGTACCATGCACTGTTGGATCTTCGATGCAATTGAATGCCAACCATTGATTTGCTTCTTTTGAATCCAAATAACTATTTCATGAGGCCAAAAATTGATGTCTATGCACCTATCTTTGACATCCACATGAATGTTTTTGACATCTATGTGAACGTCTAAGGATTTTTAAATCTAAATGGTTATTTGTCATGGCTTAATTTTGACGCTTGCATGAGCGTTCTACTCTGCTAGATCAACTTTAAAGGCTCGTATATTGAGACAAAAGGCTCATCAAGATATGAATTTTGTAGAGTAAGATCAAGGCATGAAGGATCTCATGTTCATGCATTTATTTTGGCCTAAGTAGATTTCTAAATGAACTTATAATATGCACAAATGAGTTGAACAATTTACTTTTACATGACGTGCAAGACAGTCTAGCTCTTAGACTCAAGATCATTCCACTGGATCTTAGATACATGATTGAATGCATGACATTGGATCTTGGAGTATCTATGAGATCCAAATTTGATGCTCGCATGCACATCCCATCCTGCAAGTTAATCTTTGAAAGCTTAGATCTTGAGATAAAAATCTCATCAAGACATGAATTTTGCAGAGTAAGATCTCAGCATGAAGAACATCATTTCCTTGCAACATTTCAACCCTTGTAAGTGTCTTGAGAATATTTATAAAATTTACAAGTGAGATGACCCATCCATTCCTGTGTGACGTGCATATGATAATCTGGCTTCCCAAGGCCTGTGTTAGTAATTTTTTCTTTAAAACAAGGACATTATGGGGCATAGAAAAGTAAGCTAAGGCAATGGTCATCAAAGCTTCAAATGATAGGGGTTGACATTTGGCTGATGAGGCCAAAATGTTAACATTTAGTAAGAAGAGATTTTTGATTAAGTGTTAAATCTTTCCTCTACACCTAGATGTAATCATCCTTCAAGAGACCAAACTTCATAAAGAGGAGGTGAAAAGACTAAGTTCTCATGAATGGAAATACTAAAAAGGTTGGTTTGGTGACTCTAATGGTGCATCATGAGGGTTGGCCACATTATAGAATCCTGCCAAAGTAATGGTTACACCCTTTTGTCATGGCATCAATTGGCAATGGTACATTATTAGATATTTATCTTTTTATATTATCTTCAATTTTTTAATGTATATGGCTTACATAATGCAGAGACAAAAATAAAATGTTGAGATGAAATCGGTATGATTATTAGGGAGTACCCATTGGATAAGTTCACTCTTGGAGGGGAATTTAATGCAATTTTGGGCCTGGAAGACAAGTGTGGTGGTTTAGGTAGACAATCACAATCTCAGTGGGATTTTAAATCCTTTGTGGACGCATCAGAATTAGTGGATGTGATTCTAAAAAAGGGTCTATATTCTTGGACCAACCATGTAAAAGGCTTCAACAACATTATAGAAAGGTTAGATATATTTCTAATCAAGCATTTATTGTTGAATTTAAACTGGGTTCATGAAATTTGAATCCTATCTCTGTCTAGTTTTGATAACACTCTGGTTGATTGGGTCATTTATGAAGATCAGGCAATCCCTTTAACTCCATTAAAATTTGAATTGATGTGGTTGAGAGATCCCAACATTTTTGATTTACAAAACTTGTGGTGGTAGGCTCTCCCCAAGATCAATGGTAATTGCATTTACTGTTTTAAAAAAAGCTAATTTTTTTCAAGAACCACTTCAAACACATTTTTGAAGAATCCAAAAGAGTGAAATCAAAATCTGAAGCCTTAAACAAGATAGTTCTTAATGTTGGTATGGATGCAAACTTGTTTCTGAAGGAACGTTGGCTCTTTTTTGAACTTGATGAATTTCATATTAGAGGGTAAATCTACTGAAGGCAAAAATCTAGAGAATCTTGGTTAAAAGAGGGAGACAAAAATACTAATTTTTTCACATCTGAACTTGATGAACTTTATATCAGGGAGGAAATGTATTGGAGGCAAAAATCTAGAGAATATTGGTTAAAAGAACGAGACAAAAATACTATTTTTTTTCACAACTCTAATCAAGCTAGAAGATGTGGAAATAGAATTGCAATGATCCTTTAGGGAAGGTAATGAGTTGGAGCATTTTTCTAATATCAAAGCTGAAATAATCAGTTTGTTATTGGATCTTCTTATTTGCAATGATGCTTCTAATTTGCATTCTCAAGAGACTCTTTTTAGATGCATCCTAAACATTATAACCATGCAATAAAATGATATTTTGATGGCTCCACTCACAATGGAAGAGGTAAATAAAGTTGTCTTTATAATGAAAAATGATAAATCCCCTGGTTTGGATGGTTTTCCAACTGCCTTTTATCGATTTGTTTGGCCTATTATTGGTGAGGAAGTCACTAAAGTTGTGGAATCTTATAGATTGTCCAAAAAAGTAAACTCACACATTAATTGCACCTTTATCTCGTTAATCCCTAAATGTAAATCTCAGTATACTTTTAGTGATTTTTGGCCTATTGCTTTATGTAACACTATATACAAAATTATCACCAAGGTCATCTCATTTCGGTTAAAATATTTCGTTTACCATATTTTCTCTCCCAAACAAGGAGGCTTCATCCCTAGGTGTCATATTTAAGATGGCATTATTGTTTTACATGAACTAATCCATTCACTAACTTAGAAATGGCAAAAAGGAATACTCGTTAAATTAGACATCAACAAAGCTTATGATAAGGTAAATTTGATATTTTTGTTAAAATTTTTAGAGGGATTTGGTTTTAAAAAAGATTAGGGTGATTAGATATTTAGTTGTATCTCCTCCCCTAAGTATTCCATTCTTCTTAACAGAGGCCCAGTTGGTTTTTTTGAGGTAACTCATGGTATCAGACAAGGAGACTCGCTTTCCTCCTTTGTGTTTACTATAATGGCAGATGCTTTGAGCAAGTCTATTATTACAGTGAAAGATGTTGGTATGATCAAGGGTTTGGGTGTTAAGGATGAGATATATTGAGAGGGTGGGTGAATCAGTATATCATATATCTTATAATTTTTTTACTTAATCAAACTCCACTTAACCATACATTCAATATATGCAATAAAATTGAAACAATAACATGCACCACACAAGAGAGAGAGGGACACCATATTTTTACGTGAAAACTCAATGTGAGAAAAACCACGTAGAACAATCTCAAGTATATGAATGAACACCAACTCAAATTACAAAGTTTTCATGCACCAACTTGTAGGAGCACCAACCCCTTTGCTGAGCACCAACACAACAACTATTTGTGAGCACCAACCCATAGGAACACCAACCCCTCTTATGTATAAAAAACAACTATCTCTCAAAGTTGTTTTCTCAACAAATGATAGAACTCTACAAAATATCTTTCTATTCTTTCCTCTTTTATTATATGAAACAATTACAAACCATGCACTCTCTTGCATATTACAAATGGTTTTCCAAGCCTTTATTTATAGCTTTCCAAATGACTTTTGGCCTTCACACTTTGTGACCCTTTCACTCCTCATGGAAAATGGTGCCAAACTTGCATGACCCTTCAAATATTTGCATTTGAAAAGGCACATGGTGACCCTTCATAATCAAATGCATCTTTTACCCTTTTGTCTTTATCTTGGTGACTTTTCATATTCCTTAAAGTGTCCCTTCATAAGAAATTGCACCCTTCCTCTTTTGTCTTCACTTGGTGACTCTTGGAATTCCTCAAGATGACTCTTCATGGAAAAATGCGTCCCATTCCTCTTTTGTCTTTACCTTGTGACTCTTTGACTTCTGCATGGGCCCTCTTTTGACTTTTATGCAACCAAAAATATATTCGTTAATATTAAATAAATAACAACACATTTTAGCCAAAATTTAAACATTAAAAACACTTATTAACAATAAATTCTATGAGGCCTTTATCACCAATGCTAGACCTTTGACATCAATGACAATATTTCCAATAATCTCCCCCTTTATCATTGATGTCAACCTCAAACTAAAACTGCCATAACTTGAAACTTGTATTGCTTATACCAACGTGCACATATTGTCATCTAAAAAATATATAGTAACTTCCCCTTATTGTAACGTCATGTACATGTTCCTTATACATGTTTTTGCACCTGTTCCCTAAACTTATTTCTATTATTTTCTCCCTTTGACATCAATGGCAAAGGGCCTATCCTGGAGCTAACACTTAGCTCCCCCTCAACTAATGTTGATCCTTAATGGTAGTAAGTAAAATAAACTACTCCCAGCTTCTCCCATAAATAATCAAATGTGTCTTTTGGTAGTGTCTTTATGAAAATATCTATAATATACTCTGTAGTATTGATATATTCCATCTTAACCTATTGATTTGCAACCTGCTCTCTCAAGAAGCTATATCTGATAGGAATATGTTCTGTTCTTGAATGCATCATTGGATTCTTAGAAATATTAATAGCACTTATGTTGCCATAAAAAATAGAAATAGGTTCATGATTTTTTACCTTGATGTCTTTCAAAGTTTGTTTCATCTAAAGCACTTGAGTACAACACAACGTTGCTACAATATATTCTGCTTTAGCTATAAAAAGTGATACTGAATTTTGCTTTTTGCTTAGCCATGATACTAGGCTATAAATGAAGAAGAAAGCTCCTCCACTTGTGCTCTTTCTATCATCAAAGCAACCTACCCAATCTAAATCTATGTAAGCAACCGAAGTGAAATCTCTACCTGTGGGATACCATAATCTATAATCTAATGCCCCCTTGACATATCTACAGATTCTTTTTACCAACTGAACATGACTATCTTTTAGAGCTGATTGATATCTTGCAACCATGCCTACTGGATGCATAATCTCTGGTCTTGATGCTATCATATATAAAAGACTACCAATCATAGATCTATGTAAATATTGATCTACAATAGGTGAATCTTCATCCTTGCTCACCTTGTTTCATGTACCCATTGGTAGGCCAACTGGTGCACAATCCTCAAAACCAAATTTCTTTAACGTTTTCTTGGCATATTTACTTTGAGATATAAAAATTATTTTATTTGACTGAAATATTTGCAACCCTAAGAAACATGACAATTCTCCAAGCATGGACATCTCAAATTATTTTTGCATATTATCAAAAAAAAATTGTCCTCTTTTCAATGTTTCATCCAAATATCATGTCATTAACATATACCACAACAATCAACTAATGCCCACTTTTTGTTTTAATGTAGAGATTACTATCAACAAAACCTCTCTTGAAACCTTGATCTTATAGGTACTTATTAAGTCTTGCATACCAAGCTCTAGAAGCTTATTTCAATCCATACAGTGCTTTCTTCAATCTGCATACATGGTTACTATCATTTGATAGAATAAATTCTTTAAGGTGCTCAATGTAGACCCCTTCTTCTAGATTCTCGTTCAAGAAGATATATTTGACATCTATCTAAAACACTTTAAAAATTTTAAACACTGCATATGCAAGAAACATTCTAATAGCCTCTAGCCTTACCACTCGTGCAAAAGTTTATTCAAAATATATACCCTCAATTTGAGCATATCCTTTACATACTAACCTTGATTTATTCTTGGTAACTTCACCATATTCATTCAACTTATTTCTGTATACCCATTTTGTTCCTATCACATTTTGATCTTTTAATCTAGGCATTGATTCCCAAGTATCATTATTTTATATCTAATTTAATTCTTCATTCATTGCCTTAACCTAATGCTCATCATGTCTAGCTTCTGAAAAATTTCTAAGCTGAATTTTGGATAACAAAGAAAACTTTACTTGCTCAAATTCACTTACCATTATCCTTCTGGTGAGAACTCCTTCATTTATGTTCTTAATGATGTCACTTTTATTATGATTTCTCTAAACATATTTGGATAGGTTCTTGGTGTCCTTTTGCTTCTCCTTCTCAACTTCATCTGACTCTTCAAAAACTTCTTCTTCAATGATTTTAAGAGTGTCCACTAGATCACTAGCTCTTTGTGCTACATCTTCATCTATCTTAACACTTGCACTTTCAAAAATCTTCTTGGTTCTTTTGTTATAACATTTATAAGCTTTAATTTTGCTAGAATATCCAAGAAATATACTTCCATCTATTCTAGATTCAAACTTACTCAAATTTTATCTGTTCTTTTTATGAAGCATTTGCTACCAAAAACTCTAAAGTAATCAACTATAGTTGGTTTGTCTTTTCATAGCTCATAGGGAGTCTTATCATTGTTAACTCTCAATAATGCTTTATTTTGAATATGCACTATTTTACCAACTACCTCTCTCCAATACTCATCTAGTATCTTAGATTCACTTAGCATTGTCCTTGTCATCTCCTAAATTGTCATGTTTTTCTGTTCAACTACTCTATTTTTCTATGGAATTCTAGCTACTGAATAATGTCTCTTTATCCCATAGTCTTCACAATACTCAACAAATGCATCTGACATGAATTCTTCTCCTTGATCTGATCTCAAACACTTAATCTTCAAATCAGTTTAATTCTCAACAAAAGTCTTAAATGCTTTGAAGTGGCTGAAAGCTTCTGATTTTTTCTTCAAAAACATCACCCAAGTCATATGTGTAAAATCATTAATAAGTAACATGAAATATTTCTAACCTTGAGTACTTTGAGTTTTCATAGGTCCACACAAATCAGTGTGAACAAACTCTGACATCTGAGTGGTCGAGTATTCTTTTGTTTTAAACCATCTTCTGACCTACTTCCCATGTTAACATGGTTCACAAAGTGTGTTGGAGGGCTTTGTGATCTTTGGAATGTCCTTAACCACTTGATTCTTACTAATGTTGACAAGATTATCAAAATTTATGTGTCATATTCTCCTGTGCCATAGCCAACTTTCCTCAATCTGACTCAAACATCATTTTTGACCTTTGATATTTGATAACATATACAAATTATTCCTTGTTCTTTGAGCATCTAGAATCAACACATCTGAATCTTTTCTCCTAATTTCACAACCTTATGTATAAAACTTTAGTGTGTGTCTCTGATCACACATTTAACTTACACTCAAAATATTATGCTTAAGACCTTGTATATACAAAATATTTTCAATCTTAGTTTCACCATTATCCAAACTTAATGTACCTTTTCTAGAAATTTTGGTAGTAGTATTGTCTTTGAATTTCACTGTGCCACCATTGATCTTCTTCAGGGTTATAAACTTGCTCTTATCTTTTGTCATGTGCCTCAAATATCTGCTATCAATAAACCATGGCTTTTCTTCATTTCTTGGATTTAAAGCTATTTGGACCAACATAGTCTTTTTAGGTTGTTTCTTCTACCATGAACTTATCCAAACTTTCTTCTTGATAAATGAAGCTTTGAAACTCTGATCCTTCTTGACTGACTTGAACATGTTTTTACAGTATCAAACTATGCATCTAAAGTTATTACACTTGTAACATATTATGGCCTCTTTATTAAATCCTGACAGAGGAGCAAAAGAATTGTGACTTCTACTTGACTCTACATGAGTTTTTTCTCCTTGTTTTTGAAATTGTTAGCCATTTTCTAAGATTCTATTTTCTTATGACCATATCCATTACAATAAAAATATTAACCATAAAAATAGAACCTATTTGTGTATCTCTGATCTGATTGTCTTTTGTAGCTCTATTCCTTCTAGCCTTTTTTGTTTGAGATGTCCTCTATATTCTTATCTTTTTCTTTTTTCATTTTCTCTTTTATAAGAGCTTCAACATAACTCTTTCCTTTTTCTGTGTTAACCTTGTCTGTGAAAGTAGTGGCCTCCCTTTTCTCTTTTTTAAATCTGATACCTATCTTATCTGATATTGATCTTTGACTTTCTAATATCTTACTCAATATATTAGTGTTATTCTCAAAATTTTAATCATTGGCTGCTCTATCATTGACTGTTTTATTTGTTTTCTCAAGATACACTTTTAAAGAGTAATTTCAACAATATACATTTCACATTCTTCACTTACTTTTTGTAGCTAAGCTATTCGATCTTCTTTAGTATTTTTGGCTTCTTCAATGTGTGCTTATAGATATTTAATTATTTCTTTTGACTCTTTTTCATTTTTCTCGATTTGGCGCTTCAATCTATGATTCTTCTTTTATTAGCTTATAATTCTTCTAAGGCACAAATGATTTCTCCTTCCAAATTCCCTTCAGATTCATCTTGTTCTTCTTCTTGATCATCTGTACTTTTACTTGTAGAGGCATCTTCATGTATAGTCATGAATAGAATCTCTTCTTCATCTGAGTCACTAACTCCACTATCTTCAACTGAGTTAGGATATTTTTTGCTCGAATCCCTTCTTGAATTTTCCTTTAAAATTATTCTTGTATGTAGACCTTCCTTCTTCATTGTCACTATTACTCTTATCTGGGCACTTAGCTACAAAATGTTCAATCTTTCCACAATTAAAACATTTAAAGTTAATTTTCCTTGATATTTACTTGTGCCCTTTTTTGGCTTGTAGATTAATAGAGATTCATTGTTATTTTCATGATCGCTAGAGCTATCACTTAATTCTTGAATCTTATCTTTATCTTTTTTTGATGTCTTGAAAGCATCTTCCCTCCTTGAGGGTTTCTCTTATTCAGTCTGCATCTCATATGCCAAAAGAATACTATGTAGTTCATCCATCTTTAGCTTGGCTAGATCCTTAATCTCCTCGATTGCCACAACCTTTACAACATATCTCATTGGTAGAGATCTCAAAACCTTTTGTACCACCATTGATTCTTCTAAATTTTCTCCAAGGCCTTGAATATGATTAACTATTTGATCAACCCACAAAAGATAACTCACTATATTTTTTTCATCTTCCATTTTTAAACTCTCAAACTATCTTCTAAAAGTCTGTAGCATAGCTTGCTGAGCCTTTTCATCACCTTTGTAAATATTTTCAAGATTGGCCCAAGTCTCATGAGTAGATTTTCATTTTGTAACTTTAACAAATCTTGATTCACATAAACCACATAAAATAGCATTTAAATCTTTAACATTATTTTCACTTGCCTTCTATTTTATTGGAGTATTCACAAGTGTCTGTGGCTCTTTGTATTCCTCCACAATTACTTGTCAAATGTCGAATCCAAGAGACATCAAGTAAGTTCTCATCCTTATGCTACAAAAAATCTAATTTGTCCCATCAAACAGAGGTTCTTTATTTTTAGAAAAACCTTCATGTGATCAAACCATCATGTTTTCCCTGATTTACCTTCAAGCTGTAAAACTCTTTCCAAAGGAACTTGTTCTGATACCAATTGTTAAGCATGAGATATACTGAGAGGGGGGTGAATCAGTATATCATATATCTTATAATTCTTTTACTTAATCAAACTCCACTTAACCATACATTCAAGATATGCAATAAAATTGAAATAATAACAAGCACCACATGAGAGAGAGAGAGAGAGAGAGAGAGAGAGAGAGAGAGAGAGAGAGAGAGAGAACAAATTTTTGTAGAAGCCTAATGTGGGAAAAGCCACATAGAATAATCTTAAGTATATGAATGAGCACCAACTCAAATTATAAAGTTCACAAGCACCAACTTTTAGGTACCAACCCCTTTGCCTATTACCAACACAACAACTATTTGTGACCACCAACCCACATGAGCATCAACCCCTCTTGTGTATAAAACAAAACTATCTCTCAATGTTGATTTCTTAATAAGTGATAGAACTCTATAATATCTCTTTCTTTTCTCTCTTCTTTTATTATATAAAACAATCACAAACCATGTACTCTTTTACATATTACAAATGGCTTTGCGAGCTTTTATTTATAGCTTTTCAAATGACTTTTGGCCTTCACCTTTTGTGATCCTTCACTCCTCATAGAAAATGGCACCAAACTTGCATGACCCTTCGAATCCTTGCATTTAAAAAGTCAAATGGTGACCCTTCATAAGCAAATGTGTTCTTTCCCCTTTTGTCTTTATCTTGGCGACTTTTGTATTCCTTAAAGTGTCTCTTCATGAGAAATTGTACCCTTCCTCTTTTGTCTTCACTTGGTGACTCTTGAAATTCCTCAAGATGACTCTTCATGGGAAAATGCATCCCATTACTCTTTTGTCTTTACCCCATGACTCTTTGACTTCTCCATGGACCCTCTTTTGACTTTTATATAACCAAAAATATATTCGTTAATATTAAATAAATATCAACATATTTTAATGAAAATATGAACATTAAAAACACCTTTAGATAATAAATGCTATGGGGCCTTTATCACCAATGCTATACCTTTGACATTAATGACAATATTTCTAACAATCTTCCCCTTTATCATTGATGGCAACCTCAAACTGAAACTACCATAACCTAAAACATGTATTACACATGCCAACCTGCACATACTATCATCTAAAAAACATATAGTAACTCCCTCTTATTATAGCATTTTGTACCTATTATTTATATCTATTTTTGCACCTATTTCTTCTACCTATTTCCTATCAATGGCAAAGGACTTATTTTAGAGCTAACTCTTAGCTCCCCCTCAACTGATGCTGATCCTCAATGGTAAGAAGTAAAAGAAATTTATCCCAAATTATCTTGTAGATACTTAAATGTGTCTTTTGGTAGTGCCTTTGTGAAAATATCTATAATATATTTTGTAGTACTGATATATTCTATCTTAACATACTGATCTGCAACCTGCTCTCTCAAAAAGTGATGTGTGATAGGAATATGTTTTATTCTTTAATGCATCACTGGATTTTTAAAAATATTAATAGCACTTATGTTGTCACAAATGTTAGGTTGTGGAGCTAAAAGCTTCACCAGAATGCAAACAGGTGAAGTAATGGAAGATGCAGTGTTGCAGAATCAGTTGCAGGAAAAATGGCGTCGGTCTGATCAGTCGACGTCGGTCAGATAGCAAGAGGAAGCAACCGGTGTCGGTTACCAGTCGGCCGACATCGGTCTTGGAGGTGCCGACGTCGGCAGCCTGTGTGAGAACAGGCAGTTTGCATGACGAATCCGGGAGAGTCTATTCTGAGACTGTTAGTTTGCATGTTGAAGGCTAGTCGTAGTCTTGAGTTGCGAGTCTAATTATTGTAATTAGGTTAGTCTAATTATTGTAAGCATGAGATCTATTTATGAACTCATGCGCTGTATTGTAAGTGTGTGCTAGAAAGCCAGAGAGCTTTTAGAGAGAGCTAGTGTAGCTCCTCCTAGTTCCAAGGGGTGCTGAGTGTGTATGATCAGGGAGAGTTGCAAGGTCTGCAAGGTCAAGGAGCTGATCCACTGGAGTACTGGTTGAAGAATCATAAGGACTTGGTGAGGCAAGGACAAGGGTTCTTCAGGGGTGTAGAGATGTCTACATGGTGAGTAAGGTCTAGTGATTTGCAGGTAGCAGAGAGCAGGGGATCTACTTGGAGTACGGTTGTGTACTTGGTGAACTGGTAGCGTGTTACTGACTGGTTGGAGAGGTGAACATCAATTTTGTATTGGAGTTGATTGTTGGGACCGAGAGAGAGAGAGGGAAGAAGGTCTTGAGGTGTGGCGAACCCTTGAGGTGGAGGAAGAAGTGGCATCTTCCTTATTGTATATTCTTCTATGTATATAATACAATTGTGTATTGTCTCTTAATTCCTGTGTTGTTTCATATTTCTAGTTACTTATTGATTCTGGTATAATTTCGTGTTTAGTTGCTAATACAAGAAGTAATCACATGTGTTCTAATTGGTAGAGCAAGATCCTGACTAAGGGGGGATAGGAGCATGTTTGTTGTTCTGGGGGTTTCCCTGACACGTGGTATCAGAGCTTTTGGTTGGGTTACTAACCGGTGGTTTCAGATCTGTTAGTGTTTGTTGATTACAGGTTGCTCACAGGGGTTTCTAATTGAGTGGGAGTATATCAATGGCAGAAGGAAGTAAGCTACAAATGGAGAAATTGAATAGCACAAATGGTCTAATTGATGGAAAGAAAGAGCAGAGAAAAAGATATTGTTGGTTGGTTGCAGATCAGCATGAAGGAGTTGAAGATGCAGATGTTGCAGGTGTTGTTGCACAGAATGCTTTGGAAGGTTTCTTGGATAAAGTTGAATCTTGGATAACAGATTATGTTGCCTCTTTCCATGCAGCCCCAGGGAGAGGAGCTGGTGAGCCTTGCCAAAGAATTGGCAAAGGGGAAGTGAAGCTGAAATTGCAGATGGACGACACACAGTGGTTGAAGGAAGTCATGCAGGTACCAGTCTTGGAGATGAGTCTAATTTCTTCAGGAAATTTGGGTGATGAGAGATGCACTGTAACTCTCACAGTGGATACACTTGAATTAGATGGTGGTAAGAAAGTAGGTATCCTTTATCTATCTACTTATATTGATGATTCACCATCTGTTGCAGAGATGTGGCTTCATAGGCTTAGTCACATATGTAGAAGGAGAATGCAGGTTCTGAAGCGGAAGACATATGTTTTTGACAAGCTAAAGAACTAGAAAGCCTTGGTGTTCATGGAGGAGATGACAGACAGAGATCAGGTTAGAGAACTAAATTATTCTGAGTAGAGCAGGGTTGATTTGATTAGGATTTTGATCCTTGGAGAGCTCGCAGGTAAAAAGTTGTCACTTACAGACGAACACAGGCACCGGCGTCGGTCACACAGTAACCAACGTCGACAACAGGAAGACCGACGTCGGCCATGAGGGAACCGACGTCAGCAGAAAGGATACCGGTGTCGGCCAGGGAAACGATGTCGACAGTCAGGGTCAGTGTAGGGAACCGACATCGGTCGGGAGCAGACTGGGAGATGGCCGAGATCGGTCACTGGAACGGATATTGGGCAGACAGCAAGTCTCAAACGCTCATGTGGAGGTCAGGAAAGGGTAAGTGAACCTCATATTCATTGTTCACCTTCTTTATATTGCTTACTGATGGTCAAGAACCAGGAGGATGTGAAGAGGCAATGCAGGTAGAGTCTAGATACAGTGGGAGCTTGGCATGGATGAGGAGTGTGAGTCCTTGGAGAAGAACCAAACAGGTATTTGTTGGTAGAGTTGTCAGCTGGAAGTAAGCACTGAGAGAGATGGATTCCCATTTTAGAGAAGAGAGTGAATGGACACAAGAGACAGAAGGCCAAGGCATATGGTCTTGAGGAAGCTGTAGGACAGTGGTATAGGTTTAACAGGTGGATGACTAAGCATGGCTTCAGTCAATGTCAGTGTAACTATTGTGTTTATTTTACCAGGTAGATGATGGTCGCAACATCATCTTGTTACTGTATGTGGGTGATTTACTAGTAGGTTTGTACATACAGGTATTTGCTGAGCTAAGGGTAAGGTTAGTTCAGAGGTGTGTCATGAAGAATTTGGAGCAGCGAAATTCTTTGGCATAAGAGACATGGAGATTTTATCTTCAGTGGGAGCTGGTGTGAAGACGGTGTTGGCGAGGTTCATTACGCAGGATGCAGAATCGGTAAGCACACCAATGGCTGGACATTTCAAGCTTAACTTGAAACAGGGTTCGAAATCACATGAGGTCTATTATAGGCCTGAGTTTTCCCAATCAGTGGGGGTTGTCAGAAAGTATGGAGCCAATTCGAGGAAGGAGTACTGGAGGGCAGTTCAGTGGGACTAGCAGCAGGGATTTTTGTTATGCAGGGTCAAGTTCTTCACTACATAGATGTGTAGGTTTGGATATGGCAGGTTACTTGAATGACAGGTATAGCATCACAGTTGTGTGGTGGTTGGTCTTCAGGATGGATCTTGAAGAGGGATACAAGCCAGGGAATAATTTAGACGGTGTATAGGTATAGGTACAGGTGCAGCTATTTATCTCCAAGTGGGAGATTGTTAGGTTGTGGAGCTAAAAGCTTCACCAGGATGCAAACAGGTGAAGTAATGGAAGATGCAGTGTTGTAGAATCGCTTGCAAGAGAAATGGCGTCGGTCTGATCAGTCGACGTCAATCAGATAGCAAGAGGAAGCAACCAGCGTCGGTTACCAGTCGGCCGACATCGGTCTTTGAGGTGCCGACGTGGGCAGCCTGTGTGAGAACAGGCAGTTTGCATGACGAATCCGGGAGAGTCTATTCTGAGACTGTTAGTTTGCATGTTGAAGGCTAGTCGTAGTCTTGAGTTGCGAGTCTAATTATTTTAATTAGGTTAGTCTAATTATTGTAAGCATGAGATCTATATATGGACTCATGGGCTGTATTGTAAGTGTGTGCTAGAAAGCCAGAGAGCTTTTAGAGAGAGCTAGTGTAGCTCCTCCTAGTTCCAAGGGGTGCTGAGTGTGTATGATCAGGGAGAGTTGCAAGGTCTACAAGGTCAAGGAGCTGATCCACTGGAGTACTGGTTGAAGAATCATAAGGACTTGGTGAGGCAAGGACAAGGGTTTTTCAGGGGTGTAGAGATGTCTACATGGTGAGTAAGGTCTAGTGATTTGCAGGTAGCAGAGAGTAGGGGATCTACTTGGAGTACGGTTGTGTACTTGGTGAACTGGCAGCGTGTTACTGACTAGTTGGAGAGGTGAACATCAATTCTATATTGGAGTTGATTGTTGGGACCGAGAGAGAGAGGGAAGAAGGTCTTGAGGTGTGGCGAACCTTTGAGGTGGAGGAAGAAGTGGCATCTTCCTTATTGTATATTCTTCTATGTATATAATACAATTGTGTATTGTCTCTTAATTCCTGTGTTGTTTCATATTTTTAGTTACTTATTGATTCTGGTATAATTTCGTGTTTAGTTGCTAATACAAGAAGTAATCACATGTGTTCTAATTGGTAGAGCAAGATCCTGACTAAGGGGGGATAGGAGCATGTTTGTTGTTCTGGGGGTTTCCCTGACAACAAAAAATAGAAGTAGGTTCATCATATTCTACCTTGATGTCTTTCAAAGTTTGCTTCATCCAAAGCACTTGAGTATAACACAACACTATTGTAATATATTCTACTTCAACTGTAGAAAGTGATACTGAATTTTTCTTTTTGCTTAGCCATGATACTAGGCTATCATCAAGGAAGAAAGCTCCTCCACTTATGGTTTTTTTTTCATCCAAGCAACCTACCCAATCTAAATCTGTGTAAGCAAACAAAGTGAAATCTTTATCTGTGGGATACCATAATCCATAATCTAATGTCCCCTTGACATATCTAAATATTATTTTCACTAACTAAACATGACTATCTTTTGAAGATGATTGATATCTTGCAACCATACTAGATGCATGATGTCTGGCCTTGATACCGTCAACTATAAAATACTATCAATCATAGATCTATACAAATTTGATCTACAACAGGGGAATATTCATCTTTGCTCACCTTGTTCCCTATATCCATTGGTGGGCCAACTATTGTACAATCTTCAAAACTAAATTTATTCAACATTTTCTTGGCATATTTACTTTGAGATATGATTTTTTTTATTTGACTGAAATATTTTCAACCTTAAGAAAAATGATAATTCAAGCATAGACATCTCAAATTCTTTTTGCATATTATCAGAAAATTCTTTTATCATCTTTTCAATGTTTCTTCCAAATATTATGCCATCAACATATAACACAATAATCAATTGATTCTCACCTTCTATTTTACTGTAGAGATTACTATCAGCAAAACCTCTCTTGAAAGTTTAATCTTGCAGGTAATTATCAAGTCTTGCATACCAAGCTCTAGGAACTTGTTTTAATCTATATAGTGTTTTTTTTTATCTACATACATGGATACTATCATTTGATAGAATAAATCCCTAAGGTTGCTCAATGTAGACCTCCTCTTCTAGATTCCCATTTAGGAAGACATATTTAACATCCATCTGAAACACTTTGAAATTTTTAAACACTACATATGCAAGAAACATTTTAATAGCATCTAGCCTTACCACTAGTGCAAAAATTTCTTCAAAATCTATACCCTCAATCTGAGCATATCTTTTACATAATAAGCTTGCTTTATTCCTGGTAACTTCACCATCTTCATTCAACTTATTTTTGTATACCCATTTTGTTCCTATCACATTTTGATCTTTTGGTCTAGGCACTAACTCTCAAGTATCATTCTTTTCTAATTGATTTAATTCTTCATCCATTGCCTTAACCCAATTGTCATCATCTCTAGATTTAAGAAAAAAATTAAGCTAAATTTTGGATAACAAAGAAAAATTTACTTGCTTAGAATCACTTATCATCATCCTTATGGTGTAAACTCCTTCATTTATGTTCCCGATGATGTCACTCTTATTATGGTTTCTCTAAACATTTTTGGATGGGGTCTTGGTGTCGTTTTGCTTCTCTTTCTCATCTTCATCTGACTCTTGAAAATCTTTTTCTTCAATGATTTCAGGAGTGTCCATTGGATCATTATCACTTTGTGTTACATCTTCATCTATTATGACACTTGCACTTTCAATAATCTTCTTGGTTCTTTTGTTATAACATTTATAAGCTTTAATTTTGCTAAAATATCCAAGAAATATACCTTCATCTATTTTAGGTTCAAACTTACCCAATTTTTTATCAGTTCTATTTATGAAGCATCTACTGCCAAAAACTTTGAAGTAACCAAGTGTAACTGGTTTGTCTTTCCATAGCTCATAGGGAGTCTTGTCACTGTTGACTCTCAACAACACTCTATTTTGAATATGCACTGTTGTACCAACTACCTCTCTCCAAAATTCATTTGGTATTTTAAATTCATTTAGCATTGTCCTCACCATTTCTTGAACTATTCTATTTTTCTGTTTGACTAGTCCATTTTGCTATGGAGTTATGGTTGTTGAATAATATCTCTCTATCCCATGGTCTTTACAATACTCAATAAACTCATCTAACATGAATTATCCTCCTCGATCTGATCTCAGGCACTTAATCTTCAAATCAATTTTATTCTCAATAAAAGCCTTAAATGCTTTGAACTTGTTGAAAGCTTTTAATTTTTTCTTCAAAAACATCACCCAAGTCATACATGTAAAATCATTAATAAGCAATATGAAATATTTTTCATTTTGAGTACTTTAATTTCTCATAGGTCCACATAAATTAGTGTGAACAAGCTATAACATCTGAGTGGTCAAGTATTCTTTTGTTTTGAACCATCTTTTGATCTACTTCTCATGTTAACATGGTTCACAAAGCGTGTTGGAGGGCTTTATAATCTTTTGAAGATCTTCAACTACGTACTTCTTATTGATGTTGACAAGATTTTCAAAATTTATGTGTCACATTCTCTTGTGTCATAGCCAACGTTTCTCAATCTAATTCAAACAACATTTTTGACCTTTGATATTTGATAATATATATAAATTGTTGCCTATTCTCTAAGCAACTGTAATCAACACATTTGAATCTTTTCTCCTAATTTCATAACCTTTTGCATAAAACTTTAGTGTGTATGTTTGATCACACATTTGATTTACACTCAAAAGATTATGCTTAAGACCTTCAACATATAGAATATTTTCAATCTTAGTGATATCATTATCCAAACTTAGTGTACCTTTTTTGGTAATTATAGCAGTAGTATTATCTCTGAATTTCACTGTGTCACCATTGATCTTCTTCAGGGTTATGAACTTGCTCTTATCTTCTATCATGTGCCTTGAACATCTGTTGTCAATCAACAATGATTTTTCTTCATTTTTTGTATACAAAACTATCTAGACCAACATAGAATTTTCAGGTTATGTCTTCCTGTAGATATCCAATTCCTAACACCATTTGTGTTGAAATTGTCAATCTTACTCAAATTGCACGCAAATGCATATTTTAGATCAAAATCCACAAAATGCCTTAAATGGTTCAAACTTGTCACTTATAAGTGCCAATTTAGGTCAAAGTATCCCTAAATAGGGCAATGCATTTTATGGGCCATCTAGCTTTGATCATATGATTTTGAGTCAAAATAACAATTTTGCCATTTAGTGCTCTAAATGACTCTTTTCTTCTAATTCATTAGTACACATCACGTACCTTTGTTATTTGTTTTTGGCAACATGTTAAATGGGAATACAACTCCAATGTATCTAACATCATCTTCCAGTTCCTCTCCAGTCAAATTATAACCCAATGATATGACTTTTTAACTATTTTAATTAATTATGCACTAATTTCCAAAGAATTACACTAAACTTGATTAAACCTAATTAATCTAATTTAAGATCTTAAATAAGAATTTGATAGATCTTTTTGAATATCTCATTATTAGAAATTGATTTTGAATATCTACATCACCTAGTGGCATCATCTATTTGGTGGCATTTATCGAGCCATAAGTGCATAAAATATCAAGATTATGGGTCACCCATGCCTAGTTAATGCCTCCCATGCTTCCTTAATGCTTATTTATCTTAAGTATATTTATGAGTTTAATTCTGAATATTATGATTATCCATAGCCACACATCTCAATCTTGAGATGGATGGTCATGGTTGATCCTGACCAATCATAAAAATCTATAAATAGAGAGGCCATTGACATGAATTTTAAGCATGATATATGCAAAGTTATTATGTAGAATTATCTCCACAATCCTTTCAATAGACTGTCAAAATTATTTACAAGCTTCATTTATAAGCTAGTTTAGTGATTTGGAATCATGAGCCTAGATTTTATGGAGTGTTTTTGAGACATTGGAGGAGTTTGCCACCTTTGTTGACAGAGACAAGGATGCTTGATCAAGGGGGAACATGCTTTTGAGCCACATGGGTATGGTGAATCCATTTGGGAAGGTAATATGATGTTTTCTTTCTTTCATTTATTTGTTGATATCCTTTGCAATTCCCATAGGAATAGATAGACTTAGTTAGTTAGTTTTTAATGCATTTTTCATTATTTATAGACTAATGTTTGACTATCTTGCTTTGTAATCCCCTCTATATCTTCTACCATGAAACTATATGAACTTTCTTCTTGATGAATAGAGCTTTGAAACTTTGGCCCTTCTTGACTGACTCGAACATGCTTCTATAGTACCGAGCTATGTGTTCGATGTTATTTCACTTGTAATATATTATGGCGTCTTCATTAAAACCTAATAGAGTAGCAAAAGAGTTGTGGCTTCTACTTGACTCTAAATGAGTTTTTTTCTCCTTATTTTTAAAATTGTTATCCTTTTTTCAATATTCTATTTTCTTATGACTATCCATTACAATAAAAATAGTAACCATAAAAATAGAATCTGTTTGTGTATCTCTGACCTAATTGCCTTTTGTAGCTATATTCCATCCAACCTTTTTTGCTTGAGATGTCCTCTATATTCTTAACTTCTTCCTTTTTCATTTTCTCTTTTGTAAGAGATTCAACATAGCTCTTTCCTTTTTCTATGTTAACCTTGTCCATAAAAGTAGTGGCTTCCCCTTTCCATTTTTTAAATTTGATACCTATCTTATTTGACATAGATTTTTGAATTTCTAATATCTTATTCAATATATTAGTGCTATTCTCAAATTTTGAATCATTGACTGCTTTATTTATTTTCTCAAGATATGCTTTTAAAGAGGTAATTTCAACAACAAACCTTTCACATTCTTCACTTACTTTTTGTAACTGAGCTATTAGATCTTCTTTAGTATTTTTGGTTTCTTTAATGTGTGCTTTTAGATCTTCAATTATTTTTTTGACTCTTTTTCATTTTTATCGATTTGACACTTCAATCTATGATTCTTCTTTGCAAGAGCTTGTAATTCTTCTAAGGCACAAATGAGTTCTCCTAGATTCACGTCAGCTTCATCTTATTCTTATTCTTGATCATCTGTACTTTTGCTTGTAGAGGCATCTTCATGTATGGAAATGACTAGAATCTCTTTTTCATCTGAATGACTGACTCCATTGTCTTTGGTTGAGCTAGAATATTTAGATTATAAACTCTTCTTCTCGAATCTCTTCTTGAATTTACCTTTGAAATTCTGCTTGTATGTAGACCTTCTTTCTTCATTATCACCATTACTCTTATTTGGGAACTTAGATACAAAATGTCTAATATTTCCATAATTAAAACATTTAAAAGGTAATTTTCTTTGATATTTATCTATGCATTTTTTGGCTTGCAGATGAATAGAGATTTGTTGTCATTTTCATCATCACTAGCACGGTCACTTGATTCTTGAATCTTAGCCTTGTCTTTCTTTGATGTCTTGAAATTAACTTCTCTTTTTGAGGGTTTCTCTTGTTTGATCTGCATCTCATATGCCGTAAGAATACCATGTAGTCCATCTATCTTTATCTTGGCTAGATCCTTCATCTTGTTGATTGTCGAAACCTTTGCATCATATCTTATTGGTAGAGATATTAAAACCTTTTGTACCACTATTGATTCTTCTAAATTTTCTCCAAGGCTTTGAATATGATTAACTATTTGATCAACCCATAAAAGATAACTCGCTATATTTTCTTCCTCTTCCATTTTCAAACTCTCAAACTATCTTCTAAATGTTTGGAGCTTAGTTCAATAAACCTTTTCATCACCTTTGTAAATATTTTCAAGATTTACCCAAGTTTCATGAGCAAATTTGCATTACATAACTTTAACAAATTATGATTCACATAAACCACATAAAATAGCATTTAAAGCTTTAACATTATTTTCACTTGCCTTCTTTTCTGCCAGAGTAGTCACAAGTGTTTGTGGCTCTTCGTATTCCTCCATAACCGCTTATCAAATATCAAATCCAAAAGACATCAAATAAGTCCTCATCTTTAAGCTCCAAAAATCATAATTTGTCCCATCAAACAAAGTTGCCTTATTTGTAGAAAAACCTTCATGTGATCCAACCATCATGCTTTTCCTAATCTAGATTCAAGCTGTAAAACTCTTTCCAAAAGAACTTGCTCTGATACCAATTGTTAAGCATGGGATATACTGAGAGGGGGGGTGAATCAATATATCATATATCTTATAATTATTTTACTTAATCAAACTCCACTTAACCGTACATTCAAGATATGCAATAAAACTGAAACAATAACATGCACCACACAAGAGAGAGAAAGAGATACACCAAATTTTTACGTGGAAACTCAATGTAAGAAAAACTATGGAAAACAATCTTAAGTATATGAATGAGCACCAACTCAAATTACAAAGTTTCCAAGCACCAACTTGCAGGATCACCAACCCCTTTGCTGAGAACCAACACAACAACTTTTTATGAGCACCAAGCCACAAGAGCACCAACCCCTCTTGTGTATAAAACATAACTATATCTCAATGTTGCTTTCTCAACAAATGATAGATCTCTATAATATATCTTTCTATTCTCTCCTCTTTTATTATATAAAATAATTACAAACCATGCACTCTCTTGCATATTACAAATGGCTTCCCAAGCCTTTATTTATAGCTTTCCAAATGACCTTTGGCCTTCACCCTTTGTGACCCTTCACTTCTCATGGAAAATGGTGCCAAACTTGCATGACCCTTCGAATCCTTGCATTTAAAAAGTCACACGGTGACCCTTCATAATCAAATGTGTCCTTTCCCATTTTGTCTTTATCTTGACGACTTTTCGTATTACTCAAAGTGTCCCTTCATGAGAAATTGCACCCTTCCTCTTTTGTCTTCACTTGGTGACTCTTGAAATTCTTTAAGATGTATCTTCAAGGGAAAATGCATCCCATTCCTCTTTTGTCTTTATCCTGTGACTCTTTGAATTCTCCATGGGCCCTTTTTTGACTTTTATGCAACCAAAAATGTATTTATTAATATTAAATAAATATCAACACATTTTAACCAAAATATGAACATTAAAAACACCTCTAGATAATAAATGCTATGGGGCCTTTATCACCAATGCTAGACTGTTGACATCAATGATAGTATTTCCAACAATGAAGAGTAGTGTGATTAGATATTTAGTTGTATCTCCCCCCCTAATTATTCCATTCTTGTTAACAGAGGCCTAGTTGGTTTTTTTGAGGCAACTCATGGTATCAAATAAGGAGACTCACTTTCCCCCTTTTAATTTTTTCTAATGGAAACTGATTTGAGCATGTCTATTAGTGTAGTGTAAGATGTTGGTATGATCAAGGGTTTGGGTGTCTTAGAGGGTATCTCCCAACCTTTCTCATCAACAATTTGCTAATGACACATTCCTCTTCGATAAAACATCCATTTGGGAATTGTTCACATTCAGATCAATTCTAGATAATTATGCTTTGGCTTTAGGGCAAGAGGTAAATGATGGTAAATCTTAAATTTATTTCATTAATGTTGATAGGCAAGTGCAACCTCACCTTTTGTAATTTTTTAATTTTAAAATTGGTATTTTGCCTGCACAATACCTTGGAGTCCCTCTCTTTGTCAGGTCAAGTAAGTCAAATTTATGGAACAATTTATTGAGCTATTTCAAGGGAGTGAAGGCAAATTTATCTCTTATGATAGACATTTAACACTTATCAAATCTATGCTATCAACAGTTCCTATTTACCTCATGTTGGTTCTCAAACCTCCTCCTAAGCTATTGAAGAGCATTGAAAGGATTTGTAGATCTTTCTAGTGGCAAGGTAATGAGGAAAAAAGGAAAATTCATTGAGTAAATTAGAATAAAGTGTGTATCTCCAGAAAAGATGGGGTGACAGATATTAAAAGATAAGAATTTCAAAATAAGGTTTTAGGAGCCAAGCTTGTCTCGGGCATCCTAAACATCCCCAAACCTCTTAGCTATATAATTCTACTCCATAAATATTTAGGTTGTATGTATCCGTTGGCGATACTCACTCATGAGTCACTACCACGAGGTTCACATATATATAATTTTATTTTGCATTGTCACCCTCTCATTTCTAATCACATCACGTGGGTCATCAACAATCATAGAAAGGGTAACTTTTAAGATGATTCTTGGAATGGTCAAAAACTTCTGAAAGATGCCAGAGAATTAGAGGAATCTAGGATTGTGATCTCTAAATCTTGGGTAATGAAGGTTACTAACTATTTGGATCTAGGTAGGCAGGGGATAGGGAATTTTGGCATTTGAAAATCCATTGATAATATTTCCATTTTAGAAAATAAGAAAGTGTTTTTATCTTCCATTTTAAGTTTGTGCAAGGTATTTATAAATACCAATGAAGATGTTGTTTGCTAGATTGGTGGGACTTTTAGAAACTATAACGTTAAATTGGGCTATAAGCTTGTTATTTAGGAGACTTAGATTTGTGTTCAAAGTAATATTTGGCGTTGGAATAATAAATACCTTCTAAAAGTTATGGATTTTACCTGGCTTACTACTCAATATAAAATTCTCACATAGGATCGATTAAATAAATAGGTTTGTTCTTTTAGATGTTTCATGTGTTGTCAGGAAGAGGAAACTATCAATCATCTTCTTCTCTTATGTCCCTTTGCTTCATCATGTTAAAATTGGCTAAACACTAAACTTAGTTGGCAATGGGCCCGTACCCCAACTATCTCTTAGGTCTTTTCTTTATGGTTTTTAGGTCACAATAACGATACCTTCTAAGCTCTTTGGTTGGCTAACCTTGCTATTCTTATCTGTTTAATCTCGAAGGAAAGAAATAATCACATTTTTTATGACAAAATTACTCCTTTAAAGGCCTTGTTATAAAAGATTGAATTTATATATTTGAAGTTGTTTCCTCTCACTTTATTAGGAATGAAGATAATTTATCTACTTGGGATTTTTTAATCCATCCCAAGTGGATGCTACTCAAAATTCCTCCTGTTAATGGTTCAAGGGTTTTGCGAAATAAATCTTTGACACGTTTAAGGGCTTCTTAGACTCCACCTATGGCTAGATTATTCAAACTAAATTTTGATGGAGCAACATGGGGTAATCCTGGGGCCTCAGGAGTGAGATGTTGTATAAGAGGTTGTATTGGTTCGTTGATTCATGCTTTTTCTACTCATCTATAAGATGGAACTAATGATGAAATGGAGGCACAAGTAGTAGTTCTTGGTCTTTAATTGGCTCGCTAATGTAGAACTGATAATTTTATCATTAAAGGTGATTTTATGGTAATTATGGGGGCCATTCGTAACTAGCATACCCCTTCTTAGTGCTTGAACACCATTATCAGCTCATTGTAGCCTTTTTAGAAGATTTGGAGACATGGTCTATTAGACACTATTTTAGGGAAGCAAACAAAAATATATTTCTTTTAGCCAACTGGGGAGTTGACCAAATGGAGTATTTGATCACTGATAACATTGCCTCATTGTGGCTGGGACTCACTTTAATTTATCATATATGATTAATGCAAAGTTTGCCATTATGGCCCCTTACAATCCTACACTTTCCACATCTTTGGTGTGATTTCTATTGTAGTGGTGTGAGGGCAACAATTATGATCTTGAGTGGAGCTAGTTCTTTTTGGGTCAATTTGACCATTTGCATTTTAATTTCATTGGTTAATTATTTTGTTTTTACTATGTTGTGTCACTTCATTACTCACAACACATTGATTTATGCAGTAACTTATCGAATTACTCTTTCCTGAATTTTTTCTTTGCATGTTGCTAAATGGAATTTGGGTTTCTGGGTCACAATGCCTGGTATCTACCTTCACCTAGCCATCTATGAATTTTTTTGATGTTGCTTGTGAGTTAATTGGAGAGGTTTTCCTACACTACTATGACCATAATAAAACCAACCTTGAAGTGGTCTCTATTTTCTCTAGTAACCTACTAAGGGTGATCATGATTTATGAGGAGTTTATTGTCATGAAAGAAATGAAAGTCCCAAATAAAGGAGGATATCATGCTCATGTATAGAAACATATCATCTATAGGAAGCCTCTAGTTATGCTTCTTATGGGTCAAATTGAGAGGCAATTATATTATGTTAAAGTAGGTCGAGTATTTAAGGGCTAAATAGTTGTACCAAAGAACAAGTTTGATGAAGATTTGTTCATTATCAACCACACTAATGTTTGGGGTTCCTAGTGGAAAGATCACCATTGGGGTATCCTACAATGAATAATAGTAGTATGGATAACCTGGCCAATGCATATTAAGTCCTTGAAAGAGAAATAAATAATGAGATAGAGACAATGAAATCTTATGGTCTATTACATGGAATTATCTGCATGAACTCAAGCAATGGTGGTGCAAGTTTTATAGAATATTTACAAGATAGAGGTTTATTTTTATTACAACCTCTATTTTAGATAATGTTTAAAAAGCTCACATCTCCCGAGGAGGGTCTTTTTTGAATTATAAATTTTGGTTTTGTTGTAGATCTCAATACCATATTAGATGTAGACTTTGTCATGAGGTCCTTAAAAAATTTATGCAAGGGAATAGTAGTGCTAGACTTACAAGCTCTCTTCTCTGATTTGCCATCCAATGACTTTGATGGGCTGCTCAATTTGTTGGACCAACATAACAATCTATATTTTGTTGTTTTGCTTGGATCTTTCTACCACTTTATTTTCCCCAATTGAAGAATTCATGTATGCTTCATGTGTACTTCTTTATAATGGACCTTCATTAGATTTCAGAGGTGTGTGAGTCTATTATGCACAAGGCTTCACCCTTGTACAATAGAGTAAGAGTGTGGATCAACATAGGTAGGCAAGATTTTGTATAGGATTAACAAAGGATGAAGTTGCAAAAAACATAAATTATTCTAATGAAAGCTAACTTATCTCAATAGGAAGTGTAGCTGAAATGCCTCCATAACTCAAAGAAAAGAACCTTGTAACATGGGGTTCATTTTTTATTTTGAACTCGTCTAGGCCTCTTGGTGTCTTTCTTAAAGCTGTGAAGGCTGGCGAGGAATCTAGTGGAGATTCCCAGGTTGGCCTTTTTTGTTTTTTATGTGGCTTTATTATTTTGTTCAATTTGTGGGATTTTCCCCCTCATCTTCTCTATTTGGGGTTTTTGGTCTTCTTGTTTTGTATTGCCCATTGTGGCTTGATCTTATTGGTTGCTACTGTGTTTCGTCTGATGTTTCTGTAATCCTTGGTCCCCATCATATCTATCAATAATAATAATAATAATAATAATAATAATAATAATAATATGTAAGAAAATAAATGTTATAATATATATTACAATATTAATATAATATTATATATACACACTATATTACAATATATACTATATAATATTTATTATATTATAGTATAGTATACACTATTTAATATTTATCATACTATATAATATACAATAGTTATTGTTCCATGTTTCCAATGTTGCTAGTAATCACAATGCCATATATTTAATAGAGACGATACACTCTACTTTCAAGTAAATTGAGGAAGGAACTCATAAAAGATGAATGAGGACATAGAAAGGTTATGGAAAATGGTGACCAAGCTTGGAAATAAATTCCACAATGACTGAAATGTAGGGCATGTAATTTATTTTACAATCCCTACATAAAAATTAATTCACTTTCACTTTGTGTAAATATATATTGTTATTTCCAAATTATATAGGTCACTTCAAGAACAAGTCATATGAAACATTCTAACTAATTCTCCCTCATTAATACTCAATAAAATGTCTCTTTACATTTGTGTATATGTTTTTGTTTCATGTTTTATCAAGCCAAGAGTCTCGATTTGTAATGCTTATACCTTAACTAGGATGAGTTTCTTATTTTCCTTCCCATGTTTACTTAAGGTTGTATTTAAAATGATTAAAAATTGGATATGCGCATATGTTTGTAGGAATATTAGATATGGGAATGAGAAGTTTTGTTTCGGCTCTAAAATATAAATTTAATGAGGATGAATTGATTAAATCAATGTACATAAGAGTGGATTAGATGTAGAGTATGAAGGTAGTGGTGCATTGCAAACGTGCACATAAGTTGATTGGTAAAATGCTTATCTAGTGATAAACTTGGTTTAAATTCACTTTCACAAATGTCATCTAGGTAGTAGATAGTGCTACATGTCATTGTCTGAACAATCTTATTTTAAGAAAATAGGTTGTCTATGAATCATCTCTACATGTGGTAGAAATTGAAGTGGATGTTGGATGAATCTTTGCTCAGTGCTTCACAATGATTATGCCTTCGACATAGCTACAACTTTATTTATTTTAAGTGTAAAAACTAAAATTGGATTTTAGGTATCTATTAGTTTAATTAATGTTTTTAAACTAGTTAATATATTAAACTTTTATGGAATAAAATCATGATAGTAAGTTCATGCATGGTTATTACAAATTTATCTTATTTTATTATCCTACCAAATGCAATTTATATAGATTTCAACTTTGTTATTATTGGATTTTCATCAACCAATTATAATGTGGTATTTGTCAAGTGCACTTTTTGGGATGTAGTTTGGTTGAAAACTAAGCTTTAAAAAATGTTGTTTATTTTGCATTTTACCAGTTAAAAAATAATTTCCTGACCATGGAGGCTTATTTTAAATTAATGAAAAATATATTTTTTCCTTTCTCTAATCAAGAGTTGTTACATGGAAAATTTTCCTATTGGATTATAATTTTTAGGAAAAAAATGTGTCATCATTTTCAAGAGTAATGGGATTAGTTGTCCTTGCTTGTAGTGAAAACTTATTGTTAGCTACATTTGCATTTTTTTATGTGATTAATGTATCTGGGATATCCAACATGTGGAAGTGGTTAGTTTTTATTATCCTATATTCATGAGAACATTATCTTCGACACTACTCGTATGAATTTGATTTGACAGAGCAATGTAAGGGGTAAGAAGATCATTTTTGATAAAAGCTTAAATTCACCAAAGGTGAAGAAAGTTGGGTTTGTTTTTAGAGTAGATAATGTTGAGGGTGATGTTTTTTGTAATGAATAATACTCTTATTGTGCGTGGATTGGAGATTACACATGTTTATAATATTGAGTGGAATTCTCATCTAAACTGAAGAAGACCCTATTGTGAGTAGCCATTGTTGCAACATGTTTTTGATTTTAGTGTTGCATGGCCTTCACGTATGCTTATTCTGCACATGTTGTTTTTTTATTTTTCCCTTTTTAATACCTCTTATGCTTGTTCAATTTTTTTGATAACAGTCTCATCTATTATGTGAAATGAATCTCTGATTTTGTTTGGTGGTTTCTCCTTGCTATTACGAAGGTGTAAATAATCATGGAGCCAAAGGAGTGATAGAGACATGGGGTTCTTATTTTGTTGTTAGGTTATTTTTAGTGAAATCTATGAATTTGTTGAGAATGTTTGGTCACACAAGTGTCAATATTTGCTACTCTTGATGTCACAAAGTGTGTGGCATCATAAAATTATGGTTTTACTCTATTTAAACCTAGATAACTTTTGAAATTTTTGTATGTCGAGGGTAGGTCATGACATCCCATGATGGAAGCACAATGTCCCTATTTTGTTCTTAGGTTATCTTTAGTGAACTCCATGAATTTATTGATAATTTTGGTTGCTTATATGTTAGAATATGTTGCACGTAATGTCATATAGGCTAAGACATCGTAAAAGTTTGGTTTTATCTCTATATAAACATAGACATCTTTTTCTTATTTTTTGATATATAAAGACTAGGCAGTGAAATCCCATGTGATATCATAGGGAAAGTGCATGGAAATGATATCAGGGCCTCAGGATGACTGAGTTGTAGAGTCTCTATTTTATTCTTAAGTTGATTTCAGTGAACTCCATGATTTTGTTGAGATTTTTAGTTGCACACATGTCACAATTTGTATTTTACCCTAATAGGATATAAATTTGAGATGTAATTCAAATTGATAAATATGATGTTTAAGTATACATCTAAATGTAAAATATTGAAATTGATTGCAATGATTTGATAAGTGGCATATGCTAAATATCGTAAGTACAACAAATGGATGAATACTTACCTTTTTTGGTTGATTATTTGACTTAAACTATATTTTGACTATGAAAAATGAACTAAAGCAGCCTTGTGATTCATCTGGTTTTAGAAGTGTGTTTTTGTCTACATGGTTAATGTGTTTATGTATACACATGATTGGTTTTATTGAATCTAGGTTAGTATGGATTGTTGATATTGACATGTGTTGGTAGATGTTAACCTATGTTGGCCAATACTAACCTATGTGGAAAAGAAGAATGTGATTGTAGGTTCAAATTTGCCTATCTTTGATAATTATGTATGTGTGATGTCAGACCCTTATGATACACACAACTCCATAAATCAACATCATTCACTATGAAACCCTATGAGTGCTTGTGAATGCTATAAACTTGTAAAAACCAAGAAAATGTAATGGATTACACTAAACTCAATCACCCCTATTTGATGATTATTCATTGCCTATGTATCTGATACTCTAATGAAGGAAATCAAACCACAGATATTTCTCCCACCTAGTGTGATTATGCAATTATGCTCCATTATATGTATGCAATTAATGATTTGGCTTTAATGCTTGATTTGACTTGGATTTGGTATGCTTTATACTTGGCTTGTAACAATTCATAGCGATAGATTCACAACTTGAGAATAATAGGGCATATATTTTCAATGTGGAATAGTGTATGTATGTGTGCTAGATAAGTGTCAAGTATCAAGTCCTCTATTAAGTGAGACCTTGATTTGTATATATACGAGTCCAATTGGTAATTTCTCATCCCATCAACATGTTAAGTAGATGGGCTAACCCTAAGGATATATTTGATTTTAAAAAATAACCATTGTTGGGATAGGCTTAGTATTAACCAAATTAGGTTAGTATTAGCTAGCAACACAGACTTAACTTGATGATATTGATTTGTGTATATGTAAACTGAACATAAGGTCTGGAGATGTATGTGCAAGCTATTGAGTAGGTTTGAAACAGAAAGTGAAGTTCATATAGGTGTGTAACAATAGAATAAAAGGATCAAACTCATAAAATAACATGTAGGTATGAGATAATGGTGGATTAAGACCATGTTTATACACTCAATTTTTGTGTGGTAGATGTATGTCAAGCTTATCATTGTCAAGTACTTAATATTGTATTTTAGAATCTAAAATTGCCCTCTTTTATTTTAGTAATGGAATCACTAGAGTAAAAGGAAAAGATGTACCTAAGTGTGCACAACACACTTTGCCTTTGGTGTGAAGATCTAATTATGTAGGTCACTCAATAGAAAAACATGTAACCAACATATGTAGTCAATGTCCATAGATTGCCAATTTTAATCAGAAATTGAATTTTTTGAAAATCTAGAAAATAAATGAGTACACCTGTGTGTTGGTGAAAACCATGTTGCCCTTGCAACTTGTTGGAGATGATGTTTTATTTTGAAGCATTTGATAACTTGTACTTATTTGGTGAAACACATGAAGAGTTGGGGCCTTTGTGTCCCAAATTTTGATAACTATGCAGGTCATTGGGTGGGGAAGACGACATGCCCTAACCTTCATGAATGTGGGGAGAAGTAAATAATGTACTAACCCAAATAACTACACATTCTAGAAAGAGGGAACCGCATGATAGGTTCACTAAAAAAACTAAATCAACCACTATAGATGGCTTATATATTCAATTATATAGATTTTCTCTAGTTCAATTAAGTTCACTCCATGTAAAACAAAATGCATGATCAAAAGGGAATAAACAATATTTATGCCCCCATCATGACCACATGTTTGATTTTATAGTTCCATTCACGTTCACTCGATGTAAAATAGAATACATGATCAAAATATAATGATCAATGTTCATGCCCCCATCATGACCATAAATTTGATAAGTGTGAGGTGGAATGACAACCATTTATCATTCAACTTGTAAATTATATTATTGTGTATGTATGCATGAAATAATATTATGCCTCATTAATTTTAAAGTGTGTATATGTGTAGGAATCAATATATTTCCCTTGAATCTACACAAAGTGATATAAAATGTTATGTGTCTATATGTTAAATCTAATAACATGTATCTAAAATGTATGTGTATGTGAAAACCTATAATTCATGTTTCTTTAAACTATGTACATATTCCCATGCATATGCACCTATGTGTGTATGAATATGTACTCAAGTCTTTGTATAGTTGTAGACATGCAATTCCTAACACCATTTGTGTTGAAATTATCAATCTTACTCGAATTACACTCAAATGCACATTTTAGGTCAAAATCCATAAAATGCCCTAAATGGTTCGAACTTGTCAGTTACAAGTGATAATTTAAGTCAAAGTATCCCTAAATAGGGAAATGCATTTTATGGGCCAGCTAACTTTGATCAGATCATTTTGAGTTAAAATGACCATTTCACCATTTAGTGCTCTGGATCACTCTTTTCTTTTAATTCATTGGTACACATCATGTACCTTTGTTATGTGGTGTTAGCAATATCCTAAATGGGAATACAAATCCAATGCATTTAACATCACCTTCCAGTTCCTCTCTAGTCAAATTGTGACCCAGTAATATGACTTTCTGACAATTTTGATTAATTGAGGACCAATTTTCAAATAATTGCACAAATGTTGATTAACCTTGTTTAAGGCTAATTAATCCAAATCAAGAGCTTAAATGGATTTTACATGAGAGTTGTTAAATATTTGTTTTTAAAAATTGATTCCCATTAAATGCATCATTAGGTGACATCATTTTTTGGGAAGACATCCCTAGGCCATAAATGCCATAAATATCAAGATTATGGGTCACCCATTCCTAGTTAATGCCTCCCATACCTCTTCAATGCCTCTTCTTCCAAGGTCATGATGAAGATAATTACAGATTTAATTCCAAATATTAGGATTATCTATGGCCACACATCTCAATCTTGATATGGACGGTCATGGTTGATCCTCACCAATCTCAAAAATTTATAAATAGAGAGGTCATGGACATGAATTAAAAAGCTATTTTGGTGCAAGGTTATTATGCTCAAATATCTTCAAAGCTTAAATATTGAAAAGTTATTATGCTTAAATATCTTCAAAAGGTTTTACATTTCATCATAGATTTTGCTTACAAGCTTCATTGATAGGCTAGTTTAGTGATTTAGAATCATGAGCCTAGTTTTTATGGAGTGTTCTTGAGGCATTGGAGGAGCTTACCACCATTTTTGACAAAGACAAGAATGATTGATCAAGGGAGAACATGTTTTTGAGCCACATGGGTATGATGAATCCATTTGGGAAGGTAATATGGTGTTGCTTTCTTTCATTTGTTTCTTGCTATCCTTTGTAATTTTCATAGGAATAGATAGGCTTGATTAGTTAGTTATTTATGCATGTTTCATTATTTATGGACTAATGCTTGACTAACTTGCTTTGTAATCCTCTCTACATCTTGGCACTCCTGGTGAGATAAGATGCATCTCACACCTAAGGAAGATCACTTTGAAACTCTAAAATATCCATTTGGACCCTTAAAATTCATGCAAATTGATTTTCTAATATTATTTTGATATTTTTGTTTGCCACAGTTTTCACATAGTAATTGACGTCAACAATAATACCGACATCGGTTACCTGCTTAACCAACATTGGTTAGTAAAATTGACATCTGTTATATTTTGGTTAGCCAAAGTAATCATCATCGGTCACTGTGTTTTTCTTAAAACACAAACCTGAGAGCTACTTTTTCAAAGTTCATTATTTCAAACTAAAAATAAATTCAAAACTAAAGGACATGCTGACATTTTTTTTGTAGGAAAAGCTTTTAATTTGATAAAAACATGTTTAAATCACCTCTTGCATGCTTAAAAATCAATTAGGAACTTTGTTTTCAGTGTTTAACAAAGAATTTAGATGTTTTGGTGAATGTTTTCAAAGTTTGAAACTAAGACCTAGGGGTCAAATGAACACCACCAAACATTTCATTTAGGTTTAAAATTAAACACACTTGTCAATTCTTGTTTGCAATAGTTGTTTAATTAGATTTTGTTTGGAAAAAAAGGAATGTTGCGTGTATGCTCTTCCATTTGTCCCCTTTAGGGAACCCTTGGAATCAAAAGTGTCATTCCTATTGCAAATAGCCTAATCCAAGGCTTAGAAAGAATGTTGCCTAAAGCACTCCCCAAAAACTCACCAAAGTTTGGGTGATCTTGAAAATGACCCTAAAGTCTTTCTATTTTATGTTTTCTTTATTTTCATGCAAACTTGGCTTACGAGGTGGACGTCATTACCTCCCGTGAGTTCTTTAGGGAAGATTTGACTAGGGGTTTCACCTCCCATGAGTTCTTTAGGGAAGATTTGACTCCTTTGGAGTTGCACATGGGACATATCTACATTTGGACATCATACTACACTGAGCGAACGATATGATGTAGTGGTTGTAAAAAAAATTATACTTTTTTACAACTAGCCAATGCCACGATCACCCAATTTTTGTGCTTGTTTTTTGCATTGTTTGACGTGAAAGTCATTATGCAATTGATTCCCCTATAACGATCAAAACCTTACTAGTTTAGTAAACCCTACTTTGCCATACCTTGTCAGTTTAGACTTAAGACATTATTTTTTGGTCATTATCTTACTTAGTCTTGATTTGTGGCTAAAACTGCTTGTTAACTAAATGAACTTAACCAAAAGACATTATCCTCAATTTTCTTGAGCAAGGGAGGCGCTACGCTGTCCAAATGGAAAATTCATCTTTTCCTTGTTCAATTTGTTATCAAAAGATTTGTGTGATGTTATCCACTCTGGTGAAGTTATGCTACCCAATTAAGTCTAGATCTTTTACCTAATTTGTTTAAATCTTTCATTTATAATCCACATTTGAAATTGAACCTTTTGGAGTTCTAAGGGTTGGTGCATCAAAATGGGGTCACCATTTGTGCATTAAGCTTGTTTTAATTTGGGTTCAATTTTCTATTTGGATTGAAAGTCATTTATTAAGACTCAAAATCACATTATCATCTTGGTGGACTCAAGTCATCTTGCGTATTGTGCATGCTTTGGGTCCTAAAACATATTTTATCCTACTAGAATCATTTGGCAATGTTGTGCTGCCTATTTGGTCCTAGTTTTATACTTAGTGATTTGTGTATGTTTTTACATCTTGAGTTACTTAGTTCATTTTGTCTTCTTCATAATTCAAAGAGCTTTCCTCTAAACTTCTAGGGTTAACTTGTCAATGTTGAAGCTAGCTTTTGTAGTGTGGGTGTATCACAAAGATCTATGATTTGGTGTACTAGTTTTCACTTTGGGTCTTTATGTTACCTTACTCTCTTTCGATCTGTACGATTTCAAATTTACCAAAGGTTGAGTAAAGTCATGAACCGAATCTTCCAAATTGTGCGTGGTTTGAAATCACCCTCCCTTATAGTTTCATTGGTACCTTGGTTATTTATTTAAAAAGGGAGCCAAAGCATACTTTGATTGGTTGCTAAACTTTGGTCCAAAGTTAGTCAAACACATAGAACAACTCTTTTTAGACATGACTCAAAGGTTCACTCGTAGTGGGGCCTCTTATGGCCTTAGTTATAAGGATGAACAATTTTATTATGGTCAAGATAACCCCATTGTTTTTGATGATATCCCCACAATAGTAGGATTCAAAGATGATTACAATAAATATCAACCCCAAGAAGATCAAGATGAATCCCTTCTTAGATTTATAGAATCACGTACTAGACTACCTTTTGATTTTCCTATAGAACAATTGCATACCTTAGTTAGAGAAGGAGAACAACGACAACAAGAACAATATTTTGCACAAATAGACATACTTCTTCATCTAACAAAGGAAAGGAAATAAAAATAGAGTCAAAACCCACAAATCCAGATCTTATAGCTAAGATCAAGATAATAAGTCAACGAAATGCAAATCAACTTATCACAGAATTAAATGACTCCCTAGTTGCCACTTTAATTCACAATAATGTTTCAAAAGAACAGGGCAATGTGGTTGAAAGTACGCAATAAGTATTAGATGAGAACATTACCATAGTGGATCAAGGTAATCTAAATGAATAGTTAAAGTCACAAGAGACCTCACAAGATGTTCCATTTGATATAGAACATACGTTTTACAATCATTAAGATCCTCTTGTTACTTTACAAACTTAAAAACCCAAACATTCAGTTCGAATTGAGGAAATCCCTTAAGACAATTTGGCTAGTTCTTTTCAACCAACCCAAAGATTGGTAAATAAACATATAAATTTGCAAAATCAACAAATTGCGAAACAACCAAATTCAAGGAATGTTTTACAATCCAAGAATCAACAACCTATATTCTCAACTCAAGTAACAAATCAGAACCAAATCATGGATCAAAAGGTATATGCTCCCTATAGATCCACACAAAACTAGGGGCACATTCCACCCTAATAGAAACAAAACCAGGGGTACATTTCATCCCAACAACAACAAAACTAGGGGCACATTCCACCCCAATAACAATAAAACCAAGGGCACATTCCACCCAACAATAACAAAAATAGGGTGCATTCCACCCTAAAAACAACAAAACTAGGGGCACATTCCACCCCAACAACATCTTATCCAATCCACAAATGCACCAAATGTGTAAGAATGGAATTCTATGAAGGAAATTGTCCAAAGATTGGAGATGAATAATAGAGTCAAAAAGTACAAATTCGATGAGATATGCCCATATCCATTTGACTTATCTATTCTCTAAAACCCCTTTCCACCTCATTTTGAGGCACCTAAATTTGACAAGTATAAGGGGAAAGGAGACCCACGTGAACAAATACAGGTATTCTTCATCCTATGTCAAGAGGTTGCTTATAGTAGTGAGTACTTACTATGACTATTTACATGGAATTTAGCAGGACAAGCTCTTGATTGGCTACTTAAAATACCCAAGGGATCAATAGTGGATTGGAATGACTTATCAAAAAAAATTGTTAACCATTTATCATACAACATAAAATATGAATGGACCATTTTTGACTTATGCAAAGCCAAACAACGTGATGGTGAAAGTTTTGCTGCATATCTGCAAAGGTGGAGAGCATTGGTAGGTCACTTTTAACATAATTTTCCAGACAAATAGTTGGTTGATATCTTTGCACATAATTTGCATCCTGAAGTTGCATATAATCTATGATTAGCTTGTGCTAACTCATTTGAAGAAATTATTGACAAAGGAGTGCAAATTGAGAAGGCTCTTATTGTTAGAGGCCTTGTTAAGATTTTTGCGTAAGGTCAAGCATCTAATCAGACTAAATAATTGGATTCTCAAATAGTTACACAAGATAAGTCTAAGGGCTTTCACAAAAATAAGAACATGGTTGGAAATGGGGTGACAGAAACAAGATATGTACAAATAGTATAGGCTATGCCTCCTCCAAATGTAAAATTGACTCCCTTAAATCCACTACCTACTTTGCAGAGACAACCTCCATGAAGGGCATTTCATAAAAAATTTAGAGTCTTTAGCAAGTTAGGAGAATAAATTTAAATAGTGTTACAAAAGCTCATTACAACTAATTTAATTATATGGCCAGTATCAAGGCCATTTCCTCAAGATCAGCCAAAACCAGACGGTACAAAGAGAATGAATGGTGTAACTTTCATCATGTTACTGGTCATGATGCATATCATTATGTTTACTTTTGATATATTATTGAGGACTTCATTGAAAATGGTGAGCTAGAAATTAAGTTGGCCCCTAATTAGGACACAAATCAAGATATGGAAATCTATAAAGACCCCTTTCCTCAACAAGATACACCACCACTAAGAAATAATCAAAATGGTCATAATCAAGGATAGAAGCAGAATTAAAACCAACAACAAAGTCAAAATCATAATGAGCATAATTGAGATCACAATGCCTACACTAATAATGTGACTTATAACAATGTACCTTACAACTATAATAACACTGTGGGATGCATTTATGTAACCCACATTGTCACTGTTATTGTGAAGCCATGTGGCCAATCTTGTGTTCTTCGTAACATGAGACCCATCATTTTAGGGTCAGTACCTTCTCCCCCAAATAATACCATGTCGAGTTTGCATAATCATATTACTAATCCATTTGTACGGGTTACTAATATTGAACAATAATACCTTTCTTATAAAGGCTCTTCATAGATCCAAAATTGTCGTAAAACTTTTAATCACCCATAGGTCACCATCTAAGGCCCTTTGCCTCCCTCTTTCAATTGTAATAACTCCTTACCACCTCTAGGTTATACTGTCACAGCTAGACACCCATGAGTTACCATTCAAGGCCCTTCACCCACTTCTTTTCATAAATCCAATGAGAACACTGTGCCAACAGCTCTAAACCTGAATATTATCCCAACAAAGACCAAACTAGTTCAATCCACAATTCAAAGGCCTTATAGTATAACGGATCAATTAGATAAAACTTCTATGCAAATTTCCATATTAGAACTCTTACAAACATCTAATGTCCATCGAACCATTTTCAACAAACTTTTACAAGATTCTATTGTGCCTAATGATATAAACCTTGATCAGTTCCAGAACCTAGTTGGACATTTGTCTTCATTTCGGCAAATCACATTTGATCACATGCCTGCCCTTGCCTAAACCATAATAACCCACTATACATTGAGATAATCATTATAGATCACAAGATCAAGTGGGTTCTTATAGATAATGGTTTAGGGCTGAACATCATATCTCTTAAATTGGTATGATGATTAGGTTATATGGATAAAGACATTCAACCAGAAACTATTACAATCAAGGCTTACGACAATGTTGAGGAGTCATCCGGTATAATTTGGTTGCCAATCATAGTTGGGTCAATTTCTCATCACACACTATTCCATATTATGGATATTTAACTTCCTTATAACATACTTCTTGGTCATGTTTGGATCCATGAAGTACAAGTAGTTCCATCTACTCTTCACTAATGCCTTAAGTTTGCCCATTGTGGGATCAAGGTTACTGTTCCTGTTGATCAGAAGCCATACTAATACTACAAACATCTTGAAGTAGAGTTTCATAATTATAACTATTACCCAATTTCTAAATTCATTAGAAATAAGAACAAAGCCATTATTTATCATCCATCTCCATCTAATTATATAGACCCTGGTGATCTAGCCTCCACTTCGACTGATCCATTTCTTGCAGCTCTAGCCAAACAAGTTATAATTAAAGATGTAAGCATTTTGACATACCATCTAAAGGATGTCCTCCATATTAAAAAATTACCAAAATCCCTTAAAACATTTGGTAAACCTAAAACCTCCTAGACTCCTAACAGACCTGATCAGATTTGGCAACCAAAGAAGAAGCAACCAAAACCTCTTGTGGTTTTTGTACCTAAAATTACACCAAAGAAAGATCAAGAGTCTTTTACTGAGGGAGATTAGTTATATTCTGAGGGCCTTGCAGATTGTTTTCTTAATCCAAAGTATCCTATCCCTAACAGGATAATGGATCATCTTGACTATACAGGGAAAGGCCTTGGCCCACATGCACAAGGAATTTTAGAACCCTTATCGACTAGAATTATCAACTGGAATCATGGTCTCAAATTTAAACCACTAAAGGATGACCTCATAACATTTTGTAGTGACTCTTCCAAAGTGACTAGTAATGAGACTCCTAACAACGATGCAACTTCTGATTATAACCTTTTCAATGAGCTTGTTGATTTAGATTTGTTTGATTTAAATGCCATATTGGCCATAACACCTATTAGAACTTCTCATCTTGAAGCAAAAACCTATCCTAGTGGTGCTTCCCTTCCTGAAGCAAGATATTATATCTTTACCATTGGTGCTTCCCATCCTGAAGTAAACCCTCACTATGACCTATGCCTTTACCATCCTGAACTCATATATTAGGATCAACAAAATCTGGTCATATGCCTAGATGAGTTTCAAACTGAAGAATCGATTGTAGAATACATGGGCCTATGAGATGCATTCCCCATTGGTGATCATAAGTAGAGTTTTGATTTTTCATTAAATTCTTCTTCCTACTTTGGAGAGTAGACAAACTTTCTTGGTCATAATAAAGAATAAGCATCGAGATCTTTAGGTGAAAACATCTTTGAGGCACTTGTTGATTAGGGAAAAAGTAAGTAAAAAGACAAGCCTTTGAGTGAAACCCTATTTCAGGCTCTCCTAGGTGGAAAATTTTGCTCATCCTTTTAGGATGTAGAAAGTCCATCTAGCCTAGGTTCCATAGCTAGTACAAGCATCTCTTTAGAAAAACATCAAATATTTGAGCATCTTGCTCTTGCGTTTCTAGAGGTATTTGCTAATTAGCCTTTACCTGAGAAGGCAGATTCTGATTCTTCATATTATCCAAATCTTTAAGAGGAACAACAAGAAGTTATAACAGAAGAAGATCATGACCATACATTGCCTACAATTCTAGAAGATGGATCTACACCATATGGAGAACACAATATAAGTGAATTTGGGAACCCATGAGGATCCAAAAAATGTTTATCTTGGAGCTTCCTTTACTGAAGTGGAACATGAACATATTATATCCATTCTTAAGGATTATATAGACATCTTTGCATGGGCATATTCTGACATGCTAGTCTTAGACCTAGATTTAGTTGTGCATTATCTTTTTGTTCACCCTGATGCTAAACCAGTCAAGTAAAAGTTGAGAAAGATGCATCCACACATCACCCTTTTGGTTAAGGTCAAGTTGGAAAAGTTGTTAGGGCCAATTTTATCAGACCACTGGACTACTTTGAATGGATTTCTAATAGAGTGTCAGTATGTGAAAAGACCCTAGGCATACATATTTGTATTGATTTTCATGATATTAATAAATCATGCCCCAAAGATGATTTTCCTCTGCCCAACATCGACATGATTATCAACTCAAATCCTAGGTATGAGATGCTATACTTAATGGATGGATTTTTTGGTTACAATTAGATCAAGATAGCCCTTGAAGATTAGCATAAGACTGTGTTCACCACTCTGTGGGGGACATTCTGTTATCAAGTCATGCCATTCAGTTTGAAGAATGTTGGAGCCACATATCAACATGTAATGACTGTCATCTTCCATGACATGATGCATGACATTATCGATGACTATGTTGATGATATACTAGCAAAATCATGAATAATAACTAGACACCCTGACATTTTATGACAAATATTTGAGAGGATTTATGTATATAAAGTTCGCTTGAATCCTAAGAAATATGTCTTTGGAGTCACATCAGGAAAATTGATAAGGTTCGTTGTATCAAAACGAGGGATTTAAGTTGACCCTACAAAGGTCATCGCAATTATGGAAATGCCTCCACCAAACAATCTTAAACAATTACAAGGTCTACAAGGCAAGATCCAATCTATTCGCAGATTCATTTCTCAACTGGTAGATAAGTGCCACCCATTTACCCATCTCTTAAAGAAAGGGGTAACATTTCAGTGGGATGAAGATTGTTAGATAACATTTTCAAAGCTTAAAACATACTTGGCCAATCCATCGGTCTTATGACCTCCAACACAAGGAAAGCCACTGCTTCTTTATATATCAATCATAGAACATGCACTAGGGGCACTTTTGGCTCAGCATGATGATCATGGTAAGGAACATGTAGTGTATTATTTAAGCCACACTTTGGTAGCCTGTGAACATAATTATATGCCTATTGAGAAGGCATGTTTAGATATGGTGTTTGCCACTCAAAATTATGACATTATATGTTAAATAACAAATTTTTTGTTATCTCTAAGGTAGATCCTCTCAAGTTCCTCTTATCTAAAGCAAATCTTCAAAGATGCATGGATAAATGGATTATGCTCCTGAGTGATTTTGATATTGAATACCAGAATCAGAAGGCAATCAAAGGACAAGTTCTTGCAGACCAACTTGCAGAAGCTCCAATTATGGCCACTCAACCTCTCAACTTTGACCTTCCAGATGATTCTATGATGACGATAGAATAAGCATCACAAGAACCTGAGCAGTGGGTGCTCTATTTTGATGGATCCTTCACATCTCAAGAATCTAGAGCTAGTATTCTATTGATCACGCCACAAGGGGATTTGATCCCCAAAGCATTCCATATACAATTTTTGTGTATAAATAATATGGCCGAATATGAGGCATTGGTTGTAGGGCTCTGTCTTACCATATAATGGGATATTCAAATATTAAAGCTCTATGGAGATTTGTAGCTAATCATAAATAAGAAAACTGATTAGTATTAGACAAGAGATGATAATCTTGTTCCTTACAAGAAAATTATTGATAACCTTAAAAACATTTTAAATTTCTATAGTTTGAGCAAGTTCCAAAAGTCAACAACATATCTACTGATGTCATGGCAACAATTGGTTCCATGATTCCAATGCATGACGGTGCTAAAGAGTATAAGTTCTTGATTGAAAATCTTCTTCAACAGACACATATTCTATCATATTTAGGGAGGATATACACCATTATTGATCCTAATTCCTCACCTGAGCTACCATGGTACCAAGATTTTTATAACTATTTCCATAGTCATGTATTTCCCTCCAACCTTTCCAATAACCAACAAAAAATTTTCTTTCATCACTTAACACATTATATCCTCCTTGGAAACATGCTTTATCAAAAAGGCTATGATAGAATGCTTCTTTGTTGTTTATCTTTGGGAGAATCCAAGCTGGCACCAAATGAGGTTCATGAAGGAATGTAAGAGGCCCATACCAATGGTGTAGTCCTAGAAAATAATCTTCACAGAATAGGTTATTATTGGCCCAAAATGGAGATAGATGCTTATAATTATATAAATAAGTGTGTTCCTTGTCAGTAGCATGGCAACCTTATACATGCACCTTCCTTACCATCACAGTCGATTACAACACCATGGTCATTCTCAACATGGGGTCTCGATCTCATTGAGAAAATTAACCCAACATCTTCAGATGGCCATAAGCACTTTTTGACTGCAACCGAGTACGTTACCAAGTGGATTGAGGCCATTCCTCTCACTTATGTTACTGGGAAACAAATAGCCAAATTCATTCATTACCATAGCATCTGTTGATATAACATCCTGACCTGTATTATATCTAATAATGGTGGATCCTTTGTGAACCAAGATGTGAAATCTCTTTATGAAAAATTCAAGATCAATCACAAGAAATCACTTCATTTAACCCATAAGGCAATGGACAAGCTGAGGCATCAAATAAAACCATTCTAGCCATCTTAAAAAAGATTGTCAATGATGCTAGCCATAATTGGCACTCGCAACTCTTTCCTACCCTTTGGTCTTATAGAACCAATCATCACACCCCCATTGGAGCTACTCCATACTCCCTTGTTTTTGGTACTAAAGCTATCATCCCAATCAAGATTGAGATCCCATCATTAAGAATATCATTAGAACACATTGAAGATGATGAAGACTATAGAGCTTCATGGCTATAAGAACTAGAACTTCTTGATGGTAAACATTTGGCTGCCCTAGAAAACTTACAGGCCTACCAGAATAGATTACAAAGAAGCTACAACAAACACATTCTCCCTCAAGAATTTGAGATGGGTGACTTAGTTTTGGAAGAGAACAAGAAGAATATGAATGTTGAACCCAAAAAGAAAGGCAAGTTTTAGCCTAATTGGTTAGGACCATATATTGTCATAGTGAACTATGGATCAGGAGCATACCGACTGGCTAAACCTAATGGTAAAGAACTTTCAGATCCCATGAACATCATACACCTTAAGAGGTTCTACACATGAACAACTTTGAACCATTATCTATAAGACCCCTGACTTGGGGGCAACTTGTGCTGTCATAATTTTGTCCCACCCTTTTATCTTACCTTGAACACATTTTATACTACCCTAGTCCACTTTTCATGAATCTTAACAGTAAAGGCTTTGAACCCTTGGCACTCTGAACACATTCTTCATCCCTTTCTATATTTCTCTCTTTGAGAAGCATATTCTTTGTTTTGTTTAGGACATGTTATAATCTTGAACATTTTGTGTCATTTGACCAATTATGATCTCAATTATGTCTCATGAGCATTATGAACATCTTCAGCGGTAGTTCTACAAAGTAGTTCAACCAAGATAGTCTTGTGTAGCTTCAGACAAGTGAACAACTACATCTTCTCAGTTTAAGTATTTACTACTCTTTCTTGTTTTATCAAGAACCTTGCTCTCACTGATTTGTGAGCATGGGCCATTTCAGCTAGCTTAGTTGTCTTATCAAAACCTCTACTCTCAGGATGTGCATCTCCTCAGCTAGATGGTCCCACCTTGTGCATATTTTATTCCCAAAACACCAAAAACATTAGAAATACTTTGAAAATACCAAAAACATTAGAACAAGATCCACCAAAAGAACAAAACATTATCTCACACTTCTATACATTTGTACATTCCCATTTCACCATCCCATGCTCTCACCATTTTATGAACAACTATTATGCTTGAATGCTCTTGCCATTTTGAAAGCACATAAACACCAGTTCATTTCATCTTGCCCTACACACTTGTCATTTTGCAAGGTCATTCAATGTCATCTCATCAGCTTCTTGTTTGCCATACCATTCTCATTTGTTTATCTTTCTTTTCTTCTATAACATTAATCATGCTAGTCTGATCATCATTTTTTATTTTGTCTTATTTCCTAGAAGAACTACATTTGGCATAAAGTTCATGTTGGAATATGCATCCATGGAACTATGTAGGTAGTGTCCACTTGTCTTATACATTTGGAGTCAGCTCAGCCAACCCCTTCCTTTTCTTCTCTTCCCCCATTTCTTCTGTCATTGTTCCTCTTTAATTATGGAAAAATTGTCATGTCATTATTCTTTGTTATGATGTGGTGGAAAGTAACATCTCTAATGCACATGCATGAACATTTGTCTTTAAACCACACCAGCTTAGTTTTTGTTTGTGAGTGTTTTTTTTAGTTTTCTTGGTGTTTTTTAAAACATTTTGTTCCTACTTCAGATCATATCTTGATTTCAAGCTAGGTTCATTTATGTTTATCTTTTTCTTTGTTTTTTCTTTTTTGTTTAAATGTAAATCACTGTAACTCTGGTTTTGGTCATTGTTTTACCATTACCCTTAGGTATAGATATTCACATTTAAACTGGCTCAACGTAATTAGAATCTTATGTCATTCTAAGTTATTCATACTTATGATGCCTAATTTTTTTTGCTATAGCAAGCACTTTGTGCTCAGGTCTCAACATCTTAACGTCAACATCAACTCCAATGAATGATTCTCAAGAATACTTTGTAAAACCTAGGCTCATAATATGGAATTAGACTTCTAGGTAACATGCATTTCAGGCTTCTTTATCTATGCTTAGACGTGCATCTCCTTACATACATTATGAGTCTAATCAATTCTTGGTCATTTTTCATCATTCCTCCTTCCATTCTCTCCCTAACTTGGGTGAACTACATTGGCTTGAAGTTCATAGTGGAACATGAGTCCATGGAACTATGTAAGCAACACTTAATTTTTATTGAGGTCAGCTCAACTATCTCCATTCTTCTTTTCATCTCTCTACATCTTGGCATTCTCATCACTTTGTGCATTCTCATATGCTTGTTTTTTTATGGCTTTCTAAGCCATTAAACCATCACATGTACGTTTACACTCGCTCACTTTAACCTATCTTTTCAAGTATATCCTTGAGCTATTTTGTTTGCCAATTGTCCATGCTAGGGCACAACATCTGAGCCACATCTGAATAACATCACCTCTACAAGGGCAAAACCATTATTTATTCTTTATCAATGATCAATATTTTCTCTACTAGGGCACAACTATTTTATCACGATCAAATATGATCTACTGGAGTACTTCTTATTATATTCTCTTTAGAGACCCCATTCTAGTGGTGCTTCCCTTCCTGAAGTAGATTGTTCTCCCTTTTCCTCTAATTCCAAGCTCTCCACATTAAAATCCATGATGGCAATATTTAGTGTGTAACTTATCTAGAGATTGATCAATGTCATAAGTGCACAACTTGTACTCTCAAATTGGGTACATTTACAGTGTGTTCCTTACATTTATGGATTGTATCTTTCCCATTAACCCTATCTTTGGGGCCTATTATACCTCTCATTATATTTTGATCATTGATGGTAATCATGTTGTAAGCATTAGCTCCTCTGGATGTGATCTATTTTATGGGTTAATCTCCCACTTTCTCTTTTTGAGAGTCCATTGTTCTCTTTCATCCTAGTATGTTTTCTCGAGGGGGCATCATGGGTCTATTCTAATTTATTCTTGACAACTCTTTTCTTTGAAAAGACATTACTTTACCTGAATGTCTTGCTACGCCTAATCAAATAGGGGCAAAATGCAGACATCCAATTCCTAACACCATTTATGTTGAAATTGTCAATCTTACTCAAATTGCACTCAAATGCACATTTTAAGTCAAAATCCATAAAATGCCCTAAAATGGTTCAAAATTGTCACTTACAAGTGCTAGTTTAGGTCAAAGTATCCCTTAATATGGCAATGCATTTTATGGGCCAGCTAACTTTGATCAAATTATTTCGAGTTAAAATGACCATTTCACCATTTAGTGCTCTAGATCACTATTTTATTCTAATTCATTGGTACACATCATGTACCTTTATTATTTGGTGTTGGTAACATCTTAAATGGGAATACAACTCCAAAGCATCTAACATCACCTTCTAGTTCCTCTCCAGTCAAATTATGACCCAATAATATGACTTTCTAACAATTTTGATTAATTGAGGACCAATTTTCAAATAATTACACAAATGTTGATTAACCTTGTTAAGACTAATTAATCCAAATCAAGAGATTAAGTGGATTTTCCATGATATTTGTTTATTATTTTTTGAAAATTTATTCCCATTAACTACATTATAAGGTGACATCATTTCTTTGGAAGACATCCCTAGGCCATAAATACCACAAATATCAGGATTATGGGTCACCCATACCTAGTTAATGCCTCCCATACCTCTTCAATGCCCCTTATTCCAAGGTCATGATGAAGATAATTATGGATTTAATTCCAAATATTAGGATTATTCATGGCCATACATCTCAATCTTGAGATGGACGATCATGGTTGATCCTGACCAATCTCAAAAAATCTATAAATAGAGAGGCCATAGACATGAATTAAAAAGTTATTTTGGAGAAAGGTTATTGTGCTCAAATATCTTCAAAGCTTGAATACTTCAAAGTTATTATGCTTAAATATCTTCAAAAGGTTTTGAATTTGATCATAGATTTTGCTTGCAAGTTTCATTGATAGGCTAGTTTAGTGATTTGGAATCATGAGCCTAGTTTTAATGGAGTGTTCTTGAGGCATTGGAGGATCTTACCACCATTTTTTACAAAGACATGGATGCTTGATCAAGGAATAACATGTTTTTGAGCCACATGGGTATGGTGAATCCATTTGGGAAGGTAATATGGTGTTGCTTTCTTTCATTTGTTTCTTGTTATCCTTTGTAATTTCCATAGGAATAGATAGGCGTGGTTAGTTAGTTATTTATGCATATTTCATTATTTATGGACTAATGCTTGACTAAATTGATTTATAATCCTCTCTACAATAGTGAGTGCATATGCATGGTATATGCTCTTATAATATATTTTGATGTTTCAATATTTGCCATGTAATTGAACTATTTGATATCTCAACCATTCTAAATTTTAGAAATCTATACTCTGATATAATTTTTTGTTCACAGAGGCTTATGTCTCTATGACAAACCCCCTTGTAATGCCCCCATTTTGAGATGAGGGATGTGTCTTGTAAGTATATAGTCTTGAAATAAGAGTTAACTATAGTATAATAAATAAAGCATCATGTATAATCATGTGATCACAGGGAGAGTATGCCATCATAGTAATGTATCTGTCAATCAAGGCATGTAGGTAACACATTTAATTCAAGGCATATAAGTGTCATGTCTAAATAAATGTATCAATGAAGCACATAGTAGTAAACATCATTGAAGCATAACCAAGTAAGACTACATAGTACAAGTGCATGCTATGGATCATGACACCACTCAATGTCAACAAACTCAACAAGTGAAACAAGCTCAATAAGCTCAATATTTAATACCACACATAAGGCCAAGGGTTATATACAAGGGACATGAAGATTTCACAACAAACAAGGTTAAGGGAACATGTAAAGGACATAAAAATCTTGAAAACAAAGAAATTATAAATGTCACATCAAACAAGATCAATAGCCAAATGCAAGGGACATAAAATTATTATAAACAAGGGTCATAACAATGTCATATCAAACAAGGCCAAGGGTTACACACAATAAACAAGTACAAATTATACCATCATTTTAGATTGCAATAAAATCAATGGAGCATAGAACAAGTAAATACTAGCCTACACCATCAATATGTATCAATGTCACATTGTAGTGTAGGATCACCACTATCAATGATATTTTATATTTTATTCTTCAAAGTCCAAAAATTATCTGTATGATGTCCATGCATTTTATGAAAGGTATAAAAATATATATTTTTAATTAGAGGATGCGTAGTAGGCAATGTGATTAACTTGTTTTGAAGAATTTCGCTTAGAATCTCATGTCAAGTGTTATTAACCTTATGTACACTTTTTGCATCACTAGTTATATATTTATCCTGTGTTGGCTTCCATTCTTGAGATGAAGTCTTCTAAGGCAAAAAATATTTGGATAGATATATAATATATATGATTGACACTTGTATGCTTTGGATTGTTTGTCTATGTGATCTTAATGTTGAGCGATGTGATCTTTAAATTGAAATATTGATTTAGCTTTTACAACTCCTCTATGGACATTCTTGTAGTGAGTATTTGATCTCGAAGGGCTTCACAAGCACAAGCCCTATATACTTTTTATTGAATATGCATATAAAGATGATTTAGAGGGTTTGTGGGAGGTGTATTGGGATGAGGAGGAAAATTCATATGACCAGTATTTTAAACAATAGGATAGGTCACCTTAACACTTGGCATAATGACAACATGGACGTCCTTAGAAGGAAAGTAACTATCACCACCTTGAGGAATGGTGGAAATAAGAATATGAGAATCCATAGTAGGAAAGTGACAAGGGTTTTTGATTGGTTCTCCATTTTGAATTTACCAAACCTTAATAGAGCAAGCAAGACAAACATAGGGCCTAGTCCTAATATGAAAGCAAACATAGAAGTAGTGCCTTTACAAAGGTCAAATAAATAACCAACCACTCCAAGGAAACTATGAGGATTTTTTTGAAACTAAATGATTTTTTTGATAAAAATAAATAGATAGACAAAACTTATAATTTATTTTGAAAATAGAATCACCCGTTGTTCCTTAGGCCAAATTTACTAAAAATAGTAAATTGTAAATTCCAAAAAAAATTATAATATTTTGGTTAAAAAAATTAGGTTTTTTATCCCCCCATACAACTATAAAATACCTTGGGGTGTATGAAAAATAAATTTATTTTGGTCTAATTATATCCCAATCAATAAAAAAACCTAACAAAGGAAACCCTAATAGGAGAGTGAGTGCGAAACCCTAGGGCAAAAGATAAAATTTTATGATTTACACAAAGGAGAGGGGAAATTAAAAATTAGTTTTGAAAATAAAACCATAAGGCTAAAATTTGAAACCCTAGAAGGATGAAACCCTAACGGAGTCCTAAGGTTTGACATGGTTTGATAAGTGTATGGGTTCACCAATGTTTTACTATAATTTGGTTTTACAGACCCTAGTAAGATAAAAAATTGAAGTGTAATTCAAATTGATAAATAAGGCATTCAAACATGCATCTGAATGTAAAATACTAGAAGTTATTGAAATGGTTTGACAAGTGGCATATGCTAAATATAATAAGTACAACAAAGGGATGATTATTCAACTTTCTTGATTGACCATCTGACTGTGACTGTATTATGAATGTGGAAAACAAACTAAAGTAAGCATGCGATTTGTCTAATTCAGGGATTATGGTTTTGTCTACACAAGGTAAGTTTTATCAAATTTGGGTTAGTATCAATTATCAAGTTGGTCAATATGCACTTGTGTGAAAAAGAGGGACTGTCATGGTATAATCACCTTTACTTATCTTTGAAATCTTGTATATGCAATGTTAATTCTCAGTGATGCACACAACTCTAGAAATTAGCCTCCTTCACCTTGAATCCCTAAGTGTGCTTGTGAGGGATATAAATCTATAAAAATAGGGAAAGTGTAATGCATTGAGTTGACCCTAATAACCTTTGTTTGATGATTGACCACTACCTATGTATTCAATACTATGAGGAGGGAAATTAAGGCACATGTAGTTCTCCCACCTAATGTGGTTGTGCAATTGTGCTCTTTTGATATATGTATGTAGCTAATTATTTTGGTTTAATACTTGATAATGTTTGATTTGATTTGAATTTGGTGTGCTTTAGACTTGGATTGTGACTATTCTCAGTGATAGATTCATAATTAAGGAAGGATAGGGCATATTTTCTCAATTTGTGTAATAGTGTATAGATGTGTACCAGATAAGTGCCAAGTCCCTTACTAATTGAGACCTTGATTTTTATATATATGAGTTCAATTGTGTAAATTATAATGCCATAAACACACTAGGTAGATTGACCTAATGTAATAGATTTAATTATAAAAAGTAGCCATTATTGGGAGAGGGTTGGTACCAACCAAATCATGTTAGTATCAACTGATGATATTGACCAAACTTGATGGTACCAACTTGTGTACAAGTGGACCGAATTGAAGGTCTAAAGATGTTTGTGTAAGATATTAAGTAAGATTGAAATAGATAGTGAGGTTCCTATAGGTGTGTAACATTACAACAAAAGGGTCAAATTCATAAGATAAAATGTAAGTGTGAGAGAATGACAAAATAGGACCATGTTTGTGTGCTCAATTCACACATGGTAGATTTATGTCAAACTTGTCATTATTAAGTACTTAATTCTAGATTTTAGTACATAAAATCTATTTCCCTTGAGATAAGAGAAGACTTGACATTGTAAAACCCTTGTTTTATCTTTATCTAGAACTGAATGCCTTTTTATGTTTTTTTATATCATGGGTAGGTGGTAAAATCCTATGTAATATCATATGAAAACATTTGGTAATAATCATAGGGACATGGGGAGATAGAGTCAGGGGATATTTTTTTATACTTAGGTTATCTTTAGTGAACTTTGCTAATTCGTTGAGAATTTTGGCTTTCCAGTGTTGATGCTATTGAGGCCATGGAATCACAAAACCTTAACTTATTTATATCTAAAGCTGAATACTTTTTGTATGTTTTGGTTTATGGTTGAAAAGGAGTGAAATTGAATGTAATATTGCAAGAAAACATTGTTTGTTTCTTGTATTCATCTAAATTGTCACTTGAGTACTAAGATTGTTACTTGAGACCACCTATCCACAACTTAGCCCTAGTCCTGTCTTAGGGCCTATTTAGACACATGTCTAGCCTTCATGTGGGACACATGCATACCTAAAAATCCCTAAAGTAGTCACATACGCTCACTTTAGTATTCTGATTCCTAGTGCCTTAGGTTCTACCACCTAGACACTAACATCACAACTTGGGCATTAACGTTAATGATGCTAGTGTCCCAGTTTGGGCACTATTGTCCTTTTTTTGCCTTTTATCACCTATATATATATATATATATATATATATATATATATATATATATATATATATATATATAAAATTCGAGTCAACAACCACCTATGGTCAACCTAAAACTATTTTAAGGACTGCATAAGCATTATAATAATATATGCATGACTTTTATCTTTTTATTTAGTAGATGTAAATTGGATGTGAATAATACAAACTCAAAACAAGTTATGCACAATCAAGGTTATCAATCCCTATTCTACCCTACTTCTGTATAAAATCATTTACAACCAACCCAAGCTTAGAATACATATATTTCCAATCTCTATCATCACTCAAAGTACTCAAACTAGCATTTATACTAGCTTCACTTACACTTGAACCAACACTTAGGTTGGAAGAACTACATCGGGCTTGATTCTTCCTCAAAGTATATATATGTAGGCAAATCTCATCATAATGGGGTGTTGAAGATGTCCAACCTACCTCACTAACATCACACTTTGATACTTATGCCAATTATATGCCCTAACAATATAGAAATACAGGGTTTTACATATAAAATTATTCAAAATAGGTCATAGATAGGGAATCAAAACTTGTGCTCACAAGAACAAGCTTCGCAAAATCATACATAGGTGTACCCAGAATCTTAGAATAATTATACATAGAGGACACTATCACCATTAGTGATACTATATAGTTAGGTCACTACTATCTAGAAAGGGTTTTGATACTTGGATCTTGTCTATGACACTTAGGTCAACTCCTATCCCAGTTTGTAGTCTCTAGATCTTTCATCTTAGTTTCTAGCTAACTACTTGTTTGCATAATTTATTACTATTTTTAGAAAAATGACTATTTCGTATAATTTGGACTCATACCCACTAAAGTGGAGTGGATAAAATTTACTCTAAAATAATTTTCTTATATTCCAAATAAAATGGACTATTTCAAACCATTTGGGCCATGGATGATTTTGAATGAATTGGACTATTTTGAATAAGTTGGACTTATACCCTGTAAAGTGGAGTGGAAAAGATTTTCTCCAAAAATTAAATTTCATATATTTTAAATAAATTAGAGTGTTTAAAACCATTTGGAAATAGATCATTTCAAAAAAATTGGGCTATTTTAAATAAAATGGACTTATACCCACTAAAGTGGAGTGAAGAGAATTTTCTCCAAAAATAAATTTGTTATATTCAAAATAATTAGACTGTTCCAAAGCATTTGCTCATAGATCATTTTGAGTAAATAGGGATATTTTGAATAGTTTAGACCTATACCTATAAAATGGAGTGATTCAAAAGAAGATTTTCTCCAGAAATAAATGTTGTTTATTCCAAATAAATTAGACTGTTTCAAACCGTTTGAGCATAGATCATTTTGATTAAATTGGGTTATTTTAAATAATTTGAAATTAAACCCATTAAAGTGGAGTGGAGAATATTTTCTCCATAAATATGTTTTCTATATTCCAAATAAATTGAATTATTTCAAACCATTTGGGAGTAGATCATTTTGAATAGATTGGAATGTTTTAAACTTGTGGCACCATTCTGGGCCTTCATACTGATCATTGATCATTTGAAGTAGTTTTTGTTGTTGGGACACATGGCATCATTTGATTGGATAAATTATAATTTGACAAATTATGGATAAAAACATACTAAGCAATCTGATTCATCTACATAATAAAATATCTTGACAATTATTTGTTGTTGATTGGCAAGATCTTCTAAATGAGTAAGTGTCAATATACTAATTCAATAATTTCAAGGAATCTCCAACTATAAATCAAATTGAATTAATAACCAAAGCGAAGTAACTCTAAATTAGAATTGATTATTGTGAAATTAGTTGAACTATTTTTGAAATTATTTAGAATTGATTTGTATGAAATTGATGATAATGTTTATTACTAGAATTATAGTTTATAATTAATAAATACACTTGAAATAATCAGGGGAAGTTACATCTTTCTAAACATTGGTTCACAACTGTTGGCATGGATTTTTTGCTTTCTCCCAAGAATGTGATGATTGACATCATTTTGATTCTCCAATCCTTTTTATATTTCTGACTTCCATTTCCAGTATATCTGCTTGACATAACATAACTCATTTTCAATTTTTGAGTTATAACATAATTATGAGAATTACAATCAATGAACAACGTGTTGGCAATTGAAAAATCATCTTCAAAGGTCCCTTTAAAAATAACTTCATCCAATTTCTTTATGATTATATTGAATGGCTTAGAATATTTTTTTCCCCAAACAAACATGAAATTTGAACTTATGTAACCCATAGCTTGAATGAGTATCCTCAAATGATTGTCCTCTATCATTGACCAAATGCCAACATGAGAAAAAGACTGCAGTGCTACCTTCAAAATTTTATTGGAATGATCTCGAATATAGTATGACATATTTTCAACTTTATAATCTTTTTTTTTCTCGTATCATGCATTTGCGTATCTTTTATTTTGTGCACAACAAATAAAAAGTCATCCAACCCCAAACTCAATAGTTTTTTAGAAGTCGGTTTTAAATCCTCCTTTGAAATGTCTACAATTTGTTTTGAAATAAATGAATCATTTATTAACAATATTATTTTATAAGAGATATAACATGAAAATTTTCTAAGAAAATGTTTTACATGTTAATAGACTGGTCGTTGATGTGATTTTGATTTGCATTTCTTATTGCAATATAAAACATAATACATTTCATTTAATTCTTTTTTTTTTGCATTTCTTTAAATCTTATAAAGATTTATATAAACACATATAAAAATAAGTACATACCCAGGCACATTATAACTATAATACTCATTATACATGGATGTACCATTTTTGTTGCCAAAATTTTAACACACATATGCATATAAAAGTTCATATTGAATCCTTATAACTTGACCATGAATGTATCATAATCTGAACTAGTCCGGTTTTACTATAACTCATTTTTCATAGATGTTGATAGGAATTTAACATTGATCAACCAACATCTATATTATTATAGTAATGAAAGTATCAACTATTCTTATGCATACCAATACATATTTATATGTTTATGTAGGCCATCACAACAAACAAAATAGGATTTACTCTTCTAAGTCGTAGTTCACTATCACTAAATTCAAATGAATAGAATACACCTTAATAGTTAAACCCCATTCATATACTTATAATAAGACATCTAATTAAAAATTGTTTGAATCAATAACAATATAATTGTTTCTAGCACAATATACTTTATTATTATTTTTATTGATAAAGAACACATGGATACTCTGAATCAAAATTTATTGTACTGAAGACATAATATAACACATATTGTATTATTTTAAACTGGGTAAATTTAATAGGTAAACAACATTGTAATGGGTAAATTAAACTTGTAAGCAACATTTTAATGGGTAAATACAACCACATTTAGTCTACACAAAAATAAAATGAACCACACTTCCAAATCCTAAGCTGATGCAAGTTTATATTTTATTGTCTTCTACAATCTTCTGTCCATGAAGAAAAAATCAATTGTAATGTGTTTAAATAAATAAAGATATTTAATATATTATAGACTTGTATGAAATTGTATAATTATGCATTTATTGAAAGGGGTTATCACCTTTTTTTTTAAATCTTTTTATAGTTTATATGGGTGCACTCTTTCATTGAAGCTTTGGTTCTTTATTCCCTGCAAGGTATTATATAATGCAGTAACTAAAAATTCTCATTAATAATTAATTTATTTAATATTTATATTTTAAAAATGTGTCTTGTTGTAAAGTTTTACTTTGTGTTGTTTTCATGGAGGCACCAACTTGGAGAGCTATGCCATGGGTTGTTGTGTTGTAGACACAAAGTGCTAGAGCTACATTGTGAACTATTTTAATTGAGACATAAATAGATGAAGAAATATTTTGTCAGTACTATGAATCATTGATAAATAAAAAATTATATAATTTAAAGAAATATGAATGATCTTAATATGTGACCTTCTTCAACTTACGATGTGTCATGTTCATTGATATGATTTTCTGTTATTATTGTTTCTTTACTTGCATGTAATGTAATTAGTGCTACACACTAAAATATTTTTAAGATGTTATATTTGGAAAATGAAGCATGATTATAAACTAAATTAAAAATGTTATGCACCTAGTACTGATCGAAGTAGTTGTTCTTGTATTGGTTGCTCTGTATTTGTCAAACAAATTTGAAATTAAACATTAAAAATCATTTGTTCTTTAGTTTTTGTAATGCAAGATAAATTTCTTTGTAATTTTTTACAAGCACACACCAATCCAACTCCTGTATATACCCCTAGCATGTCACATGCATCTGAATCATGGAAAGTAGAGATAAGTGTCTCCCAAAAGATGGTATCTAATTCATTTTTGAATGTCCTTCCTATTTTGTGTGAACCAATCATTTGAAATGTTGGTACATCTTTGTAGATGTCAAAACCATCAACTAATCTACTTTGTTGTGAATGGAGGCAAAAATTTTGTAGCTAAAGATGAGCTGGATCCTGACAAAAATTGATACCTGTAATATGTGTTCAATCAAATCCATAACTATCTGGACCCTACAGTATGACAACTGTATCTTGTGTGTAACAGAAATCACCAACACAAATTTTTGAGAGAGGTCTGAAAGGCAGGATAATGTTCTAGTTTGTGGATGATGAATACATTGAAGGCCTTGACAATAAATTTTATCAATGAATGCTTGAAGAAATAGGTGAAAATGTTCTTCCTTAAAAACTTTAGTGAGATATAGAAGATCAATAATCATCAAATCAACATTTAGACCAAGGATGAACATTTCACTAAAATCTTCTAAAATGGATGGCCAAAGACAAGGAGCTCGTAATGGCAATTGAATATTTCTATATCTGTCTTGGGAAGCTGACCTCCATCATTATGTAGATAAATTTTCAATATGTTTAATGAATCTTGAGATAATACTTCCCAAACTTTTTTATTTTTTGAAATACCTTCATTTAGGACACACAAGTCATCAAACCTTTTTGCATAAATTTTATAATGCTTCATTACCTCTTCAGGTGTGATTATTTGGTTTAGTGGTAGTGTCGTATCATAGTTGCTTAAATAATCTATAATTTTTGATAATATGTTACTTTCTAGCTTCACCTTTTTACACCAATTATCCATGTTGTTGTACCCAGGGGTTTTCAAGAAAGAAGTAGACCTTTTTTCCAATAAATTTGCTAGTTCTTTTTGTTTGTCTGAAAGTCCTTGAATATTTCTAAGTACTGTTATACCAATCAGATTTAAAACTTGTTTATCTAAACTAGGTAAAGTACCACTTTCAAAAAAATCCAATGCCTTATCAAAACAATCCCAAATGGGTTGTTCTATGAAAATAAGGCATTTTCTCTTCTACAATTGTTGTGCTGAATAATTCATTTGTGTGAATAAGTGTTTATCTTGTTCATGTATTTCTTATATCTTTTTCTTCCCTATTTCAAGATTCTTCCAACCTCTTAGTTTGATAAGGTCACGTGTAAATCGAACTCTTTCTACAAATGAAGCCTTATAAATTATTTCATTGGATTCATTATACTGATTACATATTTTGTGCCCAGTATGGAACGAAGTTCAAGTTTTTAGAAATCTTTCCTTCTAACACAACATTTATTTCTCAATGATTGTGAATTATATTCCCCCTCTAAAAGAATTATCTGTTGTGCTGTAATTGTGTGTTGACCTTCTAGAATTTTGAACCTTACAATTTTTTCTCCATCATATCTTCTAGGTTTTGCTTTGATTCAATAAAATAGTCAGGGTTATTTGGATAAAAAAGAATTAACAAAGCATCCTTCATTGGAACCTCATTGGGTTTTACAAATGAATGAATTATATCATTCATCCCTCTTTCATTAAGATTTCTTATTTTTATATTTACGTCCCCTAACTCATAGATCCCTATAGGAATGTTCAAGGCGTAGTTACTAGATGAAATATGCATGTAGAGAATTCATTGTGTTTCTCATCAGAAGCTTGTGTCAAAAAAAGTGTTCAAACTTTTTGTTCGATCTTATTTTTCTCCACTTGTGTGAGTACTTGTATGGTCTCTTTCAAATGTGCATACAAATATGTTGCCCTTGCTTGTCTTATTTTCTTCAATATTTTTTCTCCCATATGTGCAGGGTATCTTAAATATATGTTTGCATGGTGGCAAGTAGAAGAAGTTATTGTCCCTTGTTCATGTTTGTTTTTCAACATGTTTTATATTATAATGACCAAATTATCTCTATCTATCAACCCAAACATTTGAAAGTTATCATAACTATTCAAATGAAACCCAAATGTTTCATAAGAAGGAGAAAGATTAATTTTTTTCAACTCTATTTTACTGGGTGTAAATTTATTGAAATTAGCTGTAGTTCAATGGAGAATTCCCTCTTCTCTGTTCTATAGTTCCAGTTGGAATTTAAGGGCATCTTCAAGTTCATCCTTATCACAGGCTAGGATTATTCTAATCAAAGAAGATTCTTTTCCGGATGTAGTGTTAAACAAGTATATACCTAGATGCATGTTTGGCAGACTAAACAATTCAAAATACCAATCAACAAGAGGAATTTCATCACCACCATAAAATGAAAGATGTTTATGTGGATTTAATTTTAGTTTTGGTATTTTATACTATAATCTATCCAAATTCTCTTGGAGTGAGGCCTTATACATTTTATCAAAATTCTCTCCGAGTGAGGCTACCTTTTGCCTTTTAAGTGTGGTAATTATTTTTCCATCCAAAGACATTCTGCAAAGAAATTGAAATGATTTAAATATTGATGTTTTGTAAAATACAAGTTGCATATTGCATTGGTGCATAATTTTTTTGTGTGTTTGAGCAATGATTAAATGTATGTTAATTCTAAACTAAAATACAAAATACATATACAATCTTTGTAATATATATATTAAATCACACTTTAACTAATAAGGTATGGCCAAATTGAAAATAAATTATGTGCACTAGTGAATATAATCTGATGGGCAAATGAATCCACAAAAAATTGTTTCAAAGGAGAAAGATGAGGGGAAGTATGTTTCTAATGTCTCAAAACACTAATCAATAGGTACATTCAAGGTATCTCCTAGGAGATAACTTTCAATCATTTACAAGAGTGAATTTTTCTTACAAGAGTGAATTTTAGGTCCTCCTGTGCACATGCTCTTTCCACCTCAATTTACTTTAACAAATTTTCCCTTGATGGTCCTTTTAATATCTTCAAAGTATCTCTTAGGAGACACCTTTAAGTTACTCATGAAATTATTAGAAGGCCCTCGAAGTCATCTCCTATTGGATACCTTAAGTATGAAATTGCCCATAGTTATTAAGGTTTGTAATTTATTTAAGGTATCTCCTAGGAGATACTTCAATTTACCCATAAAGGAATCTCTTAGTCGATATTTTTGATGCCTAAACTCTCACTCTCAGTGAAAAAATTCCTATGGAAAGTTTTACAGATGCGAGATGAAATTGTGATTAGTAAGGTTATAAAATAGAAAAATTCTAACTACTACTATCCTAGTCTATTATAATAATTGTCTATAAAAATTAGAATTCAAAGAAATAAAATGATTACCAATTTCCCCTTACAAAAGAAATGAGCTCTAAATAAATAGGCGAGGTGAACGTCAAAAGAATAGACACCTGAAGATTCCATCTCTATGACTATGATGTCATCATTACAATTGAAAGGAGGTCTTAGGATCATGATTAAAATTGGCCTCTAGATCAACTATATTGTTATATTAAGACCACTGTGCTTGGGAGAAGTGAGGTGGTGCCACGTGTCTACTCCTAGAGATGTCCTAATTACACTGTCATCTAATGGCACTTTTTAAAATACTAACAAACCAACACAACTCTTTGGGGCTTCTTTGGGACTTTTTTAAGTGTGAAGATGACACATATCATGTAGGCACCTATTCAGAGTAGTTTGGGACTTCTTTGGTGAGGTTGAGCATGGAAATTCCATGTGTTGAAGGTGAATGAAGGTTGAGACCTTGTCTGCTATGCCCTTAACCTTTGGCATGTCATGGGATATGTGTGGCCGAATTGTGGCTTACATAACTCTTTTATATTATTATTTCATTTCTCTATGTTCTTAGTTAGGTTAGTATATGGAATAACCATGGTTAAATAGACTATATATAGAAGGTAGTGGTTAGTCTTTGATCATCATGTTAAGTATTCTACTCTTAGTGCCTTATTTTGAAGGTTTCTCCGTCAAAGGGGCTTTGCTATATTATCCAGTATTTTGCTCTATTGTCAATTGTTGTTGTGTGATTATTGACCAAATTTTGGCCCTTTAAGCCAAAATTGGACACCCACTTTTGTGTAAAAATTGTCTGAGTCTATACCATACCCAAGTGTTTTCCTTTTGAAAGCTTTGTTCTTTAGTCTTTTGGCTAAGTTCTTTGCAATGAACTCTTTCAGGTTTTTGATCTAAGCCTTTGCCAAATTATTTTAGACTTTTTGTCTGAGGCTTTTATTTTAGGAAAATTGTCCATTCAACTTTATCAAAGGGTACTTTCTCATAAGAAATGGCCTAGACAAGTCTTTCGAAGGGTATGTTTCCTTTCAAAATGGGCACTTTAACTTTTTCAAAGGACACTTTGGCTCGGTTCAAAGTTCCTAAAAGGTATTTTTGCCTTTTGGAAGGGTCATTTGCCAAAAATATAAAAGGGCCATTCCAGAGTTTCGAAGGTCCTCTTCAAAAAAGCCGAAGGGTATGTTTCATTTTTTTAAAGGGACACTTTCAATTTCTCTGAAAGATATCTTCAAGCCAAAAGAGACCCTTACAACTTTTCCAAAGGGTATGTTTGTAACTTTGTCTAAGGACATTTTCAATTCTTTTGAAAGGTCACTTTCATTTTTTTTGAAAGAAAACTTGCCTTTCTAAAGGGTACTTCACAGAAAGTCTGAAGCACATTTCAAGTTTCCTGAAGGGACCTTTCAAAAAGTCTGAAGGATTGTTTGAGAGAAAAGGTGGACCATTTAAAAAATTTGGAGGGTCACTTAGTTTTTTCTTAAGGTATGTTTTAAATAAGCTGAAGGGCACTTTTATTTTTGTGGAGGGCACTTAGCAGAAAATCTAGAGGAATTCCTTCGAATAATTTGTCTAAAGGAAATGAGAAACTGTTCCTTACAAAAAAGCTGGGAAGAAAGGAAGAAGAGACTAAAAGAATTCTTTTAGACAAATTGTTTGAAAGAATGCTAAAGATAAGAAGTCTAAAGAAAATACCTGAAAGGTGATGGCCTGTAAAACATTAAGTTTAGACTGTGGAAATTAGCCATTGGGATTTAAATAAGAGATGAGGGCCCACAAGAAGTCAATATTAAATCGTGAAGAATAGCCATTGCTATTCAAAAGACTTGATGGGAACATGAGGGCAAATATGGAAATGAAAAATGGCATGAATCTTGAGTTTTGATGCATAACAAGCATAATAGGCAAGTTGATGGTTCAAGATTGTTGCATCGTTACACAGCTCGATGAGCCAGTAAAGAATATCTTGCATCAAAATGACATTCCAATAGATGAACCCATCTATAGAAAAATGGAATTTGGAATATCTTGATTTCACTAGTGTAAATATAAAGAGAGATTCTTACAAAATGTAATGTAACTATTTATTTTCTCAGGGTGACACATGTCCAAGTGACCCTAGAACTTCCTTGGCTCAACTTCTCTCTCAAAGGCTATATGTATGCATTCTCTTGGCTCATTTTTGTAGCCTCCACTAGTTATAGTGAAACTCTAGCCAAATTTGTTATTTTAGAACTATTGAAGAAATAATACAAGTTATTTGCCACTCACATGCTGCATTGATGTGTATTGGTCCAAATCGTGTTGTTCTTGTTTAGTGAAAGTTATCTTTCCTAACCTATTATCCTCGATTGCCTACCAAATGTGTAGAAAGAGTATTGTTACAGGGCCTTGTTAGTATTATTTCATAAGTGTATAGATATTTTAGAAGTGGTTTAAGACTATATTCTTTCTTGGAATTGTTTGTTACTCTCCTAAATGTCAAATACCTTCTTGAATCTAACATGTGAAACAGTGATGTGATAATGCACAAAAGTTGTGTGTTTTATGTGAATAAAATTTGTTAGTCTTTAAGTAGTGATTTTAGTCAAGTAAGAGGATATCAAATATTGGTGCATCATCACTTGTTTTCTTAGTTATTTTATTTCTCCCTTTTCATACATAGTGTGTAGTTTAGAAGAGATTCAAAGGTACACCAAGGGGAACTAGACCCTAACTAGAGATTCATCTCAAAAAAATTGTCACCCACAGTAAGAGAGATGATTCCATTTTGTCACTTGGATGAGGAGAGTTGAGCATCTCCTCAATGGTGAAAATCCAAGCGTCAAAATTTTTTGGCACACCCAATGGGACCTCTAAGTCCTATAAGATTGTTTAAGATTGGTGCTGGTCTTGACACAGTTGTAGATAAAGAAACATCTATATTCAGTACCTGACAACTCCACTGAAGAATTTAAAGTCTTTGGTTGATGATAAGTCCTTATTTCCATGCCAAAGGTAACCACTAGGTCTATTGCTAAAGGTGTACCCTTTGAGTTTGTGGAATTAACACCATATTCCACCAAAAGGTCTAGGTTTGTCAACACTCATCCCTAAAAAAGAGAGTTTATGTTTAAACCTTCCAAATTTGTATTGCATACTATTCCTAACATCCATAGCAGTATTACCAATATGGATAGAGGACAACCTTCTGTGCCTTTCTGGGGGGCATTTCCCTTGCAACTTGCCCAATATGATCAAATTCTAGGAGCTGCTCTCAAAAGTGTCTCATCCTTTAGTGGAGATGGTCCAATTACTACCATTGAGCATATTAGGAACATAAAAAATTTATGTAATATCCAAAATATCACCCAATAAAATGTATCTATTAGGTTATTGGCCTTATCCTTTAAGGGAAAAGTTTTTGATTGGTATAGGACCCTACCTGTAAATTCTATTGGCTCATGGGATGAGTTGGGGACCCTATTGACTGATAGCTTTGGGGAAAAGAGTAACCACTTGTCTCTAGCTGAGAAATTGACCAAAATAAAGAGTGTACCACATGAATTCATGCAAGATTTTAATACTAGGTTCCAAAAAACTTGGGATAAAATCCCAATTCTTGTGAGGCCAATCGCAAACTATGCATTTTTGTACTACTTAAAAGCATTGAATAGTGGCATTGCCATGATGATTCAATCTATGGGTGGAAAAACACTGCTTGTTGCATATGAAATATCTATAAATTCTAAGAATTATCTTGTCCAAGTGGGAAATATATCTCTTAGACCTCCAATGCCACTATTCCTTGATTTGCATTCTCCTAGTCAAAGTGCGTTACCCACTTTAACTCCTTTGCTTGGTCAAGAAAAATATATCATTGCCCCTAAAAATGAAATGCATGAAGTAAAAATCCTCCTTAGAAGTGTTACTAATGAATTGGTTTCTCTCAAAAGGCAAAAAACCCAATGCTATAGGCCTTATCAATCTTACAACCACTTTGGATAAATAAACATACATCCTTTTCAGGGCAACAATCAGAGACAAGGCTAAATCACCCATGTCAAGCCTTATCATAGCTATCATCCTAATGCTACATCATCCTCTAAAGCTCTTGTTTCCACTCAAAACAATTTGGTCTAGGAACAACCTAACTACCCGTGTTTTGAGCAGGGTCAAGAACAGGTTGCTTGTGCCAATGAGATGCAAAATCAAGGCATGACTACACAAGGTGATCAAACATCTCAATTTTAAAATTTTGAAATTCCAGCACAATTTGGGATGGAGAGTAGGTAGGTTAAGTCTTATTTCACTCTCATGAATCATTTGGAGGGTGAGTTTTGTGCCATTAATTATGTGGGGAATACAAGCAATCAGAATGCTAGTGTGGCTGCCAACACTAGATCAAAGAAAAGGGCCATTGAAGAAGTTCAAGGAACCAATAAAGGACCTATTTTGAATCATAAATCAGCTAAGATTGGAGGAGGGACTCATTTATGTCCTAAATCACAATAAAATTAGAGGATTCTAAATTTTAGGACAGCGGCTACAACCCTGCCTTCACAAGCTACATCACAAGGTGCAAATATTCATAAAGAGAACCCTAAGGTAAGTAATCCTTCCATTAATGTTGTGGATCAGATAAATAAAATTCATATGAACATATCATTATGGGATTAACTATCATTACTAGGTCATAAAGATATACTCCAAAAGGAATTGCATGGATTGGGTACACAAGCTGGCCCATCTAGAAGTGACAATGTGGTTTTGGTCAATAGAATTCAATCTATAGATGGTTAGGCAAAGAAAGAGGAGAATAATTCTCATTTATACCTATATTAAATTATTAGTAATTTATTGGTTCATAATTTCATCATAGATAATGGATCAAGCACATTAGTTATGCCCAAATGCAAAACAGATAAGCTAGGCATCAGATACGAGCCAATGACTAAAGGAGTTTTGCAATTGAATGGATCACCAGCTAAGAATTTGGGGGTTGTGAAAGGTTTGAAATTTATCTTTCATGCTTTTCATACCTTTTAATTTCCTCATGATGTGGTGGTAGTATATTTACCTCCCTATTTTACTCTTTGCTTGTCAAGAGACTTTACATCCAAGATAGGTGGATACTTGGCAACTAATTGGTCCTACATGGTATTTAGATCAATATATGGCACTAAAGTGAAGATTGAGTTAGAAAATATTCATAGAGATCACTTGGAACCATATTCACCTAAGGTAGTAAATGTTAACTATGCTATCATTGATGAAGAGGAGTTTCACATTGATCAATCCCCATCATCTTCCCTTGAAGGAGTTTCTGATTTATTCCTAGATGAGTGGGGAGATGACAACTATGTGCATGATCCTTACAAGTTTATTGAGGAATATAGTCTTAGAGTATATTATATGCATGGGAAGGATTATTTCATGCCTAATTTTATGAAATAAAGTGAGGATGTGAATGGCTTGTGGCAGCTCTTCTTTGATGGGTTTATAAGCAAGATTAGGGTTGGTGGTGGAGCAATGTTGGTTTCACCTTCAAAGTAAAAGTATTTTTCAACTTTAATATTTTAGTTCTCTTATTCTTGTAATGTATCATAATATGAGGCCCTCATTCATGGCCTTGAGTGGGCAAGGAAAAGAGGTGTCAAAGAATTGTAAGTGTTTGGTGATAGTGAGCTTGTTGTTAATCAAGTTAAAGGGCATAATTTGACCAAGAACTCCTTACTCAAGTACTATAAGCATAGAGTTTGGGACCTTGTAGAATACTACATGGAATTTAATATCAATTCTATTCCAAGGGAAGATAATAAACATGCTGATAGATTGGCATATATTGGTGCTCAATTTGATGTCCCAAAAGGAATAAGAGAAGACAAGAATCAACCTCATCTAAATGTGATTGTGAGACCTTCTATACCAGATAATGTCACCAATTGGTAGGTTTTTGAGAGTGATGAATAGATAACCCTCTTCCTATAAGAAGAGGTTGAGTTCTCTACAGAGAATCAATTTAAGCTTCAATAACAATATGGAGGGTAGATTGTCTAGCTGAAGTCTAACAAGCTTCGCAAAAGCCTAGTGACTCTTGAAAGCATATTCAATGAAGATAACCAGCTCAAGAAAGAGAAGGTAGGAATGTCAACCAAGAAAGATAAATATGAAACGGTAGATATCTTCAAAGATAAGTTAATTTCTCTTGGAAAGGTATGCACTAGTCAAGAGAAGCATGATTTCATTGAAGTATGCAAGGAGTTTAGTGATATTTTTGCATGGGAGTATAGTGATTTGAAGGGTTTTGATCCAAGCTTGGCCCAAAATACTATTTATTTAAATGAAAATTCCAAACCCATCAAACAAAGACAAAGGTAAATCAATCTAAATATTGAGCCTCTCATGAGGAAAGAGCTCACTAAGTTGATTGAGTCTATAATCATCTTTCCCATCAAGCATTCTTCTTGGCTAGCCAACTTAGTCCCTATTAGGAAGAAAAATGGAGAGATCAGGTTGTGTGTAGACTTTAGGGATTTGAATAGAGTGTATTTGAGAGATCATTACCCCCTCCCTTCTATGGAGCAAATTCTACAAGTGGTGGCAGGTAGTGAGAGGTTTTCTCTCTTCGATGGTTATTCTAGGTACAATCAGATTCTGGTGAAAGAAATTGACCAATACAAGATGGCCTTCACCAAAAAATGAGGCACATATGACTAAATAAAGATGCATTTTAGATTATCAAATGCTGGATCTATTTTTTAACATGTAATGGATATGGCTTTCCAAGGACTAGTCAATGACATTGTATTGGTTTATCTTGATGATGTGACAGTTTTCTCCAAAGATGCAAACAATCATTTGAAACACTTGAGGTAGATTTTTGAGAGGTGTAGAAAGTTTGGGATGTCTCTTAACCCAAATAAGTTCATGTTTTCTATTCATGAAGGTAAAATCTTAGGCCACATTGTTTCCAAGAAAGGTCTATCCATTGATCTAGAAAGGGTAAGTGCCATCTTGACATTGTCTTTACCTAAACATAAAAAGGGTCTACAAAGATTCTTTGGTAAGATAAATTTCATTAGGAGGTTAATTTTTGATTTTGATAACATGGTCAAGCCCTTGAAATATATAATAAGTAAGGGTGAGATATTCACTTGGACAAGAAGGACAAAAGAAAATTTTGAAGAGATCAAGCAAGCCATTGCCCAGGCCCCTACTCTTGCAAGTCCTAACTTCTCCAAGGACTTCAACATATATAATTTTGGGAATGAAGAGGTAATATATACCATGATTACTCAAGATAATGATGAAAATTTGGAACAACCTATTGCCTTTTTCAGTCAAGGTTTGGAAGGCCATGAGACAAGATACACATATGTTGAGAAACAAGTGCTTTCAGTCATATGGAGTTTGAAGAAGTTCAGGAATATGTTATCTAGCAACAAGATTCACATTTTTATGGCTCATCCTAGTGTAAAATACTTTTTTTTGAACATAGATTTGAATGAAAAAAGGGCAGGTTGGATCACCAAAGTGATGGAGTATGATGTGGAGATCAAAATAACCAAGCTAGTGAAGGGAAAAGGACTGTGTGAACATCTTGATTCAGACTTGAAATAACAAAGGGAGGTTGTTTTGGCACTTCATGATGATATTATAGTAGCTATACCTTCATCCAAAAGGATTTGGACACTACATGATCCATTTCCTTCAAACTGGTGAGTGCCCACAAGGTCTTGATATGGCTAAAAGAAGGTACTTTAGGCTACAATCCATTCCTTATGTACTTATTGATGGAGTGCTATTTAGAAAGGATTTTTCAAGTGTGTTTTTGAGGTGTATTGATTCAAATTATATTGACAAAGTGTTGCATGAGTTTCATGATCGACCATCTAGTGGTCACTTTGATCCAAGAACCACAACTGCTAAGATTATTAGGGCTGGTTACTTTTGGCCTAGCCTATTCAGGGACACTCATGCTTGGGGTAAGGAAATGCAAAAAATGTGATCTTTTTTGATGACAAATAAAATATAGCTACCTTGCCCCTCAATCCAATCTAGGTTGAGCAACCCTTCATGTAATGGTGTTTGGATTTCATAGGTCTGATCAATCCTCTAATGGGATTTGGATTTCATAGGTTTGATCAATCCTCTAATGGGGTTTGGATTTCATAGGTCTGATCAATCCTCCTTCTAGTGATGGTCACAAGTGGGTGTTGACTGCCACTGATTATTTTAAAATATGGGTGGAAGTTGTAGCTATTAAGGTGGCAAATGAAAACTCAGTCTTGGACTTCTATGAAGGTATAATAACCATATTTAGAGCTCCTTCAATAATAATTTTAGATAATACACTAGCCTTCTTAGGAACAAGGACAAGTGAATGGGATTTGAAGCATGACATCTATCTTAGCACCTCCTCCAACTACTATCCTTAGGGAAATTGACTAGCTGATTCCACAAATAAGAACTTGATCATTATCATCAAGAGAATAATGGAGGAGAATCAAAGGACTTGGTACACCAAGTTGAAGACAACCCTTTGGGCTGATAGGATCACCCTAAAGAGAGTAATTATGAACTCACCATATACACTTGTATATGTAAGGGAAGCTAGACTTCCTATCTCACTTGAGTTACCAACCTTAGATCTTACCTATCAGCTACAATTGATGGAGAATGATAGCATGGGGGTCAAATTATGCAAGTTGATGGAGCTTGAGGAGATAAGAGATCAAGCTATGAACACCATGACTACTCACCAACAACAAATAAAGAAGTATTTTGACAAGAAGTCCATACCAAGAAACTTCAAGGAAGGAAACATTATCCTGAAATGAGATGAAGATAGGGCCAAACCTGGAAGACACACAAAGTTTGATGCATTATGGAGTGGCCCATTGTGATCACACAATACAAATAACACAATGATTTCAAACTCTCAAAGTTGGATGGAGAGGAGTTGCATATCCCAGTCAATGGGATATATCTAAAGCATTGTTATTGATGGTTCTCTTGTTTCTGTTGCACATAGTTTCCTATTTTCCTTGTGTTCCCTAAGTGCTTATGCACATGTGTGAGTTTGTCCTTGTCTAGTTTTGAGTTGTCTTTGATTGGTCTTGTTGTTGTTTTGTGGTGTGTTTCCTTGTGTTTTGTTTAGGAAAAATCCTTGTTAGTCATCTTCAAGAATCCATTAACTCCATTGGCCCTGAGTTGGATAAGGTTATTGGTCTAGTTAGTATAATAGGCATACTACCCGTACAATTCACCAATTTGTTGACCAAATTTTGGCCTTCAGGCCAAAATTGGACACCCCCTTTTTTGCAAAAAATGTTTGAGTCTATACCTTTGTTTGAGTCCAGTATGTAGTTTTATTTAGAAGAAGTGTTATTATACAAATTTGAAGTCTTTTACATATAAAAAACCCAAGTTTTTTCCTTTTGAAAGCTTTGTTCTTTAGTCTTTTGGCTAAGTCCTTTGTAATGAAAATTTTCAGGTTTTTGTTCTAAGCCTTTGTCAAATTCTTTTACACTTTTTGTCCAATGCTTTTTTTTTAGGAAAATTATCCATTCAACTTTCTTGAAGGGTACTTTCTCACAAGAAATGGCCTAGACAAGTCTTCTGAAGGGTATGTTTCCTTTCAAAATGGGCACTTTAACTTTTTTGAAGGATACTTTGGCTCAGTTCAAAGTTCTTGAAAGGTATTTTTGCCTTTCAAAAGGGTCATTTGAATTTTTTTTGAAAGGGCCATTCCAAAGTTCTGAAGGTCCACTTCAAAAAAGTTAAAGGGTATGTTATATTTTTTCAAAGGGAAACTTTCAATTTCTCTGAAAGATATCTTCAAGCCAAAAGAGACCCTTGCAACTTTTCTGAAGGGTATGTTTATAACTTTTCCAAAGGGGATTTTCAATTATTTTGAAAGGTCACTTTCATTTTTTCTGAAAGAACACTTGCCTTTTTGAAGGGTACTTCACATAAAGTCTGAAGGGCATTTCAACTTTCCTGAAGGGACCTTTCAAAAAGTTTGAAGGATTGTTTCAGAGAAAAAGTGGACCATTTGAAAATTTTGAAGGGTCACTTGATTTTTTTTGAAGGTATGTTTTCAAGAATCTGAAGGGCACTTAGATGAAAATCTAAAGGAATTCCTTCAAATAATTTGTTCGAAGGAAATGAGAAATTGTTTCTTGCAAAAAAGATGAAAGGAAAGGAAGAAGAGCCCAAAAGAATTATTTTAGACAAATTGTTCGAAAGAATGTTGAAGAAAGGAAGTCTAAAGAAAATACCTGAAAGGTGATGGACCAAAAAACATCAAGTTCAGACTGTAGAAATTAGCTGTTGGGATTTAAATAAAAGATGATAGCACAATGGAAGTCAATTTTAAACTATGAGTAGTAGCTGTTACTATTCAAAATGCTTGATGGGAACTTGAGGACAAATATGGAAATGATAAATGGCATGAATCCTAGGTTTTGATGCATAACAAGCATAATAGGCAAGTTGATGATTCAATATTGTTGCACTGTTACACAACTCAATGAGCCAATAAAGAATAACTTGCATCAAAATGACATTCCAACAGATGGAAACATCTATAGAAAAATGCAATTTAGACAATCTTAATTCTATTGGTGTGACAATAAAGGGATATTCTTATAGATTGTAATGTAACTATTTATTTTCTTAGGGTGACACATGTCCAAGTGACCCTTGAAGTTCCTTGGATTGACCTCTCTCTCAAAGGCTATATGTATGCATTCTCTTTGCTCATTTTTGTAGCCTCCACTAGTTATAGTGAAACTTTGGCCAAATTTTTTCTTGCAAAATTGTTGAAGAAATTATACAAGTTATTTGCCACTCACATGCTGCATTGTTGTGTATTGGTCCAAATCGCGTTGTTCTTATTTAGTGAAAGATATCTTTCCTAACCTATTATCCTTGATTGCCTACCAAATATGCAGAAAGAGTATTGTTATAGGTCTTTGTTAATATTATTTCATAAGTGTATAGATATTTTATAATTGGTTTAAGACTATATTCTTTCCTATAATTGTCTGTTACTCTCCTAAATGTCAAATACCTTCTTGAATCTAACATGTGAAACACTGATGCGATAATGCACAAAAGTTGTGAGTTTTGTGTGAAGAAACTTTGTTAGTCTTTAAGTAGTGATTTTAGTCAAGTAAGAGGATATCAAATATTGGTGCATCACCACTTGTTTTCTTAGTTGTTTTCTTTCTCCCTTTTCATACACAATGTGTAGTTTAGAAGAGCTTCAAAGGTGCATCAAGAGGAGATAGCCCCTAATCTAGAGATTCATCTCAACACAATTGTCACCCACAACAAGAGAGATGATTCCATTTTATTTTTTGGATGAGGAGAGATAAGCATCTCCTCAAGGGTGAATTTCAAAGTGTTAATATTTTTTGGCACACCTGATGGGACCTCCAAGTCCTAGAAGATTATTCAATATTAGTGCTCGTCTTGACATGGTTGTAGATAAAGAAACATATACATTCAATACCTAGTGACTCCATTAAAAAATTCAAAGTCTTTAGTTGATGATCAGTCCTTCTTTCCATGCCAAAAGTGACCACTAGGTCTTTTGCTAAAGGTGTACCCTTCGAGTTTGTGGAATTAGCGCCATATTCCACCAAAAGGTCTAGGTTTGTCAACACTCATCCCTAAAAAAGAGAGTTTATGTTTAAACTTTCCAAATTTGTGTCACATACTATTCCTAATGTCTATAGTAATATTCCCAATATGTCTAGAAGATAACCTTTTGTGCTTTTTTGGGGGGCATCTCCCTTGCAACTTACCCAATATGATCAAATTCCAGGAGCTACTCTCAAAAGTGTCTAGTCTTTTAGTGGAGATGGTCCAATTATTACTATTGAGCATATTAGGAACATAGAAAATTTATGTAATATCCAAAATATCACCCAAGAAAATGTAGCTATTAGGTTGTTGGCCTTATCTTTTAAGGGAAAAGTTTTGGATTGGTATGGGACCCTACCTGTAAATTCTATTGGCTCATGGGATGAGTTGGGGACCCTATTGTCTAATAGGTTTGGGGAAAAGAGTGATCACTTTTCTCTATCTATGAAATTGACCACAATAAAGAGGGTACCACTTGAATTCATTTAATATTTTAATACTAGGTTCCAAAAAACTTGGGACAAAATCCCAATTCTTGTGAGGCCAATTGCAAACTATGCATTTTTGTACTACTTGAAAGCATTGAATAATGACATTGCCATGATTATTCAATATACGTGTTGAAACACATTGATTATTGCATATTAAATAGCCATAAATTCGAATAATTGTCTTGTCTAAGTAGTAAAGATAGTTCCTAGACCTCCAATGCCACTATTCCTTGATTTGCATTTTTGCTAGTCAAAGTGCATTGCCCACTTTAGCTCCTTTACTTGGTCAAGAAAAATATATAATTACCCCTAAAAATGAAATTAATGAAGTCAAAATCCTAATTTAAAGTGTTAATAATGACTTGGTTTCTCTCAAAAGGCAATAATCCTAGAGCTATAGGCCTTATCAGTTCTACAACCACTTTGGACAAACAAACAAACCTCTTTTTCAGGGCAATAATTAGGGACAAGGCCAAATCACCCATGTCAAGTCTTATCAAATATATAATCCTAATGCTCTGTCATCTTCCAAATCCCTTATTCTCACTCAAAAGAATTTGGTCCAAGAATAGCCCAACTACCCTTCTTTTGAGTAGGGTCAAGAACAGGTTGCTTATGCCAATGAGATGCAAAATCAAGGCATGACTACACAAGGGATCAAACATATTAATTTTAAAATTTTGAGATGCCAAAATAATTTGTGATGAAGATAAGGTAGCTTCAATCTGATTCCACTCTCATGAATCATTTTAAGGGTGAGTTTTGTGCCATTAATTACGTGGGGAATATAAGCAATTAGAATGCTAGTGTGGCTGCCAACACTAGATAAAGAAGGGGTCGTTGAAGAAGTTTAAGGAACCAATAAAGGACCTATTTTGACTCCTACATCAGATTATATGGGAGGAGGGCCTCACTTAGCTCCTAAAGCACAAGAAAATTAGAGGATTCCAAATTTTAGCATAGTTGCTACAACCCTACCTTCACAAGCTACATCACAAGGTGAAAATGTTCATAAAGAGAACCCCAAGTTAAGTAATCCTTCCATTAATGTTGTGGATTAGATGAATAAGATTCATATGAACATCTCATTATGGGATTATCTATGATTACCAAGGTAGAAAGATATACTCCAAAAGGAATTACATGGACTGGGTACACAAGCTGGCCCATCTAGAAGTGACAATGTGGTTTTGGTCAATAGAACTCAATCTATAGATGGTCAGGAAATGAAAGAGGAGAAGACTCCTCCTTTCTACCTATATTTAATTATTTTTTATTTCTTGGTTCATATTTTCATCATAGATAGTGGATCAAGCACATCAGTTATGGCCAAATGCATAACAGATAAGCTAGGCATCAAATACGAGCTAATGACTAAAGGAGTTTTGTAATTGGATGGATCACTAGCTAAGACTTTGGGGGTTGTGAAAGGTTTGAAATTTATCCTTCATGATTGTACTATATTTTCAAGTCCTCATGATGTGGTGGTAGTATATTTATCTCCCTATTTTATCTTTGCTTGTCAAGAGACTTTACATCTAAGATAGATGGATACTTGGCAACTAATTGGTCCTACATGGTGTTTAGATCAATATATGGCACTAAAGTGAATATTGAGTTAGAACCTATTCATAGTTATCACTTAAAACCATATTCACCTAAGGTAACAAATGTTAACTATGCTATCATTGATGAAGATGAGTTTCACATTGATCAATCCCCATCATCTTCCCTTGAAGGAGTTTCTGATTTGTTCCTAGATAAGTGGGGATATGACAACTATGTGCATGATCCTTACAAGTTTATTGAAGAATCTAGCTTGGAGTATATTATATGCATGATAGGGATTCTTTCATTCCCAATTTGATGAAAACAAGTGAGGATGTGAATGGCTTATGGTAGCTCTTCTTTGATGGGTCTAGAAGCGAGATTGGGGTTGGTGGTGGAGCAATGTTGGTTTCACCTTTAAAGGAAAGGTATTTTTCAACTATTAGCTGCTCAAGAAAATTCCATAGTATTAAACTAGCCATAGGAGACTACTTGTTGGATTCTCCTATGTTTGCTATTCCCATAGGTGAAGCTGACATTATTCTGGGAGTACAATGGCTCACCACTTTAAGCACTATTGGGATGAATTTATAGGAATTATTCATGTATTTTAATTCTGAGGGAAGGAAATTTGAGCTAAGGGGATTAAGGAATAAATCTCCACAACTTGTTAGCTCCCATCAAATGACAAAGATTATTTGAAAGGGTGCTGAAGGATTTGTAGCTTGCTTGTTTTCCATGAAAGTTCATCCAAATCAGCCATTTACACCTCCTAATCTGCAATAAGTGATTGATTCTCATTCAATTTTTTTGGTGACACGTCGAAAAGACTTCTACCTAGCTATACTCATGATCATGCTATCAAATTTATTCCTGGTAGTATGCCACCCAACATCAGGCCATATAGGTATCCCTATGCCCAAAAAAGTGAAATTGAAAATATGGTATAGGAAATGTTGGATGCAAGAATCATTCACCATAGCCAAAGAAAATATTCTTCACTAGTTGTCATGGTGCGAAAGAAAGATGACACTTGGAGGATGTGCCCTAACTATAGGGAGCTCAACAAGTACACTATCAAAGATAAGTTTCTTATTCATGTCATTGATGATTTGGTAGATGAATTAAATGGTGCTCTTTATTTGATCAAGTTAGATTTGCATTCTAGGTATCATCTAATCTGGATCCATGATGAAGATATACCCAAAACTGATTTCAGGACTCATGAGGGCCATTATGAGTTTTTGGTTATGCATTTTGGGCTAACAAATGCACTATCTACCTTTTAGAGTTTGATGAATACTATTTTTAGGCCATTTTTGAGAAAAAATATTTTGATATTTTTTGATGATATCCTCATTTACAGTAAAAATTGGGAAGACCATTTGCACCATGTAAAATAGGTACTCTCAATTTTGTAACAACATCAGTTGTATGCCAAACATTCCAAATATACTTTTGGAGCTTGTGAGGTTGAGTATTTGGGTCATCTGGTTTCATATACAAGAGTAAAAATGGATCCTAAAAAAATCCAAGCAATAGTAGACTAGCCGATTCCTAAGACACTCAAGCAACTAAGGGGGTTTTTGGTGCTAACTAGTTACTATCATATGTTTGTCAAAAATTATGGTTGCATTATAGCCCCACTCACATTATTGTTGAATAAATACTCCTTTCAGTGGACTGATATAGCTATGAGGGCATTTGAATAATTGAAATTGGCAATGTGTACCACTCGAGTGTTAGTTACTCCTAATTTTTCCAAGACTTTTAAAGTTGAATGTGATGCATCTGGGTATGTTATGGGTGCTGCACTCATTCAAGAAGGTAGACCAATTGCATTTGAAATTCCTCAACTGAAGGGTAAAAATCATCATAAGCCCATTTAGTAAAAGGAAATGATGGCTATTTTACATGTAGTCAAACAATGGAGGCCTTATTTGATGGGTCATCACTTTTAGGTAAAAATTGATCATGACAGTCTCAAATATTTTTTGGAACAAAGGTTATCATCTGGAGAAGAACATAAATGGGTAACTAAGATGTTAGGTTATGATTTTGAAATAGTTTACAAGAAAGACAAGGACAATGTAGTGATAGATGCACTATCTAGGAAGGATGAATCAATTGAGGCCTTACTATATGCTATGAGCATTCTGCAGGTAGATTAGCTAGAGGAAGCATGATCAGAATGGGACAAGGATAGTGCTACCCATGATTTGATTCATAATATTCAGTAAGGTTTTGGTGGATTTTTAAAATTCACATGGAAGGGTGATGCATTATGATACAAAGACATATTATACCTATGTAATAATTCTCTTCTTAAATAAAAAATCCTTTAGGAACTTCATGCAACTCCAATTGGGGGTCATTCAATATTTTTGAAAACCTATCATAAAATCAAATAAGATTTGTTTTGGGAAGGAATCAAGGGGGATGTCCAAAAATATGTGGTTGAATGTATGATCTATTAACAAAATAAAGGAGAAACCATCAAAACCTCAGGTCTTTTTCAGCCTTTATCCATCCCGAGCCAACATTAGGAAGAGGGGTCTATGGATTTCATTACAGGGTTACTGAGATCTAATGGTCAAAATTTTATTATGGTTGTGGTAGATCATCTCAGTATGATCTTTTCTATTTTTTATCACAGCCATTTGTTGCTAGTATAATAGCTTCTGATTTTTTCAATATAGTTCAAAAATTGCATGGTATCCCTAAGATCATTGTTAGTGATCGAGATCCCATCTTCACTAGTAATTTTTAGACTGAGTTATTTGTATTTTTGGGCACCCAATTGGATCATACTTCATCCTATCATACTCAATCTGATGGACAAATTAAGGTAGTCAACAAATGTCTGGAAATATATCTCCATTTTTTTATTTCTAATAAAAAGGATAAATGGGTTCATTGGTTGCCACTTGTTGAATGGTGGTATAATACTTTTGTTCATAGTTCTTCCAATATATCTCCTTTTTTGGCACTATATGAATACCACCCACCATCTATCACTTCAACTTTGAATGTCTATCCTAAGGTTTGTGTAGTTGAAGAACATATTCACCATCAACAGGTCCTTGTCAATTTGCATGAAAATTTAGCCATGGCCCAGAATCACATGAAACAACAAGCATATCAACACAAGAGTGAGAGGCACTTTGACATTGGTGATTAGGTTTTTGTTTGCTTATAACCATAGAAGTATATGTCCTTAAAGTAATAAATAAAGGATAAAAAATTATCCCCTAAGTATTATGGGCCTTATAAGATCTTGTAGAAAATCGATAGTGTGGCCTACAAGCTAGAGTTTCCTTCCTCCACTCGCATACATCTAGTATTTCATGTATCATACCTAAAGAAAGTCATTGGACATAAAGTGGTTACCCAAAATAAGTTATTAGAATTGGATCAAGAAGGAAGAGTTGTTCTTGATCTTGAGGTGATCCTTCAAATGCGCATTAAGCAGTTGTGGTCTCAAGTGATTAAGGAGTACTTGATCAAATGAAAGAATCTACCTTGTGAAGATGCCACTTGGAAGGATGAATTCTTTATGCAATAACATCCAGAGTTAAATCAAAATTAAGGACAACATTGTTGAAAGGGAAGGGCCTGCTATGCCCTTAACCTTTGGTGTGTCTTGGGATATGTATGGCCAACTTAAGGCTTACATACCTCTTTTATATTCTTGTTACATTTCTCTATTTTATTAATTAGGTCATCCTATGGAATAAACATGACTAAGTAGACTATATATAGGAACTAGTGGTTAGTTTTTGATCATCATGTTAAGTATTATGTTCTTAGTGCATTATTGTGGAGGTTAATCCTCAAAGTAACTTTGATATATTATCCAATATTCTGCTCTGCTATCAATTACTTTTGTGTGATCTCTCATATTTTCCTATTATGTGTGATATAAAATCATTCTGTGTGAACATCTAAGTAATTTCATTACATTCTCAAAATTGTGAAAGGGGGCCCAAAGAAGAAGCACTAAAAGGGGATCCATCAAAAGGTTCCAAGGAATCATGTATATGTTGAGCGAACCCAAAGAAAGAAATGAATTATTCCAAAAATTAAAAAACATGGATTTCCAATCCATAGTTCTTGGTGACTCACAGGGGAATCCACTTGCCCGTAAGAGAACCCAAAACTCTAGTGTTTATACTAGACAAAATAAATCTACAACTTTTGAAGGGATGCCTTTAAAGGCACCTACTCCTCTTCTTTTAATTGGGTCTTTTTGTTGAGAGCCTCAAAGGCTCTATCTACATCTATCATCTCCTTGAAGGATATGCTTCCTAAGCCCTCAACCATTTTCAGTGTCTAGAACTCTAACTAGGCAAGTAGGTAAAATATTTTTCTACCTCAAAGGCATCAGGCATTTTACCAAGAGCTATAAAGATGGTCTGGTCATCTTGATTTTGCTCAAGTAGTGCCTGATTTTATCCTTGGGGAGGACACTATTATTTGTTGAGAAAGGAGATGGGAGTCCTAGTTGGACCAATTATTCTATATGTACCCACCTTTCTTAGGCCACTTGATCTAAGGCATTAAATAATGCTTTGCACTTATTTATTTCCTTGTTGTATCTTAAAAATTCATTTAACTTTGCTCCTACCTACCTCTAGTTGGTCACCCCTACTGCCATTAATTCTTTGGGAAAAGTGCTATAAAGCTTTTGAACTAGGGTCTACAACTCTAGGACCTTCGAGGAGATGAAAGTAATCATCTGATCAATAGATATGCTTTCCTAAAAGGACAACTTATACACATATGTGATGAAAGTCAGTGATGTCTTCAGGTTTGTCATTGTGGCTTTGATCCATTATGAATAGGAAGTGTATAGCTCATAGACTATGGGAAGGATCTTAGTGGCCTAAAGGCAAGACACAAAGTAATTTTTTAACTATTCAATCTCCTAGTCCTTAACCAAGTAGTCCTAGTGTGCTTGGTTTTACAATAGTTGATATGACCAATTTACATCATGGAGCTTCTAGTAGATCTCATCCAACTCTATCTCCCACTCTTGAAACTTGGTCTCAGTGACTCTACATAAATCAACTTTTGCTTGGAAGCTTTCATTTAGGATATTGCCCTGTAGTTTTAGCCATGCCTTCTTGAGGATAGTATCTTTAGCCATAGCCTCAATATTAAGGTGATCAATCATAACTTTTACTCTTGAGAGCTCTAACTTAGTCTTCTCTAGCTGATGGGCCACCTTAACATAGTTTATTGTCATGGACTTTTGCATCTCCTCTATAAGATGACTCTATCGATGGGCCAAGCTTGACTAAGGTTAAGGTCAACATCTTGGATAACAAAGTCCCTTGATTGTATCTTTTCAAAGGGCTTCACTACTTGGGGATTCAAGTGAGCGACCAATTATTGCATTGGGTCATAAAATGATTGCATGTGAGTCTAGGCATAATCCTTTTCTTGTTTTTCCCTTTTATTTTGCACATGGGCCTTTCAGGCTACCCTTGCTATGCCCATCTACTGCTAGAACTATTTTGATGCTTGAATGATCTCTCTCATAAAGGAGGTCCTTTATGGAAGCACAAATGGCATAGCTAATTGCTATTGTGAAGTAGTGGGCCCTGTGCTTGTGGAGGTGAGTGAATGAAAGTGAAGGGTTGAAGGGGAGAAAGATTGGAGTCCATGAGGCAGAGGTGAATGGGGATTGCATCACTAGGGGGATGAGGTGGAAGATGAAAGTGGGGGAGTAAGGAAAGGGATGTAGGAGCAGATAGGTATAATAGAAGACAGGGGTTAGGCCCAGTGATAGGTTGACTAGATGAGGAGGAGATCAGTGCCAAAGTGGTACCTAGTTGAGCAGTAAAAGGTACTAAAACCTATAATGGGGCTACCAGGGTAGATGATAAAGTGTTAAGGGGAGTCATAGTGCTTGGATGGGTAGTAGCCAATGTCGTAACTTATTATGAAACTATAGAGGGGGATGAGGTAGTGGAGAAACACATATAGGTAGAAAATAAGGGATCTACAAAGAGGATCTTCTTCTAGGGGGAAGCTGATGGAGGGATAAAAATGGGTGCCTCAGTGTGCTTGAGCTAAAATAACCTATCCACAAGGTGCCTGAAGGGATCTTACTATTTTTGTGGTGTCAAGAGATTAGAAAGCATGGGAGTTGTCCACATTGAAGGCTCCTAGGTGGCCACTACCTCCACTTATTCCATTTTCATTTTTTAGGGCATGTCCCATGCTTCTTCTATGGGAGTGTCTTCTTCTTCATCCCCCCCATCTTGACCTCAGGAGTAGATTCTTCCTTAGACCCAATCTCTTCTAGGTGAAACTCATCCTAGAGCTTCTCAAATTGTTCATCTTGGTCATCATCCTACAAGCTCTTAGATAACTTATTGATTTCAAACCTATATTTGATGAAGGCAACTTTCTTCTTCGTGCCTCAAGTTAATTGGGTGAGCGAGGCCTTCATTCTCTTTGATAACTTTTGTGTAAGGTTTTATTTTTAGACCTTGTCATAAAAAGACTTCCATAGTTTAAGGGCATCTTTAGACATTTGAACTAGGTCCACATGATTTTGGGGGATGTCCTCTATGGCTGATTTCCTTTTCTCCAAGTAGGGTCGAGCTTGATGCTTGGGAGCACTAACGATCTTCAAATCAGCTATGTATCCTTTTAAATCATAGTCCCATCAATCATCTATCAAATCAAGGCCAAGTTCTACTAGCTTAGATGCAAGGAGGTGCCCTTGATGCCCTCTTTACACAATGATGCCACTCCTTGTGAAGGGGATATCATATACATACTTTTTCTTCTTCCTAGCCCTATAGACAAGGTCTACCACATCAAGTTGGCAAGCTACCTCAAGGGATAAGGTTATGTGTGTCAATGTGTAGGGAAGCCAAAAGGGATCTCCTTTGAAACCATGTACTCATATGACAAAGAAGTGGGCTCCATAGAATCAGTCAACTAGGATTTTATTGGTTGAGAGCCAAGCTTATTGATAATTTACCATCTTGGAAGTGTCAGTTATTCAGTTGAGATCCATGAGAACTAGAGCCATGAATCGCTCTGATAACTCATAGTAGTCCCCAATATTTAATAGGACATTAGTCCAAACTATGACAGGGGCCACTACATGGGGAAAATTCTCAGTATCAAATGTGTTAAGCCAGAGATACTTGGAAAAGAAATGGGAATGCTAGTGTAGGATCAGGTGCATGAGGAAGGATGAGTACCAAAAGGCACTCATTATTAAGAAATTCTCCAGTTTATTCCTCATGTTAGAAGTAATGGCTTCGACAAAGTCCATTATAAATTCTTGCCCCTTTTCTTTTGATGTCAATAGGAAGAGCACCCCTAGCTAAAAGTCATAGACATTGACATCTTCGTCTATGCCTATGATGAATACTAACATAGTCAGAGTGTCTTTCAAACCCTGTATGGAAAAGGTCAACCAGGGCATGGGTAGAGGAGGCATCTTGATGACCTCATAGTGGAGTAGATTCATAAAGAAACCCATCGTATCCTTGACCTGGGAATACCAAAAAAGCTGGAGGCTCTTGATACTATAGACAATGGCTTTGGGGTTATAAGGAAGCCATAACATCTCTCTGATATCATTTACACTAATTTTTACCCTTAAGTGGGTATTACCAGTGATCACTCTAGTGTCAGTGTCATATCTTCTTGGGCAAAGAGTAGGAATCTTAGGGCATGGGTGTACTTGAGGCACCATGTATTGTGGTAGCATGCTTTCTCATAATCTGCATCTGAAAGCATTATAATATTTCTTGCTTACCCTATCAAGCATTCATGTGTAAGTACCCTCTCTTAAATTCTTGGGGTTTTGGTCTAAATTTAGGTTGAATATATTATCCATGAAAAATATTATCAACGCTCAGTCTCTACAAGGTCCCTTAGTCAATAGTATAATATATGACAACTTCTCCTTCACTTGAGTAGGGGCTAAAGCGTAGGCTTTGTCCATTATGTGCTTAAAGGTATAATCTCCTCCACGACCTAAACTATGAGTTTGTGGCTTTGACAGATGCTTGCCACTTTAGATGAGGACATAGAGGCCTTGATATTTTCTTCTATTTTAATGACCCTTTTTTGCTTCTACTTGTTAGACTGGATTGACGTCTACTACCTCATTTGTATTACAAATTCTCTTTCTTTCCTTCTCAATTTCTCAATGCTTGCTTCGAAATCACAAAGTGTCAAGTGTTTGGATTGAATGGAGAAAAGGGATATTTACGTGCTATTACCAATGTTAGGTGTGTCCATCATGGGATTTTTTTGGAAAGAGGCACCCTCATAACTAATCGGGGTGACACATAAGCTTGGAGAGCCATACACCAGAGATTTACGATGATCATCATGGGAATTTACACATGATGGAGTGTATGATATTAATATCAGGTAAGGTGTGCAAATAGCCATCTTTCAGAGAATGTTTTTAGGGATTTGAGAGAACTAGGGGAAATGACATGTGATGAATAGGTCAGCGACTTGTGCTAATGACACTTATTTGTAAAAGGAAACAACAAGGGGAAGGGAAAAAATAAAGAAAGATGATTGACGATGAAAAGGCCCTTCGGGTCCCTTTCCTCAATGGAAAGTGTCCTTTAGGCCATCTAAAAGTACCCTTCGAGCTTTTTGAAAGTCCCCTTTGGGCTTTTTGAAATTAGCTATCAGGTTTTTTGAAAGTACCCTTCAAGCTTTTTGAAAGTACCCTTTAGCTTTTTAGAATGGCCCTTTGCCCTTCAGGGATTTTATTTTGAACCTTTCCCAAATGAGAAGTGCCCTTCAAACATTATAAGAGTTCCCTTCAGCCTATTTTTTAAAGACCCTTCAAGCTATTTGTCATTATCGCTTTGGCCTATGAAATAATTCACTCGAGACAATTTCCTGGAGACATTGATTTCCTCAGACTATTTTTGTGTTGCAATCATTTTATCATGTTGAAAATTTTAATCTATGTTCCTGATCCCTAAATTTAATATTTACTATTGTCTATAGGAGCCAATCTTGCTCATGACCAAGTGACATTTTCCAATTTGAAGATCATTCACACCTATTTTGGTTGTACATGGACATGTTTTCAGATAATCATGGTTTTACCCCTTCTAATGTTGCTTGTGTTTTTATATTGCAAGTTTAATGGAATTTTATTTGGAAATGAACATGCTTAGGGTCTTTGTGCTTCAATGTTAAATTTATCTTATATTAGCTTTTGATTGGTCAAATCATGATTAAATCTTAGCCTAAAATCAATTTTATGGATTTTTCCTTCAAAGAACAAGTGGAAATTTATTTCACATGGAAAGTACTCCTCTATTATATTTTGAAGGCATCTATAATACATTCAAAGTATCTTTTGGGAGATACCTTTCAAAAATGCACAAAGTGGATTTCCCCTTCAAGGTATCTATTGTAGACACCTAAATCTAGCCACCGATAACCTCCAATCAGGGTTTTGGCCAATTTCCATCCAAAATGCACAATTTGGCCTAAAAATACTAAAACACACTAAATGATGTGAAATTGACATATTCAAGTGCCAATTTTGGCTAAAGTATTATTAAATGGGGCAATGTAATTTATGGGGCAACTAACTGTGATGAGATCATTTCGAGTCAAAATGCCAAATTTGCACCTGGGTGCTCTGGATTGTTCTTTCCTATCAAATCTCTTGCATGAGACACATGCCTTTATTATTTGCTATTGGTAACATCCTAAATGGGAATATGGTTTCAACACATCTGACATTGACTTGTAATTCCAATCCAGTCAAATTTTGGACCAATAACAAGGCATTCTGATCAATTTGAGTAATGTGTGCACAAAGTGTTTAAACATGCTTAAGAGCTAAGTAAACCAAATTAGAGCCTAATCAAGAATTACATGGAAACTTGTTGAATACTTATTTTTGGAAATAAATATTGAATATCTATATCATCAGGGGACCTCATTTCTTGGGAAGACATCTCTAGGCCATAAATGCCATAAATATCAAGATTCATGCCCTCCGTGCCTTCCATGATGCCTTCCATGCCTCTTAATTGCCCCTTCTTCCAATGTCATGATGAGGATAATTATAAAATTAATTCCAAAAATTTAATTAATCCTCAACCACACATCTCAATCTCAAGATGGACGGTTTAGGTTGATTCTCAACATTCTAAAAAATATATAAATAGAGAGGTCATGAACATCATTTCTAAGACATGATTATGCAAATTTATAATGCATAATTGATTACAAAGCTTCATGCAATTAGTGTTACCATGCCAAATTGATTCTAAGCCAAGGAAATCCACAAGCCAAAGGTGCCAAGGAGAGATGAAGGTAGACAAGCTTCCATTGCCAAGGACTTCACGAGCACAAAGCCGAGCAAGCCACTACTACAAAGGCATTTGGAGCATCTAAGGAAGGTGAAGGAATTCTTATTGTTTTTCCTTACTTTTTAGTTGTGTTTGTCATTTATTTATTTTACTAAGCTCAACCTAGTAACTAGGCATGAATATGTTAGCTTAGTGTGTTTTTGATTTGGTTTCATTCACTAACACCATACTAATCTCCTCTTCTTAGTCAAATTCTTAGTTCACATAATGGCACACCCGTTAGGACCAAACACATCCCACACATGAAGAAGATCATTATGAAACTTTAAAATCTTCATTTGGATCATTAAAATTTTTTTAATTTGATTTTATAATTTTGTATTTCCTTTTTTATTTGTCATGGGTTTACACAGTAATCGATGTCAGTTAATAAATCATCATCAGTTGGATAGCCGTCGTCAGTTACTATTGGTATAATTGATGTCAGTTAGATAACTGTCATCGATTAGTAAGTGTAACCATTGTTGGTTATAGAACCAACGTCGGTCATTGTGTTTTTCTTAAAACACAAACCTAAGAGCTTTTTTTTTGAAGTTCATTATTTTAAACCCAAAATAGCTTCAAGGCTAAAGGACATGCTAACATTTTTGTTGTAGAACCAAGCTTGACATTTGCTAAAAACATGTTTAGATCACCTTTTACATGCTTAAAAATGAATTAAGAAAATTATTTTGGTGCTTAAAGTAACATTTAAGGTGCTTAAATAAGTGTTTTTAGCATTAGTTTTCAAAGTTACAACTAAGACCAAGGGGTCAAATGAATACCACCTCATTTTTCAAATTTGGGCTTAAAATTGAACACACTTGTCATTTTTGTCTTCAATAGTTGTTTGATTTAATTTTTTTTGGCAAAAAGAGGGATGTCATGTGTATGTTCTTCCATTTGTCCCCTTTAGGGAACCATTAGAATCAAAAGTTCCATTCCTATTGCAAATAGCCTAGTCCAAGGCTTAGAAAGAAAGTAATCTAAAGCACTCCCCAAAAACTCATCAAAGTTTGGGTGACCTTGAAAATAACTCTAAAGTCTTTTTATTTTATGTTTTCTTGATTTTTATGCAAACTTGGCTTGAGAGGGGGACTTCATCACCTCTTGCGAGTTCTTTAGGGAAGCTTTAACCGAGGGTTTCATCTCTTGGCATTGACTTCACTTACTCTTGTGGAGTTGTACACGGGATTTAGTGACACTTTGGACATCACACTACATTGATTGAATAGCAGGATGTAGTGGTTGGAAAAAGGACTAGACCTTTTTGCAACAAGTCAAGTGATATGGACCCAAAATCCATGCTTTTCTTTTACATTATTTGGTGTTAAAGTCATTATGCAATTGGTTCCCTTATAGCATTTGGAAACTTGTAGATCTTAGACAAAACCCCACTTGTCATGGAAGTATTGTTGGTGCAAGGTGCACCTCAAGGTCCATGTCGTAGTACTATCATTTGAGAGAAGGGGGGTGGTGTAAAAACCCCACTATGTAATGCACATTTACGCTTGGATGAACACTTAAAATACTCTCAAATGATGTATATAGAGGTATTCCAACAATACAAGCAACCTTGTCAGTTTAGAGTCGAAGAGTGATTAATTAGTTGAGTTTTGTCCTAGAATAAAGTCTTGTTTGAAGTCAAAACTTGATGTAAACAAATGGTACAAACTAAAACACATGGTCCTCATTTTTTTGAACAAAGAGGCGTTATGCTGCCTACATGAAATCATCAATTTGCCTTGTTTAAAAGTCCATAAAAAACTTAGGAGTCATATCATCCACTTTGGTGTAATTATGCTACCTAATCGAGTCTAGACCTTTTCCAAAGTTGTTTAAGTCCTTCATTTATAATCTAAATTTGAAATTGCACCTTTATAAGTTCATAAGGTTGATGTGTTAAGTGGGTTCACCATTTGCACTAAACTTGAGGGAACTTAGGTTCAATTTCTCATTTGGGTTGAAGGCCATTTTAGACTCAAGATCATTATCACCACTTGATAGACTTAAGCCATTTTGTGCTAAACACTTGCACTTTGAGTCTATGCACCACAACATTTTGAGTCAAGAAAAGTAGTGTTATGCTATCAAAATTGTGGGAAACTATCTTTGCCTTGGAGAGTTTTTGAAACAAACATTTAGACACACCTTTTGGGTAGTGTAGCATTGTTACGCTGCCCAAAACATTTCAACTATTATTTCATATAACCTCTTGCATAGATTTCAAATTTGTTCTTACATTTTTAGACCAATCCGAGTGTACTTTTGTGATACTTTATCTAACACAGTTATACTGTTCACTTTTGTCTAGCTTATTTGTCCAAAGAACTAAGTTTTATACCATTATTTGTGATAAAATAAACTATCTCTAAAGTGCCTTTTGTTTCATAGCTTATACCTAGTTGATTGAGTTCATGTCTAAGAATCAAATGCCTAGTGTTTTTTATAAGTGTTTCAAATCCGTTAGATTAAAACTTTCATCTATTTCAAAGTCTATATTTTGACACCGTTTGGCCAAGAGTCCTAGCACATGCCTTGTTTGAGCCTAGCTTTTGACGTCATGTTTGGCCAAAAGACCTAGCACTTTTAAATTATTAGATTAGATTGATTTGAAACACTTTGACCTTAGAGTTTGGTATTTTGATTTTCGATCCATTTACTTGCTTATCTTTGTGTGAATAGTGAAACATTAGATACTTCACACTAGCTTGTTTCCTCATAAATATTTGCATAAACCTTTTGATCTTTTTGACAAATCTAGACCAAGTTGGAATATCATATATTTTAGATATCGTCCTTTTTAGAGTTTGTAGAACTCTTTGACCTTTAATCGCAAAGCATTGACTATGGATCCCAACATGTGTTCTTACACTCATAGTAGACTTATGTACAATCCAGGGATTAGTAATGTAGTTACGCAAGAAGAAATGGTACAAGACCCCTATAGAGATAATATTGATTATGAGATGGATTCTTATCCCTCTTATAATATTCAATTAGGGGCACAAATCCAAGATTTATTAGCTAATTATTTGGTTAATATACCACCTTATTCATAACAAGACCAAGAAAAAACCACACAATACCTAGCTACAATATCGATAGCTAACGAGCCAGTTCTCCAATAGTCATATTCTACCAATATAACTTCCACATATGATCCATTTTTGTTTGAGTGACATTTTTTAGAGAACAACAATGAGATTTTGGTAGAGCCATAGAGCTAGGGGCCAAGTTTCCAACAAAATTCCCTCATGAAAATTTACCAAGCCTAGTGAGAGTGCCCCACAACATAATTTATGATTAACAGGATTCTTCTAGAAATCCTTTGGATTTAGTCCAAACAACATATTAAGACCTTAATCTACCTAATAAAGGCAAAAACATCGTGGAAGACCACTTTAACCAAATGTAGACAGCATATCAAACCTACTTGAATCTAGCACATAATTTCAATCAGATGAACATGGTGAATAAGCCTCTTATTGACCTAATTCCTTAAACATGAGTTATGATAGAGTTAACTAGTCAAGAGAATCAGAGTTCAGACCCATTCATGCAAAACACTTTGGTAGACAACTTGATGCATATGCCCATTATTGAAGAAGTGTCTTATGCTTGTACATAGAATAGTGAGCAAAATATAGTGGATAATGTGAAAACAACATCCAATCCCAATCAAAGTGGTACTAATGCAAAAAAAACTAGCCAAAAACATGTGCTTATAGTTAATACCATGAGTGGATCATCATACTAGGGAGTAGGAGTTTCTACATCTCAACCTCAATCAACTGCTTCCTCAAGTGTACAACCTCCAGGATTAGGTAGTCAAACAACAACCAATGTCACACCTCAATGATAGAATATGATGAATCCTACTCCTCCTCAATAAGTAACGAGTATTATTCCATAACAACAAACACAATCTATTATACCAACACAACAAAGGAAAAATACATTACCACCTCAATCAGGGGTAACTAATGTTCCACCTCGTCAGGTAATGACAAACATACCTCTTCAGTCATAGACTAATATGCCAATCTAAAACCAAGTAATGACTAGTCAACAACGTGAAAATATTGGTCAATGATAGATGTCAAATTTGAAACTTGTTTTCACTTCCCCAAAGGGATTTATGCAACACGGAGGCTCCCATGTTTCTCAAGTACCTACTAACTAACCATTAGTTCAAAATGTGACACAAATTTAGAGACAGGGTCTTGGTCTATAAATTCCCACTCAAAAGCAAGATTCAATTAGTCGACAACATGTCCCTTTTCAACCACAATAGGCACAATATAGTTATATACCTCCATCCCAACCACAAAATCCTCCAAGTCAAACCTTTATCACCAATCCAAATTAGACTATCACACAGCCAAATGTGCAATTTCAAGTACATCCTAATCTATGTATGCATATTCCTGGTCCATTTCTCAACCAAAACAATATACCCCAATAGATATATCAATCATACCCTAGTCAAAGTGTCCCACTTGTGACCTTCCAACCATCTACCCAAACTAATATTCTCCCTCAAACCAATGTTGCTTCCAATTTCCAATCCCAAGAATTACAACAGACGAAGGATGTAATTACTACCATTCAGGCTGGGAAACAAAATAAAAAGTTTAAGTTGGATGATGTGTGTTCTTATCGATTCAACATGGTGTATTTGTAGGTACCATTTCCTCCAGTATATGAACCATTAAAATTCAACAAATACAAAGGGAAAGGTGACTCTAAGGTTCATTTGACTGAGTTATTTATTGCATGTCAACTAGTGGCATATAGTGACATATACCTTTTCTTGTTGTTTCCAAGGAGATTGGCTCGACAATCCTTGGAGTGGTTTTTAAAGTTTTACAAAAATTTAGTAATGGATTTTGATGATCTTTCTAATAATTTTGTATAACACTTTTCTTATAATATCGAACATGAGATTTCATTAGTGGATTTAACACAAGCAAAACAAAAATCCGGTGAGAGTTTTACAAGTTATCTACAGTGATGGAGAGCCCTTGTAAGTCATTTCACCCATAGTTTACCAAATAAATAATTAACCACTGTGTTTACTAAATATTTTCATAGTGAGATAGCTTATCATATAGAACTACAATGTGCACATACTTTCAAAGAGATCATTGATAAAGGTTTATTTATCAAGCATGCATTCATCAATAAAGGATTCATCATGATTAATTCAACTAATCAAAATCAAGGTACCAATCAGTGAAATGGCCAAAATCAACATCCTATTCAAGCACAAGCATCACAACTGGCATAGGCCAATAGCCAAAAAGATTGAAGTAATTCAACCACAATAGGAATCTTATGGGAAATGGAATAACCAAATCATGTCATGTTCAAATAGTGAAATCATCTTCCACACCACCTTTTCAGCTTATTCCTACTCAATAATCTCTCCAACCAATATTTTAAACACAACAACCAAGACGTATGCAACAAATACAGTAGCCTTCACCATTGCAAACCCCTCATCCAAAAAGAACTGTGCTTATGCGTCGTGTCTTTAGTGACCTAGGAGAGCCTATTGAATTTATATTTTGAAAAATTACCATTGCTAATATAAATAGTTGGCCTACACCAAAGCATTATCCATAAATCATTCCTTATCCTGATTGGTACCATGAAAAACAAAATCTATGAATATCATCGGGTCTATGGGCATAATCAAAGAAGATGTGTCCAAATCAAGCATTTAGTTGAGAATATATTGGAGAATGGGGAGATAACATTGGATAATGGTGCTTCGACTTCCAATCAAAATCTTGGGATTTATCAAAACCCCTTTCCCTGACATAACCATGAACAACAATAAAATAATCAACAATAACAATAATGACAGTTAGTGCAACAACAAAATCAATAGTATCAAAATTAAAGGCCAAACTAGTAGAATCAACAAACTCAATAGCAGAACCCATAATGATAGAATAATGGACAAAACTAAGGTCAAAATGATAACAACCAACAAACCTACCATGTAGTTACACATGACTACAATAGGGTTGTAGGTTATATTGTAGGGGGTAGTGTTAATACCATCTGCATTAATCCTAGACCAAGCACTAATCAGCCTAGACCATTGCTAAACAAAAACATTTAGTCAAATTACATGGATAATCCTTCTTTGACTTGGGAGTGAATACATGAAAACTAGAAAACTAGGACTTCCCCTTTTGGCCCTTATATCAATAACTCATCCTTGCCATGCGACCACATACGAGTGCACTGGCAACCGAGACTTGTCTTGTCTGGTCCCACACCATTATCAACATTTGTTAGCAATAATGGTCTAGTATTTAATCCCGATTGTGTAATCACAACTTAGAGGTTGAAGATTACTATCCCAGGCCCACAACCATCTGTCACTTTACCTGTCATCTAACCAACTATTTAGCCTCAGAATAAACCATTCAATACTGACCAAAATAAGAGTTTTGATATTGTGGAACAATTATAGAAGATGCCAACATAAATTTATATTTTAGATTTTCTACAAACATAATTAATCCACAAGAACATTTTGAATGAGTTTTTAACCCAATCCACTATTGCTAGTGACAAATCCCCTGATAAATTTCAAGCTTTGGTTGGATACCTAGCTCCAACCCAACAAGTCACATTCAACCAAAGTGATATGTCTTTCCTTGGCCTGCTCCATAATAACCCATTATACATAGAAGTTTATATAAAGTGGTATAAAGTGAAATTGGTCCTTCTAGACAATAAATCAGGCCTCAACATAGTGTCTCTAAAGCTCATCAAGCTTCTTGGGTACACAATGGTAGATATCTAGCCAGAAACAAGAACCATCAAAGCCTATGATAATTATAAAAGAGAATCATAAGGCACCATTAGCTTTCCAGTTATCATTGGGCCTTTGACCCATGATACACTTTGCCATGTGTTTGATCTTGAGTTGTCATATAATATGCTTCTAGGTAGGCATTACATGAGATCCATGCAGTCTTGTCAATGCTGCACCAATGTATCAAGTTTTCCCACTTAGGGATGGAGGTGAATATTCTAAGAGATTTACACCAATATGAACACTACAAACATATTGAGGCCAAATTTTAAAGCTATAATTATCAGTATGGCATGAATCCAAGTTCCAAGTAGGGTAAAGGAAAGACATACTTATTGACACTTCATCAGATAATTGCATAGATACTAATACCTTGTATTCCCTTCCCCACATGCCACCTCCTGAAGCTTCTAATATTTTCACCATTTCAGATAATGGATCAGGAGAGTATGCGACCCATGATACATTTCATATTTATAATCTTCCTCAAAATTCAAGAACCTTTGGGTGACCTAACATCACCCCACATATGCATTGGAAATGAAAGAATAAAGATAAGAGACCTGTCACATTTGTACCAGCCTCTGGCTTTGAAATTGGCCCTCTTGAAGGGGATGAATCATGGTTATACAATGATGACCAATCTGATTTTTATAAAAGTGCAAAGTATCATATTCGCAATAAGATCATGGAGCATCACAATTATGAAGGAAGAGGCCTTAGACCAACAAGGAACCATCGAGTCAATTTCAATGACTAAGTATGAAAGACCTTATGGACTTGGATTTAAACCACCTGGGGGTGACTCCATATATATTATTCAAACTCCATCACTGGTGATTAGTGATGATGATACCGACAGTGAAGTAGAGTCTGATCATAGCCTCACATTTGATGACCTAGTTAAAACCAACCTATTTGATAACAATGCCATTTGTACCCTTACCCTAGTCATTCATCACAACCCATTCCTATTATATTATCCCCAACTGATAGATTGGGGCCAACAAGAATCCAATCTATTGATTGATGAGTTCTAGAATGACGAGGCATTTTGTGACTTCTTAGGCCTTAGAGATAACATTCTATTGAGAGATCACAAGTCAGGATTCTCAATTACATTAGATCCTGAAGCTTATTTTGGAGAACGGGTGAACACCCTTAGCCAAAAACAAATAAGTAAAACATTGAGGGCCCAAAGTAAAAACCTCTTTGAGGCACTTTTTAACTAGGAAAAAAGTAAAGATAAATTTTAGTCTAGTGGTGAAAACCTATTTCAGGTGTCATTAGATGGGGATGTTCATTTTTCTTCAAATTTAGACCAGGAGACCACTAACGATGGACTTACCTATGGATCCGAGTTTAGTTTTGCACAACAACAAGTATTTGATCAAATTCTTCAAGAATTTCTGACTATTTTTGTCACATGGATATATCTCCCATTAGGGGACTTAGATTCATCATGCCTAGGAGAAGTTGAAGAGCAAGTCCTAATAGAGGACACTGACATAGTCCTATAGTTCAAGTCATTACCTACTATTCTAGAAGATAGTTCGACCCTTCTAGTCAAATATATAATAGACATAAACATTAGGACTACACTGGACCCAAAATGAATAAAATTAGGTGCATCCCTCACTGAAGAAGAACATAAAGTCTTTACAGCGCTATTGAAATAATTTGTAGATATTTTTACATGGGCCTATTTTGACATGCCAAGTTTGGACCCAGCCTTGTTTCTACACCACCTTGTGGTCAATCCTAATGCCAAACTGATAAAACAAAAGCTACATAAGATGCATCCTCATATTTTTGTATTGGTATAAAAAGAGTTGGAAAAAATCTTAGAAGTAAGATGTATTTGATCCATTGACTACTTAGAATGGATCTATAATGTGGTACATGTTAGTAAAAAGATTGAAGGGATCAAAATTTGTAATGATTTTTGAGACATCAACAAAGATTATCCTAAAAATTATTTTCCATTACCTAATATTAACATGATCATCAACTCTATGGCATGTTATGAAATACTTTCTCTCATGGATGGCTTTTTAGAATACAACCAGATTAGAATAACACTAGAAGACCACCATAAAACAACATTCACCACTCTATGGGGAATATTTTGTTATCAGGTAATGCAATTTGGTCTTCAAAATGTTGGAGCTACATATAGAAGGGCCATGACTATCATATTCCATGATATGATGTATGATATTATTGAAGACTATGTCGATGACATATTAGGAAAATCTAAAATCAGCGTTGACCATCTAGTAGTGATGCATAAGATATTTGAAAGATTACAAGAGTACAAAGTTAGACTCAATCCAAAGAAATGTGTGTTTGGTGTAATCTCAGGCAAATTACTTGGCTTCATCATGTCTCATAGAGGTATTAAAGTCGATCTAGCTAAAGTCCACGATATAACTGAGATGCCGCAACTGACTAATTTAAAATAACTTCATAGTTTACAGGGTAAGATCTAATAAATTCAATGCTTCATCTCTTGGTTAGCAGACAAGTGTCATCCATTTAAACATCTTCTAAAGAAGGGAGTTGCATTTCATTGGGATGATCATTGGTAAACAACTTTTCAAAAAGTCAAAGACTATCTTATTAATCCATCTATTTTATTACCTCCTATGCTTGGAAAGCCATTCTTGTTATACCTATCAGCTACCAATAATGCTCCATGGGTACTCTTGGCTCAACATGATGACAATTGAAAAGAGCATGTCGTATACTACCTAAGCCATACCTTGGTCACATATGAACATAACTATGAACCTATTAAAAAAGCTTGTCTGGCCATGGTCTTCGTAGCTCAGAAATTGTGCCATTACATGTTGAATAATAAGACCATGGTCATTTCAAAAGTAGATCTACTCAAGTATCTACTATCTAAAATAGCTTTTCAAGGTAGAATGGCTAAATGGATCATGCTTCTCAGTGAATTTAACATAGAGTATGTCAATTAGAAGGTAATAAAGGGACAAGTTCTTATGGATCAACTTTCTGAAGCACCTCTCACAGACACATAGCCACTCACATTTCAATTTCTTGATGAATCCATAATGACCATCATTAACACACCCATTGAGGAGCAGGCCTAGAAGTTATATTTTGATGACTCATTTACTACACATGGATTGAGGGTAGGCCTATTATTTATTACACCATAAGGGGATGTAATCAAGGGATAAGTTCTTGTAGATCAATTTATTGAATCACCTCTCACAGACACATAGCCACTCACATTTCAATTTCTTGATGAATCTATAATGACCATCATTAACACACTCTTTGAGGAGCATCCCTAGAAGCTATATTTTGATGACTCATTTACTACACATGGATCAAGGGTAGGCCTATTATTTATTACACCACAAGGGGATCTAATCCCTAAATAATTTAGAATTAGCTTTCCTTATACAAACAACATGGTAGAGTATGAAGCACTTATTGTAGGACTTTGATAGGTAGTGCATTGGAACACATCTCATCTCTAAGTTTATGGTGATTCTTATTTAATCATCAATCAGGTCACATATCATTTTTAGACCAAATATGATAAACTGGTTCCATATAAATCCATAGTCGACACTCTTAAGCAACAAATTGCCAACATTTAGTTTGAGCACATACCAAGGGTTAGTAATAGAAATATAGATGCCATGGCTACTATTGTCTCTCTGATTTGACAAATAGATAAAGCTAGAGAGTATTAGTTTCTCATCAAGAATTTGTCAACACAAGCTCATGAACCTTTAATCATTGCAATGATTTGTAATATTGTTGGTCCTAATTCTTTTTGTTACTTAGATCTTTACAACTACCTTCATGACCAAATTATACCACCTAACCTATCTCAAAAACAAACCAAAGCCTTTAATCATCATTCCACTCATTATACTTTACAAGGATCCACCCTTTATCATCATAGTTTTAATGGAACTCTACTTCATTGTTTAACTTCGACAGAGTCTACACTAGCATTAAGAGAAGTTCATGAAGGTGTATGTGGAGCTCATTCTATCAGGGCAGTCCTATCCAAAAAGCTCTTGCATACTGGTTATTATTGGCCCATGATGGACATAGATACAACTACATATGTAAATAAGTGAGATAAATGTCAACAATATGCTAATCTGATTCATGCCCTAGCTTGAACTTTGAAAGTGATGTTGACACCATGGCCATTTGCTACATGGAGACTTGACCTCATTGGGAAGATCAACCCCAATTCATCTAATGACTATTAACATATCCTTACCACCACTAAGTATTTCACTAAGTGGGTTGAAGCTATACCCCTCACTTACGTGACTGGAAATCAAATTTCCAAATTCATCTTCAACCATCTCATTTTTTGCTACGGTATCTCTTTCAATATTATATCTGATAATGGAGGATCATTTAAGAATAAGGATATAGACCAGCTATGTACTGAATATAACATCATGCAATATTTTTCTACAACATATTACCGTCAAGGTAATGGCCTAGCTGAAGCATCAAACAAAACCATTATCAATATTCTCAAAAATATTGTTAATGATGTCCATCATGATTGGCACCTATAGATATTCCCTACCCTTTGGGCATACCGTACCAATCATCATAACCCTATAGGAGCCATTCCATATTCACTTGATTATGGTACTAAAGCCATCCTTCCCATTGAGGTCAAATTGCCTTCACTATGCATCTCTTTCAAGTATGTCCTGGATGATAATGACTATCGAGTAGCTCACCTACAAGAGCTAGACCTACTTGATGATAAACATACAACTATGCTCAACAATATTTAGGCATATTAGAATCAACTCAAAGGCCACTATAATTATCATGTTAAGTATAGAACATTTAAACTTGGTGATCTTGTTCTTAAAGAAAACCAAAAGAATACCATGACTGAGAAGAAGCCTAAAGGAAAATTCAGACCAAATTGGATAGGGCCTTTCATCATTACTGTAGATTATGGATCAGGAGCATATAGGCTTACCACACCAAATGAAGATGAACTTCCTAAGTTGATGAATATTATTCATCTTAAGCAGTATTATGCTTGAGCACAAAGGTGTATTGTTTGTAAGGACCATTTTAGTTATGCCATTTTATCACTATTCTTCTTTGTACAAATAATATTCTTAATCATTCTATTAGTCGTATCCACTTTACATTTCTAACCTATCGACCTAGTGTGTTCTAAATCCTATCTTTTTTGACCTTGGTTTTTTTCCATTCATTACGCATTTTCAACATCGAGGAATCTGATCAGTTTCATCAGTTCATTCAAGTACTTCAGATAAAGATCATATTTTGGAGTAGTGTGACATAAGTTTTAGTAGTTACATCTTTCATTTGTTATTCATTTCTTATCATTGGTCTTGTTACTAATTATAACCACCTTTAGGCAAATTAGTACCATTGATCTATGGCATTGCGTCTTAGTTATAACCACCTCTAGGCAAACTAGGGACAACATTTATTTATTAAGCCTTGACATACCAACTTACCACTTTATATGCCATGTTGTACCTTTTTAACAACTATGCTTATTTTATTTAAATTGATTGCTACACTATTGAAATTCATCCACTGTAGGGTAGAACTACAGTGACTAGAGGTCCTACTCTGGGACTATGTAGGCAGTGCTTGATACTTGTTGAGGTTAGCTCAGTCACCCTTCCCACCACGCTCTCACTATTTTCTGAGTAACTTAAGTTTGAATGCTCTTATTTTTTTGTGAGTAACCTTAGTTTAAATTATCTCACCATTTTTTGAGCTTGAACCATTAGTGTCTCATCATTCTTGATCGAGTTGAGATACTTCAAAAAAATTCCAAAAAAAATTGTAAAATCGTTAGAAAAAACCAAAAAAACATTGACCATTTTTATGCCTTAAGGATTCTGGGAACCCTTGCTAAGTTGCAAGCAAACCACTTGTCACTTAGTTTCCCCATCCTTTTTGGCCTTTTCTCTCATGCACTTTCCATTTTTAAAGACTATTCTTATTCTGCTATCACATCCATTCTAGTTATTTTCATCAGTTATCACATTCTTCCCATTCCCTAGGAGAACTACATTTGGCCTAAATTTTTTTATTGGATATTACTTCCATGGAACTATGTAGGCAGCGTCCACTGGCCTAGTGCATATGGAGATAGCTCGAATGCCCCTTCCTTTTCTTCTATTCCCCCATTTTTTTCATTTATTCAATTTTCACCTATTTTCTAGGGGTAATATTCATATGGTTTCTATTGCATTGTTTGTTTATTTGTTTCTACTTATTTTATTTGTTTGTTTACCTATTTGATTTATTTTTATCACTATTGCCTTGATTCAATTTATGTGTGTTCATTAGGTGATTCCTTACCCACACTTACACTTGAATTCATCGATATTCATATGTTTACATTGTCATCATAGTTTCTATCATTGGTGCATTATTTTCTATTGAGTATTGGATTATGGGAGTCAGTCCTTATGTATATTTCAGCCAAGTCCCCATGATTTTATACCATGATGCCTACCAACACGTGCTAAAATAAACCTCAACTTCAAGAAGTCTATTTAGCAATGGTGGCATCAACATCTCTTTGATATTGACATCTTGATTCTATCCTACTCATATCCCAAACAAAGTAATTAAACACAAAATAATTTTAACTTTTATTTGTTCGAATGAGAATCTCCCTACTAGTAGGTTATTCCAATTCATCATTACCCTCTGTGTTAATTTATCATCATCCTCGACCAAGTTTATCATGTTTTCCATCATCAGGGTCCAATGATTATAACTGCCTATTGGCAAATCATTGCATACCATCCCACCTGCTTTTCTCAATGATTATAACCATCTTTGGGAAAATCATTGTGTTTTCACCACTTTTACTTTTTCTACCCATATAGGGGCATGTTATTATCTTGTTTGTCTATCCTAACAAAGGTAGCGGCATCTTCTCAATGATTATAACCACCTTTGGGCAAATCACTATGTTATCACACCACATTGCCACTATCAGGGTACAATGCTTATAACCACCTTTGGCAAAACCATTATACACCATCCCACTTGCATTCTCAATTACTTTGACTAATTTTTCAATATCATTATATTTTCACCCCATCATCTTTCCTTTCTTTGGTCCCCTCATTTCACTTCTTTCTTTTTGAGGGACCGTTTTCCAACCTACTTGTGCCAACTGTTCCCTCGAGGGGGAATCATACATTTATTTTATCATCATTGCATTTGAAGGCATGCATGACATTTTCAATATTTGAGAAGATTTTACTATGCTTATAACTTGTAATGCCTTCCCAAATAGGGGCAAATTATAGACACCTAAATCTGGCCACCGATAACCTCCAATCAAGCTTTTGGCCAATTTACTCAAAATGCACAATTTAGCCTAAAAACACTAAAACATGCTAAATGATGTGAAAATGACATATTCAAGTGCCAATTTTGGCTAAATTATCATTAAATGGGGCAATGCAATTTATGGGCCAACTAACTTTGCTTAGATCATTTCCATTCAAAATGCCAAATTTATACTTGGGTGCTCTGGATTGCTCTTTCCTATCAAAACTCTTACATGAGACACGTGCCTTTGTTATTTGTTGTTGGTAACATCCTAAATGGAAATATGGTTATAATGCATCTGTCATTGACTTGTAATTCTAATCTAGTCAAAATTTGGACCAATAACAAGGCATTTTGATCAATTTGAGTAATTTGTGCACAAAGTGCGTAAACATACTTAGGAGCTAATTAAACAAAATTAGAGCCTAATAAATAATTCCATGGAAACATGTTGAATACTTATTTTTGGTAATGAATATTGAATATCTACATCATTAGGTGAGTTCATTTCTTGGGAAGACATCCCTAGGCCAAAAATGCCACAAATATCAAGATTCATGCCCTCCATGCCTCATCAATGCCTTCCATGATGTCATCCATGCCTTTTAATTTCCCCTTCTTCCAATTTCATGATGAGGATAATTATAAACTTAGTTCAAAAAATTGAATTAATCTTCAACCACACATCTCAATCTTAGGATGGATGATTCAAGTTGATTCTCGACATTCTCAAAAGTCTAGAAATAGAGAGGCCATGAACATCATTTCTAAAACATGATTATGCAAAGTTATAATTCATAATTTATTACAAAGCTTCATGCAATTAGTGTTACCATACCAAATTTAATCCAAGCCAAGGCAAGCCATAAGCCAAAGGTTCCAAGAAGAGATAGAGGTAGACAAGCTTCCATTACCAAGGACTTCATGAGAACAAAGCCGAGCAAGCCACTACTACAAGGGCATTTTGAGCATCCAAGGAAGGTGAAGGAATTCTTGTTGTTTTTACTTACTTTTTAGTTGTGTTTGTCATTTGTTTTTGTTACTAATCTCACCCTAGTAACTAGGCATGTAGATGTTAGCTTAGTGTGTTTTTGATTTGGTTTCATTCACTAACACCATACTAATATCCTTTTCTTATTCAAATTCCTAGTTAACATCTATCTCTTAGGAGATACATTTCAAACAGGGACAAGAGTGGAATTTTCCTTTACATGGAAGGCACTACTATGTTATATTTTGAAGGCCCCTATAATACCTTCAAATTATCTCCCATGAGATATCTTTCAAGCATAAGAGTGAATTTCCACTAAAAGGAATTTCCTAAGAGATACCTTTCAAACAAGTGTAAGAGTGGATTTTACTTCAAGGAACAACTAGAATTTTTCTTTATATGGAAGGAACTACTGGGTGATATTTTGAAGGCCCTTATAATACTTTCAAGATATCGCCTAGGATATACATTTTGAACATGCATAAGAGTGGATTTCCCCTACTATAGAAGCAAAATAAAGAAACAACATACAAAGACAATTTCCCACTCCAAATAACATAGAACATCACATCCTCTTCATTATAGATGGAGACTGAATATAGAAGGCTGCAAGGGGGCACATATAAAGCATCCTTTCTCACCTGTGAGATGTAGAATATAAAAATTTCTAACTTAGGCTATTCGTAGTCTACAGTATGATAATTTGAAAAAATGATTTCAGGAAAAGCCTACAATATATAGGCGAGGATCCCAGGATGATCCCATGTGTTCTATTTCAGAGCTAAAAATCATTAGCTTAAAGTGTTTCCAAAGCTTTGCTCATAAAGAGGGACCCACACCTTCATTGAATGGTGTTATTCTAAGCTTTGGCAACCTAATGTTACTTTTGAGTAAGCACAAAGATGACATGCATCAAGTTAGGCTTCTCTAGAGGGACTGGGGACTCCTTGGTGAGATCGAGTTTGGGGGTGGCACATGTTGAACTAGCACTTCTTTGGAGTGAGACAAAATTATTTTTAATCATTATGAGTGCTAGGCTACCATGCATAAGAAGTGGATGAGGGCTGAGACTTGGACAAAATTTGAAAGTAGGCTCGAAGAAGAAAGAGGTCAAAAGTGGGGCCAATAGAAGGTGATGAGGAACTTCTAACTACATAACAAGTCTAAAACTAGGAATGAAATGCTCTAAAATAAAAAATGTGGATTTTTGATCCATAGTTCTTAGTGACTCATAGGGGAATCCACAAAAAACTCTAACACTCAGACTGTAAAACTGTAAATTTTTTAAGGGTCGCCTGCTCATATGAAAAAGTTCTCACATGCAAGTGCCAATCTTTCTACTTGTCATTACCCATTCTTTTGATCAGTCAGATCAAGTTATTATTTGTAGGTGCTACCAATCCATTTCCCTACAAGTAGTAATTGGATGAAGTTTTCAAGAAAATGCCATTCTAGAGTGCAAATAAAAAATGGGAATGGAGATAGCGGGAAGAGGCTAGAATTTCATAAAAATTAAAATGGAGAAAGGGGCCCAAAGATGAAAAAGGGGCTAAAAGGGGGGAAAAGCTAAGAGGCATTGAAGAACTGCTTACTATCGAGTGAATCTGAGGTCATAACTCCAACTACTCCAAAATTGTCAATTATAGATTTTTTATCCACAATTCCCAACCACTCATAGGGGAGTCCACCTATGGATGGAAGAACCCCAAAATTTTTGGGCAGATTGACATTTATAACTTTTGTAAGGCCACCTATAAGGGTGCCCATTCTTCCTCCTTCAACTTGGTCATTTTATTGAGAGCCTCAAATGCTCTATCTAAGTCAAATATCTCCTTAAAGGAGATGTTCCCTAGGCTTTCAACCATTGCCAACGTCTAAAACTCTAGCTGGGTGAGTGGGTGAAAAATATTCTCCACTTTGGAAGCATTAGGCATTTAATTGAGGGCCATGAAAATGGACTGATCATTTTATTTTTATTCAAGTAGTGCTTAAACTGATCCTTAGGGAAAATGCTATTGTTGGTCAAGGAAGGAGAGGGGAGCCCCAACTAGACCAATTTTTCTATGTATCCCTTCCTTTGTTGGACCACTTGTTCTAAGGCATTGAGGAAAGCCTTGCTTTTATTTAATACCTTATTATAGCTTGAGAACTCATTCATCTTTATCATCGCCTACCTTTGATCAAACACACATGTTGTCTATAAAGCCTTAAGAGAGGCACTGTAAAGCTTCAAGACTAGGTGTTGTGAGTCTGGGACCTTGGGGGTGATGAAGGTGATCACTTGGTTTATAGGTGAGCTCACTTAGGCCATCAAGTTTTGCATGTTAATGATGAAAACATGCATCACTTTTAGGCTTGTTTTCATGACCTTGATCTATTCTATATAAGACTTGTATAGTTTTTAGATTAGAGGAAGGATTTTTATGCCCTAAGGGTGAGTAATGAGGTCATTCTTTAGTCTCTCAATTTCTTGATCCTTAATCAAGGAGTCTTGTGTCGATTTCTAGAGTAGCTAGATTGCCCACTTTGCATCAGAGAGATTCTCATAAACTATAACTAGTTCTATCTTTACCTCTTATAATCTAGTCTCAATAGCTATCCACTTGTTAGCCTTGACCTGGAAGCTTTCCATTATGATGTGGCTTTAAAGGTTAGTTCCTGCCTAGTTGAGGTCAATATCTTTGGCTTTAGCCTCAACCTTGAGGTGTTTAGCCATTGTCTTGATTTTGATGAGCTCTTACTTGATTTTCTTCAACTGATGGGCTACCTTGGTGTAGTATGTAGTTATTAACCTTTGTATTTCCTCCATAAGCTTGACCTTATCAGTGGATTGGGCTTGCCTGAGGTTAAGCCCAATAACTTGGATAGTGTAATCCCCTAGTTGCATCTAATCTTAGGGCTTAATTACCTAAGAGGTTAGATGGGTGACCAAGAGGGATTACTATTTGGGGTCATAAAATGACTGCATGTGGGGTTGGGCTTCAAATTTTTCCCATTTTCCCCTCTTCTTTTGCATCTAGGCTGCATAAACTACCCTCACTACATCCATATATTTCTAAGGTTGATCTGGGGTTTGGATAATTTCACCTATGAAAGGGATTCCTTGAGGCAGTGCAAATGGGATAGTTTGTTGTTGTTGTGAAGCAGTGGACCCTACTCTTATGAGAGTGAGTGAATGAATAATGAGGGATGAAATTGAAAATTATGGGAGCCCATAGGGTAGGGAGAATGATGACTATGTGATGAGTGAGGATGAGGTAGATGATGATGGTGGGGGAGTGAGAAAAGGCATGAGGGAAGAGATGGGAAAGGTGAAAGAGAATAGGTCTAATCTGATAGTGGGCTAAGGGGATGAGGAGAAGATTATGGCTAATGAAGTGTCAAGTTAGGTATTGGGAATTGATGTAACCTAAAGTGGGGCCATCAAGGCTGAAGGAGTGATGGGAAGATCTAGATTTCTTGATTGGGCGGTAGCTATCACTGTAACTTGTGTTAGAACTATGGAAGGCAAGGAGGTGAAAGTAAAAAGGAGAGGATCTACAAGTCAGGTCTTCTTTTATAGAGGGGCCATTGGTGGGTTAGAAACTGGTGCCTTAATCTTCTTGAGTTGAAATTACCCAACCGTTAGGTGCCTATTGCTACTACATGCCCATGTCATAGGAGGTAGGGTGATGGCCATGTTGGTGGGGGTTGGGCCATCATAGCTTCTACTTCTTTTGGGGTATCTTCCTCTTTATCATCCTTAGATACCTTAATATTTAGTGTGGACTCCCTTTCCATGATATATTTGTTTTCTTTCAAGTGGGCCTCATCCCATAACTCTTCAAATTTCTCATCCAGGGCATCTTCATACAAAGCAGCATGTGGTCGACTGAGCTCGTATCTATATTTTAGGAAGGCAACCTTATTATTTTCACTCTATCCCTAGGCATTTAATAATTACTTCATCATCTTATATAGATTCTTTATTGGGTTGAAATATCAAACCCTATCATAAAAATAATCCCATGGCTTAGGGATGTCTTAAGAGATCAGGGCCAAGTTTACGTAATTTTGATGGAGATCTTCTATGGGTGACCTCCTTTTCTCTAGATATGGTCGAGTCTGATGCTTGAGTGTGCTAGTAGGCTTTAATCCCACTATATATCCCATTATATCACAATCCCATCACTCATCTATCAGGTCCATGCCTAGCTCTATCAATTTAGTTGTGAGGAGATGTTCTTAGTGCCTTTTCTACACCATGATGTCATCCCTTGAAAAATTAATGTCATATATCCCCTTTTTCTTCTTTCCTACCTCATAAAGGGAGTCAACATTATCAAGATGTCATGTTAACTCAAGGGTCAGGGTCCTATTAGTTAACATACAGGGAAGTTAGAAAGGTTCCCTTACAAACTCATGCGCTTGGATGAATGAAAAATGGTCCCCCCAAAACTAATCAACCAGGACCCTGCTACCTTTGAGCCATGCTTGTTGTTCATTTGTCATCTAGGGGATGACATTTTCCCCATTGATATCTATGAGAACTAGAGCCATAAACTACTCTAAGAACTCATAGTAGTCTATCATGATTGATAGGATGTGGGTCCAAATAGCGATCAGGGTGACAATATTGGGCAAAACATCTGTGTCCATGGTGTTTAGTTAAAGATATTTGGGAAGAACTTGGAGTTCTAGTATAATATTAAGTGCATGATGTAAGATGGATATCAGAAGGTAATTGCTATCAAGAAAATTTTCAGCTCTTCTCTCATGGTAGAGGAGATGGATTCAACAAAATCCATCTAGAAAGTTTCTGCATTCTCTATCATGGTCATGATAAAGATTGCTCCCAACTAGAATTCTTCGATGTTGGCATCGATGTCCATGCCTGAGATGAACTCTAGCATGGATAATGTATCCATTACATGTTGTGCAAGGAAATCCAATAGGTGTAAGGGCATGGGAGACACCTCTATGATCTTTTGATCGAGAAGGGATCCAAAGAAACATGCCATATCTTCCACTTTGGAGTCCCAAACACTTTAGAGTCTCTTAATTATATAGATGATAACATTGGGATCATGTGGGAGTCAGAGCATTACTCTGATATTATTCATGCTGATCTTAACCCTAAGGTGAGTACCTCTTGTGATTATACCAATCTGAGCATCATACTTTTTGATGTAAAAGGTGACGATCTCGGGGCAAGGGTGTACATAGGGCACCATGTGTTGTGTTAAGGAGTAGTCCCAAATTTTGCATTCAAAGGAGGGATACTCCTTCTTATTGATTTTGTCAAGATTTTGGGCACGAGCACCCTCCATCAAATTTTTAGAAATATGGGTCAGGTTTGGATCAAAAATCTCATCTATTGAGCCGATCACCAAAGATTTATCTTTTCAGGGTCTCTTCATGGTTGGTAAGGTATTGGGGACTTTCCCTTTTACTTAGGTGAGATCCAAAAAGTAGGATTTTCTCATGGTGTATGTAAGAGGAGGGGATCCTCTACTGCTTGAGCTGTGAGCTCTCTACTTTGATGGGTGCTTCCCACTTCCTGAAGAGGATGTAGAAGCTTCCATTTCCCAAGAGGATGAAGACTAACTCTCAAGATAATTATCTACCTTTTCTAGGAAAAATGGGTTGACATTTTTGCTAGTTCCCTTTAGTTTTGAGGCTACCTTTTGATTACTTCAATTGTTTGATGCTCTCTTCAAACACAAAAATGGAAAGTGATTACTTCTAGGTAGGAATGGGTGGATTTATGCATTAGTGCCATAAATGATAAGAGTGATACACATGTTTGAAGTGTTACCTTAGAAGATATGCAATGATCCCTATGGGGAATCATGCATAATAGATCATCTTGACATTAATGATAGGAGAAGTAGGTAGATAACCATCTTTTAGAGAGTGTTTCAAACATGTGGAAAAGACATGTGATGATCCTAATAGGCACTTGTGTTAATGACACTTACTAAAAAAAGAAATAATAAAGAAAGGAAAATAAGTGGGAAAACAACAACAAGGAGGGGAAACACAATAAAAGAGAAAGAAAACTATCTAATATGTATAGGGGATGGCAGGATGTCAAATGAAATACTTTAGGTCAATTTCATTAATGAGGGTTTTTAAGGCATTACCCTCTAAATATTCTAGTTTGAAAGCATTTTTTCATCGATCATTGATGATGTGAAAGGGTCTTTTCCATAGATAATCAGATTTTACATGCTGCCCTAGTTTAACAACCCTTTGGTCATATTTAAGGACTATGTCCCTGGGTTTGAGACTTGGATTTGATGACCAGGTCCATGAAATTAATTACTAAAGTCTTGTCCTTGCAAGGTCCCTTGGTTTCCATCTTATTATTTGATAAGGGTATATGATTTTCTCATGGTGTACTTAGGGGGAGGATTTCCCCTTCAAGGTATCTCCTAGGAGATACCTTGCAAATAGACATAAGAGTGGATTTCTCCTGCAAAGAACAAGTGAAATTTTCCTTTGCATGGAAGGCACTACTAAGTGACATTTTAAAATATTTTGTAATACCTCCAAGTTATCTCTTAGGATATACCTTTCAAACATGCACAAGACTAGATTTCCCCTTCAAGGTATCTCTTACAAGATACATTTCAAATAGGGACAAAAGTGGATTTTTACTTCAAATAACAAGTGCAATTTTATTTTACTTGGAAGGCATCTCTAGGTGATATTTTGAGGTATCTCCTAAGAAGTACCTTTAAAACATGCACAAGAGTGGATTTCCCCTTCAAGATATCTCATAGCAGATACCTTTCAAATAGGCATAATAGTGGATTTCTCCTTCAAGGAACAAGTGGAATTTTCATGAAAGGCACTATTGAGTGATATTTTGAAGGCCTTTGTAATACCTTAAGGTATCTCTTATGAGATACCTTTCAAACATGCACAAGAGTGGAGATAAAAAAATTGCACTAGAGCAATTAGGCCCTTATCAGAAAAATGATTTAGTTTAAATAGGGGTTTGACCAATAATTTTCATAGCGCAACAACTCATAGCAAGAAGATGGACATGTGGCCCTGGATGAAATTACTAGATTGCACCTTCAACATGTTTTGATGATTGAGGTGAGGAATTGCATAATGAATTGAATGAAGGACATGTGTTTGTCTCAGGAGAATCTTATGAACATTCTTGGGGGTTAGGAGGATATGGTGCCCTTCCTCATTTGAAGAAAGGTGGTATGAAGATAAAAGGTGATCAAGAGTCCGAGCTTACATATAGGGTTGGACATGTGATGTGTTTTTGGGGATTTATAAATTTTGGGTCATTTTTGAAGATTTACCCACTTATCTTTAAGTGGGAAAGGCATAGAAAGTCTCCAAGGGCTGGAGTATCTGAAGTTGTAAAGAAAGTGATGCCATGTGGTAGCTCCTCAGGATCTTTTAGATTCTGAGCCCTTTTTGAAATTTTCCTCATTTACCTCTCAGTGGGAAAAGTTTAAAAGGTCCCTAAAGACTTGAGCGCCTTGATTTTTAAAATTTAAATAATGACATATGATGTTATTACATCTTGTAAAGAGTTTGGGACATATTGCATTATTGCACCAGAGGAAAAATAATGAGTGAAAAAGGTGCAGAAGGCCTCGAGGGCCCAAAAAGGTACCATGACGTATCCTTCACTCATATAAATCCATGTATTACAAGGTGGATCACCTAGCATAAAATGAATATTAGTACTTTCCCTCTCTTTTTTTGAATGAAACTTATGCAATTTATGAGAGTAGGTGTTGAATAGTTATACTTTAAAGTATTAATGGTAACCCTAACCTTGAAATGCAAAGGATTATAACTAAAGCTTTTTTTTCATTTACATCCACACTTTACATTTAGAGCTTACATTTGTGCCTTCAAGTTATTTATGTGCCCTAGCTATGTGCATCACTAGGACATGATTATGGTGATTCCTTCATGGATTTTTAGCTTTTATTATGTGCCACCCTCTGGATTGACAATAAGTGTTCTTTTAGCTCCTTATATTGTGATTTTTAAGAGGATTTGAAAGGTATTATGAGGGTTGTTTGAGTGAAGAGTTCATAAAAATTTAAAGTATTTCATTATAAATCCATGGTAGAAATGGCAACATCTTCAACTCCTATGAAGGGCATCATTATCTTTGTCTTGGATGGGATTAAGGATATAGATGTCATGGGACTAGATTTTGTGATCCTATTGAATGCATTACAGTAGCCAGACCCCCTTCAAGTAGTAACTAATGTTGGCATGAGCTACATCACCCCTATTACAACATTCCATTTGGCTACCCCATACCTCAAATTGATTATTTCATGTGCTCAAGTGTACCAACCAGACACCAAGATCATTGTTGATAGTAGCCATTTGGTTGTCTACTCTTTCACCCCTATGGCCCTCATCACCATGCTCAGGATTCCTCCTTAGCCTAATAACATTACACTCACCATGGAGGAATGCCAAAAATACATAGAGGCAATTTGGGACATTATCAATACTTGTTGGCTGGCCAAAAAGAGACAAAAGGCCTCCAAGATGTCTAAGAGGTTAAAGTTGGTAGAATTCAATGAATTGCCCTAGTGTGTTATTGCAATGGCCATCAGGGTTTATAGGATACCCACCACAAAAAATTTGGGCCATGGATGTTCTTAGTCTTAGTATGCGTATTGGAGAAGTAGAAGAAGCTGGATTGGGCCACTATCCTCAGTGATAATCTACACAGGCAGATGATGCAGCTCCAAGCTACAATTATTTCAAAAGAGGCATTCATAAGTACATTCTATATTCCCTCTTATTTAATGTACAACCTAGTATATAATAGAACATTCCAAGGGCTCACTAGGAACCCCAATGGAATGAGAATTTATGAGATATACCTATAAATCACCATGGATGGTTTCAAGAAGAACTTTTGCAGGGTGTATAATTACTTCTTCAACATCATGATGAGTGTCTTATTTCCTTTAAGAAGCCTCAATAGAATGTTTGATGCAATAAAGGAGGTAATTAAGAAATATGGTGCCTCCTATATTTAATTTAGGACATTAACATATATCTGGGTGAGTGGTTACTCAGGGTGCTCGTACAAATTACCAAGGTACTTGGATGATAAATTGGCAGTAATGGAGCTGAGACAACAGATGGTGCCTCCACACTAAATGATAGCAGCCAAGGATATAAATAATCCCTTTAAGTTCCTAGTCCAAATTGGATATTATTCATGCCCTTTTATTGCCAGATCAAAGGGATTAGAATAGGAAATGGGCCAATATGTAATTAATAAGATGCCACCCCAGGATAATTATGATATCAAGTGGTTGGTGAATATGAGACCAATGTGATTTTGCATCAATCAGACTATGAAGACATCTAACCTAACTGCACCATTAAGGAAGGAATAAAAAAATTAGACTACATGAGGTTGATAGTACAAGAGGTTATTGCATACAATATCTCCTCCATCCTCAAGGATATGGTGGATGACAAGAAGACACTGTGTCCACTAAATAGTGAAAACAACATTGAATCTTAGGCCATCTTATAGGTGGACTTCAGTAAGGATCAAAATTATTCCATCCCCTAAAGAGCCTTTCAAATCATGAGAAGAACCTTCAGGTGGCATAAGGAAAATGAGGTTGATCTTGGTGCTTATGAAACCCCTACCCTCTAGGAGCTCAAACAAGTTAAAGAGTTGAGAGGTTTCCTCCCTGAGTATAGTGGTGATCATGTGGTTCCACCACCATCAGTGAAAGTTAAGGGCAAGTGAAAGCTTAGTGATATTGATTTCACTAAGGTAGTTGATATCAAATTAATAACAATAATGCAATCTAAGACTGGGCTATCTTTTTCAAAGATACAAGCCTGGCAGAAAATTGGGACAAAATTATTATGGGGGAGGTTACATTGGCTAGTGCCACCCCCATATCCATTTCAGGAGAGGGAGCCCCAATAATGCTAGATATTATAATGGCCATCCGCATGGCCAATCCAATGAATGTTTTGCCTACTCCACCAATGCAATAAGTAGTACCTACCCCTCCCCCAAAGATACACTCAAGGGAGAGAGGGGGGGAGGAAAAAGGAGAGCACCCCAAATAAAAGAGAGTAAATAAGGCTCTACAACCTCCAAGTGGGTTCTTGAAAAAGAGGAAGGATGACCAAACTTCATATACCCAGAGAGTAAGGGATATGAGTGACGATGAGGATTTAGATGAATTCAAGAATATTACTGAGGTGATGAAGAAACAACGTGCATTCACTCCTCCACAATTAAAAACTACACAGAGAACTCCAAGGGAAAGGCCCTAAACCCCAGTGAAGGCCTTGTTGATGGGCCTATTTGTAGAAGAGGGACCATCTACAGTAAAAAGTAAAGGTGATGAGGAAGACATCCTAACCTCAAATGATCTTTTGTCTTTAGATAATGTTGTATAGGATGGTGTTGAGATAGCTACGCAAGTTTAGGCCCCTCAAGAGAAAGAAATAGGTTCATCAAATAAAGAGACATTCTTTGATAATGTCATCACCCAACCAGCAGACCAAGGTAATCATGGTGGAACTAAATAATTAAACAAGTCTAGTGAAAGAGTTGAAGGAGAGTTGGAGTAGAATATTCAAGGTGACACCATTTTGAGGTGGTGATTAAGCAAGGAGGCTTAAAGGTAGTTCTAGAAGTACCACAAGATGTCCCTTCCCCTCTAAAGGTGTCAAGTCTAACACTAGAGGAAAATATGAGTATAAAGGAAGGTGGGGGAGTAAACCCATAAATAGGTACCCCCACCCATATAGAAGCAAATAAAGAATTACATGATTCCAATAAGGATGTTGAGGAGGGTGCTTCAAGAGATGTCACTTCAATTAAAGTACCACAAAGCTCTCTCCCTCGCATCAGGGTCTATAACCCAACACATAATGAAGGTATTAAGGTCATGACTAGTGAAGAGTTGCTTGAAGGTAGTAAGGATGTCACAATAGCCTCATCCATGCTTGAGATCTAAGCAAATAAAGAAGGTAAAGCGACCACATAGCCTTTTAGCCAATCAATAGAATAGGAAAGTTCAATTAAGAAGTTGCTCATGGAATCTCATTAGCTCATGTCAGATTTTGATGTTTTGGAATAGATAGAGTTGAGATTGAAAAAGGAGCATGGTGTTGATAAGGGTGGTGATGAGCAAGAGAGTGATGAAGAGATTAAACATTTTATGTTGATCCCACCACTAAAACCTATAACACTCCCTACATCTAGCACTCTAATGACACCACCCTTCACTGTCTTGAGGCCATCAACAATGTCTACCACTTCAATGGGATTTCAGACTAAATCCTTTCTCTGGGTCAAAGATCAGATCAAGGAAAAAAGAGACATTATGAGAAAAATAAGGGAGATAAACCTAATGAAGATCATTCAGGAACATAAGACCAAGCCCCCTCAAAAGGCCCAAACACATTCTAGGACCTCCTTCACCACTATAGGAGAAAGGAATGTAGAGATAACCATCCCTCCTTTTGATGTATTAAATAAGGATGTTCCCCACAAAATTTACACCATATATAGCTATAGTTTGGGGGAGACATCAAGAAATGAGTTGAAACATAGCTCGTAGGTTTTGGATAGCATGGTGGTGCACAAGATGGATAAAGACAAGGCCACCATGTAGGAGTTGAAGGCAGAGAACTAGGCCATGATCCAGTACTTGAAAAATTTGTTGAGTTAGATTGAGGTAGTAACTCCAAATATCACCATAGCTCTAGGTCCTCTCCATCACTCTTTTGCATCTCTCAAATCCAACCGAATTGATGATTTAAAGTCCATATGATGGGTAATTGAAGACTAGAAATAAGACCTGGGCACTAGGGTAGAAGAAATAATCCACTTGGCATTTAAATGCTTGATTGATATAGTAGAAAATAAAAGAGATTGTGATGCCTAGATGTTTTCCTATGAGGCAGACACCAAGAAATGGGAGGAGGCTCAATGGAAGGTATAAGAGATCTATAATATGAGTATAGATACCTTGATTGTAGAGGCTCCAAATGATCATAAAATTCCTAGGGAATATTAAATAACAATCAAGCATCAATTGATGATGCTCAAAGACAACATTTTTGATTTGAAAGGAGAAGAATAATCTCTTGAGACTGTGATAAGGGAGATAGATGCCACACTGAGGAATATGGTGAACCTTGATGCCACAAATGACCTTGGGGAGGATACCATGTGCACTGCTTTGAAGAACCTCATTGATGTGCCACAAGAATCCTTTGATGTCCATAACATAAAGTAATTGGTATCACTAGAGAAATCTTGTGACCAACTCAAGGAACTCATTGGATAAAAGCATACCACAATTCAATAGACTACTACCTAGATTAGAAAATATAGAGTCAAATTCAACTACCAAGTAGGCCCAAACCAAGGGAGTCTCACCCCCATGCTCAAAGAATATATCAAATACAAAAATAATTTGGTGAAGCATTTCATCATTTAGATCAATTCTGAAAGCTAATTGAATATTTTAGTTTCTTTTGAGCTAGTTCCACCTCTCCTTTCTTTTCACTTCCATTTTCCCTTTTCTTTTCTCATTTCCCATTGGGAAACCATTGTACTTCACCTAATTATGGCACATCCATTTTGAGGTATTTTTTGTAATCATGTACATAGGAAAGGGATATTTTATTTGTTGTGCAAAAAGATAGGTTTATTTTCTCTCTTATAGGGTTATCCTCCACGTGGATAATAAGAAACATTCTACCTTAGTGGAGAGTCAATTTTGTCTTCATCACCGGAGCACATGCATAATCTTAGGAATCATGTTCATCATAAGGTCTAACAAACTCCAAGCCTATGAAAGAATCTTTCAGTTGGACCACCTATAGGAATATTTTAGGCTTAGCCAGAAGTAGAAGGGAACTGACCATACCCTTTCTAGGTGCCTCCCAATCATTTTATACGTTTGGTCCAATCTTGATGTCAAACCCATCCCTAGATATAATGACATACTTAACGAGTTTTCTATATTTTCTTGCCCCTTTCTTCAAGTGTGCAAGGCCGAGTGACATAGGTGTAAAATTGGGAACCAACATATACCTTTAAAGCAGGCACAAGAGTGGATTTCTCTTGCAAGGAACAAGTGGAATTTTCCTTTGCACATAAGGCACTATTGAGTGATATTTCAAAAACTTTTGTAATACCTTCAAGGTATCTCTTATGAGATACCTTTCAAACCTAAAAAATATTGGATTTATTTTTCAAGGAATCTCCTAGGAGATATATTTCAAATAGGGACAAAAGTGGATTTCTCCTTCAAGGTACAAGTGCATTTTTTCTTTGCATAGAAGGCACTATTGGGTGATATTTCAAAATTTTTTGTAATACTTTCAAGGTATCTCTTAAGAGATACCTTTCAAACATTCAAAAGAATGGACTTCCCCTTTAAGGTATCTCATAGGAGATACCTTTCAAACAAGCACAAGAATGGATTTCTCCTTCAAGGAACAAGTGAAATTTTCCTTTACATGGAAGGCACTACTGGGTGATATTTTGAAAGCCTTTATAATAACTTCAAGGTATCTCCTAAGAGATACCTTTCAAACATGCACAAGATTGGATTTTCCCTTCAAGGTATCTCTTAGGAGATACCTTTCAAACATGCACAAGAGTGGATTTCTCCTACAAGGGACAAGTGGAATTTGCTTTACATAGAAGGCACTACTAGGTGATATTTTGAAGGCCCTTGTAATACCTTAAATGTATCTTGTAAGAGATACCCTTTAAACATGCACAAGAATCGATTTCCCCTTCAAGGTATCTCCTAGGAGATACACTTCAAATAGGGACAAGAGTTGATTTGTCCTTCAAAGAACAAGTGCAATTTTTCTTTACATGGAAATCATTATTGAGTGATATTTTTAAGGCCTTTATAATACCTTCAAGGTATCTCCTAGGAGATACCTTTCAATCACAAGAGTTTATTTCCACATCAAGGTATCTCATAAGAGATACCTTTCAAGCACAAGAGAGGAGATACATTTACATGGAAGGCACTACTAGGTGATATTTTGAAGGCCTGTATAATAACTTCAAGGTATCTCCTATGAGATACCTTTCAAACATGCACAAAAGTGGATTTACCTTTAAAGGTATCTCCAAAGATACCTTTAAAATAGGCACAAGAACGGATTCCCCATTCAAGGTATCAGAATGAAAAGGCACCACCTGAGAGCTTACTATGAATTGGGGGTCACCAAATGGTAAGAAATAAATGAGTCATCATGTAAAGTTGCATTATGAGAATCCATGAGGCAATCAAAAGGTTCCACATGTTTAGATTTTGAGCCAACTAGACAACTTATTCATATTCATGCCACGTGAGTACTTAGCTATATTCGAGGTGGAAATTATGTGTCAAAAGGTGGCAATCTTTAGCTTTAAAGCTAAAATTGATGGCAAATCAAATTTAAATTAAAGCTAATTAAATTTTGGAGTGATTAATTTCTAAAAATAATAGTTATAAGTTTGACAAGCTTGCCCATTAATAGGGTACAAACCAGGATTGCCATCAATATTGCATTAATCAAGCTTGGAAAAAAGGTCATTTGTGCATTCATCCTGCATTAAGATAATATACGATCTCATCAATCAAAATTTAAAAGCCATGGCTAAAGCAGGAACGTCTACAACTGCCAAGTTAGAACATGTCCCATTTCTCTATTCATATGGGACAAACTCTAGCTCAACTATTACCTCCATCAATAGAGCCCCCAAGTGGTTCTTCATATAAGACAAGGATTAAGTAGATGTAGTTGGCTACAAATACATACAAACAACACCATATATATAAGGTTATTTATTTATATATATAAGGTGTTAAATATATATAAGGTTTTTATAATAAATTAGGTGCTTTATATATATAAGGTGATTTATACTTTTATATATAAACAAAGTCTGAATGGACTACAATTTTGCTCCAAAGTTTGAAGGTTTAACTCTGAAGACTAGTGACTTAGCTCCAAAGACTGAGAGCTATGCTCCTAAGATTAAAAATCATTAATGGGAAGAATCCACCTCCATAATTGAGAATCAAAACAATTCCATTAGACCAACAATATTGCAATCCATAATTTGTTGCGATGGTGTTTTCAAAATATCTCCAAAAGAATTGATGTGATGTTATTTTGTGATGATGTTTCCAAATGGTCTTTTTAAACAAGATTTATGTAACTATGTTTTAAATAGAGGGTCTTTTAAAAAGATTTGGTATGATACATAATTAATTATGATTATTGATCCCAGTACTACCAATAATGACCTTTATGACACACATGACTACTTGAATGATTAAAGCACCTTCCCATTATATCTTGCATGCTCCAAAGAGATAACCATAATTGCAACTATCATTCTTGTCATAATCACATCATATAACCTACTTTGCTATTCGTTTTTGCATTGTTGCTAATATTAATTATTGTGTCGTATCTTTAACCTATTGCTTCCCTTATTCCTTGTGTGAATTTGAGCTCTATGTTTTTACAGTATAGTCAGATTTGAAATTAAATAGATCTTAATCCAAAGATGGGTGGGAGAAAGAAAAAAAGTGAATTAGAATCCTCTGATGCATTGCTACAAGATGAAACAACCAGAGACATATTTGAAACAACAGGTTGGTTGAATTTATTAAAAATGTTTCAAGGATTCCATGAAGAAATTATGCAAGGTTTCTATGAAATTTTTAATGAAGATCATGTTATTATCAAAGGAAAGAACATTCTAGTGAATCCCTTTGTAATCAATGCTCTATTTGGGATTCCTAAGGATGGAGTAGTTGACATTGAAAAGATCAATTTTTTTGACCTAAATTGTATGTTTGTTGAAGGAAATGAGCCATGCCCTAGACTAACCAAATCCCCCTAAGGAGTGGGCAAACGAATTCTAAGATAAAATCTTCCTCAACCTTGGCAAAATGTTGTTTTTTGGATAATGAAATATATCACTTGTGATGCTCAGTTTACATTAGTAGGTGGAGATGCTATGAGACTCTTTTTTTATTTGAGGAAAGGAGCTGTTTGAGAAGAATATATGATCAATATTCTCTCTTTTCTTCAAAATTCTTTGATTAATGTTTGTCAAAAGATAAGATGAGGTATTGGGTCTACCCATCATCATGGGCTGGTTACACTCATTTGTTGCCATTATTTTCTCAGTAAACCAAGGGGTGAAAAGGCTTGATCTTCTTTCCTCCAAAAGTTTTCTCTAGTTCTTACCAAAAAGACACCATGCTATACCTCTCCTTCTTCCACTACAATCCAAATTGAAGAACCCATAGTTGAAATTATAGAATGGCCATCTCTATCACCATTGATTTTGAAGATACTACACCGAAGATCAAAGCAACAAATGGGACTTTATTTAGACATCCCTCATCCTCCTTTAACTAAATTTTGATGCATTCACCGAATTATCTTCTAGGAAGAAGAAGAAGAAGATGTGAAAGCCACATAATAAGTTGTATTTGTAGCAGAAACCCTAGCAAAAGAAGTTGTACCTCAAGAAGCACAATGTCTTATGCCCTCTATTGCTAATAAGGGTAATGTACCCTTGATTGAATAAGATCCATATTCTCCATAGTCTGTCAAGGAAGAAAAATAATTTTAGTATGCCATAACTTTATCATGCCATGAGGAAACAATCAGAGTGCCAAAAAGAGAGTTGCATGTTCTCTATTAACTTTGAAAGGTAAGGACTTGATGATTTCTAATTTGAAACAAAGGTGGGAAGAATCTATTACTAAAGTTAGTGATCAAGAAATAATTCTTCAAGGAATACAAGCTAAATAGACTAGGGTCCATAATGTAATGTTTTCACAGGCCTAAGAATTGAGTAATTTTTATAATTCTCTTGCTATCAAGGACACTCATAGTACTGATTTATAGAATTATCTTGCTATTAAGGATACTAAGATTAATAATTTGGAAAATGCCAATGTTGATAAGCATAATCTAATTAATAATCTAAGATAACGTATTTATGATAGAAATATAGTGATTACCCAACATTCTAATAGAATAATAGAGCTCATTGCTTAGAATTCTGAGTTACAAGCCTCTATTTAGGCCATGCAAAGAGAAACATGAGAAATTATAGTTTAGATAGAGGGTCTAATAAGAGATGTTTCCTCTTTCTCTGCTCCATTACATGAAAGAATCTTTGCCTATCATATCAACTAGAAGAAAATTCAAAAATTGAAGGACGAAAATGCCAAATTTAAGGAGGAATCTCTAAAGCAATTGGAAAAATCCCAACTGTAATTATAGAAATCATAGGCTTATATCTAGCACATTTTTGCTATTTCTGAGAAACTATTAGCATGTAAGCAACCTTCATCAATTTAGGTTCTTTTCTTACATGAGCAGTTTTATAAATGATAGATTCAGTTAATTTCCCTTATTTTTTCACATATCATTGAAGATGGTCATGTATTTATGGAAATTTTTCTAAAAATCACTGAAGAAAGGTAGGACGCCATTTGTGAGTTCTATACTTTTAATTTATTGTTAGGATATCAATCTAGTTTTTTGATAAATTTATTTATTGGAGAGACATAATTATGTTCCTTTATCTCCACTCTAAGGAACCAAATAGCATGGCAATAGGTCAATAATAAATTTTTGGAATTAAAAAACACCACTGGGTTATGCATGAGACCATAATTTTAGAAGCAAAGAAACTTATTTCTTATTTTCAACCACTGTATCATATGCATATGAAGAACAAGTATAATGAGCTATTGAGATCTAATATTGCTACTTTTAGAGATTTTATAAACCACCATTATGCCAATGGTTTCAATGTAAGTCTTATCAGGTGGGAGACATTACTTGTTGAGTTGAAACACAAGGAAGTCCCCAGCCCTACCAATATTTAATAGAGTCTAAGAAGATCCAATATAGTTTGCTAGATAATCACTTGGCACTTAGAGGAAAGAGGTTCAAATTTTTGGATTGGGATAAGGTTTAGGAATCTTATCATTCTATGTTCTCTATCTCCATGGTGGTGTTGAAATTCTTAAGCATAAGTTGAATTTGAAGTCTGGGTGCATACAGTTGTCAAATATTTTAGATTCTTGCCAAGGGCCCACCATGATTGGGGCCATCATTTTGATGTTTATGATCTGAGTTAGAGGTTTGATTTAGGAAATTTGGATTAAAGATCAGTTACCCCACTTCTTTATGAGAGGAGTTATAAAAGGTAAAGTGTGGGGGAGAAATGATAAACATTTCATATAGCTCATCATAGTTATATAAACTATCCCTAAAGTGTTGCATTTAGTTATATATTATATTGCATTTAATAGTTAAAGTCTGATATAAGTAGGATATGAATGTAATTTGTTCATTATTTGTATGTAATTTATTGTTGAATCTTTACCTTTTTATTGTGTCTTACTTGGATGAATAACACAATTTTGAGTATACCAACACATCCCACAGATGGAGTAATTTTGACTAGAGGAACACATCCCAAGGATGGAGTAATTTTGAGTACAACAAAACATCCCAATGAGGGGTAAATTTGAGAAGGCAACACATAGTTTTTACAATTCTTTTGACTATAATTTTGAGGATTCAGTAAGTGAGCTCTAACGATTGAATGCTCAAAGGACACTCCAAAGATGCTCCAAAATTGCTTTGAAGATGCTCTAGGTATGCTCTAAAGATATACACAGGATGCTCTGAATAAGTCTAAGAATGCTCCGAAACTCTCTACAGGGTGATTGAAAGACCTGTATCAGATGCTTTGAAGATATCTGGATGTGTTTTGAAGACTACAAAAATTATGTGTAATACATGTTGCTGAGAGAAACTAGGAGCATTTTACTACAAAAAATTTGTTTGAAAACAAATAAGAAATTGATTGAATGAAAATGATATATGGAAACTATAAAAAAAAGGAGTAGCCATACAAATCTTCAGCCCCCTGCTGCTTCTCACCCCTTAAAAACTTTTCCCTAAATAATAGCTACTCCTATATAATAGGTGTAGTTATTTTATAATAATTTTTTTAATATATAATGATGCATGGGACCCCTCTACCCAAAAATATCGACACATGAGGGAAAATTTCACCACCCCAAATAATAATGTTAGGTGTTATTCAATCATTCATTCATTAAATTTTATGATGCGACATGAGGGAAAAGTTTGTCACCCCAAAAAATGACTTTTCAACTTAGTATAAAACAAAAACAATTCAACTCAAATAATAATAACCTGGAATAGGACAAAAAATGACTTTGCAACTCAATCTAAAATAGAAACAATTCAAAGTATTTGAATAGAGCCAACATACAAATGATGCGATGGGATAGAGATGGTGAAACCATTGAAACCCTCTCACATCATGACACTTTTTTACTATGATTATTTGCTTACAGTTAATAAAAAAATATCTTCTTTCCCCTCACATTCACCATTTGGGTCCCTATTGAATACAAATAAGTGCTAAACAATCTTAATCTCTATTATTTCATTATCTCAAACATTTCATTATTTACTTACAGTTAATAAAATTATGCTTTCCCCTTGCATTCACCATTTGGGTCCTTATTGAATATAAGTAAGCATGAAACAATAGTAATCTCCATCATTTTATTATCTCTCATTTCATTATTTGCTTACAGTTAATAAAAAATGTCTACTTTCCCCTCATATTCACCATTTAGGTCCCTATTGAATATAAGTAAGCCCTAAACAATCCTAATCTCCACCTTTTAATTATCTTGGCCATTTCATTATTTGCTTACAGTTAATTAATTTTTTTGGCTTTCCCCTCACATTCACCATTTGGGTCCCTGTTGAATACAAGTAAGCGCTAAACAATCCTAATCTTGTCCATTTCATTATCTTGAACATTTCATTATTTACTTACAATTAATATAAAATATATGCTTTTCCCTCACATTCACCATTTGGGTCCTTATTGAATACAAGTAAGCGCTAAATAATCCTAGTCTCCATCATTTCATAACAAAAATCTAAGTCTATCCGACTCTCAATGATTTCATAACTTAAAGCAGTAAATAATGAATAAAGGTTCATGTCAAGCTAAACAAATCACACATTTAAAATACAGTAAAACAATACTTACATAGATTAAATACCTGACAAGAAACACCTACAAAAATGACAATGAAAAATGGAGTCAAATCACTAACACGACACCTACAAAAATGACAGTGAAAAATGGGGTCAAGGCTTCCACCACTAACACTACAATTGACCTAACAGTCAATAAAAGAATGTTTTTCAGCTTTCAAAAGGGAGAGAGAAAAATTGAGTGAAAATAATGGAAAGAGAAAAGATAAACTTAACCCTAATTTTGAAGCATGTGGGAAAACTGTTTAAAAAAATATTTATATATTTAAACATATTAAACATTCAAATAATTATGTACATTATTTAATAAAAATATTTAATGATTTAAACATAAATAAAAATAAATAATAAAATCAGATAGTTTTTTAATATGAGCATATTTACAAAATTTTATTATTTATTATAATTAAAAAAGTTTATTCATATTTGTTCATTAAATTACATGATTAAATTGTGTAATAGGGATTTGACTCGAATTTTAGACCTCATAGAATACCTTTGAGATAATTTAATTTACCAATTCAAATACTTGTGAGAGTGAGTTACTTTTTTTGAATTAACAAACTATTTATATTTGGAGACAAATTCGACCCCAAAATGGTAATTAAAATAAATGACACAAAATCGTACCTAGTAATTCAAAACCTAGACTTAGAAAATGATTTTGTTAGGTTATCTAAATTATGGTTATGTGAGGGCATAAGCATTCTACACCATACCAATCTATAAACATTAACTTTTCATTCATGACAACAAATCGTGTGATATTTCAATACAAAGTCAGGGTTAAACATTTTGACCAACAACACATTGAGTACTTCAACATTGAAGCCCAATATTAGGGTTGAAACCAAGCAAGTTAGAATTTTGATGTAGAGATTGTGATACTTATTTATAAATAATAGGCTTTTACATAATAAGTGGAGTTTCATCCATATTTTTTAAAATGTAACATAAACAAATTGTCTAATAGGGATTTGACTCCTTAATTTTTAGCCTCCACCCTCAAGAATTATACCTTTGAGATAATTTAATTCACCAATTCAAATACCTCTGAGGACGAGTCACCTTTCTTGAACCTAAAAACTAATATTTGGAGATGAATTCGACCCCATAATGGTAATTAAAATAAGTGACACAATATCATACCTAGTAACTCAAAGACCTCTTGAGAAAGGATTTTGTGTGCTTATCTAAATTATGGTTATGCGAGAGCATATTAAGCAGTCTACCTCATAAAACTTACTATATATAGTATTTCCATATATAGAATTTGAATCCATTTATAGATATTTGTATCTAAATATAGAGTTGTATAATTTAGGGAATTTGATTCCAATAAAATAACAACATACTTGTCGCAACAAATTACACTTTGATGGGTCTCCTGCCATGGGTTTTTGGATCACATCTAAGGGATCATTAGAATTAAATTTTTTTCAATAATCTACTACAAGACCATAGTACAATAAAAATTATAGAAGTTTAAATATGGAAATAAAGTAAAATTATCATCATGAAACTTTGGAACTGATGGTAATGATTTAGAAATAATTACTAGGCTATTGCATAATAAGTGGAGTCTCATCCATATTTTTTAAAGATGTAACATTATTATTTATTAGGAAAAAAAAATGGTGGTGGTATAATAATAGGCATACACATTGGAATAGATGGTTTCTCTTGAACATATATGTCCACTTCAAATTTTTATCATATTTCTAAACCCAAAATTGTTCTTGGTTGCTTCTAATTTTTTTAACATCATTGTAATAAAAGCAATTTATCCATTACAATCACCAAGACAAAACTTAATTACCCACAACTATGCTACTTATTCAGCGAATACAGATGCCCCTTGATCGAAACCAAGGGAGTTGCAATTTTGACATAGAGATTGTGCTAATGATCTAGAAAAAATAGGCTCTTGCATAATAAGTGGAGTTTCATCCACATTTTTTGAAGATATATCATAAGTAAATTATCTAATAGGGATTTAACTCTTTAATATTTACCCCCCCTTCAGAATTATATCTTTGAGATAATTTAATTCACCAATTCAAATCCCTGTGAGGGCGAGTTGCATTTCTCAAACTTACAAACTAATATCTTGAGACAAATTCAACCTCAAAATGGTAATTAAAATAAGTGACAAAAAATCATACCTGGTAACTCAAAGACCTCTTGGGAAAGGATTTTGTGTGCTTATCTATTTAATTATAAAATAACAATAGAATCGTTGTAACAAATTACACTTGATGGGTCTCCTACCATGGGTTTTTGGATCACATCCAAGGGATCATCAGAATCAGAAAATGTGTAATAATCTATTAAAAAACCATGGTAAAATGAAAATTATAAAAATTCAACTATGGAAATAGAAGTAAAATTATCATCATGGAACTTTAGAACCAATGGTAATGATTTAGAAATAATTATTAGGATCTTGCATAAGAAGTAGAGTTTCATCCATTTTTTTGAAGATGTAACATTAATATTAATTATTATGGGAAACAAGTGGTGTTGGTATAATAGTAGGCATACACATTAGAATAGATGGTGTCTTTTGAACATATACGTCCACTTCAAATTTTCATCATATTTCTAAACACCAAATTCTTCTAAATCGCTTGTAATTTTTTTAACGTCAGTGTAACAAAAGCAATTTCTCCATTGAAATCACCAAGATAAACCCTGATCACACATAACTATGCTCCTTATCTAATGAATACAAATTCCCCCTGATCAAAACCAAGGGTGATGTAATTTTGACATAGAGATTGTGCTAATGATTTAGAAATAATAGGCTCTTACATAATAAGTGAAGTTTCATCCATATTTTTTGAAGATGTAACATACACAAATTATCTAATAGAGATTTGACTCCTTAATATTTAACCCCCTAGGAATTATACCTTTGAGATAATTTAATTCACCAATTCAAATATCTGAGAGGGAGAGTCACATTTCTTGAACTTATAAATTAATATTTGGAGATGAATTCAACTCCAAAATGGTAATTGAAATAAGTGACATAAAATTATACCTAGTAACTCAAAGATCTCTTAGGAAAGGATTTTGTGTGCTTACCTATTTAATTATCAAATAACAACAGACTCATCGCAACAAATTACACTTGATGGGTCTCCTACCATGGGTTTCTGGATCACATCTAAGGGATCATCAGAACTAGAAAATGTTCAACAATCTGCTACAAGACCATAGTACAATGAAATTTATAGAAGTTAAAATATGGAAATAAAAGTAAAATTATCATCATGGAACTTTAGAACCGATGGTAATGATTTAGAAACAATTATTAAGTTTTTGCATAATAAGTGGAGTTTCATCCACATTTTTTGAAGATGTAACATTAATATTAATTATTAGGAGAAACAAGTGGTAGTGGTATAATAGTAGGCATACACATTAGAATAGATGGTGTCTTTCAAACATATATGTCCACTTCAAATTTTTATAGTATTTCAAAACCCAAAATTCTTCTTGGTCGCTTCTAAAATTTTTAACATCATTGTAACAAAAACAATTTCTCCATTGCATTCACCAAGGCAAAACCTGATCACCCACAACTATGCTCCTTATTAAACGAATACATATGCCCCCTGATCGAAACCAAGGGTGTTACAATTTTGACATAGATATTGTGCTAATGATTTAGAAATAATAGGCTCTTACATAATAATTGGAGTTTCATCCAAATTTTTTGAAGATGTAAGATAATCAAATTGTCTAATAGGGGTTTGACTCCTTAATTTTTAACTCCCCCCAGGAATTATACCTTTGAGATAATTTAATTCACCAATTTAAATACCTGTGAGGGTGAGTCACCTTTATTGAAATTACAAACTAATATTTGTAGATCAATTTAACCCCAAAATGATAATTACAATAAGTGACACAAAATCATATCTAGTAACTCAAAGACTTCTTGGGAAAGGATTTTGTGTGCCTATCTATTTGATTATAAAATAGAAATAAACTCATCGTAACAAATTACACTTGATGGGTCTCCTACCATGGGTTTTTAGATCACATCTAAAAGATCATCAGAATCAAAAAATATTTAATAATCTGTTACAAGACCATAGTACAATGAAAATCATAGAAATTCAAATATAGAAATAGAATTAAAATTATCATCATGGAACTTTGAAATTGATGGTAATAATTTAGAAATAATTATTAGGCTCTTGCATAATAAGTGGAGTTTCATCCACATTTTTTAAAGATGTAACATTAATATTAATTATTAGGAGAAACAAGTGGTGGTGGTATAATAGTAGGCATACACATTGGAATAGATGGTATATTTCAAACATATATGTCCACTTCAAATTTTTATCATATTTCTAAATCCAAAATTCTTCTTGGTCGCTTTTAAAATTTTTAACACCATTGTAACAAAAGCAATTTCTCCATTGCATTCACCAAGACAAAACTTGATCATCCACAACTATGCTCTTTATTTAGTGAATACAGATGCCCCCTGATCGAAACCAAGAGAGTTACAATTTTGACATAGAGATTGTGCTAATGATTTAGAAATAAAAGGGTATTACATAATAAGTGAAGTTTCATCCACATTTTTTGAAGATGTAACATAATCAAATTGTCTAATAAGGATTTGACTCCTTAATTTTTAGCTCTCCGTAGGAATTATACCTTTGAGATAATTTAATTCATCAATTCAAATACCTGTGAGGGCGAGTTACCTTTATTGAACTTACAAACTAATATTTGGAAATGAATTAAACTCCAAAATGGTAATTAAATAAGTGACACAAAATCATATCTAGTAACTCAAAGACCTCTTGGGAAAGGATTTTGTGTGCTTATCTATTTGATTATAAAATAGAAATAAACTCATCATAAAAAATTACACTTGATGGGTCTCCTACCATGGGTTTTTGGATCACATCTAAAAGATCATCAGAATCAAAAAATATTTAATAATCCATTACAAGACCATAGTACAATGAAAATTATAGAAATTCAAATATGGAAATAGAATTAAAATTATCATCATGGAACTTTGAAACTGATGGTAATGATTTAGAAATAATTATTAGGCTCTTGCATAATAAGTGGAGTTTCATCCACATTTTTTGAAGATGTAACATTAATATTAATTATTAGGAGAAAAAAATGGTGGTGGTATAATAATAGGTATACACATTGGAATAGTTGGTGTCTTTCGAACATATATGTCCACTTCAAATTTTTATCATATTTTTAAAACCAAAATTCTTCTTGGTCGCTTTTAATTTTTTTAATGTCATTGTAACAAAAGAAATTTCTCTATTGCATTCACCAAGACAAAACCTGATCACCCATAATTGTGCTCCTTATTCAGTGAATAAGGATGCCCCTTGATTAAAACCAAGGAGTTATAATTTTGACGTAGAGATTGTGCTAATTATTTAGAAATAATAGGCTCTTTCATAATAAGTGGAGTTTCATCCACATTTTTTGAATATGTAACATAATCAAATTGTCTAATAGGGATTTGACTCCTTAATTTTTAGCCTCCCTAAAAATTATACCTTTGAGATAATTTAATTCACCAATTCAAATACTTGTGAGGGCAAGTCATCTTTCTTGAACTTACAAACTAATATTTGGAGACAAATTCAACTCCAAAATGGTAATTAAAATAAGTGACACAAAATCATACCTAGTAACTCAAAGACCTCTTGGAAAAAGATTTTGTGTGCTTATCTAAATTAATATGGCTATGTAAGGGCATATTAAATAGTCTACCTTAGAACACTTACTATATATAGACTTTGAATCTATTTATAGATTGTATCTAAATGAAGATTTGTATACTTTAGAGAATTTTACTCCAATAAAATAACGACAAACTCATTGCAAAAAATTACACTTGATGGGTCTCCTACCATGGGTTTTGAATCACATCCAAGGGATCATTAGAATTAGAAAATGTTTAATAATATACTACAAGATCATATTACAATGAAAATTAGAAGTTGAAATATGTAAATAGAAGTAAAATTATCATCATGGAACTTTGGAATCGATGGTAATGATTTAGAAATAATTATTAGGCTCTTCAATGCATAATAAATGGAGTTTCATCCATATTTTTTTAAAGATGTAACATTATTAATTATTAGGAGAAACAAGTGGTGGTGGTATAATAGTACACATACACATTAGAATAAATGGTGTCTTTCGAACATATATGTCTACTTCAAATTTTTATCGTATTTCTAAACCTAAAATTTGTCTTGATCACTTCTAATTTGTTTAGCACCATTGTAACAAAAAGAAAATTTTCAAAGTAACTAGCAGGTTTAATTATCAATTTACAATCTTTCACTTCACATAACCTCTCTTACCCCCCACACACAGAAAAAAATATTATTTATTAAATAAATATAATTGACATATTATAATATAATAATATTTTTATATATTAAACTAATCTATTGTATATTTTTAAAGATTATTATGGGGTTTGTATAGGTCCCCCAGCCCACAAAGAAAGAGATTTAAAAAGCACAACACAACGCCAACCAAAAAACTAGAAAAAGCCAAACCACCACTATATACAACAACAACCATAAAGCCCCAAATGAACACAGACACTTTACAAAAGACCCCAAAAATAGAAAACAAAATGAAACTAACCAGTTTTAGACATTAAGACCCACCAAGACCTCATCATCTATATCAGTTAGGAGCATAATTTTTGGACCTTCACCAACAAGTTCCATATCCATAACAACAACTTCTTTAAAAATAGGTTCAAATGTCTCTTTTCCCCAAGACAAAGATGGCACTGAGTGAGTGATGCCCTTTAGTGCATCAGGGCCCGTTTCCTCCACCAATACAATATTATACCATAATGAATCCACCACCTTATCTTTGAGTACCCATCTTACCATATTATTGAATGCCTCTACTCACCTCTGCTTATGATGGTACTCCTGTAACCAGACCAATTCCAAAATTGGGCTTTTTAGGTATGACATAAATGATAAAGAAATAAATTTCTCAATTTTCATATCTGGTAGGATCACCTTATTTTGAAAATCCTTCATAAAACCTAAGAGAATCATAAATCTCAACTCAAGAGCCCTAAGGGCAGAAGCCAAAACAACTCCTAGGCTATCTCACCTAAATAATGATAGATTTTATAGGGGAGTTAGATCATGCTGAAGAATTTTCTTTACCAGACCAACATGAAACTTTGAATGAACACAAAAAACCACCACTTTCATCATAACTTCAACATCAAATACTAGAAACATTATATTCAAGGCAAAAATCACTGCCAATTCAAAATTTGCCTTAATTTTCACCCCCTTTACTAGAAAATCTTGCCCCAGGATATCCATAATTACATCATACATTTATTTCATAGGAATTTAGAAGATATTCCTAAGGCAAGCATGAGATATTTGTCTATAAAATGCCATTTCTCTGACATCACACTCCATAAATGCATGCAGTTGCTAATGCTATCTTGCTCACTCTCTCCATGTTGTGCCTAGCCAAACACAACACAACACACTACAATTGACAATATGTGAGCATAAGAATTGAATATCGAGGTGGCAGTAAACTTAAATAGGTATGAGGGAAGCCTCTAGGCTCCCTCATGTCATGGGATGCCATCAACCCAACCAATAATACCCTCTGTACTTCATTAATGTCAATCTTCCATCTGAATCCCTTCATATTTTTTAATATTAATCAATATCATTATATCATATAATATATATGTTAATATAGATTATAAATTAATATTACATGTATAACAAATCTAATGAAAAGCATGTGCACAACAGATTATGTCGAAGAGCAAATCTATCAAACATTAATAAGCAATGGGTATTAATTAAAATAATCACATATTTGTGAAGGTTAAATCATGTATATGTGAAGGTTAAATCATGTATCCATGCATCAGTATCAATTGGATATGTAGGAAGTGATTTGGAAATCATCATTTATAGGGCCAAATCACATCAATGTAGTAAAATCAAGAATCATAAAAACTTTATTTATCAATATTATAAAAATTATAATACATCTATATATTATTGTTAATGGTACAAAAATAATATTAATTTTTTAATAAAATTAAATTATTTTTTATGCCATATAATGCCACGTAACATCAAAAAATGGGTAAATGAGATAATGGTATGGATTTAAAAACTTTGTGGTGCTTTGCCATGTGCACAATAGATGAGGTAGATTACTTCAAAGAAGAAATCTATCAAACATTATTATGTTTGGGAGGAATTAAATTAAAATTTTCAACCGCATATCACCAAATTGTCATAAGCATTAAATTTGATGTTACAAATGACACTTAGCAATAAAGCATGCGAATTATTAATTTTTAGTAGCCCTTCAAACTTGGTTATAAAAAGTCTATGAACTATTAAATTACATACAAATTATATAAAGGAATTGAGTCTATTATACTTTTATACAAAATGACCATCAAATTTTAATTAACGATTAAGTCTTTTGACCTCTAATTTAAATTAGTGATACATAATTCTTCTATTCAAAAGATTCAAATTAATATAAAGCACAAATGAATATCTATCCTAATGAGTTTATTTCTCCACTCAAATCTTTTGGTTTATTTATCTAGTTTATAAGACTAGAATTATAATTTTCTCACTAGCTTCAATTTTAAAGTCTAATTGTGAGATGTGTTTATTGGTGTTTTTGACTATAGGTGCCACAAAGTGAGCTGGAGATGTGTTCATCAGTTCCCATGGATAAGACTATTTGGTGATTTTTGACTCGTGTATACCATGACCTTGTTCATAGTTTTTTTGGTAATGCATAGTTACTAAGATTCATGTATTTGATACACCTATCTATAAAAGCAAGAATACAAACAAATGATAACCAACCATTATCATAGACTAGGAGTAGTGACAATTAGCATTTTTGATTTTGAAACCTTAGCAGGTGCACCTCATAGATGTGTTTGGATGCTTTATATGTGCCCTTGTGGCATTCTATATTTTGTTATCCATCTATGAGGATATGATGTTCTATGTTATTTGCAGTGGAAAATTATCTCTGTCTGCTATATCTTTTCTTCTACTTCTATAGTTTTGGTCTTTGCTCGCATAATAGACTGTAGTTTATGATTTATGGTCCTTTATGGTCTATGATGCTTTAGGATCTAATCTATTTTAAAAAATAAAATGAATTTTGATAGGATAGGTTGGGTACATATCTAATTATAGTGGTGTTTCTAATTGGATTTGATGTAAACCAATTATGGTGCTCTATGCTCTAATAATGCATTGGAATAGATGGTGTCATTGGAACATATATGTCTTCTTCAGTTTTGATGTAGATATTACATGCTAAGAGTCTCTCTCTTTACACGCATAATGAAAGCTATCATAGACTAAATCATTGCATGGTGATTTAGATCCCGATCGGTCTACACCCATAATTATCTTTAAAGATGAACTTAATTAATATTTTGACATTGTCAAGGGTTTGTAATTACTAAGTTTAACTATCAATTATAATTTTACCCCTTTCACCAATACATATATACATACATTATATGTCATGATATGTGTGCGTGCATGTGTGAAGAGCTGTGCACATGGATAAGGGCAAACACATAGTGAAGTGAAATAAATTTTTAAATCTGTATATGTCTCCACATTTTTGATCCCCTCCTATGCATATAATAAAAATAAACCAAGCGAAACTCTGCACATTTCTCAGTTAAGTTGAAATCATACAAATTGATTTGATTTTATTGAAATTTGTGTTGTCTGATGGAAACTTAGGGCTAACCTGCGCAACAATAAACCCTGCTAGGATGCTGAATACGGTCGGGCCTAGGGCACCATCAAGTATGCTCTAGGATGACTTTTTGTAGCATGTGCATAGGGTATGAATGTATATGTATATATATTAAACTGATTAATATTATATATAAATTATATATTTTATATTAAATATATTAGAGGAAAGGTCCCAATAGTTGTGCATGTTTCAAATTCTAATTACTGAACAAGGCTTTTGTTAACATGTGCTCCATGGATGGATCATATTAGTGTGTATAATTATTAAAGTGCACCAGAAGCTAAACATGTAGTCTATAATACTTGTTCAACATTTATTCTATAAAATTAAAAGTAACCAATCACATCTTGAAAAGTAAGACTCAATTATTGATACTCTTATGCATAACTATTAGTACTCTGAAGGTTAAGTTTATGTCACAGGTTAAAAAAATAAATTTTATGACCTCTCATGATAAAATTGGTTATATTGTTAAATTTATAATGTGTTAGTCCTTGAAACCTTAGTTATAAGTAGTTAATATGACATATTAAAAGTTTCAAAATCTATAGTGATGTTATGATACCTTAATTCGATGTCCAAATTTAGGGTGCGTAGCTACTAGGACCTTTCTCCTATACTAAAATATATAATATATAATTTGATTTATAAATTATATTAACACATATATTATATAATAATAATAAAACATATATAATATTGTAATATTATATTAAATTATATAATATATATATTTTAAATAAATATTGTATATTTTAATATAATATATATAAATATCATTTTAATATATTAAATATATCACTCACCATCAATTTGACTTGCCTACTCGAGGTAAATTTGCATTCAAAAATAGGTAGGAGTCCCCAACAAATTTGAAATTCAAATTTACTTTTCAAAATAGAGTTCGTATAATTTTCACACATTTTTAAGAGGAATAAAAACCATCGAACATGTCTGACCAAATATATTCCTATTCCCACATATTCTTAGTTTTTTCTGAACATACACTGTAGAGTGTTGACAGATCAAAATAGAGAAGGTTGTAGAGTGTCTGAAGCATTGACCATATTTGTTACTGTCATTTCTGTAGATCCTTATTTTCAAGTATTTAATCTTAATAGTGTTCAATATTTTTTTTACTCTATGTAAAATGTGCAAAAATCCTTATTTTTAGGTATTTAATATTAATAGTGTTCAATATATTATTTTACTCTATCTAAAATGTGTGCTTTATTTTTATTTACTTGGCCCTTTTATTCATTTTTTAGCACCGTAATATGTTGTGAAATCGCTAAGATTCAGATAGTCTACCTAGATTATTGTAATATTATTTGCCCTGCTAGAGTGCACCTAGTTGTGATGTCAGTGAACCTTCTGCTGAAGGAGCGTGCACATGTCTATTATTTAGGAAAATAGGGTTTTCAAAATTTAACACTAAAATTTTATAAAACAATACAGTAAATATTATTTCAAATGCTTTACTTATATATACTTTAATCAAATTTTAATAAAAAATAGTATAATTTTTAAGAATGTGTGTCAAGCTTAGGGAGGCCTTGGGTTGGCCTAGGTAGCAGTGAGTCCTTCTGTAAAGTCTATTTCAAAAGGAAAAGAGGTCAAAGGAGTCAAGTGGGTGTATAAGACAAAAATTGTTAGACTCCACCAGTTGTAATTCAATATGGGTAGACTCCTTATTTGGTTTAAATTCTATGAAAAATAGTCACACAATAATTACTTTGTACCTTGTTTGATCATCTTCATCATCTGGTGAAAACTAATTAATCATGTAGATTTAACCAATAAACCTTGCAGTTCAAATTTTCTTCCTTCTAAATGAATGAGCATGAATAATTACTCAAAATTCATCTCAATTGTGCATAAAGTAGTGAGCAATTACAATCTAAAAAAAAATATTAGTCCCATCCATGATAATGGAAAACATAATATAATATAATAGGTAGTCTCCCATAGCTTTATACCATGGAATTTACTAGAATAATTAATTATACCCCCACTTGTAATTAGGATTTGAAATTCTAGAGCTGGGTAAATGAAAAAGTCCAATTGAGTAGCCAACTTACTGTTGATGAATTTGTGTGTCCTCCTAGAGCAAATAAATATAGTCAACTTCTATTTCTTGAGGAAATTGACCACCTTAATATTTGGAGGACTAGTAATACCTAAAAGTGCATGATAGGAAATAATAGGTTGAGAATATTCAGATTCATCCTCAGGTCCTTCTAGACTATTGATGTGTGTTTGTGTCAAAGATGTAATGTGAACAACAAAATAAAATTTCTCAAATTATAAGGACAACATGAATATGGCAGTGACACCTTTAGGTTTTACTCAATTTTTCTGGAGAGATTATGTGGTTACAACTTACCACCTTCTAGTCTGCAAGCAGACCTTGGTGTAGGGACAACAAGAATATGGTAGTGATACAATCTACCTAATTTGTTATGATTTAAATTGCTTTGTATTTTCCAATATAAGCGTAAAATCTTAAATAAACAAATGGATATACACAATGAGCATTAATCTAAAGTGATTCATGTTAAAAAATTTCCAAAGGAGGGAGTAAGGTAAGGTAGAAAAAAAGTTCCCTTGCAACAACAAAGACCAATATAACTCCTTTGATTTTTGTTAGCAACCTAGATAACACCCAGATAACAACAAAGACCAAGAGAACACTGCAGATAAACTCTCAAATTATTTGGATCCTTGTATTAATTTTGGTAATAACTATATTTTGGTTACAAATGAGGGGGGAACTATTGGAGGTTTGTCAATGATGTCTCCAAGTTGTCCAAGGATGTCGATGAGGTGTCATGTGTGCTATAATGATAATGACAAAGTGTGCTTCAATGAGCCTCAATATTCCTACATGGTTCTTCAGTGTTTGACTAAGGGAGGAATTTGATGGATGATATTGTTGGTATGGGCATGTTTTAAAGACCTATGGGGTGTCAAGGGTTCTTAGAATGAGTATGGAAGTGAGTGGTCTTCATCTGGTTGATTATTATTTTTATCTAGACATTTTGGTCTAGTGGTAGGAAATATGAGTAGGCAATTTAATGATGTCACCATTTCCATGTATGGATGAGTCTGGGGGAGTTGGTCATATGGTTGTGATCGTATTAGTCCCTAGTTTGAATTTGAGTATTCAAATTTAAAAAGGAAAAAATGAGTTCTCTATATTTCATCCATAACTTTTGATCCAAAATGAATTTCTTGATGGACTAAAAAACAAAGTTGTAGAGGGCCCCATGGAACTTCTAATGAACCTAGTTAGATGATTTGAATGTTTGTACAGTCAAATATATTGAGATCCAAATTGGACTGTGTGTTTGACTATATTCTACAAGTGACTTGAGAAGGATATTTGAGCTCATTATGATGTTGTTTAAATGTCTAATGATGAACTAGCTAATGGAAGGTGATCTAGAATCCATGATGATGATATATGCATCATTTGGAGGTGGGACAAATCCATATTAAATGTAAACAAAGATTAAGATGTTGACTATGTATTCGTTCATAGTGTTCCTATATACAAGGTCTCTACTAGAGTTGATTGAGCATACACAAAGGTGATTAAATGTGACTATGATCATTTGATGTCAGAATAGTGATCTTGTAGGTTGAGGATGAATGACGAGTTCTAGGTTCATCCAAAAGGATGGTTTGGATGCCTTATGTGTGAGTGAAGGATTTTTCATGTTTGATTGAGTTTGGTGGTTGGTCTAAGAGGTAGATTAATGTGTGGACTGTGTGTATGACCATTTGGTCATGTTGTAGATGTGGTACAAAGTTATTATTGAGGATTGCAAAGTTATCTAAAATGTGGCTTTAGATGCATTAAGTGTGTAGAGTTGAGGAGTGGGGTTAGTTGGGATATATAATGTGTCCTAATTGATCTTTGTGTGTTGGTTCAAGTATGTAATGTGATTTAGCCAATAGGGTGTGTTGGGTGATAGAGTTTTTAATGAAGGTGAAGAGTGATAATCATAGTTTCATCATCTAGTGTTGAAGACATCATTTCAAAGGTGGAGTTATTCATAGGTGTTGTTGTGGTTGCTCAGCTAGACAGGTAGTCTTACTAAATAAGGGATGGTAGTTCCTTGATCAGTTACAAATGATATAGATTAGATTTTGTTATTATAAGATAGTATTCAAATTACAGGTTATAGTGGGTTTTATTCCCCAAGAGGGTTCCAACGTATAACTAAATTTATGTGCTTGATATTGTATTGTCTCTCTTGTTCATTGCTTTGAATGATGTGTATGCTTCATGAATGATTATGATAATTGATTAAGAGTTTGAAAGGGTTTGGAAATTGAAGTTAGATTATCTAGGCTCACTAATTGACTCCCCTTCTTAGTGATTAAACCTCTAACAATTGGTATCAGAGCGGGTCCTTTGAAGGAAGCTTAACAACTTGAAAGAGATTCTAAATAGGTATACATATGGCTAAATAGTTGAAGAAAGAGAATCAACAGTGGAAGGCTGTGATCAAGTCACTTGAAGAGAAGATATGTATTTTGAAGAAAGATGCCAAAAAAGATGAGAAAGTTATCAATGATCTCAATGTTCAGCTAGAAAATGCCAAGACATGTTTGTATGCAAAAGAAAAGGACATTTCAAGGGTATAATTTGGTTATAAATAGATTAATTTACTTTTAAAAAATTATGCAACATCTGGCTATACTAGAAAAATATAAATTCAATTTTATAATGATTTGATCCAATTACAAAGAAAATCTAAGTATAGCTACAAAAATTATACATGCCTAAGGATTTTAGCCTATCAATGCTAAGTTATCTAGATCATTGCATGAATTTTAGTTGTTTAATTTCTATAGTTAATTGTTATAGCTCCTCCTCTATTCTAACTCAGTGCCTTGATGAATGGCCACATTAATATCCTTGTGTGCTTGAACTAGGTTTAAGAGATTTTTCTCATATATAAACTATCCTAGCTATCTATTCTACCTCTTAGTGAGGGAGAACACTGGTTGTCATTCCTCAAGGATTATTCTAACACCCTAGTCATCTTCTAGTTTCCTTTTCCTCACCCTTTAATTAGTGCTAGTTGGAGGATCAAACAAAGTGGACATCGAGAGGAGCTCTATGATTGTGAAAGTAGGCATTTGAAAAGTCTTACTCAAATCCATTACCCAGGGAGGGATATCTTGTTGGGATGCATTGAAAGTTGTGAAAACAACCTCCTTTTTAGCTTCCTCTTGGAATCCATTCTACTTCTTATGGGAATTTTTCAAAACATCAGGTAGGTAAGGCCATATTTTTTTAGACCAATCCACTCCTCCCAATTGAGGGAGTGGGTGGACTACAACTATTTTACATTTTTTATGTTGATTGACCTTAATTATTTTGAGGAGTTGTGGTGGATCTAATTTATTTGGACTTATTCTATCAAGGAAATTATTTTGAACATTTTTCCTAAAATAATTACCTTGAAGGAATTCCTAGAAATAAAAGTCCAATCGTGTGCACATTCAAGGTATTTCCTAGGGGATAAGTCAAAAGAAAATTCCAAGTGTACATCAAGGTTCTTGCCAAATAAAAAGTTGTCATGGTTATATCAAACCCTTTACAAGGACCTTTGCAATCAACATGGAAGGTATTCCAAGGCCCTTTGAGGTATCTCCTAGGAGAGATACCTTGAAATAGAATTCCAATCATGTGCATGTTCAAGGTATCTCATAGGAGATACTTCGAAAGAAAATTCTAATCATTTGCATCAAAGTTCTTGTCAAATAAAAAGGTGTCATGGTTATATCAAATCCCTTACAAGAACATTTTAAATCAACATATAAGGTATTCCAATTCCCTTCGAGGTATCTCCTAGGAGATACCTTGAAAGAAAATTCCAATTATGTGCATGTTCAAGGTATTTCCTAAGAGATATTTAGAAAAAATATTCTAATAGTGTACATCAAGGTTATTTCCAAATAAAAAGTTGTAATGGTTATATCAAATCCTTTTCAAGGGTCTTTAAAATAAACATGAAAGGTATTCCAAGGCCCTTTGAGGTGTCTCCTAAAAAATTCCAATCGTGTGCATTTCAAGATATCTCATAGGAGATACCTCATGTGCATCACGGTTCTTGCCAAATAAAAAGGTGCCACAGTTCTATCAAATCATTTTCAAGGACCTTTGAAATCAATATAGAAGGTATTCCAAGGCCCTTCGAATGATCTCCTAGGAGATACCTTAAAATAAAATTCCAAATCATGTGCATGTTCAAGGTATCTCCTAAGAGATACATTGAAAGAAAATTCTAGTAGTGTGCATTAGGGTTCTTGCCAAATAAAAATTTGTCATGGTTATATCAAATCCTTTGTAAGGAAATTTTTAAGAAACATGGAAGGTATTCCAAGGCCCTTTGAGGTATCTCTTAGGAGAGATACCTTGAAAGAAAATTCAATTATGTGCATGTTCAAGGTATCTCCCAGGAGATACCTTGAAAGAAAATTCCAATTGTGTGTATCAAGGTTCTTAACAAATAAAAATGTGTCATGGTTATATCAAATCCCTTGTAAGGACCTTTTAATTTAACATGGAAGGTATTCCAAGGCCCTTCGAGGCATCTCTTAAGAGACACATTTGAAATAACCTAAACATATCCATTTAACCTATTACAGAAACACAAGCAACAATTCATAACAACATTGGAAGAGGTAAAACCATGATCATCTAAAACCATGTCCATTAATCCAAATGAGAGTTTAGAACAATGTATAAATAAAACATGTATGGATATGCTTGTGATCATTTGATGATGGCAAAATTGATCTTCTATCTTGATGAGATATTTTCTAGTTATCTACGTGGAGTAAGATATCGCAAGGGACAAAACAAAACCTTTGTCCTCTTACATAGTAGACAAAAATGTCCCTTTCATATCCTCATTATTACATAAAAACTAACTAAAATGGATATGCCACTAATGCACCAAGTATAAGGGTTTCCCAGTGGGAAATGAGAAGAAAGAAGAAGGGAGAGAAGGAAATAAAGAAGTGGTGCCAGCTACAAAAAACCTAAAATATCTTATTATGCTCTAGAGTCAATTTAGATGTTGGAATATTTCACCAACTTATTTTTATACATAGTATATCCTTCTAACATAGGGGCGAGATTACCTTGGTCTGGGCCCACTTGGTATTTGAATTTTACTCTATACTCTTCAATCTAGGTGGTAAACTTCTAAAGCATGGTCTGATTTGATCCAATGAGTTCTCTAAGATGTTCACAAGACTTCTCAAGTGACACCAACTTTTTTATTTTATTAACATCAAAATAATCTTGTGGTGCATTGATGAGGTTTTTAAAAATTATGCGTATCATCTCTTCCTCTAAGTCACTTGCACCATCAAGCCTTACCATCTTCCTTAATAAAACATCTATCTCTTTTGTTTTAGTCTTGAGGGACTACTCTTCTCTTTTTAAATAGAAGATGCCATCTTTGAGAATCATCAAATGATGTTTGATTGCTAGTTGACACTCATTGGGCTTCTTGTGATCATTAGGAACAATGATCCTTTCTAACATCAAAGTATCTATGCCTATCTTGCAGACCTCATCCATTTTATGCTAGACTTCCTCCCATGTCTTGAAATCCATCTCATAGAAAAGCATTTAAACATCACACTCCCTCTTATTGTCCACTATGTTGTTCAAGCATTTCAATGCTGAGTGGATTATTTCTTCTGTCGTGGTGCATAGATCTTCTTGCCATTTTTATATTTCTCTTTCTCTAGACTTCAAATCATCAATTTGACCAAAATCAAATGAATCTATTGAGAAGAGAGGACACTCTAGAGTAATACTAGTAGTTGGGGTTACTTCCTTAGGCTTACTTAGTATCTTTTTCAAGTATTAGATCATAGCCTGATTCTATGCCTTTAACTCTTCCATGATGGCTTTGTCTTTATGCATCTTATGAGTCACCATGTTCATCAAAACCTGTGTGCTGTGCTTCAACTTAGTCCTTGATAGCTCCCTTAGACTGTAGCTATAAATAGTGTAACTCTCAAAGTGAGCATCTTTATTTAAAGTATCTGGTGGGGGAATGGCTACCTCCACATTTCTTTCTCTTATGGTAGTGAATGTGGTCCTAGAATGTGTCTTGGCCTTCTTGGGGGGTTTGGTCTTATATACCTAAGTGATCTTCACTACGTCAATCTCCCTAATTTTTCTCATAATGTCCTTTTGCTTGACCTATTCCTCAACCCAAAGAAGGGGTCTAGTCTGAAATCAAATTGATGTATTGGACATAGATGCAGGCCTCAAGATAATAATGTGTAAGGTAGTCAAAGTACTTGATGAAGGAAGTGCCATAAGAATGGGCTATGGACTTAACATGAACTATTCAATTTCTTCATCACTTTCCAACTCCTCACCACCCTTGTTTTCTCTAGATTCCCCTTCTAGGTTTGGCTCTATCTAATCCACAACTTCAAAATTTGGACCAAATTGGTGAGACTCCTTGAGCAACATTTCAATGGAGCTTTCTCATCTTGATGACTGATTAGAAGGTTCTGCACCCACTTCACTTTATTTATCTGAGCCTCAAGTATAGATGAGGATATGGTGATCTTCTTGTTTCCCTTAGGAAACTCTTCACCAATCATGACCTCTAAACCTTTATTTTGGGTTGGATCATGGACCTTGATGTGAGGAAGGAGACCTCGAGGTACTTCAATTGAAGCAACATTACTTGGAGCACTCTCCTTAACACCTTTTCTAGATTGGTCCAATTCCTTATTTATTTATACATGGGTGGGGGTACCCATTTGCAAGTTTGCTCCCCCACATTCCTTTGTACTCACCTTCTCCTCTGGTGCTAAACTTGACAACTTTAGAGGGGAAGGGACAAATTGTGATGCCTCTAAAGCTATCTGTATTCATTATTTTGAAACTACCCCTTTAAGATCAATGGTGACTTGAGTATCTTTCTTTGGCTCCACATTATCCTTCTCATCAAATTTATTCATTTCCTTAACTTCACAGTAATTATCTTGGCCTAGTGGATGGGTGATGACATTCTCAACAAATGTCTCTATATCTGACGAGATCACTTCTTTTTCTTGAGGGGCCTGAACTTGAGTGGATGGCTCAACTCCAACCTTCAAAACATATTCAAAAGAGAGGGGATCAATTAAGGCAATAAATTTCTCCTTATCACCCTTACTTTATACTCCTAAAGGACCCTCTTCTACTTATAAACCAACCATTGGGACCTTCATTTGGGTTTGGGGTCTTTCCCTTAGATTTATTTCCCTAGTTCTTACTTGTGGAGGAGTGAATTCTCACTTCTTATTCATCACCTCTATAATGGGCCTATCTTCATTTGAGTCTTCTTCATCACTCATATCTCTCAATCTCTAAGCATATGAGGATTGATCCTCTTTTCTCTTCATGGGGAGTTTGTTAGAAGGTAGTTATTTAAACTCAAACTCCTTTTGTTTCTTAGGAATCCCAGCTGGAGGTTGCTGAGCCCTTTTGACTCTTTTTTGCTTGGGCTACTTTGCCTCTTGCTCACCTCCTCTCTTCCTTAAATAAATCTTTGGGGGAGGGACAATGGTTGGCTGTTGTGCTGGTGGATCAGGTGGGACAGTAGTTAGATTAACCACTGGGATGGTTGTATAGTTTGGGATCCTTCTAATATAATGGATATTAGGGTGGTACTGGCCAATTTAACCTCCCCAGTAGCAATTTTGTCCCAATTTTTAGTCATATTTTTTAACTTTGAGGACAATCCTAAATTGGACTACGATGTGATTATGGATTCCACATCAATTAGCTTGGTGAAGTCAACATCACCAAACTTGATCTTCCCTTTGCCCTTTGCCATTGGTGGTAGAACTAAGAGAGAACCACTATATTCTCATAGGAAACCCTTAAAATCCTAAAATTTTCTAAGTTCTCAGAGGGTAGAGGTGTTATAAGTACTGAGATCAACCCCATTTTCCTTCAACCACCTAAAGGTTCTTCTCATGATTATGGTGGCCTTCCATGGAATGGAATCATTTTCCTCAGTAGTGAACACCACCTATGATATGACATGGGCTTCAATATTGAACTGATTGTATACTCTAGACAAAGTCCTCTTATCATCCTCCATATCCTTGGGGATGGGAGTGATATTGTAAGTGATAACTTCTTGCATGATCAGTCTCATATAATCTAACTTTCTAACATCTATCTCAATAGTGAAAATGGATAGATGTCTTCAAAATGTGATTGATGTAGAATTACATTGGTCACTATGTTCACGCACCATCTAATATCATAGTTTGGCTTGGGTGGCATCTTGTTAATCACATACTGGCCCATCTCTTACTCTAATCCCTTAGCTTTGGTAACAGAAGGACATGAATAATGTCCACTTACAATTATAAAATTGAAAGGGTTATTTACCTTCTTCACTGCTATCATCTCATGTAGGGGCACCATCTGCCTACTTAAATCCATTATTGTGAGTCTATCATACAGGTATCTCGGTAGTTTGTATGGAGACCCTGAGTATCCACTTACCTTGATATAAGTAAATGATCTAAATTGAATATATGAGGTGCCATATTTATCAATTGTCTTTGGCCCCCTTGGACATCTCATCATAGTATTAAAGAAATAATTATAAACTCTACATAAATTCTTCTTGAAGCTATCTAGAGTTATTTCATGATAAACCTCATATATTCTCATCCCACTAGGATTCTTGGTGATCCCCTAGAATGTCCTATTATGTACTAAGCTATACATGAGGTAGGAAGACATGTTAAATATACCTATGAATTCCTTATTTGAGTATATTACAACTTGGAGTTGGATCATTTACCTATACAAATTATCACTTAAAATAGTAGCCCAATCCAACTTCTTTCATTATTCCAACACAAAGATTAAGATTATGGACATCCAAGGTTCACATTTCTCTATAGTGGGCATTCCATAAAATCTTTCCTCCATGAAAATCACATATTAGGGAAATTCTTCGAAGTCTTCTAGTTTTAGACTCTAACATATTATTGATACCTTTTGCCTTTTCTTGATTAGCCAATAGGAGTTGAATATGTACCATATTATCTTGTTGTTCTTGTCTACATTATTTTAGAATTCATATAAAGAGAGTGTGATACGTTTAGGCTAGGGATGAATCCCAAGCATGGTGATAAGGTCCAATGGATTGAAAGAGTAGACACTGATTGGCTTCCATCGATAATAGCCCTGGTGTCTGGTTGGTATAATTTGGCACATGCAATCACTAACTCTAGGTATGGGGGAGCCAAGGGGAATGATACCATAGGGGTGATGTAACTCATTAAAATGTTGGAGACTACTGGGAGATGGTTTTTATACTATAATACATTCAATAGGGATAAAAATTCTAACCCCTAAATATCTATATCTTTGATTTCATCTAGAATAAAAATAATGTTGCTCTTGATAGATGCTGAAGTAGTTGTCATTATTCTCTAGCTCTTTTAGTGAAATACCTTAAAATTTAATGAATTCCTCACTATGATCACCCTTGAAACACCTTCAAACCTCAAAGATAATTTCTTGAATATGCAAGTAGAAGATATGAATGCAAAAGGTAAATGTTAATGTAGGTAATTTCCTTAGTTATAATCCTTTGCATTTTGAAATTAGGATTGCCATTATTTATTTGAAGCTTAATGGCTAATTACCAACTACCCTATTTAAGTCATTTGAGGTTATTTTTGACAAAGGAGAGATAAGGTAAAAATGTTTCTTTTATGCCAAGAAATCTTACTTGCAACATGTGGATTCATATAAGTAAACTTTCTAGCACTTTTCGGGCTTTCAAGGACCTTTTGCACCTTGACCACCCAAAGGTAAGTGATGCAATTTTCAAAAAGGGCCTAGAGCTTGAAAATTACTAAGGATCTACCATGTTTCATCAATTCTCTTTTTAAATTTAGGAGTTCAGGCCATTGGTTACTCTTTTCACCTTGCCAACGAAAAGATAAGTAGGGCAATCGCCAAAAAGGGCCTAGAACTAATAAAACCCTGAGGACCTACCACATGTCCAACTTAGATGCTAGCTTGGACTCTCGACCAAATTTAAAATTTTTCACCATCCTTATTGATATGAATAAGGGTGAAATATTCTTTTGATCCCCAAAAATAGTCTTAGGAGTCCTCTAAAATAACCACGTATCTTTCAATCAACTCATCGGGTAATTCCTAACCTTAATCAACAAAACACATTGAAGGTTCAACATGACAATTTCACTCGGGGTCCCAAAACATTTCTTCTTTGAGCATAAGGCAAAAAATAAATGTATGAAAGGAGACTTGGATATATTTCTATCTTCTTGTAGTGAATTTTCATATCCTAGATTGCTTCATCCAAGGCATCCAATAGTGCTGTTTGAGTAAAGGCAAATTGTACTCCTTCCATGAATGAGAAATCTACTCTTGTCCCCATTTTAAATTTATCTTTTAGGAGATAGAAACCTTGAAGGGGAAATCCACTTTGTACATGTTTGTAATGTATCTCATAATATATACCTTGAAGGTATTATAAAGGCCTTCAAAATATCACCCAGTAGTGCCTTTCATGTAAAGGAAAATTCCACTTGTTCCTTGAAGAAGAAATCCACTCTTGTACTTGTTTAAAAGGTATTTCCTAGGAGATACCTCGAAAGGGGAAATACACTCTTATGCATGTTTGAGAGATATCACCCAGTAGTGCCTTTCATGTAAAGGAAAATTCCACTTGTTCTTTGAAGGAGAAATCCACTCTTGTACTTGTTTGAAAGGTATTTCCTAAGAGATACCTTGAAAGGGGAAATACACTCTTATGCATGTTTGAGAGGTATCTTCTAGGAGATAGCTTGAAGGTATTTCAAGGGGCTTCAAAATATAACCCAATAGTGCCTTTTCACTTAGAGAAATCCACTCTTAACCTTGTTTGAAAATTGCTCAAACTCTAGGAGTCAAGGGAACATGCAAGTGATGTGAAGCTCATCTGATAATAAGTGGATAAGCGATGGTGCAATAAAAAGTCATCAGATGTGGGATTTAAACCTGGAGATTTATTTCTCAAATATTAAATGTATCTCTTAGGAGATACCTTGAAGGAGAAATCCACTATTGTTCACACAAGTCATTCATAACAATTATTCACACAAAATGTCCGATGTGAAAACTCTGAACAAAAAAGTCCAAAGACCCAAAGTCTTGAATAATAATTCAAAAAACCTAGCTCATGTTTGTGAATTATCTGAGGTGGCTATTGTGCACACATAAAAAACTACACTAATGAAAGAACTAGTACACATATAGAAATATGAATCAACTTAAACTCAACTATCTTAATCAACATGTTCACCAATCTTGAACTCAACTATCTTAATCCCAATAAACAATTTTATTAATTGGCATGAGAGGGATTTTCCTGATGACATTATCTTGATTATTGAATCAAAAAAAGGACACACCCCATATTGTCATGATGGTTTTTTAATGATGACACAAATTCAGATCAAGAGCTTAGATATTAACACATATAAGGTAATTATTAATAAGGCCTTACACGTTTGGGGTTCTCCAGGCTCACATCACATTATTTTATTTGGATCTCATCACATTATTTTATTTCTCTTAGTATCATAACCTATCCATTTCCATTTTTACAAACTTGAACAATGGAACTTGTGGAAGAAGTCTACAAATTCACAATATGGGTGGGGAGTAGGATCAATTTTAATCAATTTCATGCTCTGATGTCAAGGAAAATAAATACATTTGGAACAAAATGGTCAAAGGTGGATTGGCTCCCTCCATGGAATGACTCACTAGGAATGACATATGGCTTTTCATAGACTTCACTTGTGGTTAGAAAGATTGTGAATTATGTATGCATGGCTTGAGAATATTTATCACTGAGGAGCTTATCAGAGAGACTATTAGGATACGTTGTTATAACTTCAAAGCATTCAAGGATAAGAAGAAAAAGGAGGAGCTTATTAGTATTTTCTTCATGAAGGAAAAGAAGAAACCTAATATTTCATCCTAGAAAGGTTTCACGAGGTTAGAACTACTGAGGAAATGGCTTGAAGTCTACCTCCAGATAATAAGGCATATTACCTTAGAAGGAAAACATACTATGATTTTTTCCCATCACTTATTATTACTCAATCATTTCAAAGGCCACACCATTAGAATTTTATTTTTTATTCTAAAATCCTTGGAAGCTTTGGTACTAAACTTCAAGAAGAACATCTTAGTAGAATTAATTCACCAAGGTTTGATTTTACTGCTTATTAAGAGAGGGGAAACACTATTGTCCAAATTCATCACTAAGGTAATTGATATACCCAGTGAGAATGAAGAAACTGAAGGGGGGGGGATTTTCCATAGAGTCAACTTTTGATAATGAATTTGAGGAAAAAAATGTTGTGGATTCTACCAAACCGATGTAGGATGAGCCTAGACTAAACATGGGGAGTCTTACCTATGTCCTCAGTTAGCTACTAGAGGTAAAGGGATTCTCGATTCTAATGCCAAGGTAGATATCATGAATTCCCTTCAAAATTTGCACACAAAGATTTCCATCCAATTTTTTTTGTTTAATGAAATCATGAATGAGATTGAAAAGTTACAAGGGCTACTGGGTCACATGTTAGCAACCTCTAAACTGGACAAGGATCATCCAAAATGCACTCCCCAGGGCAACAAATCAACTTAGAGTAGTAGAAATGAGGATGTTAATAAGGATCTTGAAGAGGAAAAAGTGGAGATCTAGTATACTAGCCAAAAAAAAAGATAGGAAGAAGATAAGGATCAATTTGTGTGAGGTCATACCAGAGAAAGGAACAATAAAGGTGATAGTACTATGACCAAGAATTTGGTCTCTTATTCTAATTCAAAATAGTTGGGCTTGCTTTGTCTCTTTTTGTTTGGTATTAGGTTTTTTTGGTTGATACTTTGCATAAGTTTGGTGACATGGGGATTTAGCTTCTAGGTTCATCTATTGATCCTTTCTTATCCTTTGGATTTGTCATGTCTATCTTTTGGGTTTTTTTTGTAAAGGGAATGGGCCCTTTCAAGCCATCTTTTAACCAATTGATTAAAAAAATAATATATAAAAAAACAATATACATTGAAGGGCATTGCAATAGCTTCATGGCTACCTTGAAGGTATCTCCTAAGAGATATCTTTATGCATAGAGGAACCATTTAAGGTATTATAAGGCCCTGTTATTGTGAAAGAATTCAAATCGTGTGCATTTTCAAGGTATCTACTAGGATACCCATTGAAAGTAATACAAATGCATGTTTGAAAGGCTCTCCTATGAGATACTTAATATGTTACAAATATGCATTATGGTAAACTCAAAGGTGCTACAAAGCCATTCAAGGTATCTCCCTAGATATACCTTGAAATAAAATTCCAATCGTGTGCATGTTGAAGGAATGTTACCAGATTATCATAGAAATTATAGGTATAGCTTTCACAATAGGAAGTGAAAAAGAATCATAATAGCATGAGTGAATTTACGCAACATTCAATTTTATACACTGCAATAAATATAAAGATAAACTAACATGGTTTTAAGAATTTTGGATCATAAACAACATAATACAAGATAAAACAAGATAAAACAAAACAGAGTAAACACTATGCACCATGAAAAAATAACATCAAAATAATATATAGCTTCTTACACGGTTATGTCTCTTCAAATTACATATTTTTGGCATACAAAAAAAATAGACATCGAATTCTTATAGATATCGCTTGCCTAACAAGGCTAAAGATATCCAAAAGATACCCCGTGCACATGTCCCTACTCCACGTCCAACACTTTCACAGACTTAAACTGTTGTTTCATCTTGAGATAAAATCTCAACTCTAATTTTGACTAAAGTTGGAAAATATTAGCCTTTCAAAAAAGTGGTAATAATCACTCCAGGTTTTCTAGTTTTCCATACTTGCCTACCACCCTTTGCAATTCTTAAACTACAAAACGTGAACTACACATTTACCTATTGTGTAGGTTGTGGCTGCCCAGACTACACCTTTATATGAAAATTTCTCTTCTAAAAAATTGATTAGAGCTCATACGATGGAATGAACTTAGGTTCATTTATGATATGCACAATAACTAGTTTAACCTATGAGAGTTCATGCTTGAGCATTTTCTAATTATCAAGTACTTACCGCACCATGGTAATAAAAAAAATGTAGTGGAATCTGTATGACCATCAAATTATGCACATCTACTTATATTATGATGAGAAGGAAGTCTTTGACATTTGACAACTTAAGTTGGATATCTGACATAATATCATCCAACCTATCTATAGTCCTTTGGGCTTGAATTACCACAAATGTGTTGCACATTATCTTATTTTGCTAGACCGAGAGCTTCTTCATCATGATATCTCTAGCTTTTAAAAAGTATTGAAATGCACCATTCAGTGTTTCCCCAGTATCCATTTGATCATTCACTAGAACTTTAGATTTATTTGTCACTATGAACTTTGGTTTAGTAGAATCTAAGGATTTGTCAAGATGCTACCTTCAATCAAGCATTCCTTGTGTAGTCTACTTAGCATGATGTGCAGTTGTATCTAGGACCTATACGTATTCCTCTAGAAGTTCACAAATGCCTTCCATCTCAATGTGGATAACTTGTCCTTGGGTGCATAATTTATGTGCACTCACTCAATCCTTTGTTGTTGAATTAGCAACATAGTGAGTTGTTTGTCCTCAGATATTACTTGATCACCAAGGACTTATGTAACCATAGCAAGACAAAATGCATTGATGAGTTTCCTAGCCTCAACAATTTGATTTTATGATGTTGTTTTCTCCTAGTGTAACCAAATAACCATATGTTCCAAGTCCAAATCCTTTAGCGTAATGGATTTTTGGAATGCATCTACTCTTTTAATTTCCTTGGATAATGGTATCTACAAAACATCCAAAGACATCTCCATAGAAGTGGAAGCAAGCACAATGGATCTCATTCAGACAATGGTATCTGGGGATGCCTCTATTGAATATACATCATCTATTTCCATATCATATTGTGAGTGTTCAAATATTTGGATATGATAATTGTGACACCTTTGTGTATGAAAAAATTTCTTGACTTGACTAGAGGGACAAGTGTATCCTTATGTCTCATCATGCCCCTAGACTTCACCTAATGGGCACTACTTGTTATGGTTAGCTATCTAAAATATAACAAATGTTTAATTATGGTGGTTGAAGGACTCATGCAATTAAGACTACATTTTTTACACATCAATGGCTATACTGGGCTCCCTTCCTCTGGTAGATCTATAAACTGCGTAGATGATGAAACAGATTCTAGACCTTTTTCAAAAATTTCTACTGCAAGTTCTCACTAAGCTTCTTGTTGACCTATAATATCCATAATAATAATGGGAGGGGGTTGCATAATGTTGAATAAATGGTCACTGCTTACCTTATTCTACACTTGGGAAGTGTGTACTACTTTCTAAAAAAAGAACTCCTCTTCCTCCTTATCATAGACATTTTGATTGATGTTTTCCATCATGCATTAAAAAACCTACTATTCATCAACCCAAAACATTAAGAGATCATACTCCCAAGCTATCCTTGGCACCTGTTCATTATCCAACCAATACTTGATTTGCCTTGATCTCTAAAAAGCTATGAATTATTAGGGTGAGGCCTATAGTTATGTAGTTGGCTATGATTGTTCTTACTCTTGTCAGCCTTATTGTGTAACTAGGGCTCTCTACCTCCATACTTTGGCTTATGCTTCAACCATTATGATGAAAAAGGGCATTGGAGTCATAGTTGGCATGGCCAACTCATGCACCTTGATTTGAATACCATTGTACAACTTGGTCATTTATGCATGCTACCCAAAATATTTTATGACATCTTATAGAATTTGAGGGTAGGACCTAATAAAAGCTAGAGCCTCAAGACACCATGTGTTAAACCACCCTAGTTGCTCATAATATTTCCCTGTCTTAGTCCAAGTGATGCCTACAAGGGAATTAATAGGCCAAAAGTCTATAGTAACATTAACTTAGCCTAGCATGGACTTCCATTAGGTGAAACATAACAACAAACCAAAAATTGATATTAGAAATTTTTTGAGCTACCTAAAAGTACCTTCTCAATATTAGTGGTAAGCTTGGATGCAAGAAACTTATGCCAATTAAATTTATAATTCTATTGTATCATGCGATACACAATATTAATTACTCTTTTTATTACCTACTTAGCCTACTTCGTTGTTTGCCAAAAACTCTTTGTAATACACTCTATTAGAATGTGCATTACAACATCCTCAATGGAGTCAATTGGGGTTCTTCTACCTACCCTAGTAGGAAACTTATCCTAAACATATGGATGAATTGGTGGTCCAGTGGAATTGTATTGAAATAATGATTTTCCATGATTCAGGAGGCCTGTGGCTCTCACCATAGTCTGTGCATTGATCCAAATGATGATATCTCTGGATAAATGAATAGCCTATTGGTTTCATCTACTTAACAAGGTATGCATGACCTCATATGATTGCCCAAATGTAGGTAACTTGATTAACCTCTCTACATTGGAACCCTGAAGTGGATGTTGAAGTGAAAGAACTCCTACTTGTGCACCTGGTTGTGTTGATAGGGTGAAGAGAGTAACTTTGGCTATTTCCATAAAGTCAAAGGGATCTGAGTCATTGAATTTGGTTTATTGAAGACCTAGGCCAATACCCATTTTTTCCTTCTTTGTATCTATGAGTGGCATCAACAACTTGCTTCTATCCATGACTAAACTTGTAATCTGCACTATTTGATTGATTTGTTCTACCAAAATTTGGGTATCAGTTTTCTGCATGAGAGTTTATCAAAAAAAAATAGTAGAATATTATTCTTCGCCAAAGTTTGTATTATTTTTGTGTTGTTCCTTCACTTTGTTTTATGGATTTTGGCATGTAATTTTCTATTTCTAACCTATTTAAATGCACTAACTGCTTGTGCATGAGTGCTCTTCCTCATCTTTAATATTTTGGCTTTGATGGTGACCTTTTTTGTCTGACAAATCTTGAAATTACCCCATAGCATGTCACATCCCAACTTGATCTACCTTGAACAAGAGACAATATTTCTAAATGCCATGTCATTAATGGTCTTACATGATCGTTAGTAGTCTATTTTCCATACCTATCTTGTCACCACCACTTTCCCAAACTTAATTTGAGATTGATGTAATTTTTTTATCAGATTGCTCATTAATCTCCTTTCTTTGACAAAGTAAAAATAATGATATTTTACATTTTGACTAACTTATTAAATGAATTTAATAAGTTATATTATGCATACCCATAAGAGCCTCTTAGAATATACAAGTACACATCAATAAATGCAGCTATAGATGGAAAAAGAGTCCTCAACCAAGGACCAAATAATCTATCAGTTGAAGAATGACCTTGTCACCCACTCCCAATCGTAGGTATCCTATTAGGAGAGAATAAAGAACATGACCACAAACTTGAAACTAGTCATTGGGTTCATCATGGAATCATAGTGATTGAGTGCATAGGTGAGTGTAGCTGCAAACTTGAAGTCTCAGTCCCTTCCACTGATGAAATGTGTCATCACAGTGTTCCTCAAGAAAGAAGAGAGTTCTTTAAAGAAAAGGTGCACCATTGACCTAGGGAAGTGGCCCCCAGTTTTAACAAGAATATGAGAGGCAATTAAGAGGGAGACACATGTTACCACATCAATTCTTACATATCCCTAAGATTTCATACATGAAGTTACATCTTTCAGTCTCTAGGTAAATGGGATGGAGATACTTGGCATAATCATGGAGAGTCGCTCGCCTAGTGAACTTAAATATTTTTTGAGTGTTGAAATGTTATGAGTTTGTGGATGCATGCCACATGTCCTTGAATATTAAAAAATGAAGTCTTAAGCTTAATTCCATGGGTACCCTTGAAGGTATTACCTAGTATTACCTTCAAATATTGAAGGGTTATCATATGCATGTTTGAATGGTATCTCCTAAGAGATACCTTCAAAATTTTGGGTCCATAATAGGGGTTAAAATCAAATATAGTATCCCAAAATATAAGAAGCTAATCATTTTCCATAATTTTGATCAAACCCCCCATTTCTCATTATCATTTTTTATTGTAATAAAATACATGGTTGAATATTGACTTAATTAGCTATTTTTCTCTACGCAACTATTTTGCTCTGATGCATGTTTGAAATGTATCTCCTAGGAGATAACTTCAAAGTAGGATGAAGCAAGAATTGAAGTATGCAGTATATGATATTAAAAGCTATTGTTTTATTGGATTGACATAAACCATGTCATTAAACAAAATGTTATACATTACCTTTTAAATTTTTTTAGGTTTTAACATATCTCTATGCTTATGTTCTGGTATAAATATAGATTTATCTCTTATATATAGGTATAAATTGGACTGATTTTATAAATACCATGATTAACAACTCTTCTCATGTATTTTGAAAATGTCCAATTGAAAAATCATGTGTCAATGGATTTCCAATGTGGAGACTATGTTTCTCTAATAAATAATGGTAAGGTCATTGGTGAAGGAAGAATACACAAAGTGGCAGAGCCAAATCCTAAATCTCTAAAACCCATAAATCTCACTTCCACATGCCACAATGAGGAAATACCTATTAGATGTGTAAGTGTTAATGTGACTAAAGCTTTTGATCTGACTCTACCACTTCCATTTCTTGTAGATTTTTTGGATAATTTGGGGGATGTAGTTGATAGTTTTACTATATGGAGCAAAAAAATGATGTAACATGCCACATATAAGTTTTTTATAGACAATGACATGGAACAAAGTCAAAATAATTTGCATCCAATTCTGTATATACAACCATTGTACCAAGAAAACCCTTGATTGGATTCATTTGTTCCATATATCAATGATCCTACCACATTTCAAAGCTTAAGAAAAAAATTTGTTGGGAAAAGGGTACATTTATTGCATAAATGTACAACTCTTGCAAATGATGAAAAAATTGCTTTTGGTTATGTTGAATTTGCACAACTAAGGGAGATTTTTGGTTGCATTCCTTCCCTTGTTAGAAAATAAATTAGGAATCTACATAGGGCATGTTATACAACATTGTGAGACTTGCAGTACAAAGGCAATTAAAACATCTATCATTAGATGGCCTTCCAACAAAATAGTGGACACTGAAACTTGTAGAGTAATCAATTTACCATACATGAGACCAAAGGAGAAAGAAATTGGAAATGTTTGGGATGTAGTAGATAATGAAGTCACTCCTTTCCTGACATTCCTAGCATAAAGGCATCCAAAAAAACTAGCTCATTCCTAAAAATACTTGGGCCAAAAAATAAGTCAGCCAAATAATTCACTTAGCCAAGTGGAGTTGGATGAAAGCATAGATAGTGATATTACAACAATGTATGCGGATAAATGTTACACCAAAAAATATTTTCAATCAGGATTGTCATTTGAGATTCTAATATCTACAAAGATGAAGTTACTTTATTCTACCAAAATAGATAGGAGGCAACATGTCTTGGATGCCCTTTCTGCCAGTTTGTTTAAGAACAATAAAAAATAAAACTAGTATTGATTTTTAGGGTACAAAGATCTGTTTGGAAGCTTGGCTTAAAATATATGGATTGAAGAGAATTAACTTTTTTGGCATTCAAAATTATCACAAAAATAGGGAATGAAATTAATTCCATGTAGGGATATTTTGACAAAAGCCACAAAAGAAGATAATGGTAGCTAAAGATTTGTTGGACCAATTGGCGGATGATTTTGTAAATGTTTCTACATGACTAACATGCCAGGTAGATATAGATGGCTCATGAGAAAATGTTCAACATCTTCCAACATCTTTCACTCAAGAATTTATGAGGCACCACATCAATGTCTAACTAGCAGATATGGAATATGAGCCAATATCGCAAGAAAAATTTAATAACATGTGGAAAACTAATTTTCATGATGTGACCATTACCACATCTGATGACTTTTCTAGGTGCAAAACATGCATCTTGTTGACTCAATATAAATGCTCTAGGTCCCTCTATAGAGATCAAGAAGAAAGAATCAATCAAGAATTCTTGATGCACTCAAATAAAATACTTTATGCATGATAAATGTATTACACACATAAACAAATGTTAGAGTAATACCTTGAAGAATGCCTTAGTGTCATTCATGACAAGGTGGAACATCAAAAAACATTTGTGCTAAGGACAGTGACTAAAAGCAAAGTAGTTATTGATAAAATATTAGAGTTGTCAATGGTAGGGACTATAACATATGGTCATGGTGCAGATGGATATGGACATTTTTTTACCGTATATTGATGGAGGGTCTAACTTTAGTATCACCTCATTAGATAAGTACTTCAAGGATATGGAAACAATAGTGACAGATGCTTATTAATCTTTACTATATAAACCTGGTTGGATCTTCAAAATATCCATTGTATGATGCACTTTTTTCTAACAACTGCTACCCTGAATGCAAAAAATATAGAGAAGTAGCACAATCAATTGGTGCCTTTAATAAACTTCCTTCTAGGCTATACCTTCAACTAGACAACTATTGTGGGGACAATAAGAATAGGTACTTCCATCCATAATTATATTTAAAAAATGTCAAACCTTATATGGAAGTAATGTTATATTTACAAATTCACAAAATCATGTCTTTTTGTATAGGTATGTGTCATAGTATTTATCTCTCTTTGTCTACAAAGGTGTTTTTCGTGATGTCAAGGTCTGATTTTTGCCTTTAGGACATACCCATAAGGACATTGATGACACATTTGGAAACCTATTTGAATGTATAAAGAGGAAAGATATATGGAGTGTGGTAGAGATGATGGACCCTTATATGATGTGTGAAAATATATGAAACTTCATGCCATATTTGATTGAAAAGGTAGTGGATTTCAGAGAGTATGTTAATAGTTACCAGCTAAAGGGAAGAAACAAAATAGTAGGTTTGATAAAAGTTCAATACTTTCTTTTATGCATGGAATAAGGTCAAACCATTATGTGTTGCAAAAACTCTATAAGAAATAAAAATTGGTCCCCTTCGATTACATTATGGGGAATAAAATAAAATGGTGAGCTAAATGTTCCAGAAGGTAATCTGAAAAAAATATATTTCAAAGAATTGAAAAATAAAGAAATGTCTCAAGATTTTATTATTGCTAAATACTTAGATAGAAGTAGAAAAAAGAGTGAAAAAAATTTAAATAAACTAGAATAAATATGTACAAAAATTCAATGAATTTGGTTTGAATGGATATAATAAGTGGAAGGATCTAGCATATTACTTCCAAAATATCCATGACATAATGAAAGAAGACATGTTCCCTTTTGAAGTTAAGTGCACAGAAGATTTTTGACCTAGAACTCATCACGACATACCCTTGCATAGATATATACACAAAATGGTTCATGATATCACCCTTGATTTTGGAGTGGCATCTACAGATACATATGTTGGTCCAAGAAGCAAAAGAACAAGAATTACATTTGATCCAGCTCAAGATGTGCAAATTGAAGATATGTTATTTGTCAGACTTGATGATTCTACAAGAGTGGACTACATAATATGGGTTTTAGAGCTAAAAGCAATATTGAGATACTATAAACAAATGGGGATATAGAATGAAGGGTCAATGTAGCTTGGTTCATCCTAGTTCATGCAAGGGAAAAATATGTAGAAGAAGTAGAAATTTATTCAGGCTATTTGGACAAGAAATGGAAGCCAAACCTAACTGACACATCTTTACCATCCATACTCATAGATAGTATCATCTACACTTAGAAACCAAATAAAAATTGAATAGGTCATACACTTGTTCTCATTGATTTTGTGAAAGGCATTGCAACAGACTATTTGAATGCATAGTCCCACTAGGCACTAACAAAAATAGTGATAAAAGGATTGGGAAATTTGAAAAGGTGTTTCCTTAATTTTGGAATGAGAAAATGAATGTTTTTTTTTGAAATTTAGTCCATTTTTTAAGAATGTATAATGTATAATGTTTTATTGTTTTATTTATTTATATTTATCTCTAGCGGCACTTCACATTTTGGGTCTTGGGAAATACACTTTGGCATTTGAGTTTTATATTTTCTACTACAAGAATTTATTATTTTGGTAATTGTGCATCTATTTAATAACATTTGACTATTTGAATGTAACTATGTATCTTTTAGTATGGTCTTTGGAAAAAGGTATTCATAATTTGCACATCTAAGAATTTAATACACCATAGATTTTATGTTTTGCAAAATACAATTTGACATTCCCATGTTTACGCCTTGGAATGTGCATCATTCAAGATTTATTCTTCGGCATTTGCATATCGACAAATATTATTCATATTTTCACATGGCACCCATGATTGTGTGAGATAATATGAGATATAATTTGATGATCATGAGGACATCACTGGAATCAAATTAAATAAATAGTTCACGATCCAATCTATCAATGACACGTGGCATCCTAATCATCCCATGTGTTCTAAATCACATATCGACTGAGCATGTAATTGATGTATAAATTATGTTTGCTTTATAAATATACCACCAAGTCTTATAATATCTATAAATGCATGGTCTGTGAACCAATTTGAATGGTTGTATAATTTGGACTTATTAAAAATATATAATATAGATGTGATTTATTTGTTATGAGTCCAGGTAATTCTTGATGAAGTCCAATTTATTTATGATAGTTTTCAACTAATAATAAATAAATTATTTATAATCATTTTAAATAATTTGGACTTATCAAAAATACATTAGACAAATATGAGTTATTTTTAATAAGTCCAACTTAATCTTGATGCAACCCAATTTAATTTGGATACAGTCCAATTTATTTCTAATAATTTTTGAAAATTTGGATTGTTGATAAGTCCAAATTATATGAAATAGTCTTTGAAAGTTTAAACTAGGTCAATTCTATTATAAATTAGTGGTTGTATTTATTTTATATTTTATATCCTGATGTACTATACTCAACCCCTTTAACAACCTAAGGCTTACACTCCATAACCCCATAAAGTTAAATCATTTAGTGAACCTAACTTACTTTGAATATTGCCCAAACCCTATCCCTAGATGATATTAGGGTTTCTATCATTTTGTTTCATATTTATAGTGGTTGTGTTAGGGTTTTTAGACCTAATATGTTCAACCTAGTATCCCTCTTCCAAGTTGCATTGCCAACTCTCATGGATAAAGATGATTTTTTTCCTCTTGATCTCCAAGAGGGTGATAACTACTTTGCCTCTAACCAGGTTCATTCTGTCACTCCTCTAAGAGGTAAGGCAACATATAATATTGTTTCAAATGTCTATACTTAGCCTAACCATCCTTAAAATTTTTCCCTTCCCATATCTCACATTCATGATGCATTCTTGCATGTTCAATCAAAAGCAACTAGGGGTTGCACTTATGAGACTCTAAGGGATGAAATTATCTGTATGAAAAAGTTAATTTCAAAATTACAAAATTATAATCAACTATTACATAAAAAGATTATAGTATTAGAAAATTAGATTATAAAATGAAAGCCTTTAGGGCACATTGATGTCAATTATGTATATGCATATTCACCTAGTCAATTTGGGCCAAACAGTGTTACATATCAAAACAAGAAATCACAACAAAGTGCACCTACGACTCATGATTCCAATAGTACTAAAATATCAAATAGAATTTCAAGTGAAATTTTAAGTTAAATGATTAAAGATAAGTTGATCAACCTACCTCCTTTACATCCAATGAGGAGATCCATATATCATTGTGCATACCATAGAATGCATGATCATCACACAAATTCATGTTTGGCATTGAAAAAACATATGCAATAGATAATTCCTATTGAGGACCCTATACAAGATAAATCAATTATGCAATCCACAGTGATACATGAACATATTCAAAAAGGGTCAAATTAAAAATCAATACAAAAGTGGTTACCAAAGCATAAATTAGAACAATAAAAGGTTCACAAAGAAAAATCAGAGCAAGAAACAATAAATCAAGCAGTTGATAATGTTGGTCAACAAGGTTTGGGATTTATGGAACATACTAAGGTAAATCATTCAAAGATATAGTTTATCAAGGTAAAATATCCAGATGTAAAGGCAATATTAAAAAATGAGTAAGAACTTAAGGTGCACATATAAAATTAGACTAAGAAAATAACCATTCTAAAAAGAGGGTTTCTAATAATAGATTCTTCAAAGTAAGAAATACATATAAAAGATAGATATTCTAACAACCATTCTCATATAAAAATACTTTCATTATCACAACTTATATAGATGGAAAGTAATGCACAGATGTTAATATCATGGATTATCAACCAATCAATTTATGTTTACTATCATTTAATCTCTCTCTTGGAAAAGGCTCTACACATTTAGATACAATGCATGCTTCTCTCAAATGCTTGGGGTCACTTCAATTAAAAGTTTAATATGCCTCAAAAGAATGTTCTCTCACTTTTTGTGCTATTTTAAGTTCAATTTCTTACAATGTTATCTTTAGAAGTTCATGGTTAACAACATTAGGAGAAACATTTGACAAAAATAAAGGTTGCATGTCCTTTTCACATTCAAGTGCAATGATTACAAATTCTAGAGAGGATACAATTTCTTCCCAACAAGAGCTAAAAAAACAAGTTATACCTATATTGGATACAATTTTAGATGGAAAGATCCTAATCAATAATCTAGACATTGCTAATCAAAATGAAGAAGATGATTGGAACAACATAGATTATTATGGTACAAACCATTTAGAAAGATAAGTCGTTACCTATGTTACACAAAGGCATCCCATCAATGACATGTTGGGCTTATAGCACAATTCCTTACTAGCACATAGATTCTTATCCATAAGACTCTCATTATACATAGTTTCACTCATTTCCAACCTATTTGTACACATTTTCATTTACCCCTAGTTTCCTTATTTCTTGTTCCTTGTATATAGTTTCATTTTCATGTTGCTGTACATAGATTATATACAAAAAATATAGAAACAATATAATATGTTAAAACATAAAAATGTTTACTCAAAAAATACAAATTATAGATTATATACATTACCATGTTTACATTTCTTATATTTGTGAGACACTACATATGTTAGATATCTTAGTATAGTCATTTTTTATGATACATACATGCTTCACTTGTTCTTGTCAAGTGTTTGGAAATTTATACAGGACTCAGGTCCATCACATAGGTCTAGATTTACTATTATATACCCATTAGGGGCACATACATAAATTCATTATTTGACACATTTGCCCATTTAGGGGCATCTTATACATAGTTCCAATTAATAGGTTATATCATTCTACACTACACTGATTTTTGTTTGACTACTCCTACTGTAGACTCAACTTATGTACATCTTTGATCTTATACAAATTTGTACCACATGTTTATGCATACTTTTATTTATAGATTTCCTAGTTTAGATTTGATTATGACTCTATGCTTATTCTATTCAAGGGCATTTGCATATGCCATTATTATATAGATCTATGCCACTTCCTTTCATTATAAGTATGCTTTGGACATGTGCCCATGTCCTTGTGTGTGCCTTCTTGATTATGTATGCATACATTTGAACATTTAATTATATATGGCTCTATGATAACCAACTTTTTGTTTGCTTATGTGGACATTTAAACATGTCTTTGTATGTCTTGATTTCTTAGATTTAGTAACATGTGCCCATGTCCCTTGTATTGTGTCCCCTTGGCCTACTTTGTGTGTCTCATGTGTTTTGTATGTATGATTTCATATATGCATCATGTCTATGACACTTGTCTTTCTTGTTTCACACTCTAGTTTTATATGCCATGAGGTACCTCATGCATCTAATCTTCCTCCTTGGGTGCCTTCATGGACATCATGCCCCATCCCCCTAGGTAGCTACTTAGTTTATTTCTCATATTTATTATTCATATACATGTTTACATTATTATATCTATCTTGAAAACTTTGTGAATGCTAGATCTAACATACATCGTACATTAAAAAATTATGCTCATATGACCTTACATTTTGATGTCATGTATGCACATTATATTGATTTATTGTGCATATATTATATATGCTTCGATTAACACACATCTTGTAGAGTTTTTTCTTTTGAGGATAGTTCTTGCATAGGTTCAATAACTCCCCTCGAAAGAGGAGGCATTAACAGAGGTTTGGCATAGAGATAAAACTATCTAAATGAACATAGAGTACAATTTTTAGCACACATGAACATAATACATAAATTAGTTTCAAAAATGTAGTGGAAAATAATCACACAGAGACTAGTTTTAGTTGCATATAAATTAGTGTAGTTGGACATTAGCACCCAAAGTGTGACACTAGCACCACCAATGTTACTATATAGATATGGTGCAATTGTCTAGTATCCTTAATTTCAAGAAATTCCACATTGTCTAAAAAATTACAATAGGTACAATCTAGGTTTTTGTGTAAGTTCAATTACATATTACTAGTTTTTGCTCAGTTTAGTATATATTATTATGGCTTGTTGTGATTTGATACTACAAGATTCATTGATACATCTACTTAGACATGATACTACTATATGCTTCATTGACACATGATTGATACAAATATAACATGGTTATTTTATTATTTTGATATAAGTTGAATATCACTTTTTGATCCCCTCACCTCAAATGGGGGGTATATCATTGGGTTCATGTCATATAGACATGAGTCCACATACATATAGTTGGTATAATTAGAAGAATTTGATAGAGTTTATATGTTTATGATATACACTTACGATAGAATCTTATACATTTAGCATAATTTTAGATACTTGGATATAGATTATTACAACTCAATCTAGAATCTATATACATATATTAGATTTAAGGGCATGTGTACAACACATTATTTCCATATGCTAACTTTTGATCTAGTTGATTAGATAGAATGACAAAATTCATGTCATTCTCTATGTTCTTAATCCATACACCATTTTCACTAGCATAATCCAAACACCATTTAGGTCAACACAATATAAATTTGATGCCTTACTCCATCTATAGTGGTTGGCATTATCAAGTAGTCCCTAAGATACATACTCGAGTGGCTCCTTAACCAATTTTCATTATAGAGTTCCTGAGTGCCTATAGAACTATCATATTCAATTCCAATTATAATTAAATATCTTCAGTTACATTATGCAATCCAATTATAGATTTATCTACTACATATGGGTAGGCAATGATGGAGTTATAGTCTACTTGAGTTCTTGAGCCACCTACATGATAGGGTTGGACACACCATCAGTCCAATCCAAGCTATTCACAGGTCATGATCTACTGAATAGGGGTGGGAAATGATGGATTCAAGTACAAATTGAGTTTTCGATCCACTTACACATGGAGATTGAGCAATCCATTTAGCTTAGTGCAAGTTATTCATTGATTGATCACTAGCTATATGCACACACATGATTTTACCAAGTTTATGAATTGGTTTGTGTACTTAGTGAGGTGTATTCATTCCTTTCCTCTCTATTAGCTCTTTAATTAGTTTTGTCTTTTCCTTTTGATATCTCTTAAGTAAGGGATTATCGATGCATGTTTCATTTTCATGACACACAATAGAGCATGATTCACACACTCAGATTGAGATTCATAGGCTTCACCTCTTAGGTAAGTTCAAGTACATTTCTTTTCCTTTATCCTAATTCTTTCACTTTGTTACATTTATAGAATAAAGAGGGGGGAGGGTAAATGTAGTCATTTAAAATGTCACTTGAGTGATAAGAGTGTTAATTGAGACCACCTATCCACAACTTAGCCCATACCTATCTTAGGACCTATTTAGACACATATCCAACCTTTGTGTAGGCTACACACATCTATAAAAATCCATAAAGCAATCCTAAACCCTCACTTTACAAACTTGGCCCTTAATGCCTTAGGTTATGCCACCTGGACACTAGCACCATAACTTGGATAGTAGCGCTAATGGCACTAGTATCCTAGTTTGTGTGCTATTTTCCTTTTCTTACCTTTTATCACCAATGGATATATTTTCAAATCAATAACCACCCAGGGTTGGCCTAGACCTCTTTCAAGACTTGCACAAGCAATAAAACATTGTATATACATGAATTTTATCCCTTTATTCAGTAGATGCAAATCAGATGTAAATAACACAAGTTAACTTAGAAAAAGTTATGCATAATCAAGGTTATCAATCCCTATTCTGCCCCACTTCTACATAAAATCATCTAAAACCATCCCAAGATCAAAATACATAGATTTATAGTCTCTAAAATAAATCAAATCACACAAATTGGTATTTTTAGTAGCTTCACTTGTATTTGCACAAGCATTTAGGTGGGGAGAACTATATCAGGCTTGATCCCTCCTCAGAGTATTGGTATGTAGGCAAATATCATCATAGTGGGGTGTGGAGGATGTTCAACCTACCCCACTAACATAAAACTTTGTTACTTGTGTGAATTAAATGCCCTTAAAACATGGAGGTCCAGGGTTTTACATGCAAAATAAATCAAAATAGGTAACTGATAAGGAAATATAACTTGTTCATATAAAAACCTGCTTGGTATATTCTGACACAGGTGCATTCTAAATCTTAGAGTAATTCTAAACAAAGGACACTAGTCCTAAAAGGAGTATAATAAAGCTATTAGTGCAACTATCTAGTTAGAGCACTACTATCAAGAAGGGTTATGATACTCAGATCTTATCCATGACACTCAAATCAAATCCTATCCTAGTTTTTAGCCTCCATATCTTTCATCTTAGTCAATTTCCAGCTAAGTACTTATTTGCATCATTTATTAATATTTTTAGAAAGGTTAAACTAGGTCAATTTTATTATGAATTAGTGGTTGTATTTATTGCATATTTTAAACACCCTAATTTGGTCAAGTAACCAAAAGTATTGTATTTTATTGTTATTTCACATAAAGGGTCTTAATGATGGTTATATTCCTTGTTCACATGGTCACCTTGAGTCTTTTGATCTTTCTTATACCTTTTTCTCACAGTTTTGACACCCCCAACAGTCACTGGCTACCTTTTCTCAGTCATAGGGCCCCCTAGCCTATAATTCTTAATTTTTGATTTGTTTTGAGCCCTTGGAAATTAGTGCCATTTTAAGGATAGTAAAACCACATGGCACTATTGTCCACTTTTGCCTTTAATGTCTGATGGGCCCTTTCACCTGTGATTGAGTCTTGACTCCTTCATGACCCTTATCTCATGTTTTTTATATCTTTTTCATGACATGTCAGCTAGTGAATAAGGTATTATATTCATAAAAATATTCTCCTATATAAAGAGCCTCATAAGGAATTTTACATTTAACACTTATTATGTAAAATCAATCAATAATATAGCTCAAATACTCTGCATACTAATCAACATTCACACCTAGACATTTGTATTCTTAATCAAAGAAAGGCCTAGGTGAAATTTATCTTAGCATATCCTACAAGTTGATGGTGCACATAACATAAGGGAGAAATATATGTGATCTAAGACCCATATCATTGTGGTTAATGTAGGTAGGGATCAGGACAACAAGGGTTTTACTCCGTGTGATTGTAACATCCCTTAACCTACTTTTTCCTTTCCTTTTACATTTGATTATTTAATTGTTTGATGTGTAAAAGTATTCATTAGAGTTTTGAAGAAGAGTCAACTAAAATAGTGACACAGATGAGCCCCCACATAATAGTAAATCATCTAAAAGACCTTTAGGAACTCCCATAGCTCCTCTAAAAGTTGAAGACAATCATTATAGGAGGGAACTAACATTAGATTTGGACATTAGTGCCACATGGTTCTACTGTCCTAAGGGGGGAATTATTATCCTAAAAAAAATATCAAAAATAGTATATAGATGAAATATTCCTCACTATCTGCTTAGTTATCTCTAGTATTATGATCCATGAGAAATTTTGTGTATATCTAGATAAGTCCACTTTCTCCTTATATTTAATATTTTTAGAAAGTTACATAGAATCAATAAATCCCAAATTTATTATAGATTAACAACAGACCCAACCCCTTAAAAAACATATGATTTTCATTATAAAATCCTAAAAGGTTAAAACATATGGTGAACCCATCTTATTTTGAGCATAGTTTCAAAAACCCTAATTTTTTTAAGGGTTTATCTTCTAAAATTTGCACGTTAAATTAGGGTTACAAAAATCTAATTTTCTAATTTTTTGGATTAACCTAGTTAATTTAGTTCTTCAATACTAAGATTTTATTTATTTAATTCAATTTAAATACTTATAACACAACCCTCACTTAACAACCTAGGTCCACATACTAGGTCCTTATACACTTAAACATTAGTAACTAGGGTTCCCAAAACAACCCTATTTTCTATTACAATCTATGTTCAAAAAATTCACACATTGCACACATACTTATGTTAGATTATATTCTACCTCTTGTGTGTTTATTATTCATTATTCACATTATCTTCTTTGGAAAGTTTAAAATAACATCTACAAAGTCTTCTACCCCTCATCCACTTGATGCAATCTTGAATTTTCTCATGATTATAACAATAAATGGACTAATTTTCAAAATTGTACATTAGAGAATGATAATGATTTTGTTTATAATGATGATGATGACTATTTTTAGAATGATGTATATGAGGATTTTTTTGATCTACTTTATTTGAAGCATGTGAAAGTGATTTTCATGTAGTGCACTTATATTGATTTATTTTGAACAATGAAATAGCAAAAGTAATTGAAAAACTAGGATTACATTGTAATAAAACACTATCAACAAGAGGTTATTTTGAAATTATGTTGTTAATTTTAATTTTAGGAATAAGAGAAGAGGAAGAGGAAAGAGTATAAGATTTGTCTAATATATTGGCATGTTCATTTGTATTATCATGTGCATAATTATCCTATCACATTAGAGGCAAAGTTGGGATTAGTTATTACACAATTAGAGGTAGATTTGGCTTTAGATCCTTCAAAACCTTAGCTGTTAACTATAGTATAAGAACCTACTACACTTATAACTTAGAAACCAATGTAAATCAAACAACCAATAAAAATACTTAGTAAGGGCAAAGAACCACTCTATAAATCACAACCTACCATGAGTAACACACATGTTATACACATAAGGGTTATACAATTTTTAGATAAGGCTGGGCCTCATGAAATTTTTCTTACACTACTAGATAAGGGGATGATTACACTTTAACTACTCATCATCCACCTCACCATTTACACTAGGTACCACATAAGCATTATTACCATTTTCACTAGATTAATGGACATTCAGATGATCATTGCTATGTATTCAGAGCTCGTATTGATCAATATGTTAGTAGAGGCATCATAGAGTTCACATAGGGGGCATCAAGACCTCATTCAACATAATCCCTGAGATCACATTCCTCTATGACAAAGTTATCCTAGGGTGTTACTTTTAAGGAACCATTGGTTACTCATTGTATAATCCCTGTGACTTCGAGGACAACTATTTATTAGTAGTCTCCTACATCACAACCTCAATAATGATGGAAACCAAATTATAGAGTTTAGATTGTACCTCTAATGCATACACTGATTAAGATATTTGGCAAAAACTATAGAACCAAAGCATAGTTTCACCATAGACACCAATCAAAATATTTAAAAATAATTACATAGCTTAGAATGCACTATCCAAGCATCAACCAATTAAGATATTTGGGAATAACTATCAACCCAAGGCCATAGTTTCAATTCAACAACCAATAAATATTTATGGCAATTAGTACAAAGATCAAATCCAAATCTAGTTCAAACATTGATTAAAATATTCACAAGAAATCAAGCTACCCAGAGTGTAGTTTTAGAGCGACAACCAATCAATATTTTTGCATCACAGTCTACATAGTTATGTAGTAGCAGTGCATCATAGGCATCTCCACTTTCACAATCTACATCTACACTAACATATAATGAGTAGTATGGTGGTTGGTTCTCCATTCCATCAGGGTTCAACTAAGGCATTTTCCTTCATAGAGTATACACGTAGACATCTTATAAGATATAAATAATTAATAAACAAACACCATATACCAATATAAAAACTTAAATATCTTACACATATGCCAAAAACATTCATAACACATATATAAATCAATTAACATTACTCCAATGGAAATAAAATTGTAAAAATCAAACATTTCAAACAAATAACCAAATTTAAACACAACAAATTATGTAACCTAACCAGATCTAGATACCATTCAACAATGCCAAATGACATAACAACCATATCCATATATATAAATCATAACATTATATCTATATAAATGTGTTGCATCACTCAATGATGTGAATATGGCTATTGGGACTAGCTCCCTCACTCTCACTCTCAGACATATCAACACTAGAACTAAAGGCCCCACTACCTCCATAAGACCTTGATCTATGGCTACACTTACTCTCTCTCTCTCTCTCTCTCTCTCTCTCTCTTGGTACATAGTTAACTTAGCCCTACACTCAACATACTCTCACTAAACTCATATATGGTTATCTGCTATATGACTACTCACCCCACCTAAAACATTAAGAGAAGGCATGGTCTACCTCTGTGGTTTTACACGTATCTCATCTCTATCTGTCATTGCTCACCTATATGTCATAGTCACTATCACTGCATGATTAAATAAATAAGCATGCACTCTAGTTAGATTGGTGGCCCACTCCACCAATCCATCATCCATGGTATCATCTAGAATATGCCATGTCAACACATGAAGCACTGACTCGATGGTGACCTCCCAATAATCATCATCTTCTGTACCTACAAGTTTCCACATAATTAATAATAATCTTATTAACTCAAAAAACATGATTAAACATTACAAAAAACATGTAAAGAAACTATCTAAACTTACCATCCATGACCCTTAGGGGCTTTACATCTAGTACCTCCTTTGTGATGATCCCATCTCTCAGGAATAGAGGTGTCAACCTGTGCTCACTACACTAGGCTGAGTAGGCCTCGATCACTCCCATATCATCTAGATCTGGTACCTTAATCTCTAAATCTCGCTCTATCATTGGCATAGGAGCTATCTCAATAATCGATGACCTAGACCTACTCCCAACCTTATAGGATCCCAAGAACTCCTCAACCACACTACCCATGTTAAGGGTATATCTTATATGACACCAAACTATCAAGTAACCCTCTCATATTAGAATCACTCATATACATTATCACACCATCATGTATCTAACAAATTACTCAAATCTACCTCAACTAAATGTTATCCTCAAGCCATCCCTAATAAACCCTATAAGGTCTCTATATAATATCCTCAACTCTCAGATTACCTAATAACCATTGATAGTAGGTAGTACTCCTCAAATCATGCCCTATCCTAATCCATCTACCTAAAAATACCTATAGATAAGACCATCCATCCCATGGATGTGTCACTAGCCTTTTCACAACTATATGCTTGTATGCCCAATAATGCAATAATATCAATGCACTGATACCTCCACTACTCATCTCCTGAGTAAAATAGTACATGTCCTTATATAGATGAGCCAACATAGTCTAACCCCAATAATATACTCTGCCATGATGCTCAGTGTCATCTACTATCCCATGTATCTTGTATTAAATGGAAACACCACTCTTATACATGATAATAAATGATGACAATAACACTGCTAGAAAATTTTGTAACCACAAAACATCGATCATAATAATTAACATCAATAGTATGTCATTTTAACTATTAATGCAATGAGTACTCATAACCATAACATAAAATTACCTAGAGGAACTATGTATATCCTATGCACTAGTATCCTCCTATAAAATAGCCTATATACACATAATATTTTTAACCTTTTATCAAATACTGATGCTTTACATCTTGTAGAAACCCATCGAGACTCAATCTCTTTGAGTGCATACCCTAAGGGTGCACCGAGAAAGGGGTGGGTAGACCTTTTTTGCTTTACAAGATTATTTTCCCTTATTACCACATTATTACCAATCCAACTAGATCTTAAACCATTCCCTAAGCTATTACTCCTCCCTTGAACACTTCTCTAGTCATTTTCCTCTTTTCATCCCTCTTTTCCTCACCTTAATCCCTTTTTGACAATCGACTATACTAAGTCAACCTTATACAGTTTTTAGCCTTTGATTCATTTATAGGGTCGACTGGGTCAACTCTATACTTTTTCGAGAGATTTTCACTTGATATTTGTGTTAGCCCTTTGGCCGACCTAGTGAATAATTGACCAAAAACATATAGGGTTGACTTGGTCGACCCTATACAATTGACATATTCTAAAGGATTTAGGGTGAGATCCACCTATAAATACAATATCATTTTGTCATTATTTCAATATGCAATCAAGAGTTATTATTTACTCACACTTCTTTACAATCTCCTCTTCCACCATTCTACTTGAGGACTCTTAGATTAGGGTTTCTACTTGGAGAATATAGTCTTATGGATAAGTATTGGATGCTTTGGAATTTCTTAGTTATCCTTAAAAACCATAAAAACCTCTTATGAAGCCCCTTTAGCCAAGGGATAGATTGAGTCTTGATGGGTTCACATTCAGGTAAGTATATTCTAACTTTGTTCTCCTCTCTTTAGTAGATAAAAGTAGCATAAGTATTGGATCAAATAATATTACTCTTTTTATTCCATGTATTAGGGTCTTACTCATACTTAGCGTAATTCAGATTCTCTTATACATGTTTTGATTTCTTTACTAACCCCTCATGTTGTGACACAAGCATTGGTGTGCACTATATTAGATTTACTTTCTTGTTATTAAAATAGAGTGAACATTAAACCTAGGACTCTTTTAGGGTTGTTGCATGGTTGAATTAAACTATAAGCTTTGAAACCTTTCCTAACATGGTGTATTATGACAAGTGATCCCATAATTGGGTCTAATGGATCCCCATATTGGTCATGCTCCCGATTAACAAATGTATTCCCAATCAAAAGTGTAGGTATGCTCTATCTTCTCTGAGCTAGGATTGATTTATAGACATGATGCATTTCTGATTGCATACATTCTAGTGAACCTAAGATGAACTAACCCTTATAGGATTTATTCACCTTATTTCTTTTTTTCATTCTTTCATCATTCTTTTTATCATATATTTACCATACTGAGTCGACTACATCGACCTAATTCTAATTTTTGTGTGTAAGTTTTTAGGTACATGATACTAGATCGATCATGTCAACCCAGTATAAGTTTTTATACTTATAGACTTCAATCCCAAACTAATGGATCGAGCTAGTCAACCTAGTATAGTTTCTATCCTTTCAAACATTCCTATTTAGCATACTAGGTCGACCCAGTCAACCATGTACATTTTTAAGCACTCAGTAATAGGTTTTTGTAAAGCTTGATTGACCCAATCAACCTAGTTAATAAAATTTGCAAGCATATATCAAGGTTCTTAAACAATAATATTCATTATCTACATCTTTGATCCACCAAGGTTCCTTTCTATCTCTCTATCTCTTTCTTTATAGTCTTCCTTTTACAATTTTTAGTCTTTAAAACTACCCCTACACAGTCAACTAGATCGATCTTGTTGACCCAATTTTATGTTCTTTATGTTATCTAGATAACTAGGTTGACTCTGCCAACTATGTTCATTTTTAGACCTTACTTTTATAGTATAGGATCGACCATGTCAACCTTGTTCTATATTTTATGCATACACTATTGACTAGAGCAACACTATACCTTGTTTCAAAGTTGGAATTAACCTTATATGCTAGTAATTAATTCACACTTTCATTTCTTATTTCTTGCATGCTTAAAATATATCACATAGCTTAATTAGGTAGTTTTTAATAAATAATTTAGTTTCACTATTTTTTATTTTATGCACAGATGACTAAATCACAAAATCTAAATAAGCATTTTAACATTTGAATACCTAAGGCCAACCTACTTGGATTTCATCACCAAGGGGGAAGTTGAATTGATGTTCTAGTCGATTATAAAACATGGTTAATGGTATATTTTGGCTAAGCACCTGACACCGTTATCACTATGATGTGTGAAGTGAGGGGGTAGGCCCCAATACCAAGCATGTATCATTAACACTATAGATCCCTTTCAGCCCAAACTACTTGAAACCATCCTTAGATTTCCTTCTAGTTCCTTGATCACAACCAAATTCCCATCACATTTAAAATCATATTCTTAATAATCTAAATAAATACTTAGATTGACCAATTAGTTATCTCTTTACTTTCCAAGTTGATTGCTTGATCTTTGATCAATTGTATTTTGTATTTCAAAAACTTGCATTAGCCAACATTGGTGCAAGGTTTTATTCTATGTGCATCAATTAGATTGACCAACATTAATCCAATTGACTATTTCTTTTCTTTCTATTCTTACTTTTCAAATTTCTTGTAAAAATCATCTTATTTTTATTCACAATCTATTATAGGCTTCTTAATTTTTTTTGCCTACTATACTAGGTCAACCCAATCAACCCTATATCTTTTTCCAGCCTTCATTCACTATACTAGATTGACTCAATCGACCCTATACTATTTATAGGCCCTATTTTCTATGCTAGGTTGACCTAGTCAACCTTGTACTGCTTTTTAACTTCCCTATTTATCAGTCTAATTCTCTATTTATCCTTCTTTGCATTTTGTTCATATCTCTTTATTCATAATGAAGTCTCCTATCATAATCTTCTTGAATAGCTTGAGTCCATCTAGATACTATATGAGATGTTCATTTCTCCCTCTCTTTTCCTCCTAAGAGAACCATCATTCTTGGGGCACGTCTTCTCATCCTTCATATGTGACTTACAATATGGTATCAATAACACCTCAAGATGAAGTTGATGGCTTACTTACCAAGAAACTTCTCATCTTCAAAATATTCAAACTAATGTGGGAGTAAGTGATACAAGTTTACTTAACAATCCCACTAATTATCTTTCTTCTAGTAATCCTCCCCTAACACCAATTCGGGGAGTGATCCTAAAAACACCAACCCACCTCTTGATACAACTAAAATTTTGGCTCAATTTATCAAAAAATGAACATAATACAAATTTATAACACCAACCAAATGATGTAACTTCCACAACATTTAATTAATGTGGCTAATCAACCTTTAACTATCCATCCTCAAGCTAATCCTAATTACATTCCTCCACATGTTCAGGATGCCTTAGGTAATGTTATTCCTCAACCCATAATGAATAAAAATATGATTCAAACTATTAAAAATGAGCCTTTTCCCCCCTTCATTATATCCATTGATACTGGTAACATATCTCCAACTATCAAGTATGATGGGACTAAAGACCCTGCCTCATTTCTCAAAGCCTTTGACAATATTTACAAAGAGTGGATCCAAACTAATAACTTTAGCACAACTAAACTCTTAGTGAAAACCTTCATTGATGATGGTATAATTAAATTCCCCAACATTCTATTTGAAAACTTGAAGATTTGGTTAATCCTTTGGTTAAAGAGTTTCAACACAATGATCTTCCCAAAAATTGTCTTCACCACTTCATCAATGCTAAAAAATATCCTAACGAATCAATGCATGACTTTATTAAAAGATGGAAATCATTGGCCCATAAATCTAACCATAACATGGCTAATGATAAATTATTTAAACTCTTTATCACTGATTTGACTTCTACTCTCCAATATAAGGTTCAAACCTTTGCTCCCCAAACACTTAATGAAACTCTTAACCAAGTTAAACATCAAGACTTTATTAAGAAGTAATTCAAACCCAATCCTAAACTTCTTAAAGTATATTTACAAACATCTAATTCAATCACTATTAATACTCCACAAACCAAACCAGGAGTAGCCAAAATTGATTTCTTCACCTTCTTATACACCTCTTTTGGTTCAACAAATGAAACAATTTTTACGGCCATCTAAACCTTTCATCTATCCCAATGCTCCTCCTAAGTGGTATGACCCCAATCTATTTTATTGGTTCCATGATGACATTAGGAATTCTCATGAATCTTGTAGAGGGATCACTAAAATTATTGTCTCCTATATGCTTGGTGATTCATTCAATGATAAAGCTATGATCAATCTTCATTGTCAAGAACACACCACTACTTCTGAAAAATGATAAGATTCCAAAGCTTCTACCTCTAATAGCCAAAAATATTCTTCAAACAATCAACCAAATACCAAGGATGTTTGTGCCATTGATGTTGATTATGAATAATATTTTAACAATTCTCAATATGTCAACACTGTTAAGGTCAATTATCATCACAAAATAGCTCATAAAGATCTCGTTACCAAGCCTATGAAGCCATATTTAGAAGAAAAACTTATTAAAGATACTACCACTACTAATCTTTCTTTAGAAACCCAAGAGGAACCATCTCGTCCTGATCCTCCAACCACATCTATTCCTCAAAAAAATAATTTACCTCTTAAACCTCATGTTGGTTCTTTTAAGTCTAATTGGAACTTTCTTAAAGAACTCAAATCCATTCCTTGTAAGATTCCACTTATGGAGTTGGTTTATACTTCTCCCTATCATCGTAAATTCCTTATGAAACATCTCCAAGAAATTGATGATCCATCCTCCTTAGATGAACAACTACCTTCTATTGAATGTCAACCTACCAATGTATATACCATTGAAACTATGCATCCTTCTTCCAAACCTTCTATTGAATTCCTTTAAGAGGACATGATCAAAGATGAAATTCTCTTTCATGCTAATGATCCACTAATTTTCATTGAAGTAGCGTTAATACCACTCTTATCCAAAAATTTCTAGATGATGAAGGTTCTAGTATTAATGTAACATCTTTATGCCTCATCTAACAACTTAGTTATAACAAGGATAACCTCAAACAAACCCATCTTACTTTTCATGGTTTTGATAAGACAAATCAAAAGCCACTTGGTTGAATTTGGCTTCCATTAACCATTAGAACTAAGACTATTCAAACCAAGCTTATGGTCTTTGACTTACACTTATCTTACAACATACTCCTTGGTCATCCATGGACTCATTGAATGAGGGCCATTGATTTGTATGGTATCCAATGCATTAACTTTTTAAATAATTGAAAATAATATAAGCATGAAGCCAATCCTAACCCATGGATCATTCAACTTCCTAATCATAAATCACAATATCAAATTCATATGATTCTTAAGATTAATAGTGCTCCTTCACTCGAGTTCATCAACATGAATCCTGATTTACAAGTTACTCTTATGGATTCTGATGATGAGGATCCAAATGATTTTGAAAATACTTGAAATAATATCAAGTTACCTCCCTATATTTTGTAATGGCTTCCTCCTTCTCTATTACCCAGGGATCATACTATTCCTCTTATTGATGAGATTACCAATTTTCCCCCTCCATGCAATACTGAAGAGCCTTCTTTACTTGAATATGCATCCACTTGCAATGATTTTAGAGTGACCAAATTATTTTAAGATCCTCTCGTCATGTCTCCTCATACATTCAGTAATATCAGGATTTCACCCTTTGAAACTCCTCTTGATTCTCAAGCATGTACAATTTATGCAACATATAATGATAACTACATAATGGCCCAAGCTTAATCTAGAGACTTGAATGTCCATCATCATAAAAAAACCTTGACCCAAATTCATGCTTTTAACCAGGATGTTCATACCATTTCTATGGATCATACCTTAAATCCTGAGGGTCATGTGCCTCCTGCTAATTCTCCTATTATTGATACTCCTTGGGTAGTAGAGCAAATTATACCTTCTAAACCTTTTGAAATTTCTACATCTCCTTTACCACCTATAAATCCAATAATTGCATCAATCCTTCTCCCATCACTGAACCCACTAATATTCCAACCCGTTCTAATCTATCTACTTCTTCTACTCTTAAAATTACACTAGATGCCATGGCAACTGATGTTCATCAGATACATTCTAAGTATGATCACCATGGAAATGGAATTATAGATCTTGAAGTAGATGTCTAGTATTATGGTTCTCTTCCTACCTTTCCTAGTGACAAAGGTATCTTTGAGTTACTTTATGCCCAAGAACCTCAACTTCTTCAACAACATCATAAACTTGGGAATTTAAAAACTAAAACTTCTTGCTTCAATAACTTCATTACTAGCATTGATCCTAAAACTAATCCATTTTTTGCCTTACTTAATGCACCATACCACTTTCAAGATGGAAATTGCATGCTTATTAAAGAAACCACTCATATTAAATATGATACTCCATCTTGTCCTCGACCAATTATTGTATCTCGTGAACTTTCACCTACTAAACATGATAATTTTAGATTATTCTTTGATAAATATCATGAGGCTTTTACTTGGTCTTACAAGGACATGCATAGAATTGACCCTATCATTATGGTGAAAAACATCATTATTTATATTTATGACAAAATTATACATCAAAAACAAATAAAATTTCCACCTGAAGTTTATACTTTATGTCATAAGGAAATCATCAAACTACTTGATGCTAAATTTATTAAACTGGTGGATTATTTTGAATGGGTCTCCAACATTGTTCTAGTTAAAATTAAGGTCACTATGGTCATTCACATTTGTATTGATTTATGTAATCTTAATCTTGTTTATCCCAAGGACAAATTCCCTTTACTTTATATATGTGCCATTATTGATTCCATGGTTGGTTATGAAATGTTATCTCTTATGGATGACTTTTTAGGATAAAATTAGATTCATATTGCCCCTAAAGACCAATATAAAATTACTTTCACCATGGAATGGGGAACCTATTTATATGTCAAAATGTTAGAGACACTTACCAATGAGAAATGACTCACATCTTTCATGATATCATTCACAAAAAAATTGAAACCTATGTGGATGATCTCATTGCTAAATCCAAAAATCATAAGAATCATTTTTTTGATCTTGCTATCATCTTTGATCATCTCCTTAAATATAAAGCTAGAATTAATCCTTAAAAATGTGTCTTTGGAGTCACATCTAGAAAATTATTAAGATTCTTAGTCTCTGTTCATGGTATCTATGTTGACCCTATGAAAATTAGTGTTATTGTCAATATGCCCATTCTTCATTCTATTCTTGACATTCATACTTATTTAGGGAAACCTAAGGAAATTAGATGATTCATCCTCAAAATGGCATATGGAATTCACTATTTTAATTTGCTTATCAAGAAAGGCATTGATTTAGAATGGATGGATCCATGTCAAAAAGCCTTTGATAATATGAAAGAGTCATTTCTTCATCCACTTACATTTCATCCTCTTTCCAATGATAAATCTTTGATTCTATATACTTCTTCCACACCTATTTCAATTGGGGAAATGATTTCCCAACAAGATGATATGGGAAGAGAGTATGTTATCTACTACATTAGTTGAGGCCTCATCGATTATGAGACATGTCATACCAAAGTTGAGTGTGATTTCCTCGTCATCTATTTTTCAACTAAAAATATTCACCACTATATGCTTTACCAAATTACTTATGTCATTATTTATTCTAACCTCCATCATCTCTTCTCTAAATAATTTCTTCCTAGAGATAGAATTGGTAAATGGATGGTCCTACTTATGGAATTTGATCTTCGCATCATCACTCAAAAGTTTACCAAAGGGCAAATCATATATGATCAACTTGTCGTAGCTCCTATACCAACCACTTATTCTTTTCAAGATAATCTTCTGGATGATGATATCCTGTACATTGAAGGTATTAATAAAGATATTTTTCTCAAAGATTGTTTTCATAGCTTTACCATCGATCTTGAAGCCAATATACTTGATGAATCCACTATTCCCTCTAGTACTACTAAACCAAAATTAGTCTTTGAGGAGTTTCCATAAATTAATGTCAACTTGTATGAGGATACTTAGACCCTTCACTTTGATGGTGCTAAATGACTTAAAAGAGTTGGGGTAGGTTGCATTATCACAAGTTCTCTTGGAAAGATCATTCCTTTAGCTTTTGGCTTCATCTTTGATGTCACCAAAAAATGGCCAAATATGAATCTCTCATTTTAGGCATGCAAGCTACTCTTGACTTAGATATTCAATACCTTCATGATTTAGGTGACTCTCAGCTTATTTACCATTAAGTCAGTGATGATTATCAATGTAACAATGTGAACCTCATTACATATCATCCAATTGCAACCACTCTTGCTAAGGATTTCATCTCTTTCACTATTGAGCCTATTCTTAGAGATCAAAGTTCATTACTGATTCTCTTGCCTCTTTAACATCTCTCTTTCATCCCACCAAGTCCTTTTTGATCCTAATTTTATTATAAAAATAAGAAAATCTCCATCCTATACTCAACCATCAGATTCATTTATCTATCATATTGAGGGTATTACCATTTTCCAAAGCCTGTGGTACTAAGACATCATTCAATTCTTGGAACATTGAACTTATCCTCCTAACTTGGACTCTCATGAAAAAGCACATATTTATAAACAAGATTTCAAGTATGTATTTTGACACAACATCATTTATTAGCATAATGGTGAAGGTACCTTATTCTGCTATGTTATGCAAGATGAGGTCCCTCCTCTTCTTGAACAAGCACATGGGGGAATTTATGTTGGCCACTGTAAAAGACATGCTATAACCCACAAATGCCTATGTATGGGTTACTTTTGGCCTATTCTTGAAAAGAATGCAATTGAATATGCTAAAAAGTGTAATCCTTTTTAGCTTCATGATGATCTAATCCATTCACCTCCAACTAAACTTCAAAATATCAAATTTCTTTGGCCATTTTCCACATGGGGATTTAATCTCATGGCAAACCACTTCACTCCCAAGATTAGCATGTTTTTATCATCATTGCTATCAAATATTTTACCAAATGGGTAGAATCCATGCCTTTTGTTAACATCACTAGCCCTACCATTTCAAAATTTATTCTTAATCAAATCGTTTGCTACTTTAGTGTTCCCCATACCATCATTTCAGATAATGGTGGTAATTTCAAAATAAACATGTTAAATAACTTTGCAATAAATTCAAGATTAATCACAAATTTTCCATGCCTTATCATCTACAATGCAATGGCCAAGATGAGTCCACTAATAAAATTCTCAACAAAATTCTCCAAAATACAATCCATGAAACCCACAAGGATTGGCATATTCATCTTTACCTTGCACTTTGGGCCTATCGAACTAGCATATGCACTATCACTGGGGCAAATCCATTCTCATTAGTCTATGGTTATGAGTAAATGCTTCATTTAGAATTGAGCTTCCTTCTCTTCATATATCTCTTCATGGTATTAGTTTTGATTAAGAATTATGTGAAGGTTGTCTTCATGCCCTTGATATACTTGATGAATGTTGTCTTTTTTGCTTTACAACATAATTACCAATACAAGGATCACATTTTCAGACAACATAAAAAACATGTTAAGGTTTGAACATTTAATGTTGGTGATCTTATCCTTAAATTAGACTACATCCATGATAAAGATGGTAAATACACCCAAAAATGGTGGTGCCCATATTTAGTCAAAGATATTCTTGGTCCAAGCACCTACCATCTGCAAACCAATAAATGCCATGTTTTCAAAGAGCATGCTAATACATAATTTCTCAAAAATTACTTTGCCTAAATATTTCTTTCTTTTCATGCTTTTTATCTACATATCTCTAACAATTTTTGTAGGTCACTTACATAGGTCTTTCCCTCTACAACAAGTTCCTTGTTTTCACAAACCTTTAGTCCCCCTTTTTGGTCTTTTGGTTTCTTGATGTACCATAGTCTTATTTATCTTCTTGTATTTTCTCTTTTTGACACCCCTTGGGTTTTTATTTCGCGAGTTGCTTTGAAAGATCATGGATAGGACCCAACACTCCTCACAAAACTACCATATTTTTTCTTACCTCAATTTATATTTCACTTACTTGTTCACATCCTTGTGGGTTTATCTTTTATGAAGTTATAGTGTAAGACCATAGATAGGACCCAATCCTCCTTATAAAATTACCATATTTTCATCTTTTTACATCTTTGTTATCAAACTTTAGCTTTTACTTCTTTTGGTAGATGAAAATTGTGCAACAATCTATGTTAGCATGTTTTTCTTCCATTTCCCTCATTATTATGATAAGGAATAACACTTTATTATCACTGTATCCCTTTTTTACCTTTATCACATTTTTTACAATTTGAAGTAATTGAAATTGTTTCATGTGTCACTACTCTTGAATTTCCATTTCTTTCACTTCACATTGGATAAATTAAGGTCAAAGTCAAGATAACACTTTTATTTTACCTAGATTATGAGACTTTAAGACCCTGTGCTCTTTGAAGTTCTCTCTCTTAGCAACCTTATCAGTATTCAAATGAAAGTCATCTTTAGCACCCATGTTTGGTTTTCCAAATCCATATAGAGGGGGAATAGAAAAAGCCATCAAAAAATTTAAAAGCCAAATCATTTGAAATAAAAGTTAATGATATCTAAAAGGCAACATATAAATCTCAAAAGTCAATAGCACACTAAAATACATGATTACAAGTACATCTCATATCTATAATTGAAGCTCAAACTCCACAGTTGGTCTCACATAGAGTCGAGGTCCTTTGAGGTGCACTATGCCAGTAGATTGGAATAGGGGAATACAAAAAACTCTATGGTACTACCTACTTTCTCACATTATGGCAAGGTAGGCCCATTTTAATTTTCATGAATATAGCCTTCATGGGATGATCTATGTATTTCATTTATTGACATCAAACTTGTGTGGCTAAGATAAGTTCTTCACATTCTTTAAGGTTGAAAGTCCTCTTTTTTTGACAAACCTAATTTATGTGTCTTGACTTCAATAAAGAGTTCCTCTACCTTTGTTTTTACTTCATTATCCCTTCCACCCATTTAATTTCCCCCCTTGATAGACAAATTATGATTCCAAATATATTTTCCCTTTTTCTTTAATTCCTTCTTCTTCATCTCTTAAAAACATGCTAGCACTACTTTGTTTTAGTTGTATCTATCCTTAGAGGGAAACAACATGTTTGAGTAACTATGGATTACCTTTCTTTAAACCATAAAATTACATTCTTAGTTTTGATCTCTTTTTACCATTTGTCATTGTTTTACTATCCTGCTATTACATACACCTGAGTTCATACCCTTTTTCCATTGTTGAGTGAGGTTGGCTTGTTAATTCTCACTTGATAATGTTGTTTTCCCTTTTTGTGCACCTTTTTCCATTATTGAGTGAGATAAAGATTGTTACTACTCACTCATCAATGTTGTTTTACCATTTTGTTTTTGTATTTTATCATCACTATTTGATTACCATCTCCTTTTTGACATGTATCCTTGGTTTGACTTGGGGAGTTTGCTTTTCTTACTTGAGGTTTACTTGTTTGAGTTTTTTGGTATTTAGTAGTCTTGGATTTTCAGTTACCTGATTTATTCTTATTTTTTTTGAATTGGTCATTTGTTATAACATACCACCTATTACACTAGCTTTCTAAATTCCCAAGTATGTCCCATCCTCATAGTACTAGTTATCTTGGCTTTCTTGTGTTTATTTGTTTTTGATCTTTAGTTTTATATTCTTGGGTTTGTCGAAAGTAGACTCTATGTGCTACACAATAAAAATTAATAACATAATAGACAACCATACAATGATAAAGGTAACCCAATACAAATTAAATTTGATTTTTAGTTATTTACTTTTTAGTCATTTACTTTCATTTATTTTTACTTTAAAATACTACAACTTTTTTTTAGCCTCAATATTATGTGTCCTATTCTTTCTCAAAGCACCATCCCCTGTTGCACCTTAGTGACACATGATGAGATTAAAGTGGAGAATATGTACACACATAATAATTTCAATCTTTTATCAAATACTGATGCTTTACATCTTGCAAGAACCCATTAAGACTCAATCTCTTTAAGTACGCCCTAAGGGGTGTATCGAGAAAGGGGTGGGCAGACCTTTGGTGATTTACAAGATTTTTTCCCTTATTACCACATTATTACCAATAAAAAAAAATCTTAAAACTATTACATAATATATTAATCCTCCCTTGCACACTCCTCTATTCTTTTTCCTCTTTTCATCCATCTTTTCCTCACTGTAATCCCCTTTCGATAGTTGGTTGTACTAGGTCAACTAGATCAACCCTATACAATTTTCAGCCTTTGATTACTATATAGGGTTTTTATACATTTTAAATTGAGATTTGTGTTATACCTTTGGACAACCTATCTCGGTACCTAGTGAATAATTGACCAAAAACATACAGGGTCGACTAGGTCAACCCCGTACAACCAACTATTTAGAAGGATTTAGGGGGAGATCTACCTATAAATATAAGATCATTTCATAAATATTTTAATATGAAATCAAGATTATTATTCACTCATGCTTGTTTATAATATGCTATTCCACCATTCTACTTGAGGAGTCTTGCCTTAGGGTTTCTACTTAGAGAATTTAGTCTTGTGGATAAGTCTTAGATGCTTTGGCCTTTATTAGTTATCCTTAAAAACAATAAAAACCTTTTAAAAATCTCATATTTTCACTTGGATATGCACCCTATGAGGATATGACAAGGCTTTCCTAATCCAAGTGGCTCAATGGAATCACCTTTAGGCTTGTGGGTAGCTTAAGGAATGAGGTGAGTCTCTAGATAAGGTTAACTCCCTTGATGTACCACTTGATTACTAATACTACTAACTTTTGGGGGTGAAAAGAGTGAGGGATAATTGAAATGAAAATAATATAATTGAGGTGATACACCAGATATGTTGATGACATATAACCATATGTATCTCACACTTGAAATCAAAGGACAACTAAAACATACACTCTCCAATTAATGTCTTCTTTCATCAATGTTACATTATGGGATTATAGATGAATGAACAAAGATAGGAGGAATAGACAAGAGGCCTATGAGGAAACTAATGAAAATAATAACTCACTTAAACATTTAAATATCTTGGAACAAATCACATGCCTTGCAAGAAGAAGATGCAAATAGGTGAAGAAAATGAGCAACATGCTAAGGAATCCTTAGTCTTCACTTGTGCAAGATCACACCTTCAAGTGGACACACTAAGTATAGTAATGGAAGAGGCAAAACTTATTAATTTTATTAATAAAAATGTGTAAAATTGAGAAGGGATTTTCCATACTCAGGTGAAGCATTCCATATAATGCCAAAATGGCCAATTCTTATAGAGTTTGAGAGAGAGAGAGAAAAGAAAAGAAGTTTAAGGATCACAAGGACAAATATAAAGAAAGAATAATGAGTTAAAAAATAAATTTAATTTGAAATTAGATATGTAATATAAGGAAAAAAAGGACAAATGTCTCCCAAGTCATCTAAATCCTCCCTATGTGGCATAGATTCTCCCTTGTTTGCATAAGAAACTGCCCTCATGATTTGCCTTCACAAAAATCCTTCTCCAATAAATAGGGTCAAGACTAATGATTGATCTAAAGGGAAGGGGTTAATAAAAATCCCTCACATGAATTGGATTTGTCCTCAATCATTCATATTCATTTGACCATGAGCAATCATCTCAAATAATTACAAAACGACTTCTCATGCACCTCTCACACTTGGTACCCAAAACCTTTCCAATTATACAATATGATCCATAAAAAATGAGGGATGACACATGTCAAGAGTTTCCAAGTCATTAGGTTCATCAATAAAGCCTTAAAAGGCTTACTAATTAGAGTTTCACCATTTTTCACTAAGTGCTCACTATCTGCCCACTACACTGGCTAAGATGAAAGGGATGGTAGGCATACTTAGGAGATTAATTAACTTAATAAATAGTTATAAGGACTTATAATAAGTCCTAATATCTCTCCCAAATGTGGTTTCATGCTTTTAAACTCTTCTAGACCTATAAAATACACAAATATATCAAAATTAGATCTATTGTACCTCATCTATATAGGTAGGGTACACCTCATTTGCATGTGTCAGGTCCCTAGAGAGTCCTCTATATCTAAAAGTTTGTTTCATGGCATTTACACTCCATCTAGATGCTTCGATTTAAATATTTATCCAATCAAGTCCTTCAGGAGGGTTTGTAAGGGTTTCAAGTCTTTTCAAGTCTTAACATTTGTTCATGAAGACCAGATGTTGAAGTTATATCTAAATTAAATTGAGGGTATCTTAGGGATCCTCTCTAACTCTATTGATCATGATGAGGTCCCATGTAAAGTGTTGGAGCAATTTCAAGCATTCCAAGATAGCCACTCAAGTCATCTCAATACATTTTACAGGGTCTTAGTGCCTTTCAAATCAATGAATGCATTTATGATGGATTTTAATACCAACTTAAGGTTAATAAACCTTTTATGTATCCCAAGGAACATGTATCACATGATCATAATTCCCATTTAGTCCAAAAAGTGATAGGACCACTTTTGAGTATTAGGCCTCACAATTAGGCCTACTAGGCTTTACATGCAACTTGGTGGTTCAGACCTCTTTGATGACATTTAAAACCTATAATATATTTAAAGAACATCATTATTACCTCCATTAATATGATCCAAATCATTATAATGCTTTTCAAATGCTAGGACTAGAAGTGACTCCTTATTTGGAGTTAGATTTGTACCTTGTTCACTAGGTCTTCCTGTAAGCCTTGTTTCATAGAGCACCCTAACTATTTTAAAATATTATTTAAAGGTTATTAATTTTTATTCATGTGTGTATTAACTCCTACAACCCTCCTTCAAGATATACCAAACTCATGGTCCATGTTTTGATCTCCTTTTCCAAGTTTGTAGGGTTTGTGTAAGGGGAAAAGTGCCCCCTATTTGAGACAAAATAGGGAGAACTTTACATATTTTATACTAAAAAAAATTGTTGTAAGGGATTATAAAACTACCAATGATTATTAATACAAATTTTTAGCACCTAAAACTAAGTATAGGACCTCTAACTTTCCAAATCTCTAAGGCAAACTTTTCCTAGGTATAATGTCTACAGGGTTTTCCAAGAGGGACTGTGCCTCTATTTGTTTAAACTTTTTACATGCTTGTGTTCAATATTAAATGATTATACACACTATAATATCCATGAATTATTTTCTCTAATAACTATTTTGACACTTTTACCTTTGATGCATCTTCCAATCTCTTGAATTCCAAGCCTGTTTCTAGCATGATTGTGTTTACTGTTTGGAAGGATCCTACTTGTAGATTACTTCTAGTGGTTGGGGCTTAGTTTCAACACTTAAGAAAATATTTATATCTCCATGAAGTTATAAGGAGTTGGTTTAAACTATTTTATCAATTTTATGCTTTGACAAACCTCAAGAAATCTAACTCATTAACTCCCTGCCTACTTGCCTACTGGATAAGACACTTGTAGGTGTTTATTTGCCTTTATCTAATTTGTATGTGATGTTTATGAATTTTAATTGGAATTATTTATAATATATTAGTATTATATATTACCATAAATGGGCTAACATTACCTAATAGAGCCATAAATCTCCAAATTTCCATCCAACTAAGGTCATTGCCTATGACTGAGACAAATTTTTCATTTAAACCTTGTTGTAGGTGGAGATAGGACTATATATGCATTATCATGGTGTTTATGAAATGTTTTATACATAATTATAGGTTTAATCACATGGATATATGATTACACTCATCTTGATCATCCTATAAGATACACAAATTTATGTCAACTCAACTCTTTACACCCTACCTACTATAGGTTGTAATTTTCCCTATGTACGGACAAAGGATGAGCTTGGAGAGTCAAAATAGGGATTTATCATTCATATAATTCCATTATAAAATGAAAAAATCCTTTGAGACATCATGAATCATCTCAATGTATTGGCAAGGTCTCATTTGCAACTAGTGGAGAAGGAGACACTTTTAGGTTCAGGCCTGTAGACACTACTGAAGCTTTTTAGTGTGTTTGAGAGCACTTTTAGACCTATAGAATCCCTCCCTCCACTTGAAATCATCCCTTAAAACTTTTTAAATTCATTTTCCATGCCAAGGTCTACAAATATAGATAATTATAAGCATCAAAGGTATTTTGAAACTATGGTATAGGTTACTCACAAAACCAATAGGTCCTCTATTTTGGCATTTTTTGGATAATAGGCTTGAAATCAGAGTCAAAACTCTTTTGATCATGGTTTGAATATTCTAAATTTATAACATGTCAAATATGAAAGTTTAGGATGCTTCAATATATGAGGTTTATTTGATGATTTTAACTATATGTTTTAGCACTTCATTTGTCATCTAAGCTCTCTGTCAAGGGTCACTTGTAGGTGGATTTTTGGTGCATAGACAATGAACTAGGTATAAGAAAAATAAAACCTTCTATGGATGTGAACCTTGTGTGCTTCCCTCAGACATATCAATTCATATTTGGTCATGCTAAGTAATTAGAGTACATGTTCACCTTTGCACACATCAATATGACATCATTAGGGGCCTGTAGGTGTGCATATTGACTGGTATGTAAGTAAAGAGTATGAAATAAAGCAAGAGGTGAATGAAATGTATTAAAAATAAATCTAAATAAAATTAAAATTACTCAAATACAAAATTTATATCAAGGAATACTTGAAATAAGTTTCAATACTTTTTATTTAACATGAAAACTTCCTTATAACTACCTGTAGATACACACTCCAATGGCAGACCATGTGCATATGTGTAGAATGAGTGAAAATTATTGGGATGTTGTTTAGATAAAGAGACCAATGAAGTGAAGATAACTAGATCAAATTTAAATGTGTAAGAACAAGACATGTTACAACCCCTTGAAACTATTTTCAAATCTTGAAACTCTGAATGATGAAAACTACCTGTTGCACCAAGAAAAGACCAGTCTACATTTTTTAAATTATTGGATGATAAAAACTGATATAAAAGTGAAAAAAAGATTTTAATTCCTTATAGGACATATTAAAAATAATATATAAACAATCTTAATAAGTGGTTTGTATGGAATTGCCCAGAATGAAGGAAAACCTGAAAGGTGCATGGATGAGCAGGCAATTTGCACAGTCCACTTTGAATGGATGGTTCATGAGTAAAAAATTAAAATTTATAAAATTTATTATATTTATTTTAATTTTTCATGGTTTAAAATATGTCCTCAAGATAATTTTTCCTAAAACCCCTTGTGCTAGCCACACCAAACAAAAACTTGCAAGTCACTTTAGTCTGTCAAGAAGAGCAAGAAGGGAGATGAATATTTTTGGCTTGAAAATGTCAATTTAAAATCATAACAAGCATGGATATGAGTGTGTGAGAGATTTAAAGGAAATTACTAACCATTTACAAGTGGCACACTTCTCAAGGAGGTTGTACAAGTGTCATTTACTTTCATTTCTTTAGAACATGTAATATTTTTAGTTATGTTAATTTCATAAGACTTTTAAAGACACATGGGACATTATATCATGTTTTAACACTTGAAAATTTCCCAATAAACCCATATAAAACATTAAATGCACCATTTTGACCCCTTAAATGACCCAAAAATGATAAATAGACCTAGAAAATAAATGACCAAGACTAGTACACATTAATTAACATCTCATGACATATAAAACACCTCATGAAAATGCATTATATACCTTTATATGCCTAAAAACTAAGATTTTTTAGTATGAGTGTCCTAATTTGACCTAAAAGTCAAAATTGGTCAATAAATTGGTGACTCATAGGGGTAGTATGCTTGCTATACTAACTAGACCAGTAGCCTTATTAGTCCATTGGGCTTAGGAGTCATCTAAGGACTAAGACAAAAAATAAAACTTGACCATTTACTACCAAATTTTTGATCAAGACAAGACACTAAGACTACCTCAACCAGACAAAGAAAATACACACATAAAATAAGATAATAAACACACACATGTGCTTAAAGCACTTAGGAAAAGCAAAAAAAACTACTATGTATAAATAATAATGAGAATACCTCCCTCATGGATCAAAGGGAATGTTTGTTAGGTCTCTTTCATGATAAGAAAAATCATGGTTCTAAACAAGTTACTTGTTGGAGTAGATGCTTGGTGAACCAACCTTTTTGCTTGCCACTTTGCTTGGAGAAGTTCCAAATAGATCAATATCAAACAAGTTTCCAATGTACACATACTCATTCTAATCTTCAAGACATATTTCTTGCTGGTCTCCAATGCTAGTGTAGTCTCTCAAGGTGTTCATGATTATCAATTGATTCTTGGAACACTGATTTGGCTTATATCCTACTTGGTATGTGTCTTGAGCCAACTCATGTTTCTCTATTTATTCAAGAAGCTTTAAAATATGATTTCAAGCCTCTTCATTTCTCTCTTAAGGAAAATAAGTTAGTTTTATGTTACAATTAGTACAATAGTCTTCAACTTCATCCCAAAAGGAATCACTTGCTTATTCAATCTACTCATAGTCTCCTTCCTCCATATCAGAGCCATACTAATTTGATTGTTCTTCTTCTTTATCAAGGACCAAGACATCATATTTCTCATGAAAATATTCTTGGAGATATTCATCATCACATCCCATAATTTGTTCACCATCTTCATTAGAATAAAATGGAAGTCTATCAAGTAAAGATAGTGACAGTTCATCATACTTACATGTTTCCATACCTACTGCCTCTCTTACTTGGATTTGAAGAGTGTTGGAAATATCAATCTCCTCATTAGGCACATTTGGAAAATCATCCTCTTCATCTGTAAGGTCCTCAAGAGTTTCTTTCACTTGATCTTCATATTCTTTGAACATTTGCATATAAGTGTGCCCCATGTCTTCTTCATGAACCATGTCATTATTTGTAGTCAGCTAATTTTGATTTTTAGGCCTCTTAAGGCTGTCAGATTCATTAAATATGTATTCAAATATATGCCATAAGTTTTCTTCCTCATGATCATCTTCAAGAGCTAACTTTCATACCTTGGTCTCATGAAACTCTCCTAAGACTACCACTTATTGAGAGATAGCTTGAATATGTTCTCTACCCTTGATAGTATACTTCACTTCATGTACATGATGATCATATTCAACCTTTGGGTTAGATGTAGAGTTATCTTCAATATCTCCCATCTCCTTCTCTCTCATGGTAATACCAATACTATGCATCTTGAAATCATGTTTTCTAGCCCAATGAGGCTGCCAAGGTGGTAGGTTTTCTTCAAAAAAGAGATTTTTTCCCCTTATCATCTAACTTGTCCTCCTTAGTTTACCATACCATAGGTCCATTAGGCCAAAGTGTGATGGGGTGAGGGAAATATGAACTAGTTGGTGGGTGTGGCATATAGAGCTCAAAATCAAATTGAGGGTGGAATGTAGAATATTGTTCATGGACACACATCCCTTCAAACATAGAAAAATTAGCTATTAGACTATCCTTTTGCTCACCAAGGGGAGTTCCTATGGTTATTTCATCCTCATAATCACTTGTAAGAGTCTCTTGATCAGCCATGAATTGGATTTTCTCTTCTTTACTTGCCTCTCTCAAAATAGGTTCCTCCTTGAGAATGGGTGAAGTGAAAAAATGAGGGATAGGCTCCTAGATGTGAGGTGAAGGAGCTGAAGTATGAGATGTAGTGGAAGGTAAAAATATTTGAGATTGAGTGTGAAATGAGTGATAAGGATTATGAGTAGATTTGGAAAATAAAAAAGCACTAGTGAGCTCATATGGAAGTGAAACATTGGGCTAGTTAGGAAGGGAAACATTAGCATAAGTAGGAGCTGCACTTTATCCATAATATCTTGGTGTAAAATCCATGGGAACATCTGATCTCATATGACAAGGCTCATAATAATATTTTTGAGGATGATAGGAATCAAAATGTGAAGGGTAGGGATCATATTGAGGTTGATAGAAATGTGTTTTTTGATAGCCATTTTCATAAGATTGCCCAACAAAATATTGCTTATATGAAGAGGGGAATGAAGGACTATATGGCTGCCATGGCTCATGGGGATGATGGATATATTAATAGGGCTAAAAAATATTATATAGGAGCTAATGAAGGTCATATGAAGGTTGATATATATCATGGAAAGGTTGACCAAGGACTTGATCATATGAAGAAGGAAAGGCAAGAGCTTGTAATGTATCACCAACTTGTAGAGGACAAAACTCAAAAACAAGGTCAACCATAAAACCTTCATTTGGAAAAAAGGACATAATAAAAGTTATAAAAAATATTCAAATGGAATACTTGGGCTGCTTGACTAGTTGATACAACTTCAGAGTTGCCATTGATGCTTTGAAAGATGCCTCCAAACACTGATTGTTGAGAGACAACACCAAAAATCTCTCAATCTCTTGGAATAAAAGTCCCACTGGGTATGAAAAAAACTATTTCCCCTTAGATATGCAACCTATAAGGAGATGAAAAGGCTCTCCCCATTTAAGTGGCATAATGGAATCACCTCTAGGCTTGTGGGTAGCCTAAGGAATGAGGTGAGTCTCTAAATAGGGCTAGCTCCCTTGATGTACCACTTGACTACTACTACTACTACTAACTTTGTAGGGTGAAAAAGGTGAGGGATAACTAAAATAAATATAATCTAATGAAGGTGATACACTAGATATGTTGATGACATCTAACCATATGTATCTCATACTTGAAATCAAAGGACAACTAAAACATACACTCTCTAATCAATGTCTTCTTGCATCAATGTTACATTGTGGGGTTATAAATGAATGCACAAAACTAGGAGGACTATAAAATATGCCTATGATGGCACTAATGAAAATAATAACTCACTTAAACCTTTACATCTCTTGGAACACATCACATGCTATGCAAGAAGAAGATGCAAATAGGTGAAGAAAATGAGCAATATGCTAAGGAATCCTTAGTCTTCACTTATGCAAGATCACACATTCAAGTAAACACACTAAGTATAGTCATGAAGAGGTAAAAATTAGTCATTTTATTTATAAAAATGTGTACAATTGAGTAGGGATTTTCCATACTCAGGTGGTGCATTCCATACAATGCCAAAATGATCAACTCTTATAAAGTTTTGAGAGAGAGAAGAAGAGAAGTTCAAGGGTCATAAGGACACTTGTCAAGCAAAGATAATGAGTTACAACATCAATGAAATTTGGAATGAGATAGGTCCTATAAGGAAATAAAGGAAAAATGTCTCCTAAATCATCTAACTCCTCCCTATGTGGTGTATATTCTCCCTTGCTTGCATAAGAAACCGCCCTCATGATTTGCCCTCATAAAACTCATTCTCTACTAAATAGGGTCAAGTATGATGATTTATATGAATGGGAGGGGTTAATAAAAAGCCATCACATGCATTTTATTGGTCCTCAATCATTCATATTCCTCTGACCATGAGTAATCAACTCAAATAGTTACAAAATGACTCCTTCTCATGCACCTCTCACACTTGGTACCCAAAACCTTTCCAATTATATAATATTATCCATGGATAAGGAGGGATGACACATTTTAATAGTGTATAAGTCATTATGTTCATCAATCAAGCCTTAAAAGGCTTCCCAATTAGAGTTTCACCATTTTTCACTAAGTGTTAACTATCTGCCCACTAGATTAGCTGAGATGAAAGGGATGGTAGACACAGTTGGGAGATTAGATAGATAAATAAATGGTCATTAGGACTTATAATAAGTCATAATATCTCTCCCAAATGTGGTTGAATCCTTTGAAACTCTTATAGACCTATAAAACACAAAAATCTATCAAAATAATCTCTATTGTACCTCATCCATATAAGTAGGGTACAACTCAATTACATGTGCAAGTCCCTAGAGAGTAATCTATAGCTCAAAGTTTGTTTCATGTCATTTTCACTCCATCTATATTCTTCAATTTCAATATTTCTCCAATCGAGTCCTTAAGGAGGGTTTGTAAGGGTTTCTAGTCTTTTCAAGTCTTAATGTTTGTTCATGAAGACAAAACGTTAAATTTATATCTAAATTCCACTGAGGATATCTTAAGGATGCTCCCTAACTCTCTTGATCATTCTGAGGTCCCATGCAAAGTGTTGGAGAAGTTCCAAGCATTCTAAGCTAGCCACTTAAGTCATCTCAATGCATTTGGTAGGGTCTTAGTGCCTTTCAAATCAAGGAATGTTTTTTTGATGGATTTTCCTACCAACTAAAGGTTCAAACAGATTTTATGTATCCCAAGGAACATGTCTCACATGATCATAATTCCCACTTAGTCCAAAACATGATAGGACCATTTTTGAGTATTAGGCCTCACAATTAGGCCTACTAGGCATTACATGCAACTTGATGGTTCAGACTTCTTTGATGACATTTCACACCTATAAGATAGCTAAAACACATAATATTTACCTCCATGAATATGATCCAAATCAATATAATTTTTTTTCAAATTCTATGAGTAAAAGTGACTCCTTATTTGGATTTATATTTGTACCTTGCTCATTAGGTCTACTTGTAAGCCTTGTTGCATAGAGAATCATGTATGGTTTAAAATCTTCTTGAAAGGTTATTAATGTTTATTCATGTCTGTATCAAATCATCTAACCCTCTTTCAATGTTTCCTAGACTTTTGGTCCATGTTTTGATCTCCTTTTCCAAGTTTGTAGGGTTTGTGTAAGGGGAAAAGTGCCCCTTGTCTGAGACAAACCATGGGAAAATTTACCTATTTTATCCTAAAATAAAATATATAAGGGATTATAAAAGTCCCAATGATTATTCATACAATTTTTTAGAAAATAATACCAAGTATGGGACCTCTAACTTTCCCAATCTCTAAGGCAGACTTTTCTTAGGTGCACTATCTGTAGGGTTTTCCAAGAGGGACTGTGCCTCTATTTTTCTGACCCTTTTCCATGATTGTGTTCAATATGAAATTCTTATACACACTATCATATCCATTATGTATTTTATCTAATAACTATTCTAACACTTTGACCTTTGATTCATCCTCCATGCTTTTGAATTCCAACCCTGTCTCCAACATGACTGTGTTTACTATTTGGAAGGCTCCTACCTGTAGATTACTTAAATGGTTGGGGATTAGTTTAAACACTTATAAAAACATTTATATATATGTTAAGTTATAATTATTTGTTTTAAAATCTTTTATCACTTTGATGCTTTGACAAACCTCAAAAAATCCAACTCATTAACTCCCTACTTGCCTACCTGCTAGACTGAGACACCTGTAGGTGTCTATTTACCTTTATCTGATTTGTATATGATGTTTAATAATTTTATTTGGAATTATTTATAATCTCTTGGGATGATATATTACCATACATGGGATATTATTACCTATTATAGCCATAAATCTCCAAATTTCCATCCAACTAAGGTCACTGCCTAAGACTAAGACATTTTTCTCATTTAGACCCTATGATAGGTGGAGATAGGATTCTATATGCATTATCATGGTGTCTATGAACTATTTGATACATAATTATATGTTTATTCACATTTATCCATGATTACACTCATCTTTATCATCCTACAAGATACACAAATTTATGTCAACTCAACTCTTATACACCCTGCCTATTGTAAGTTATAATTTGCCCTATGTATGGACAAAGGATGAGCGTGAAGAGTCAAAATAGGGATTTATCCTTATTATATGGTCATTTTAAAATGGAAAACTCATTGGATACATCATGAATCATCTCAATACATTGGAAAGGTCTCATTTTCAACCTAGTGGAGAAGGAGACACTTTTAGGTTCAGGCCTGTAGACACTACTGAAGATTTTTAGTGTGTTTGAGAGCAATTTTAGACCTCTATAATCCCTCCATCCACTTTAAATCATCCCTTAAAAATTTTTAAATTCATTTTCCATGCCAAGGTCTACAAATATAGATAATTAGGAGCATCAAAGGGATTTTGAAACTATGGTATATGTTACTCACAAAACCAATAGGTCCTTTATTTTGGCATTTTTTGGATAATAGGCTTAAAAGCATAGTCAACACTCTTTTGATCATGGTTTGAATCTTCTAAATTTATAACATGTAAAATATTAAATTTTATGATGCTTAAATATATGAGGTTTATTCGATGATTTTCACTATATGCTTTAACACTTCATTTGTCATCTAAGCTCTCTGTCAAGGGCCACATGTAGGTGGATTTTTGTTGCATAGACAATGAAATAGGTATAAGAAAAATAAAAACTTATATGTATGTGAACCTTGTATGCTTACCTCAAGCATATCAATGCATATTTGTTCATGCTATGTAATTAGAGTACACATTCACCTCTATACACATCAAAATGACATCATCAGGGGCCTGTAGGTGTGCATATTGACTAGTATATAGGTAAAGAGTATGAAATCAAGCAAGAGGTAGATGAAAGGTATTAAAAATAGCTCCAAATAAAATTAAAATTACTCAAATACATAATTTATATCAAGGAATACTTTAAATAAGTTGCAATACTTTTCCCTCAATGTGAAAACTTCCTTATAACTACCTATATATACACACTCCAATGGTAGACCATATGCATATATATTGAATGAGTGAAAATTAATCAGATGTTATTTTAATAAAGTAACCAAGGAGGTGAATATAAATATATCTCATTAAAATGTGCAAGAATAAGACATGTTACAACCCCTTGAAACTATTTTCAAACCCTGAAACTCTGTAAAAGAAGAAAACTGCCTGTTACACCCAAAAGAGACTAATCTACAAATTTGATTTTTGTTTGCTCATAAATACCAATAAAAAATTGAAAAAAATCATTCAATTCCTTAGAGAACATATAAAAAATCATCTATAAATAATCTTAGCAAGTGTTTTGTATGAAATTACCTAGAATGAAGGAAAACCTGAAAGGTGCATGGATGAGTAGGCAATTTTGCATAATCCACTTGGAATGGATGGTTTATGAATAAAAAATGACCATTTATAAAAATTATTAAATGTATTTTAAGGTATAATATTCCCCCAAGAACATTTTTCCTCAAACCCCTTGTGCTGGCCACACCAAGCAAAAACTTGCAAGTCATTTCAGTTTGTCAAGAAGAGTAAGAAGGGAGCTAAATGGTTTTGGATTTAAAATGGCACTTTAAGATTATAAAAATAATGTATATGAGTGTTTTTGAGTTGAAAATCAACTTCCTAACCTTTTCCAAGTGGAACACTTCCCAATGAGGTTGTACAAGTGTCATTTGCTTCCATTTCTTTAGGGAAACTAACTTTTCTCTGAACAACCTATAATATTTTTAGTTATGTCAGTTTCCTAATAATTATAAGGACACATAGGACATAAAATCACATTTTTAAAATTTCACATTTCTTAGGAAACTCATACAAAGCATTAAATGCACCATTTCGACCCCTTAAATGATCCAAAAATGATAAATGGACCTAGAAAATGAATGACCAAAGCTAGTACACATTGATTGACATATCATGACCTATAAAACACCTCATGACAATAAATCATACCCCTTTATAGGCCCAAAAACCAAGTTTTTTTAATATGGGTGTCCTAATTTGACCTAAAATTCAAATTTGGTCAATAATCCCTTTGGCCAAGGGAGAGATTGTGTCTCGACAGGTTCACATTTGGGTAAGTATATTCTAACTTTGTTATTTTCTCTTTGGTAGATAGAAGTAGCATAAGTATTGGCTTGAATAATATTACTTTTCATATTATATCTATTAGGGTCTTACTCATACTTAGCTTAATTGAGATTCTCTTATACATGTTTTGATTGCTTTACTAACCCCTCATGTTGTGCCACAAGCTTTGGTGTGCACTAGATTAGATTCAATTTCTTATTATTATAATAGAGTGAACATTAAGACTAGGAATATTTTAGGGTTGTTCATGATTGTGTTAGAATTTAGGCTTTGGAACCCTTCCTAGCATGGTTTATTATGACAACTGATCCCCTAATTAGGTATAGTGGATCCCCATATGCTCATGCTTCTGCTTAACAAATGTATTCCCAATCAGAAGTGTAGGTATGCTCTATCTTCTTCGAGCTAGGATTGATTTATAGACATGATGTATTTTTTATTGCATACACAACCTACTACCCAAAAATTGGAAAATGTAGGATCCTATATACATCCTCTAATGTCATGGTCATCTCGCATATGGGAAGCCAAAATGTACATGTATCTACATTCCATATCTCTCAAAGTGCATTGATCATATGCTTATCCTAGAGCATAGGCTCTAGGAAAGCCACATGTCACAACCTTTCTCTATCAAGCACATCTATATCTATTTAAAATAAGGGCAAATCTTAAATAGTCTCCATCATCTAACCAACACGTAACTCCCTCATATAGGCATCAACCTTCAAACATTTCAACCAAATTTGACATCAATGAAATAAAAAATAATACCAATAAACAACAACATAATTTAGAAACTAGTTAGGATTACTAAGCATCATACTTGGGGCCTATAAGACACTAGTACTACTCAAAAGATAATGACACTAGACAATAGTGCCATAAAATAGACACTATCACCAAGAGTAGAACAATAGTGCCACCTTTCACAAAACTAGCCAAAAATAGCCTTTCTACAACAAAATCACTAATACAGATAATTATAAGGATAAAAAATAGAAAATATTAGGGTCCCTTACTAGGTGCACCTCCTCTCTAGCCTAAATTAGTGCCTTGACCTTCTTATAGCATGAGAACCTTGCATCTCATCTCCTTGGCATATTTCTCTCTCTCAAACTCAAACTTCTTCTCACTCCAATGATGAAAATGAATTGAAAATGATTGAAAATGACCTATTAAATTCATAACTTACTTAATTTCACCATATTAAGGTGACCCCTGTGCACTAATTTTGCTAATTAATATAACTATCTTGTTATTGCCATATCTCGAGAACCATAGCTCCGATTCACAAACTTTTTCTTGCACATGGGACTTGATACCAATATACGCTACCCCATATTGGTAAAACCAATCCTTTCATTATTTTCAAACCTATAAAATTACAAAATTAATTACATTCAATTACCTATACAATAAACTAAGTACCTATACAATTACACACTAAATTATCAGTCTCTGGTATAATCAATACATTATTCAAACCTAATACAACATCAAAATTACCAAGTAAACACTAGTAAATCGATCCTTACCACTTTTGGTCATATATCTTCATCACATTCTCAACTCTCTCACTAAAAGGGGGGGATATACATAGATTGCTTCAGACACATAGAATCACATTCATATTTTTAGACATATGGGTACCTAGAGTTACAAATTTTTAGAATATACATACATATGGGTCTACATAGGTTTACACAAACATTCAGTTGCATAAAATTTAAGACATATAGATGCATAAGTTTACATAGGTGTACATAGGCATTCAGATGCACAACTTATTTAGATTATATAGGTTTACATAGGTATTCAATTACACAAAGTTTTAGAGATATAGATGTATATGTCTACATAGTTTTACAAAAACATCTAGGGGTATAAACTTATAGATACATAGGTCTATATAGGTATTTAGATATACACTACACATGTATTCAGATATACAACTTTGACATAGGTATACTAGTTCATTCAGATATTCAAATTTCATGAGTAGGGGGCATATTGCATATCGCATGTTCTTGGTTCCCATTTTTAGATTTATTAGATTATACCAGTATCATCACCAAGTTTTCACTAGTTTGGATCATAGGGTTATCTATATCAATTGATCCATATCAACACACCAGACTCATTCTACATTACTCATATTCATAATGGGGGAAAGTGAGCCTTGTTTCTCCACACCTTTAGTTCAAATTACTCAGATTCAAAGTGGGGGAAAGTGAGCCTTGTTTCTCCATACCTTAAATTCACATTACTCATATTAGAGTGGGGGAAAGTGAGCCTTATTTTTCCACACATTCAACTTAAAATACTCAAATTTAGAGTGGGTGAAAGTGAGCCTTGTTTCTCCATGCATTCAACTTACACACTCAGATTCATTATAGGGGCATTTATAACATATGCTTCCTTTCATATATCTCATTCCACTTCTCTGGCCAAGAACTGGGAAAAATATAGATTACATTCACATAGGTAAGTACATGTACACATTAGTATTGTATTTTACTCTAGTACTTTCATTTCATTGCATTGCTAGAATAAAAGGGGGGCAAATGTAAACACCCTAATTTGGTTAAACAACCAAAATTAATATGTCTTTTATTTTTCTTTCACATAAAGGATCTTAGTGATGGTTATAGTCCTTTTTTACATGGTCACCTTGAGTCTTTTGATCTTTCTTATGCCTTTTTCTTACCGTTTTGACATCCACAATAGTCATTGGCTACCTTTTCTTGGTCCCATGGGCCCCTAGCTTGTCATCCTTGATTTTTGTTCTATTATGAGCCCTTGGACATTAGCAACATTTTGAAGATAATAGTGCCACATGATGTTACTATCCACTTTTGACTTCAGCGTCTGATGGACCCTTTCACCTGTGTTTGAGTCTTGACTCCTCTATGACCCTTCTCTTATGTTTTTATTTTTATTTTTCATGACATATCATCCAATGAATAATGCATTACATTTATAACAAAGATCCTTCTATATAAAGAGCCTCACAAGGCATTTTACATCTATCACTTACTATTTGGGCACTTATTACATAAAATTAATCAATATTACATCTCAAATACTCTGCATACTACTCAACATTCACACCTAGACATTTACATGCTTGATCAAAGAAGGGCCTAGGTGAAATTCATCCTAGCATATTATGCAAATTGATGGTGCACATTCCCTAAAGGATAACTACATGTTGTTGGATGGTGGAGCCTGATCTTATTATAATGCCTAGTTCTCAATAGGGGTGTGGGGGGGCCAATGCACCCGCACTATGGTCATAATGGGGTTCCAAGGGGTGCAGAAACCATACTTAAATCCCCCTAGTGGGGGTTTAGTGGAATCTCCCCTGAAGCAATTTTTTTTTAAATGCATTGTAAAATATTGTAATTTCATAATAAATCTAGACCGCTCACTATTAGATCACATATCTAATAGTAAATATTATGTTTGTGCATTTTCCCCCTATATGTAACTCTCATTTGATATGAGGGCATTATAATCATGGTGGGATATGGTGTATGAGTGAAGAAGAAATTGTAGTGGATGTATTGTAGGATTTTTCCTTCATTTGTTGGACTGCATAATAAGGACTGGTTGTTTTTATGTGGATGTAACCCATATTGGGTGAACCATGTTACATCTATGTCTCTATTGTGTTGTGTTTTCTACATTTTATTTCCATATTTAATTAATTAATATTACTCCATGTTCTTTATTACTAACAATTGGTATCAAAGATGATGGTTTATTTTGTAGATAAACTCATAGTAAAAGAGGGTTCCTGGTTCGAGTGGGAGCAATGGTAGAAGGAAAGTTTAAGGTCAAGAAGTTCAATAGCCAACACTACCAACTATGGAAGATGCAAATGGAGGACTATCTATATCAGAAGGATCTTTTCCTACCATTTGGCAGAATAAAAAAGAAGCTGACAACTATGAAGGATGAATATTGGGAGGTTCTTGATAGAAAAGCACTAGGAACAATATGGCTATGCCTCGTAGCATCAGTGGCCTTCAATATTTCAAAATTAAAGACAATAATGAATGTTGTAAAGGCATTCGATAGAGTGTATGAAAATCCCTCAGCCTCTAATAAGATATTTATTTTGAAGCATTTATTTAATCTATAAATGTTAGAAGGTGGGTCTATTTCTAATCATTTAAATAAATTTAACATGATCAAAAATTAGTTAAGCTCTGTAGGAGTAAATTTTGATGATGAGGTTATGGATTTTTTTATTATGTTCTCATTACTAGAAAGTTGGAATGGCTTGGTCATGGTTGTGAGTAATTATGTTTCTAGTTCAAATATTTTAAAGTTTGATGATGTTATTGGTGTTATTCTTAGTGAGGAAATGTGATGGAAAAGCATAGGTGAGACATCAGGTAATGTTTTGACTATGGAGAATAGGGGAAGATAAAAGGACATAGGATAGGGCCTATAAAATCATGGTAAGTTTAATAAGGGTAGATCCAAATCCATAGGAACATTAGTGTGTTGGATTTTTAGGAAGAAATGACACTTGAAGAAAGATTATTGGTTTTGAAAAGGAAAACAAGGAGATGGACAACAATATAAAAATCAAGAAGCAAATGTAGTAGGTGATGTGTTATAAGATGATTTAATCCTTTATTTAGATAACATTAATGATTCTTGGGTGTTAGATTTAGGGGCTTCATTTCATGCTACACCCCATAATAAATATTTTCAAGACTATGTTCAAGGTGATTTTGGATAGGTTTATTTGGGTGATGGTGAACCCTGTAAAATTGTAGGAAAGGGTAAGATATAGATAAAATTATAAAATGGGAACAAATGGTTGCTAAAAGAGGTGAGGCATGTTCCTGAGTTGAGAATAAATCTAATTTGAATAGGGCAATTGGGAAGTGAGGGTTGTATAGTTATATTTACAAAAAATTCATGGAAGGTCACTAAAGGATCACTATTAGTAGAAAAAGGAGAGAAGGTAGGTACATTATATTTATCTAATGGTAATGTTAACTCTTATATTTATTGCATATAAAATTTTGATGTTTTTGATACTTTGAAGAAATGGAAAAATTTGGTTGAGAATGAGACAAAAAATAAGTTGAAGTGTGTCAAATTAGATAATGGAGGTGAATAATACATTAAGGAATTTGATAATTACTGTTCATCCTATGGGATTAATAGAGAGAAGATGATTCCAAAAACACCACAACAAAATAGTGTGTCAGAAAGGATGAACAGGACAATCATGGATCATCTAAGGAGCATGAGATTACATGCAAGGTTTCCCTTATAGTTTTAGGTAGATGCTATAGATACTATTGTTTACTTAATAAATAGAGGGCATTCAAGTCCTTTGGATGGTGGAATTCTAAAAGAAGCATGGATAGGTAAAAAAGTAGATTATTCCTTTTTAAATACTTTTAGTTGTGAAGTATTTGTACATATTAATAAAGAAAATAGAACCAAGATTGAAGTGAAATCCAATAAATGTACTTTTATTGGATATGGATTTAAAGATTTTAGTTACTGTTTATGGGATTTTGAAAATTACAAAATCATTAGGAGTAGAGATGTGATCTTTAATGAGAAGGTCATGTACAAAGATCAGTTATAGGGAAATAAATAAGAAAATCCAAATACTTAATATATAGTACTTGATGAAATCACTAGAAATGAAATTCTTAAAGTACCAAAAAATTAAAATGTGCAACACATACAAAAAGTACCTCAAACTCCTAGAAGTGTAGTTAGAAGATCTACCAGAACAACTAGACTCCTTGAATGATACTCTCCTTCACTTTATTATTTATTATTGATTGATGGTGGTGAGCCAGAAAGCTATGAAGAAGCAATGTAGGTAGAAACAAAAAAGAAGTGGGAGCAAGTCATGAAAGAGGATATGGATTCCTTAGTACATAACCAAACTTGGGATTTGGTTCAGTTACCTGTAGGTAAAATAACATTACAAAATAAATGGGTTTATAGGCTGAAGGAAGAAGATGGAGGCAAAAAGAGGTACAAAGCTAGACCTATTGTAAACGGGTTTACACAAAGGAAAGGTATATATTTTGATGAAATATGTTCCTCAATAGTTAAAATGACTTCTATAATAATTGTTTTAAGTTTGGTTGCAGTAGAATATTTTCACCTTGAATAGTTAGATGTGAAGATGATGTTCCTTCATGGTGACTTGGAGGATGAAATATATATGGAGTAGCCTATTGGATGGTGGATCTTGATCTTATTTTAATGCCTAATTCTTGATAAGGGGTGTGGGGGGCAATGCCCCTCCATTAGGGTCACCATGGGGGTCTAGGGGGGTGGATCCCCCCTAGCAAGTGTTCAGGGGCACCTCCCCTGAAGCATAATTTTATTAAAAATATACTATAAAATATTGTAATTTCATAGTAAATATGGACTATTCACTATTAGGTTGCATATCGAATGATATAAATTATGTTTGTGTATTTTTTCTTTATATTTGCCCCTCCTTTGATATGAGGGAAATTGTAATTATGATATCATGATGTATGTGAGTGAAGAGGATATTGCAGTGGTTGTATTACAAGTTTTTCCCCTTCATTTGTTGGACTGAATAATAAGAAAGACTAGCTATTTCTGTGTGGACATAGCCCATATTTGGTGAACCATATTAAATCTATGTCTATATTTTATTGTATTTTGCACTTTATTTCCATATTTAATTCATTAATATTGATCTATGTTCTATATTCCTAACATAGCCATAGGGATATGAAGTCAAAGGTAAGGAGAAAATAGTGTGTAGGTTGAAGAAGATTTTGTATGACCTAAAGTAAGCTCTAAAATTTGACATGTTTACGACAGAACAAGGTTAAAGTAGATGTCATTCTGAACACTGTGTTTACTTTAAGGGATTAGATAATGGTAGTTATATTATCTTGTTATTGTATGTATATGACATGCTTGTTATAGGTTCTAACATGCATGATATAAATGAGCTCAAAATAAAACCAACATATTCATTTGCAATGAAGGATTTAGGTGTTGTAAAGGAAATCCTTGGTATGAGAATAACAAGAGATAGGAAAAATAGAAAATTAACATTGTCTCAATAAGAATACATCAAGAAGGTGTTAGTCAGGTTCAATATGTAAGATGTAAAACTAATGAGTACACCTTTGGGAGGGAACTTAAAGTTAAGCAAGGAATATTGTCCTAAAACATAAGAAGAAATCAATTACATGTCTAAAGTTCCATATGCTTTAGTAGTTTGAAGTTTAATGTATGTTATGGTGTGCATGAGACCAAATATTGCTCATGCAGGGGGAATTGTCAGCAGGTTTATGAATAATCCAATAAAAGAGCACTGGGATGCAGTTAAGTGGATTCTTACGTACCTGAGAGGGACCATTGATAGATAATTAGGCTATGAAGGGTCAGATGTTATCTTATAAAGATATGTTGATGTAAACATGGATAGATATTTAGATGGTAGAAGGAACACCACAAGTTAGGTATTCACTATTGGTGACACAGTAGTTAGTTGGATTTAAAAATTATAGAAGATAGTTACTTTGTCAACTATAAAAGTAGAATATGTTGCAGCTACAAAAGCAAGCAAGGAGATGATATAGATGCAACGGTTCATGGGAGAGTTGAGGCATTAGTAGGAAGGTTTTTGTTTGTATAGTGATAGCTAGAGTATGATTCATTTAGCAAATAACTCAACATTCTAGTCAAGAACCAAACATATACAACTTAGGTATCACTTCATTTGTTTAGTTTTGGAGGATGGTCAACTAAAGTTAGAAAATATCCATACAAGTCAGAATCCTATAGATATGTTAATAAAGGTAGTCATTAAAGAGAAGTTAGAGATTTTTTCAGATTCAATAGGTCTTCAAGGATAAAAAGGAAGATGAGAAATATGCCAGGGTCAAAGTTTAAAGAAAAGTCCAAGGAAGAGTTGTAGCGGTGGAGTTACAATAATTAGTCTCTAAGTGGGAGATTGTTGGATGGTGGAGCCTGATCTTATTACTTTGTCAACTATAAAAGTAGAATATGTTGTAGCTACAAAAGCAAGCAAGGAGATGATATAGATGCAATGGTTCATGGGAGAGTTGAGGTATAAGTAGGAAGGTTTTTGTTTGTATAGTGATAGCTAGAGTATGATTCATTTAGCAAATAACTCAACATTCTAGTCAATAACCAAACATATACAACTTAGGTATCACTTCATTTGTTTAGTTTTGGAGGATGGTCAACTAAAGTTAGAAAATATCCATACAAGTCAAAATCCTATAGATATGTTAATAAAGGTAGTCATTAAAGAGAAGTTAGATATTTTTTCAGATTCAATAGGTCTTCAAGGATAAAAAGGAAGATGAGAAATATGCCAGGGTCAAAGTTCAAAGAAAAGTCCAAGGAAGAGTTGTAGCGGTGGAGTTACAATAATTAGTCTCTAAGTGGGAGATTGTTGGATGGTGGAGCCTGATCTTATTACTTTGTCAACTATAAAAGTAGAATATGTTGCAGCTACAAAAGCAAGCAAGGAGATGATATAGATGCAACAGGTCATGGGAGAGTTGAGGTATAAGTAGGAAGATTTTTGTTTGTATAGTGATAGCTAGAGTATGATTCATTTAGCAAATAACTCAACATTCTAGTCAAGAACCAAACATATACAACTTAGGTATCACTTCATTTGTTTAGTTTTGGAGGATGGTCAACTAAAGTTAGAAAATATCCATACAAGTCAGAATCCTATAGATATGTTAATAAAGGTAGTCATTAAAGAGAAGTTAGAGATTTTTTCAGATTCAATAGGTCTTCAAGGATAAAAAGGAAGATGAGAAATATGTTAGGGTCAAAGTTCAAAGAAAAGTCCAAGGAAGAGTTGTAGTGTTGGAGTTACAATAATTAGTCTCTAAGTGGGAGATTGTTGGATGGTGGAGCCTGATCTTATTACTTTGTCAACTATAAAAGTAGAATATGTTGCAGCTATAAAAGCAAGCAAGGAGATGATATAGATGCAACGGGTCATGGGAGAGTTGAGGTATAAGTAGGAAGATTTTTGTTTGTATAGTGATAGCTAGAGTATGATTCATTTAGCAAATAACTCAACATTCTAGTCAAGAACCAAACATATACAACTTAGGTATCACTTCATTTGTTTAGTTTTGGAGGATGGTCAACTAAAGTTAGAAAATATCCATACAAGTCAGAATCCTATAGATATGTTAATAAAGGTAGTCATTAAAGAGAATTTAGAGATTTTTTCAGATTCAATAGGTCTTCAAGGATAAAAAGGAAGATGAGAAATATGCCAGGGTCAAAGTTTAAAGAAAATTCCAAGGAATAGTTGTAGCGGTGGAGTTACAACAATTAGTCTCTAAGTGGAAGATTGTTGGATGGTGGAGCCTGATCTTATTATAATGCCCAATTATTGATAGGGGTATGGGGGGGGGGGACACCCCCCACTAGGGTTTCCATGGGGGTGAAAACCATACTTGGAGGCCCCGTAGTGGGTGTTGGGGGGTAGCACCCCTGAAGCAAAATTTTGTTAAAAATGCATTGTAAAATTTTATAATTTCATAGTAAATCTAGATTGTTCACTATTAGGTCATAGATCTAATGGTATAAATTATATTTGTAAATTTTTTGCTCAATATGTAACCCTCCTTTTAATATGATGGAATTGTAATCATGATAGTATATGTTGTGTGAGTGAAGAGGATATTGTAGTGGATGTATTGTAGGTTTTTCCTTTCATTTGATGGACTGAATAATAAGAAGGATTGGCTGTTTCTGTGTGGATGTAGCCCATATTGGGTGAACCACATTAAATTTGTGTCTCTATTGTGTTGTGTTTTCATCATTTTATTTCCATCTTTAATTCATTAATATTAATCTATGTTCTATATTCCTAACACATGTGATCTGAGACACCTATCATTAGGGTTAATGTAGGCAATGATCAAGACAATAGTGGTTCAACTCTGTGTGATTGTAACATCCCACAACCCAGTTTTTATTTTCCTTTCGCATTTGATTATTTCATGTGTGTAGGTATTTATTAGGGTTTTGAAGAAGAATAAACTAAAATAGTGACACAAACAAGCCCTCGCACCATAATGAATCACCTACAGGACCTTCAAAAACTCTCGTAGCTTCTCTGAAATTTGTAGAAAATCACTATAGGAGGGACACTAGTGCCAAATTTGGACATTAGTGAAACATGGTGCTACTATCCTAAGGGGGTGATACTATCCTAAGCTAGATCTCAAAAATAGTATATAGATGAAATATTCCTCTCTGTCTACTCAGTCATCTCTAATATTTAGATCTATGAGAAATTATGTGTATATCCAGATAAGTCCACTTTCTCCTTGTATTTATTATTTTTGGAAAGTTACATAAAATCAATAAATACCAAATTTATTCCAAATTAACAATAGACTCAACCCCTTAACCAAACATAGGATTTTCATTATAAAATCCTAAAAGGAAAAAACACATATTTTATACCTTGATTTACTGTAATCAACCCCTTTGACAAGCTAGGGCTTAAAATTGATAACCCTAACAAGATAAATCATTATATAAATATAAAATTAATCATTGAGTATTTGACAATGTTTTTTCTTAACATCCTTACCCATACTTGGTCTATTTGTCATTTCTATAACTCATAATCTATAAGAGATCCTTAATTGTCTTGTAAGCACTCTAATATCATAAAAGCATCCCTATTTCAGTTGCATTCATCCCTATTCAGCCCATAATTTCTTGTCAGACTTGTCAAATTATCTTTGGTCCTCAAGGATAAGTCTGCACTAGCCAGATAGGGCCATATTACGACCTTGTCCCCTAGTGTGACCTTTTCTCTCCTACTCCAATGGTTATATTTTATAATTGAGACATTGCATAACATATCTCCTATGAATTTTTTAAAGTCAATTAGTAAAATAATTTTCAAGATTATCCTATAAAAGGACACCAAGGCCCACTCATTTCAACCCTACTATATCTCTATAGCAATTATACTACACACTAAGTATAATATCACTAATTATTATTATTTAAAATCTACAACATTTTAATAGTCATAAGCTAAGTATGAATATGATTTATTACAAGTTAAGAGAATCCATTTTAAATCATTCAAATAAATATTCTAGCTATAGTTAGTCTAGTTGCATCATCACAGATCAAACAATCACTCTAGGGGGGAGAATTACATTAGCTTGAGGCCCATTTGAGATTTGTAGGCAACACTCAGTTACAAGGTGTATTTTAGGCTAACTCAGCCATCCTTACTAACCCTTTTTTTATTCCCTCTTTTATTATCTAATTGCTATCTAGTGCATGTGTATTAGCTAAGGTTTTATATTTTACAAGCCTCTTGTACAACAACACATAACTCAAATTTCAATAATTAACCCTTACAAGTGATCGCACATGCCTAGATTTAAAAATAAGGAATATACTCAATGAGGATGTGGTTATGGTAGCCAAACAAGGCTGCAATGTGACCCTATTTGCCACCTATGAACTTGTCCCAATAAACTATGAATTATTGTTATTAGCATAACTTTGTCTGTAGGTCATTTTCACATAGTTTTTAGTTACAATGAGCTTACATAATCATATCTATTTATTTTTTAGGTAGGTTTGGACATCATTAGGACTTTTACTATTTTTATCAAGTTTATGATTTCTATAAAATTATGTAGCATATTGTATTTTAAATTAATTTAATTACCATATTAGTACATATCAACATTACCATTTCAATAATTTAATACCAATTAGTTTAAGTCATCATAAATTAAAAAGAGTTAAACATTTTGGTGAACCTACATTTTATTTTGAACATTGTTTAATGTTTTCTCAATTTTTGTCCTAAAATTTCAATAAATTTTTGTAAATTCCTGACATTGAAAGAAAATAACCTTCAACTTTGGATATACATCCAATACAAAATGGTTCAACTATTCGACCTTAAATTTTATCTAACACTAAATAAGCTTATCTTTACATCTTGGATAAATCTAACACTCAAGATTTTTCTTTTAACTTTGGGTTGAAATTTGATTGATCTCTATACACAAAAATCTTTCCATTTTTTTTTTCACTTTCTTTTTCATTTGCTTTTGCTTATTATAGAAATTGTGTTCCAAAAATTTTCAAACTACTTAGTGATTGTCATGAAGGGCTACCTGGTTTTATTTTTATAGACATCATGGTGTGAGGGATTCACCTCAATACTCATAGCCATAGTATAACAATAAACACATAATTTAGTTTCTCTTACCTCACGGTATATCAAATTTTTTTAATGTTCCTTGTTTATACTATAGGAAGCCTTTTTTCTCTCTCTAATTTGTGGTGCACTAGAGAGGAGCATATTACCCATGTAAGTTACTCTCATCGTACCCTTGAAACTGGGGTTAGTGGGATACATGCATTATTCCACCTTTATAGTTAGTGCTCTAAAACATTGGGATGATACTAATAAAAAAAATAGGCAAGTATATTTGAGAGCCTATAAATCATTCAAACCCTTGCCTAGATCACTCTCATACCTTGATTTTTTCTTAAACAATACTCATAGTCATTAGTATTACTTTATTTAAATTTTATTGTATTTATAGTTCTTAGTATTGCTTAATTCATATTGCATCATTTCTATAATGGGTTCAATGAATGAAAGTATCGCTCATATGCTACATATGATTATGCATTTTATTTTGAAATTTTATATTACTTTCTAAGATGCTATGCATTTCATTTATACATTCTTAAAATTTTATAATGTTCGAAAAATTACTTTCAAGCAATCTCCATTACATTGTACTTCATATTATTATAACATTGAAAAAATATATATGTAATCTTTTGATCAAACTAAAAATGTTGATGTTTGATAGGGTAACATTCCTCATGCTCCTCCACTTCCTTCAAGACAAGTTTCTCAACATAATGGATATGATATCATTAACTAATTATGAAATAGTCATGCAATTTTTTTGATTCTAGAGCTATTAAAAAAGGCACCAATTTAAAAATATATCTTATATGTAATGTTATGGGATATAACTCTTCACATGGATACACAACCAACTTCATTTGCTTCCATTATGAATAATTTTAAAGATATTGCTCATAACATTAATTTTGGTAAAGAAGATGTACCTCCCAAGTATATCATCAAACATACTATTCCATTGTTTATTTAAATCTAAATACATGGACAACTAGTTAAACATGCATTAGTTGATAATAGTTTTGGAATAAATATTTACAGTTATGATTTCTTATATATATTGGGCTTCAAAAATATATTCTTCAAAATATTAGGCAACCTATACAGGGATTTGATACCTTTAATAAAAAAATATTGGGCACTATTTCAATGGATTTATTATTGGGCCCTAGAATGGTTTCTACTATTTCTAAAGTTATCTCTGAGTAATTATGGTATACTCTTGGGTCAACCTTGGATTCGTATAATGAAAGCTATACCATCTACATTTCATATATGTATCAAATTTTTATATGACATGCATGAGTATACAATTCTAGTTGATGATGCACCTTTTCACTATTGAAAAATGACATAGTCTCCATCGAATAAAATGCCTATCAAACCACCTCAAAAACCAATTCCAAAGGAATAAATTTATACGCATGAAGTGGGTGAATTCTTAATATAAATGACATCTTGTCAAGTGCTCAAAGTCCTAAACAAATACAAAGGTCTATCAAGGAAGATCTGCCACAAGTACAAACTCTTAAGCAAATAGAAGATTTTATTGAGGAAATTATACCACAAGTGACATAACCCACACAAATAAAGGAATATATCTAAGAAAATATACAATAAGCACAAATTTCAACATTACATATTTAGAAACTACTACCATTACTAGTGAATTTAGAAAATACTTGCATAATTGAAGATTACTATAGATGTGATGATGAGGATGCACTAGAACTTACATGTGAGGAATTAGGTAAGCTAAATTATGAGAGAAAACAAACTAAAATAAATAATTAAGAAAAATTTATATCTAATGCTATATCACAACCACTACAAAAGCTCCAATTACAAGCTCCTCTAATGAGGCAATTTTCAAAATTGTCATCACCTCTTCTTGTTTTGTTGTAAGAACTCTAGGGATGCAATGTAATAACTCTTCCTCCAACAATGGATATAGATATGTATAGACCTCAATTAATAAATTTTGATGTGAATGCATATTATGACAATTATAGGTGTATTGGTCATTATACAAATAGTTGTTTCAAGCTTTGGCATAAGATCCAAGATCTCATTGATGAAAAATATCATAGATATTAACATGCCTGTTGAAGAAGCTAAGCCACAAGAAAATGATAATGCAAAGCTCAAAATGTACAAGGATCCTTTTCCAAATCATTAAGCAAATAATAAGGACAACTTAGAAGTTCATTATGCATACAATGCTCATCCTCCTCCTTCTACATATGGAGATCCAATTGATAACATTATTGGTATAGTTACAAGCAAGAAAACATCAAACCCTATGATCACATTTAATGATAGTGAAGTTATTGATGATGATTTAGATAGTCATGCACTATTTATTTGAGCATATGTTAATAATAAATCCATCCATAATGTCATGATAGACAATGAATCAAGTGAAAATGTGTACACCATAACACTCCTTCATTCTCTTGATTATATAAAACAATATTTATAGGATACTTTTAGAGTTGTCAAAGCATTTGATGGGCATACACAACATATTTTTGGGCATATAGTGATTGATTTATAAGTGACCCCTATATAGTGCTTTCTCATTTTCTAGTTTTACCATGCACATGGGTCTTTGTTATGATATTAGGTTGCCCTTGGATACAAAATACTAGAGAAATTCGTTTTATAGTGCATAAATGTATCAAAAACATTCATGATAATCAAGTGGTTAAAATTCAAGGAATCCAATATGAATATCCTTTGGAACAAATGATGCTTACTTATTCTATTAAATAATGGCCTGGTAGAGTTATTAACAAACATGGTAATGAAATAATTTACATAAATATTAAAGAACATGATCTACATCTTCCAAAGCATATTTAATTTTATAATGAGCATGAGCATATTACATAATCGATTTCTCCATTTGTTTATGAACATGATTCAGTTTCACATGAGCATATTTAGTTTGTTTCACATATCACAGTACATCCTCCTAAGAAAAAAGTTGCACATATAAATAGTTTCTCATATCCTACATATAAATAGTTTCTCATCTCCTAAGGCCCAATAGGTTATTACACTTCTTCTAATACACATGAGGATATAGGTTTACATGTGCATATGAGTAGTGATTTAGAGGGTTATATTATAACATATGGATCCTATTCATATTCAAAGGCATCTACAATTGGAACTTCTTCCTCAAAAGAAGTAAGTGTTCATATAATGTAGTTGGGCATACATATGTACATCCTATTGATGAGGTATTTGATTGGGAAGAGATTCCTTCTTCCTCCCAACACACTAGTTGGGTTTCATCTCTTGATTAGTTACTTGCACTTTTCTTGCACATGGCTTCTTTGTTTTTACCTCGCTACTTATTCTTTTACACCTTATACAAGAATTATTCTAGCCTTTGGTTTTACCTTTTAATTTGGGTACTTACTATTTTGATTTGTAAAATAATTTGAATAATCCAAAGCACTTATCTCCATGGCATTCAATTTGCTTATTATTGCATAACTTATACCATATGACACTTACATGATCTCATATTGTTACTTATACATGAGAATATTCTACCTCCTTCCAAATTGAGTAACATGTACATTCTTACTTAAATTATTCATAATACATATCTATGACTCAAAATTACTTACACTTTGGGGGCACGTTACTTGCCTTCCTTCTTATCATGTTATGCTTATGCACCTTGTTGAGGATTGTTGGAACCCCTCCTACTTCCTTTATTTTCACAACCTTGCTTTTTAGAACTTCTATTTCAAATATTTATATATATTAAATATTGTCAAAATTTATTAAAAAAAACATGCATATACTTTAAAACTTACAAATATTAAAAATATTTTCAAAAATTAAAAATCAAAACCTAAAGCATTTTCAAATATTGATAGCTAAATTCTTTTAATATGTTGTTTATCCTATGTTAAGTAGATAACAAATATCATATTTTAATACACTATGCTTCTCATGAGGTACTTGAGTGTGATACATGACATAATTTCACATGATTTTTTGATGTTGGGCTTCCCTTATTACCCAACAACCTTGCTAGTTTCAGGGCATCTTTGCATTCTCCTTGAACACTTTCATAGGCTGTATTTATCCACAACCTCTCTAACATGTTGATTTGTATATCATATAAATGTGTTTCTACATCACTCATATTTTTCATAGGTATTACATAAAATGGGCTAATTTCTAACATTCACATTCATACATATGATGGAGCTATACTAGTCTCATTGCATAAATGCTTTAGTTTGCATTCTTATCTTAATAAATGATAGGTTAGACTTGATTTATTATTCTGTATATGGATCTTGGCCTTGTATGATCAATTTTTTATTATATGGCATCACTATGTCATTTATGTGTGACCCTTCACCTTCTGTAGTATGCGACATTTTGCATGTACCTTGTATGTGGCATCTTAGGCCTTTTATATGACATTGTATAACATTACTTCTATGGTTGTTGATTATACTATGTGTAGATGATATTTATGGATTATATAGCACCTTAGTATTTTACACTTGAAAAACTCATACCTTGGTTATTCCTCTCAATTTTAGAGCTTTCTTACTTTCAGAAGTCTTGCATTTGCTCTCTCTTATGCCCCTTCACCTATCTCTTGGTCTAATCAATCTTATGTTGATGACCCAAACCTTTTATCTTGCTTAGAATGATTAAAAACTACTTATATTCCACTTATGTAAGTTTTGAGTATGTACCTACTTTATTGTTCTTAGATAGTAGCATCTCAAATAGACACCTGCATCGATGTAGATGTCCTGCTCTGCCACAAGTGTCTAGTACCCTAAACTCATATAATTTGTAAATGAAATTTATCCTAATGGTTAGACTTAGTGCTTTAATGTGAGTTATTTATCCAAAGGGATTTGATATAAATATAAGATTGACCCTCATTCATTCCTCACCTAGCATACACTTAGAAAAGACATAAGGCAACTTATCAAAGCATTTAATCAAGCACTCAATAAAGCAAAGATTCCCTATTTTATCATATTTTCATATTAGTCATAGGGAAAACACATATGTGCAGGTTTAAAGTATTAAAGGATCAACCCAAGATCTATATTTTCTAAGCTATAAGCTAGGTCATTATTGTACTTTCTTTCCACATATTTCATGATTCACACACAAGCCAACATGTAGGAGAGAACTACATTAGTATGAGGCCCTCTTCAGAGAATTGGCTATGTAAGTAGTGTTCATTGACAGAGGGTATTTGGGGTCAACTCGACAACATGTGCCCACTAACCCATTTTTTCTCAAGGTCACTATGAAGATGACGAATTAGGGTTTTAAAAATTCACAAGGAGTGATAGTCCATGACCCAAATTTGAATACACTAGACTGAAGGTAAAGACAAACCTAGAAGCATCCAAGTAGTCACATCCTTTTTTAGTAGGTATTTTATACATGACACATGTGTTAGGTTTAGATAATAGTGTTGATGGTATTTTATACATAACACATGTGTTAATTTTAGATAATAATGTTGATACAATCATCTAAGGCTGATGCTAGTGCCTATAGCTCTAGAGGCACTTAATCTAGAATTTGGAAATTATTCTAGAGTACCTTTCTAATTTGTTTCTTGCCTGTTTTAGATCTAAAACTATGTCCACATCAGAACCAACTAAGTACATTACTTATTTGTCATTTCCATATCTAGCATAATTATACTTACTATTTTTAGCCTTAGTTTAATAAATTCAACATATGTTATATTTGAGTTTAACATCTAATTGGCCTACTATATAGATTGTTTATCACCCTTGTACCTTAAGTTATATCTATCCCCTTTAACCCTAGATAACCCCAATCTATATTTTTATGGTTAAACATTTGGTGAATCTGACCTTTAAGAACCAAACCTTATGTGGTTTAGGGTTTTTGTGTTTCCTATTTTTATAATTGCTAAAAATTCTAAAATTTTCATTTGTGAAGTAATGGAAAATGTTAATGCAAAAAATTGATTTCAAATGGAAGATAAATAGGCATTGGTTACACATCTCAATAATAACAAGAGATTAATGGATGCATTTATGTATGTTACAAGAGATGAAATAAGTAAACATGATAAAACTAAAGCTTCTTAACCTAATGATGGTGAGTCCTTAAAAGGTAATATAATTGATTCCATACCAATCACTCTACCTACATATATTGAAGGCATAGATTATGTCTTCCAACCTTTGTTTATTGAATCTACTATTACTACATCTACCATGGGGCTAACAAATGGTTCAACTCAAATACCAATTTATATGCCTATTCAAACCATAATTACATCCCCTTTGGTGACTACTCAAATTTCTAATTTAAATCCCAATGGGTCCATAGTTAAAATATTCATTCAATTATAAAGACCTTGGAGGATAAGGTTACAAACATTGAACAAAAAATGTTAAAGTCTGCTCATGCTATTGATTCCCAAGATGGTTACATAACCCTCTTACAGTTAAGATATCTTTACAACCTTTTCCAACTAGTTTTGTTGCACCTAAGTTCACATTTTATGATGGCAAGGTTGATCCTGAATAACGTATTTGATTTTTTATGTAGTATGCCTTGACTATGCCTCCAATGATAAAATTTGACCAAATTATTCCCAAGAAGCGTCAAGGACTATGCTTTGAGGTGGTTCTAAAATTTACCTCTCCAATCTGTGAAAGCATTCAAACCTCTTTTAGATCAAGTTTTGGTACGCTTTTACATTAATATGTCCAAAAAGATTTTAGATGCTAAAATTGCTAAAATCAAACAAGGAACAAATAAACCTATCAATGAATATATCTTGAGGTACAAGATAATGTTGGCTAAAATGAATAATCATATGATAGATAAGGAGTTGCAAGCTATATTTAAGAAAAATTTACTTTTTATTTTACATGAGTCCATTATTTTCAATAAGTTCAAATATTTTGATGACTTATGCCATGTTGTATGAGATTGTGAAAAGAAGCTTATATCTAGTACCAAGTTTACAATCAAGGTAAGCTATAAGGTAAAGCCTCCTGAGCCTAAAAAGGAAACAAACACCATAATTAACATAATTTCACAACAACCTAATCAACTTATCTTATCTAATGCACCAATGAGATAATTTATATGCTTAACCGAGTTGCCTACTTCATTATTTCCATGGCTAGTAGAGTGTCATATTATATCTCTTCCTCATCTTATAGAGGTTTATATGAATAGACATATACCTAAAGGATATGATGCAAATGCTTATTGTGATTATCACCAAGGAATAGGACATTATATGAATAAATGTTTTACCTTGAAGAATAAGATCCAAGACCTTATTGATGACCACAAGATTACATTTGATGATCCTCCCAAGGAATCATGTTCACAATCTAGTGATCACTAAAAATAAAAAATATTTAACAATCCTTTACAAAACCATTCTAAGAAGAAACTAGAAGTAAAATTGTTATATAATGCATATTCTCTTATATCACATTATGAGAACCCATTAGATGGGATTATTTGTACTTATACATGAAATATACTTCCTATGGTTCAGAGACCTTTTGTTACTTTTGATGATACTAAGATTAAGGATGATGAATCTGATCTTCATTCTTTATTTATTTGAGAGTTACTTGATCACCAACCTATACATAGTATTATGATTGATAATGGTTCAAGTGAAAATGTTTAAACCATGACATTACTTATGAATTTGGGTTATAATCATCATGATTTGCATCCTTATACTAGATTAGTTAGAACATTCGATGGGACCTCCTAGAAGGTTCTTAATGAGATTGATCTACCTTTATAGGTTAGTGTTGTACATGTGGTTAATAACTTTTCAATTATACCTTTCATGAGAATATTTGATATGTGATTTAATAGTTTTAGTAATATTGGTGTATTATTCCTAATTTAGTTAAAGGGTTTGAGTAGTAAATCAATAAATATATATGTAATAATTAAGCTATTGATTTTTGTAAATTAGACTGTAATTTTTACCTTTTTAAAAATAGTAATAAGAGATAGAAAAGAATACTTAGCTAGAAACTAACTGATACGATTGAGACAGGGTCTGATATTCACTATGCAAGACTAGGACACTATCAAAAATTGAGATCTGACCTTTGTTTTATGATTGGATAGGAGCATCAAAAGTAGATAAGAGTGACATCAACATTGTAGTCCACCTTTGCCACTATTTCCCTAAGAATTTGAGCTTTTTGGGTTTTGTTTTCCAGGTTTGTGTGACCCTGTCTATGAAGTTTTAGTATTTAGAAGTCTGAAGAGCTCCCTGTAGAGTAGATTTTCTCTTCAAACCCTATACTCCATTATCCTTTGACCAATTTCAAAAGAGAGGAAGGGTTAGTGTGTGTAATATTCACTGAATGTGTATCCACACCCCTTGTATGGGCACATTGCCTACATACCAATACTCTGAAGATGGATCAAGCCATATGTAGTTATCCCACTTGATGTGATTTGTGTAATTGAATGTATGAATATGCAAAATGCTAAACTAGATGTACTTGAGGTGGATAGGGACTGGTGTAAGGATTTGAATAATCTTGTAAGTATATTGGCTGGCTATATGCAGAGAATAGGGAAGATTACTTGAGTAGTCTTGCTTATATTATTGCTTGCTTAGTGATATTTTCTAACCCCTTCTAAATGATCTTTAAATAGGATTTTATAGGGATCTATTGGTTATGGGTTGAATGTGCTCACATTAGGCCAACAAGGAGAAGAATGGGGAATTGGAAGAAACTAATTGTTGGGGCCAAAAATGCACTTAGATAGGAGTGCCAAACGTGGATAGGAGTGGCACCGATGCTATAGTCCAAGTGTGGTGCTATTATCCTAAGTTTACAGGACTTGGGAGGATGGATTAGTCATGGAAAAAGGGTCTAGCTTATCTAGAATCAATTTTGGGAGGCTATAGATGACTGGGAATCAGTGAAAAGATGCCTATGAGGGTCATGAGGGTAAGAAAGAGGGACATAAGAATTGGGTGTCATTATCCACACTCAAGTTACAAATTTTCATATTTTATATGATTATATTTGCCCCCAATTTATTCTAATGATGCAACAAAGCAAAATAATAGGATAAAGGAAAAATAGAAAGCATACCTAAACTTACCTACAAGGGTGAAGCTCATGAATTTGTGTGATGTTGGGTGTGCATAGAGAGAGCATGTTGTGAAGTATGAAACTACAAGAAAAAAAAAGAGTAGATCAGTTCTTACTAGATACACTATATCTAAAATAAGAATGTACAAAGATAGGTAAGAGAGAGAGGAAGAAAAAGGAATGAATACACCTCAGTAGGTAGGCAAACTAATACAAAACCTATTGTGATGCTGAGTGATGTTGGATGATGTTTCACTAAGATTAATATCATGAATGAAGCTGAGTGCTCAATTCCCCAAAACTGGCTCAAGAATATAATGGCTAGCCCTTTGGCTCCATCATCATTGACTAAGTGAAGTTAGGTGATCGTGCATATGCTAATCAATGTTTGCAATATGTGTCTAATTCTTATGAGTAAGTGGCTTAAAAATACAAAGGCTAGATAGTCCTTTCACTCCATCATTATCTTATGAAGTGAAAATGTGAACTGATATCATTATGAAATGTATGTTGTATGAGATGGATCTTAAAGCCCATGAATGTACTATGATCTAAAAATGTTGGCATGGATAGCCAAATGTATGTTGAAAACAAGGCCACTCTTGGCCACTCTGAAAGATGAAGATTAGGCTTGTATGAAAGCCACTCCAAAACTAGTGCACTAGGCTTGTATGAAAGCCACTTCGAAATGTGGAGGTTAGGATTGTATGAAAGCCACTTTAAAATGATGCCAACTACCTATTGATGGAATAAGTCATACAAATACTGAGAATGCTTAGGTAATGTTAAACTCAAAAAGAAAAGAAAACAAATGTGATATGCACATTACCCTCAATCAGTGGTGTCTGAAACATGGATTTTTATCTAGGATTTATATTAACTACCATATCTAAAACTAGAGTGAGAGCCATCATGTCATGCATAATGCCCCATATATCTAGATTTTTTGAGTAAAAGTGTATTAAAAACTACTAATTCTAAATTGTTTGGTTGTGCAAAACTATAGCTAAACCTACTTTTTTGCTTACTTTTAAAAAGTCTAGTTTTTCTACTATTTGGATAGGAGCACCAAAATGGATAGTAATGGCACTAACATTGTAGTCCAATCTTGACGTTGTTGTCCTAGGCCAAATTTGGTAACTATTTTGACATTTTCACTGTCTACCTAGTCTATTCTGATTTTTTTAATGTCTGGTTGTTATTCAAAATGCTAGATTTTTTACTATTAGGAGCTCTAATCTCTATGACAAAACCCTTATTTGTTTCCCCCTTTTCTAAGGGTAGGAATTAAGACCTTGCAATGACTACCCTCAAAATAAATATCCCTGTAAGTGTGTTATGATACAAAGATACATGATATAGAAATGATAATCAACAAGATATAACATGGTTTATAATGAGAGATTGTTAGATCAACATGGGTATGCCTAGATAGATATAAAAATGTAATAACACGTGCCATACTGAAATAGAACTAAAAGTTTGGTTAGTTGTTAGTTTTTAGTTGTCATGGAGGGATGGAGCTTGATGTCCATCATGGCATCCAAGAAAGCAAGATAATGCATGATGTGAATCATGAAATTGCAAACAATGAGAAGCAAACAAGCAACAAGCATACAAGGCAAGAAGCAAGAAGCAAACAAGGGTGGCCAAGGGGCTAAGAAAATAAGGGATAAGGGCACATGTCACTCAAATTGGAAATCAAACATATAAGGCATGTTCAAATACTAGATACACATACAATTGAAATAAGCAAGGTTGGCATGGAAGCCACAATCACATAGAAGAGTATAGACAAGGGACATTGGTAAATGTCCAAAGGCACAAACATGAATAAAAGCAAAGGACATTGGAAAATTTCCTAAAGCACATACTTGAGACAAAATAGGAACTGAGAAATGTAATCACATCTAGCCATACAAAGTAAGGAAGGAAAACATATAAATACTGGAAATATAATCACACCTAACTAATCAAATCAAGAAGTGAAAGTATGCAAGACATGTTAGTACAAGATTAGGTATATGCTAAAAAATACACAAGTGATATATACTAGTGAAATGTCGATAGTACAAGACTAGATATATGCTAAGAAATACACAAGTGCTATATACTAGTGAAATGTCGATAGAGTAATTTATGTAATCTAGTAAGTAGTGTACATTAACATGATAATTAGAGTATCTGGTGTAGGAATGACATAACATGGATAGTGTAGTCATGTAGAAGATGCCCCCAATGGGTATGTATATCGATGTATGTCTTGATGTAGAAGTAAGATGCCCCCTCAATGGGTATAGTGAAGCAATCAAAGAGCTGGATGTCGTTGCACACACTCAAAGGAGATCAAGTGAATCATGGTAATGTAGATAAATCAACAAATAATAACATAGAACAAAAAATGTAAGTCTAGCATAACAATATAAATGTAAAGCATGGATAATGCATACAATCAAAATAGTTTTGGTGTTTTTAAATTATTTACATGTTTTTGTATTTTGAAATATTTGAATATTTTTGAATTTTTGATATATTTGATTTTTTTTTTGAGATTTGAGCTATGTACAATCAAGCATAAAAAACTATGTATAGGTAAAACTAAGGAGAAATGATACTAATCAATGAGCCTCATGGGAGACTCCCTATCATGGTATCTTATATCAAGGAAAGGAATCATGTGTGATGATGAAGCATGATGGAAATGTTGAGATTGTGGCTGTAAAAGTTGTATATGTTGTAAATATTCTGAAATATCTAAAGTAAAAACTGAGTGTAGGTTCCCCCTGTAACTCTGAGAAGTGAAAGTAACTGTAGGGTTCTTAGGGAACCATCTAGTAGTAGAAGAAGCTCTTTGAACATGTGTTCTATGAGTAGATGCATGAGATCTCAATGATACTACCCTAGGTGTGAACAATGTAGCTGGAAGCTATCTAGAATCCTAAAGCTGTGGAGGTGTATGAATTCTCTATCTTGGTGATGGATGCCTCAACTATGTCTGAATCAGAACTATAGGAGGAACTATAATTAATGACAAAACTGAAATTGGTCTAAAAATTGAAATTAGTGATTGTAAAGTAAAAGATAGATCTAAAGTGGGGAGTTGTAACTCATATGGAACTCCATCAACTGTAACAACTTGATTAGCGTGAATGAATTTCATGCATCTATGAATTGTAAAAGGTAATACTTGAAGATTCTAGATCTATGATCGATCAAGTAACATATTAAAACTCTTGCATTGGGAACTATAGTGAATGATATGGCCACATGTGTTGGACCAACCTGTAAAGGAAGTAAAATCACATCGAATGAACTCTGTATCTACCCATCAAATCTAATGATAACTATGTCTATTGAGGTAATATCCTATGTTGAATATCCCAAATGATACAATAATGTCATAGTGCACATGTTCATATTAGATCCATTATCGATGATAACACTATGAATAGGATGATTATGAATGTAAGATATAATAAAGAGTGCATGATAATCTGAATCATCCTCAACAATCTCCTACTCTGAGAAGGAGATGGAATGTCTAGCTAGAACTCTAGAATTATATACACCAATTATATTACTCAAAGGATGTGTCTCAAATGAAGGTTCCCTATATCTATTTGGTGGTAGATGTGCATGATATATATGGTGAACCCCTCATGTGCCCCTATATCTTATTTATAATGTTGTAAAAAAGGATTTGAGAAGATTTTCAAAGCTTTATCTTGTGTTTGCTTTGCCTAAGGAGGTTCAACTGAAGTTCCAAGATCAATATGATTACCATTTATCAAATCCTATATCTTGTCTCAAACTGATGCATCTATTTGTTATATGGTCTGGTGCCCTATGAAACTTGAAAAATGCATGTTGATTATATCCTTTTGAAAGAGGCTTTGTTGATCAACTTCCCTAATAGGAGGGAGAGATATAATGTTACATTCCAATAGCTATTGTAAAACTCTAGATGGAGAAACTGGTAGACTGGTAAAGGTTTACTAAGGAAGTGTTGATAAAACCACACATTGAGGGGGCTCAAAAGCCACATTAATTTTTGGTTAATTCTGAATCTTGCTATCATTGACCCTTACTTTGTATGGGACTTTGTTATTACTCTTGTTTGTTAATTTTGAGATACTTGTGTACTTTAGTTTGCCCATTGAAATTAGTTTGACTTCTCTTTCCTTTAGCATGTGACATAATTTAGTGAAGGAAGAGAATATTTTGAACATAATTGATTCATGTAAATATGGTAGGATACTTTGTTTGAAAATATCTTGTAACTCTTGATTGACCATGGTGCTAGTCATCTTAGCCAAAATAGTCTTATATTAGAGACCATATTCTGTGAGATACTTGTTTGACCTTTGTTTTTGTTGTGAAACTTGGGCATATGAAACCTTATCACCAATGCTAATGTTGAAATGAGCTAAGAACATGTTGGCTAAAGGATTGAATGTAATGACTGACTGATTCAGTAAACTATAGAACCATTGTAAAGCATAATCCTTTAGGCTCCATGGAAATAGTTTGGTAAGTAGTCAGTCATTTATTACATAATACAAGCATGCTACATTAAAAGCTCTCAAATGTGTCTCTAGATCACCCTTGCCATCTTATAGAGCAAGCTTAGGTTGAACAAAACCTTTTGGCAAGGGTGTAAAATCAATGTGATGTGTCAATGGTGTATGCAATAGAGCAAAATAATCTAAATCCTACGTAGGTCTAGAGACACCTTTCTCAAGATGTATCACCTTGGATTGAAGAGATCTTATCTATTGTACAAGGGTTGCCACATCAGGGGATAAAGATATACTAGTTGTAGCTAGTGGCATAGAGGCAGGTTGGGCTACTATAGGGGGTTGCTGAGACATAATTGCCTCCATAGTGTCATTTTCAACCAGATGCTTTGAAGGAATGGTAAATTTAACTTGCTTAACCTTTTTAATTTCCATGATAGATTGCAAGATAATAGTATGATCTTGGGGCTATTCCCTTAATCTTTCTTTAAAACTTTGTAAAATCAAATCTTTGTTGAGGACAACTTCATTATCACCAATATGTGGAAGTGGATTAGTAGTCTAATGTGGTGGAGCATGAACATTAGTGTGTACATCATCATTATTATTTTCATACTACTCATTATCGGAGTTATCTTTATTAAAATTTGTATAATCTAGATGTGTAGGATTTATAGTAGGAGTCTGAGCTGGTTGTTTATCCATAGTATATGGTCAAGTTGAAGGAATCTGGGTGAATTCAAAAGGGTTGTCACTAAGTCTTGCACTTTGTCTCAAAGGAAGAGATGCAAGGAACTTAGGTGGCATAAGGAAAACAACTTGGATAATAATAGAAAAGATTAAACAAATATAATCTAAACAAGGAACTAGGATATGCATAAAAAGGATACGAAGCTCACAAACATGTAAGGTGACATCTCAAGAAGCAATGAAACCTAGTATATGCAACTAGGGTTTTAAAATGATTATTTTGAAATTTACTATGAAAATTTGAAATTTAAAGTGAATTTTTGAGTTAAATATGCTAGTAAAAAATAAAAAAATTATTGGAAAATTTGTGATTTAAAGAGACCTATAAAATGCAACTAGGGTTTTGAAAAATATTTTATTTTGAAAATTACTATTGAAATTTTGAATTTTGAAGTGAGTTTCTAATTTTAATATGCTAGTAAAAAATCATAAAATTACTAGAAAAATACTGGGACCTAGTATGGACAACTAGGGTTTGAAAGAAAAATTATTTTAAAATTACTATGAAATTTTAAAATTTAATGCTAATTTTTTATTTATTATGTAGGTAAAAAATAAGAAAAATAGAGGAAAAATTGGTATGAATTTTACCCTAGGGTTTATAGGGTTTTTGTGTGCAAACAAAGTAAGTCAGATTCACCAAATGATTTAATAGTTTTGGCAATATTGGTGTATTATTTATAATTTAGTTAAAAGGTCTAAGTAGTAAATCAATAAATAAATTTGAAATAATTAATCTATTGATTTGTGTAAATTAGATTGTAATTTGACCTTTCTAAAAATAGTAATAAGATATGGAAAAGAATAATTTGCTGGAAATTGACTGGTATTACTGAGATAGGGTTTAATGCTCACTGTGCAAGACTAGGAAACTATCATAAATTAAGATTTGACATTTGTTTTATGATTGGATAGGAGTGATAAAAGTGGACATGAGTGGTACCGATGTTTTATTCCACCTCTACCACTATTGTCTTGAGAATCTAAGCTTTCAAGGTTTTGTTTGCCATGTCTATGTGGCCCTGTCTATGAAGTTTTGATAGCTAAAATTTTGTAGAGCATATTTTTTCTTCAAACCCTATAATCCATTATGATTTGAACAATTTGAAAAGAGAGGGGGGTTAGTGTGTGTAAGATTCACTGAATGTGTATCTACACCCCTTATGTGGGCACACTGCCTACATACCAATACTCTAAAGAGGGATCAAGTCATATTTAGTTCTCCTACTTGATGTGCTTTATGAAATTGAGTGTATGAATATAAAAAATGATAAATTGGATGTAATTGATGTGGTTAAGGAATGGTGTGAGGATTTTAATAAGTTTGTAAGTATATTGTCTAGTTGTTGCAGAGAATAGGGAAGATTGTTTGAGTGGTCTTGCTTGTATTCTTGCTTACTTAATGATATTAACCAACCCCTTCTACATGATATTTGAATGGGATTTTATAGGGATATATTGGTCATGGGTTGAATGTGATCGCATTAGGCTGACAAGGAGAATGATTAAAAATCAGAAGAAACTAACTATTGGGGCCAAAAATGCACTTGGATAAGAGCATTGAAAGTGGATAGGAGTGGCACCAATGCTATAGTCCAAGTGTGGCATTATTGTCTTGAGTTGATAGGACCTCGAGGGATGATTAGTCATGGAAAAATGGGTTTAGATCAACTAAGATCAAGTATAGGAGGCTATAAATGATTGAGAATTAGTGAAAAGATGCCCATAAGGGTCATGAGAATAAGCAAGAGGGACCGAAGGGTTGGGTGTCATTATCCACACTCAAGTTACCAATTTTCACATTTTATATGATTACATTATGTTATTGGGAGGACCTTTGATCCATACACTTTGAGTAGTACCTTATATAGTACATGGGTGTGTTAAATACATGCATTCTAATTAGGGAATATAGTTTTTAGAATCCCATATAAGCATCCTCTTAAACAAGAAAAATGTATACTAACTATCAAACCTACTAAGGTTAATCCACCACAAAAGGGTAAACAATAGGCAATCCCCTTTACTAGGTAACCAATACTTGAGAGACCATTACATCAAAAACATTTAGTGGATTTCATAGAATCCTCAACTTCTGTTACGTACTATATTCAGACATCTAGAACACCGAAATGTGTTTCTACTATTATTATTCTAAGAAAATCATAGAGGACACAAAGATGGGTCCCATGAACCCCTACTACTCCTATTATCACTTCATGACTATATAGTCCTATTATACATACATAGAACATCAAAGATACTACAATGACAAATATTGCACCTATACATGTTTCTTGGCAATACCACAAATTCTTTGCACTAGGTTTTGAGTGGGGAGATACCTATGACCATTATTTGGATGGGATCATAGGATGTCATGCTTTTATGTAAGTGTGATATAGACACACAAATACATGATCTATTTCTATTTTGGATGTTGGGCCTTCCCCTACTCATGTCATGTGTACATTGGGGGCATCCTCTTCTTTGGTTTTGATACATACAAGTTATATGGTTTGATGATCATATTTAATTATCATGTTTAAGCTTATATTTACTTACACATGCCTTTATCCATGATTATATCTTTCACAAGGTACTTGATATGCTATGCACTTGACATTTTTTTATAACACATTTGATCCATGGGCTACTATGATATGTTTATGTTGGTTTCTTTTGCTTTCTTTTATGGACTTTATTGAGTGTCTTGCCTTGTTATTGTCTTGCTTATTCTAGCATTTAAATATGTTCCTTTGTTTGTGGACCCTAGGCCTATGTGTTCTTTCTTTGGCATTTGAATGTCATTATTTTCTGTATGGACATTTTAATATGTCATACTAAATTTTGTAGACATTAGACTAAGTCATGACCCATCGATTATGTGCAATTTGAACATGCCCCTTGTTTACAGTATTCTAAGACCATTGCACGTTGACTTGATTTTGAGTGCTCTTATGTTTGATTTGATTTTTAAGCTTATACTATTACTATCTAAACATTGCCATGATATTTACCATGCATATCAAGCCTTCATGTAATCACATCGTTTTATGTGCATCAATGCTACATTACCTAGACATGTTATTCTATATGCTACATGGTCACATTCATGGATTATTTAGTTTTGTTATCCTTTTGAGGTGAGGTAACTACCATTTTTTATTCCTTCCTCACCTCAAAAAGGGGGCATATCATTTGGGACATGTCATAAAGGCATACACATCTAGATATACATTTTTTCTCCTTAAATTTTTTTAATTCATTACTATATTAAGGCATGAAAATGTAAATGATATTTATGGATTATATAACACCTCAATATTGTACACTTGGAAAACTCAAACCTTAGTTGTTCCTCTTAATTTTGGAGCATTTCTACTTTTGGAAGTCTCACATTTGTTATATCTTGTGCTCTTTAGCCTATCTCTTGGTCTGACTAGTCTTATGTTAATGACCTAGACCTTCTTTCTTGCCTAGAATGCTTAAAACCTACTTATCTTGCACCTCTATAAGTTTTGAGTCTGTACATAATTTCATGTTCCCTGGACACTAACATATCAGACAAACACCTTCATCGATGCATGTATCATGCTACGATGTAAGTGTCTAGTACCCTAGACTCATCTAATTTTCCAATAAATGTATCCTAATGGTTGGCCTAAGTGCTTTAATGTGAGTTATTTCTCTAAAGGGATTTGATATAAATATAATATCAACTCGTATTCATTCCTCACCTAGCATACATCTAGAAAATACCTAAAGCAACTTATCAAAGCATTTAATTAAGCACTCAATAAAGTAAAACTTCCCTATTTTCTCTTATTTTCATATCATTCATAGGGATAACACATATATAGGCCTGAAGTAATGAAAGAGTAGATCAAGAGCTATATTTTTCAAGTTATAAGCTAGGTCACTGTTGTACTTACTATCTATATATTGCATGTTTGACACAAAAGCCAACATGTAAAGGAGAACTACACCAATATGAGGTGCTCTTCAAAGTATTGACCATGCAGTCAAAACTCATTGATAGAGGGGTCTTTGGGGTCAAATTGACATCATGTGCCCACTAACCCATTTTTCCTCAAGGTCACTATGAATATGAAAAACTAGGGTTTTACAATTTGATGAGGAGCAACAGTTTATGACCCAAATATAAATGCACTAGAGTGAAGGAGAAGATAATCCTAGAAGCATCTAGGTGGTCGCATCCTTTGCAATAGATATTCCATAAAGGACATCTATGTAAGGTTCATATAATAACATAGATGTAACTATCCAAGGATGACACTAGTATTCACAACTATAGACGTGCTTAATCCAAAATTTGGTGAATGTTCTATAATCTTATTCAAGTTTACTTCCCACCTATTTTAGATCTAAAACTATGTTAGTATCAGAACTAGCTATGTACATTAATTATTTATGATTTCCATATCTAGCATAACTACACTTATTATTTTAGCCTATCTTAGATTAATGAATTCAATACATGTTAACTATGAGTTTAATATCTAATTAACTTACTATAGATATATTTTATCACCTTTATACCTTAGGCTATCTCTATCCCCTTTAACCCTAGATAACCTCAATCCATATTTTTAGGGTTAAACACTATGGTTCCATGATTCATATCAAGCATTCTATCTACTTTATTATGGTTCCATGATTCATGTCATGTATCACTTACACACTATTGATGCTTCCATTTTCCTCACAGGTGCTCTTAGTGTTGAATAACACTTCTCATTTTAGGATTTTTAGAATCCATGGTATGAGTTATAGTTTGTGATAATTCTAATTACCTATGATGGAATAGAAGCAAAGTGATGCAAGAGCTGTCCACAATATTTATATGATTTGGGTGGTTGGGAGCCACCTTGGTCTTGAATTTATGTATATATTTGTTGTTGATGATGGATTATGATCATAATTTTAACTAAAAACTATTATAAATGAATATTTACAATGAAATCTAAGCTAAAGTGAATTATTATTAAAAAAGGGGGCAAAAAGGGAAAGGTAGGGCATAAAGAACACAGGTGATTACCAGTCTTTACCTAGAACAAAATGACAAAGTCTCCATTATGCTGAGCATACATTAAACCAATTAATAATGTAAAATAACATGAGCTCAAATTTCATTACTAACTAGACAAACTTCTAAGGAGAGTATGAAAGGCACAAGTAAATATAAAATTCACTTTATAGATTAGAAACTATTGTATCATAGAATTACACCCTTGTGGGAGAGTTTTTAGGCTCTCTCACTTCCAGCTACAATATTGGAACAACCTCAAGCTGTGGATATCTTGTAGTGAGGTTGAACCTTTAGGATTTTTAATGAGGTTAGCTCTTCAGATGCTTCACTTTGGCTTGCTTCCCACACTAGAATCTAATACTGACTAAGGAAAAGGGATAGAAAGATAAAATGAAAAGGAAACCTAAACTAAGGATGGTGATGCACTGAATATGAAATGATCCACATTAGTCTAAGAGCCTTAATTACTACTAATGAATTCAAACAAGACACAAACTAATCTGATTCTATCTCAAGGTTGCAAGCATAAGTATTTTATGTGGAGGTTAAAGGGAAACCCTATAATTTGAAGGACATAAGGAAATAGGTATGTATGAGACACTATAAGCTCGTGACACTTCAAGAAGGCACCGATGTCTAACACTTCACACAACCTACAAGGAATCCAAAGGATTAAAGTAAGATACATGAAGAATTTATAGATGATGAAAAGGGACATACATTTGCAAATTAAAACTCTAATAGTGTACACTTGGCTTAAAACTAGAATTATAAAATTCATCTTATTTCTTCAAGAGAGTGTTACAAGGTGATTTTGATAGAGTAACTCTCTCACTAGTTGAGGGATCTATTTTTTGGCTCAAAATCCTCTATATATAGTATAAAGGGATGAGAGAAGAGGGGGCTTGCATGAGAGGATGGAGAGGGGGTCATAATGATCAAGATCTTTTTTTGGCTTCCTCGAACCCCTAACTACATTAACTCTCTTTTATTGCTAGGACAAGGTCCCCATACTTATACACTTGAAAACATCATGATCGAACCTATTTTGGGTAGCTACTTGTCGAGGGTATGGCTCAAGATGCTCTTCATTGAATTTAGACATAAAATCTAACTTTAAAACTAGACTCGATCTCATTATAGAGGGAAAACAATCCAAAATATTGGTTTTCTTAGATTCTAGATGTTAGGGATTCAGCTAGAAGCATGGTTTCACTTCTTCATTTAAGTCATCGACCTAGTTTGTAAAAGTATGTGTGAATAACCCACTTGTGTCTTTGAGAGGTCTTAATGATGAAGTCTAACCTTTATCTACATACTGGTTCCACCTTTGAGTCGATATTGCTTTTATTATGCTTGCCTTTACTTCTCCCTTGCCATTAGATCTAATGCTTTATTCTGTATCATTGATCTGACTAGTCCCACCACCCTTTAAGATTTTGAACACCAATGAATATTTTATGAGACCCATTTTTGATGTCTACTCAAACATCTTAGGCCTTTCAAATCCAAATGTCTACTTTTAGGGGTTCAAATTTTGGCATTTATAGGCCTATCATGGGATATTTAAATCCCAACAACTATTTTATGAGCTTAAACTTTGACATTAGTGAGAACATCATTAATCCTTTTGGGTCATTTCCTTCGAACACTTTCCCCAAAACAATTAGGTCTTTAGACTTATTATAGCAATTTTTTTTGCCAAAAGAAATAAGTCTGCAGGATCTTTACTTTGGATAATTTTTATGGGCTTTTGTTAAGTGTCATTTTTTGAAGGGAAAGTACCCTTTAAAATTTTATAAAATGACCTTTTTCAAAGAGAAAGTACCCCTTAGAACTTTGTAAATTAACCCTTTGCCTTTTTGAAAAGAGACCTTTGGATTATTTGAAATAGACCCTTTGGATTTTGAAAAAGTATCTTTTCTAATGGAAAAGGTCCCTTCGAGTTTTATGAAAATCCCCCTTTTTGCTGAGAAAAGTGCCCTTCAAAAAAATTTTAAGTACCTTTGGCTTTGGAAGATGCCCTTCAGTTTTGGAAAAGGTCTTTTGCTTCGGGACAAAAGTCCTAAAATAAATCTGCCTTCAAAAAAATTGTCTTAAATAATTTTCCTAAAGGAAATGTGTCCTTTATAAAATTCCTTCAACCTTTTGACATAGCCCTCATTTCCCATTTGTAAATGCCTTTTGGCTTTTGAAGATATCCTTTGGGAAATTTTGAAAATGGGCCATTTCTGTAGAAATATCATTTTAGGGAAATTTTTTTGGACAAAACATCTGAAACAATTCTCGACACTTAGTCAAATGAAGTAACTTTCCATTCAAAAATTTTCTTTTGGGAAAAATGTTTGAATAAATTCCAATAATTAGCCCAAACAAAATTCTAAAAGAAAATACTTAATGAAAAAGAGTCTCGAAAGAAAACAACCTTATACTTTTTGCTTCATTGGGCTCTCTACTCCTTAGTTTCTTTGGGTTTCTTTGGTGAGGTAACTGATATATCAAACCCAAAGTCTTCTTTCTTGCCCCCTTCTACTTGATCATGCCCATCTCTTTTATCCAGTCAAAATATTGGTATGTAAACCAAAAATTGGCTAACATTTTTGGTGACTTGTAGGGAAGCATGCATGTTATGCTTGAGAAACTAGCTCATTTACCTCATCCAGTCCATTGGGCATAGAGTCACTACTTTATTTAACAAGGCTGACCATATCTAGAAACTCCCCTTGAAGCAATAAAGACAACAAGAACAAAACAAACACTATGCCCAAGGCACTTATGGAAGGGAAACACACAACTAAAAAAGATGTGCACAAGGCACTTAGAAGAAAACATGAAAAAAATTATACAAAAAGTACAATATATAAAATGGTTGTAAACTCTTCTAATAGCAAGGCTTTAGATGAATCCCATTGATTGGGATAGGTAGTACCTCTCCATCTAGTTGGGCCAACCAAAAAACATTACGTTTTTACATCTATATATCAAATAAGGACCACTCCATAATCTATCAAATTTGATATGGTTACCTGGATTGGCCTTATTTGAATCCCACTTGAGGACTAGATCCCCTTCCTTGAAACTTAATGAAAAATCTCCTTTGTTAAAATCTCTCTTCACTTATGCTTGATGAATTTCCATGGCTAGCATGGATTGATTTCTTATCTCTTCCAACTACATAAGCTTAGCATACCTGATCTCCATAGGCTTATTCTCCAACAACTCAAGTTGATGCATTAGTTATAAAGCATGAAACTCAAGAGAAATGGGTAACTTTGCTTCCTTACCATATACCAACTTGTATGGAGATTTGGCTATTGATATTTTATAGATGATCCTATCATCCCACATAGCTAACTTCAACTTGAGATGCTATGACCTATGATTATCTTCAATAGTCCTTTTAATGATCTTTTATAGGTTCTTATTTATAGATTCAACAAGGCCATTGCCTTGTGGATAATAGTTTGATGAAGTGCTAAGATAAATCCCATATTGGACAGCCCATTATCTAATCCTAGTTCCCACAAAAGCCATTGCATTATCAATAATAATAGTTGAAGGAACTCCAAATCTAGTAAACAAACCTTCATAGAAATTTAGAACATTGGTTTCATTTACTTCTTTCAATGCCACTACTTTTGTCCAACATGTGAAGTAATCTGTATCAGTTAGAATCTATTTATGTCCCAAATTTGAAGGAGGATTTATGAGACCAATAAATTACAATCCCCATTAGATAAAGGGTTTATCCATTGTAATTGGTTAAAGAGGTAAGGCTGTAAGTTTCACTTATCCTACAAACATAGCACATTATTTGCACTTCCTAACCCATGCATGGCAATCACCAAATATACTAGGCCAATAGTACCCACCTCTCATGATCTTAAGGTCTCTATTTATTATATAAAAATGTACTCCACCATGTCCATCATATAATTATTCAAGCAATCTCTGAGTTTGGTGTGGCTCTATACACCTTAGTAACATACCATTGATATCTTTCTTAAACAAAACACCATCAACAAGAAAAAATGGAATTGATTGCAACATGATTTTTTTTTGAAGCACTTAGATGAGAGGGATAAATACCATCTTGGAGATAGCTTTCCAAGTCATGAAACTAGCTAGAAGGTGAGGTATGACCAACCACAACCTTTTCATCATTTGACACCAAAATAACCTCATTAATCTCTTGCAAGTCTTGAGTTAGACGATCACAAAGTCCTTTGCCTCTAATCAGCTTTGTGACCTTAATTTACACATCATACTCCATTAATTTGGTTATCCAATTGGCTCTCTTCTCATTTATAACTTTATTCAAAAGGAACTCCTTGATGCTTGGATGGGAAACCATTATGCATATCTTATTGCTAGACAACAATTATCTAACATTTTTGAGATACCTTATAAGTGAAAGTACATGCTTTTCAACAAAAAAATTACCTCATTTCATACTCTTCCAAGCCTTGACTAAAGAAGGCTATTGGTTTCACCAAAACTTCATGATTTTGTTGTATAATAATTCTTGAAATGGTGTCCATGTTAGCATATGTATGCAAAATGAAATCCTTTGTGAAAGCTGGATTTATAAGTGTAGGAGCACTAGCTATGGCCTTCTTAATCTCCTCAAAACTCTTTACTCCTTATTTGGAGTAGTTGAAACTCTGATTCTTCTTAAGCATGGCTGTAAGTGGCTTAGATACAATGATGAAATTTGAAATATATCTCCTTATGAAATTGATTTTCCCAAAGAAGCTTTGCAAATCCTTTTTATGCTTAGGTAAGGAAAGTGCAAGAATGGAGACTACCCTTTTAAAATCTATGCTTAAACCATAATTTTAAACCACATGTCCAATAAGCTTATCTTCATGAATTGAGAAGACACTTTTTGGGATTTAAAGATACCCCAAATTGCCTACACCTTTTGAACACTTGTTTGAGATGAACCATGTGATCACTTGCACTCTTTGAAAACATGGTTATATCATCCAAATAAACAAGTACAAACTTTTTAATAAGGTCTTAGAATGCCATATCAATGGCTATTTGAAAGGTTGCTCTAGCATTAGATAAACTAAAGGGCATCTTTCTATATGCAAATGTTCCCCACTTGGTTGTGAAGGTTATCTTAAATTGGTCCTCTTCCTTGACCAAAATCTGATTGTAGCCACTATATCCATCCTACAAAGAAAACGTCTTTGAACCTACAACCATCTATAAAATTTGATCTATTGATGGAAATGGATAGTGATCTTTAAGTAAAGCTTTGTTCAAATCATGAAAGTCAACACATAATCTAATCTCACCATTATTATTATATACCGGAACAATATTTTCCATCCAAGTCGAGTGCTTGATTGGAAATATAATAACTAACTCTATGAGATTATGAAGCTCAGCTCTCATCAAAGGCTCAAGCTTAGAATTAATGGGCCTTTATCTTTGTCTCACTAGTTTAGTTTCAGCCTCTAACTCAATGGTGTGTTAAGCTAAACTTGGGTCAAATCCCTTGAGATCACTATATTTTCATGCAAATACATCAGCAAAATGTATGCATAACTCAATGAAAGCTTCTTTTTGTGAAGGAGTGCATATCTTACCCAACCTCAAATTTTTACCAACTACAATCTCTACATTGGCATAGTGCTCTTCTTTTTTTGACAAGGATAACTTTTCTTTCCTTAACTCATCATCACCACTAAAAATGTTCTCAAGTGTGACCAATCTCTTGGGTAACTTATTTGTTTTTAGTTTCACAATTTGATCACCATATTGATGCAAGTACTTTGATTGGTTTCTTGATGAAAAATTAACATCTTCTTACAAGAATCTCAAAATTTGATTTTCATATTCGAACACTTGCCAATTCTCATGATTATTTGGAATTGAAGGCCTTACAACCACCTTTATGTCTGATTGTTTTTTTTAAATTTTTATATCATCTAGGATACTAAATTGTGCCCCAATGGCAGCCAAGCTATCTGCATGTTTATTCTCACCTCTTGGTATTGCCTGAATGTTAAAAGCTTGAAAATATTCAAGTAAGTCCCATAATTTATGATTATAATATTTAAGCAACAATTTTTTTCATACATTCAAACCTCTTACTTTGTGAAATATGAGTTCACTATCACCAAAAACTTGCAAGGTATTGACTTTCATCTTCCTAGCCCACTGTAAATTGTGAACTAGTGCCTTATACTCTACAACATTGTTTGAAAAACCAAACTAAACCTTAATAGAAAATAAATACCTTTAATTTTTTTGGAGAAAACAACATCATTCTAGCACTGGTCCCATATTGTATCAAAGTATAATTTCCATAAACCTTCACTAGACTCATCATCTTTAACCATGGATGGAATTGGTACACTATTCTCATGAAGGAAATACACACCAAAGTCCTTCTTCTTCAATTAGTTTATAAGGATAATGATCATGAAAATTAGAATCCCACTCATCAAGAAACAAATATGGAACTCCATCCAAAGGTGATTCTTTTTCTACACTAGTTTTTGGTACCTCATTCGAGATGATACAGTTAGTGTTCACAACACTTTGCATATATGGCTCCAAATGGAAACATGAAATAGGTTTAAAATGAATTAGTAAATTGGTACCATACCTAGTTATGAACATAAAATAAGTTCAATCATCTGATAAATATCCCCCAATCTTTGAGGTAAAGTCCCTTGAAACGCACATAGCAAAGTGAGGAGGCAAATCTACCACAACAACATCTTGTTGAATAGTAATATTGGGACCAACATGTAATGTAATTTTTAGATATTTGATTATGCATACCATATTTTTTGGTGACCCATCCAATTTAAATACCCCCTTAGTATTTATTTCAAAAATAAGGTCAAGCTTATCTGCAATCTGTTTAGGCATAATTGTGCTACTAGCTCCATTATCCGCCATACAGTTATGAACCAAAGTATCACCCACTATCAAAGAAAGGTAGAAAGGAGGAGTTTTATTTGATTTTATCTTATTTTTTTCCAATTTTACCATCTTATTTACTTGTGTTACTTTTTTCTTAGTTGGCTGATCCAAATTAGTTAAGACAACACCTTCTTTCTCAACTAGTTTTGGAGATAATTTGAGAGCTAAAAGCTCTTGGATGAGCATATCTTTTTGTCTTGGAATGGAAAGACAATACCATATGCTAATACTGATATTATACTTCTTCATCTGATCCAATATATTTAAATAAGACCCACCAACCTTTGGTTGTACTTTGAAGCACTAGTTGCTCACAAACTAAAGGTATTTGATGAACTTTACTAACCTCTATATTCTGATTTTTCTGAGTTGTAGAGGCAAAAAATTGCTCTTGTGTACTCTTAGAAATAAAATTAGGAGTACTTGAAACATTTGTCACTTATTGAGCCTCATCAATGGCTCTTCTTTTAGCTTTAGTTATAGCTACAAGTTGACCATTTGCATTGTTAGTTTCAACACCCTGAGTAAAAAAATATGATCATCCATTTTCCAATTCACATTAATGGCATGAGGTTGCCCTTGAACTTGTTGATTTACTCCTTGTGATGCCAAAATTGTATCTTGGTACTAACCTCCTTGAAATGAAAATTTTTCTTGTGTCATTTGTGGCATAGTGATGTTTTGTGATACCAAGGCCTGATTTTGAGCATCATTAAGATTTGAGGGCTGTCATCCTGAATCTTGCATCAAGTTATTTTGGGGTGGGATAAGAACAATGGATTTTGAACTAGAAGGAGCATTAGGATCAAGGGAAGCATATGGATTAGCTATATTTATATCTCCTTGTGCTTGGTAGGGTGGTCTATTCTCTTTGAAACCCTAATAAGGAGGCATTTGATCTCTAAAGGGCTGATAGGTAGTTTGATTTTGTTGTTGATAAGGCCTATTAGCTTGAAATTATTACCTCTTGACTTGTATTATTTAATTCCTAAAGGATTATAGAAAGTCTTTCAAATCTCCTATTTCGCTAGCTTGACTAGTAGGGGCTGCAATTTAAGCTTGAGGGGATGGAATATGAGATAAGGATGGAATTTGAGGAATTTGAGGGGCTGGTATAAACTTCAATTCTAGGAATATAGACACTAGAGGTCTTGGAGAAAGCTTGCCAACTTATATCAAACTATTCTCTACCCTTATTACAACCTCATAAGCATTTGGTAAAGTAGTACCACCCATTGACTGTGTCATCACACTAATGTTAGAGTTAAGGACTTTTAAATAATACAAGAATTTATATTCATGGGATGGCCTAATCAACATAGGTACCCTGGTCCATGTTTTTTAGAATCTAAGGTTAAAATCAAACATGAACTCATGAAGATCTCTCTTTATGGTAGTTAATTGCTCAACCAAAGAGAGGTGATCAGATTTGTCCTCAAATTACTTGACTAAAGCTACACCCAATTCATCCCAAGTAGAAATGGAGCTTAGTTGGAGGTTTTTATACCAATGTAATGCTTTTTTTTGGAAGGAAGTAGCAAGCAATCTAATACTAACATTATCCTAAATAACATTATGGGCTGAACAGAGATTAGCTACATCCTAGATGTGATTAATAGGGGTTGTTTGATTTTATCTTGAGAAGAATGGGATACTCTTGAGCGAAGACACAAGAATATCATCAAACTAGGCTAAATTCAATGGGCTACCTCTATTAAATGGAATAAATGCTTGGTTTTTTATAGTCATTTGGATAGTGGGGATTGGAGTGTTTAGAACAGTAAGATAACCAAGAGACAAATGTTGCTTTTGAAGATATGGATTTTTCCTACTAAACCTTGATCTCTTATATGATGTAGAAGACAACTCAATAAATTCAAAAGAAATACCTTTACTAGCTGACCTTGTGGTAATATTTGGCATGAAAGAATTGCCTGAATGATGCTATAAACTTTACAACTTGAAGAATCTTTAGCTTGTGATGAAGATGGATATTATCCTCTACTACAAATGCTTCTCCTTAGTGCCAAAATTTAGCTATGCCAAGGAGTAAGGGTCCCACTGAACATGCCAAAAATTGTTGTAGTGTAGAATTGCACCCTTGTGGAAGATTTTTTTAGGCTTTCTCACTCCCAGCCACAATATTGAAACAACCTCAGGATGTGGGTATCCTGTAGTGAGGTTGAACCTCTAGGATTTTTAATGAGACTATCTCCTTAGATGATTCACTTTGGCTTGTTTAGCCCACTAGAATCTAATACTAATTAAAGAAAAGGGAGAGAAAGATAACATGAAAGGGAAACCTAAACTAAAGATGGTGATGCACTGAATACGAAATGATCCACTTTAGCCTAGGAGCTTTAATGACTACTAATGAATTCAAACAAGATAGAGACTAATTTGATTCTATTTCAAGGTTATAAGCATAAGTATTTTACATGGAGGCCGAATAAAAACCCTAAAATTTGAAGGACATAAGGAAATAGGTCCATGTGAGACACTACAAGCTCGTGACACTTCAAGAAGGCACCGATGTCTGACACTTCACACAACCTACAAGGAATCCAAGAATTAAAGCAAGATACATGGAGAATTTATAGATGATGAAAAGGGACATACATCTACAAATTAAAACTCCAATAATGTACACTTGGCTTCAAACTAGAATAAAAAAGTTCATCTTATTTCTTCAAGAGAGTGTTATAAGGCGATTTTGATAGAGTAACTCTATCACTAGTCAAGGGGTCTATTTTTTGGCTCAAAAGCCTCTATATATAGCAAAAAGGGATGATAGAGGAGGGGGCTTGCATGAGAGGATGTAGAGGGGGTTATAATGATTGAGATATTTTTATGGCTTTTTCAAACCCCTGACTACATTAACTCTCTTTTATCACTAGGACAAGGTCCTCATACTCATGTACCTAGCAGTGTCATGATCGAACCTATTTTGGGTGACTGCTTGTCGAGGGTATGGCTCAGGATGCTCTTCATTGAATGCATACATCAAATCTAACTTTAAAACTAGACTTGAGCTCATTATAGAGGAAAACCAATCCAAAATATTGATTTTCTTAGATTTTGGATGTCAGGGACTTGGTTAGAAGCATGGTTTCACTTCTTCATTTAAGTCACCAACCCACTTTGTAAAATTAGGTGTGAATAACCCACTTGTGTCTTTGAGAGGTCTTATTGATGAATTCTAACCTTTATATACATATTGGTTCCACCTTTGAGTTGATCTTGTTTTTGTTATGCTTGCCCTCACTTCTCCCTTGTCGTTGGATCTAATGCTTTGCTTTGCATCGTTGATTCACTTAGTCCCACTACCCCATAAGATTTTGAATGCTAATGGTTATTTTATGAGATCCATCTTTGACATCTATATAAATGTCTTAGGCCTTTCAAATCTAAATAGCTACTTTTAGGGGTTCATATTTTGACATTTATGGGCCTGTCATGGGATATTTGAATCCCAACAGCTATTTTATGATCTCAAACTTTGACACTGGTGTGAACGTCATTAATCCTTTTGTGTCATTTCCTTCAAACACTTTCTCTAAAATAATTAGGTCTTTATACTTTTTGTATCAAAACTTTTTACCAAAATAAATAAGTCTACGAGATCTTTGCCTTGGATAATTTTTTTGAGCTTTTGCTAAGTGTCCTTTTCTGAAGAGAAAGTACCCTTCATAATTTTGTAAAATGCCCTTTTTTGAAGGGAAATTACTCGTATTACCTTTGGATTTTTTGAAGGGAAATTACCTTTGGATTTTTTGAAATGGACCCTTCAACTTTTGAAAAAGTATCTTTTTCGATGGGAAAGGACCCTTCGAGTTTTATGAAAAGCCCCCTTTTTTCCAAGAAAAGTGCCCTTCAAAAATTTTGTAAGTGCCTTTGGATTTGAAAGATGCCCTTCGACTTTGGAAAAGGTCTTTTGCTTCAGGACAAAAATCTTGAAAGAAATATGCCTTTGAAAAAATTGTCTCAGATGATTTTCCTGAAGGAAATGTGTCTTTTAGAAAATTCCTTTGGCCTTTTGACATAACCCTCATTTTCCCTTTGGAAATGCCTTTCAACTTTTGAAGATATCCTTTGATAAATTTTGAAAATGGGTCATTTCTATATAAGTGCCCATTTGGATAAATTGTTTCAGACAAAATGTCTGAAACAATTCTCAACACTTAGTCAAATGAAGTAACTTGCCTTTTGAAACTTTTTTTTTGGACAAAATGTCTGAAGAAATTCCAACACTTAGCTTGAACAAAATTCTAAAAGAAAATACTTAATGAAAAAGAGTTCCAAAAGAAAACAACCTTGTACTTTTTGCTTCATCAAGCTCTCTTCTCCTTACTCGGAGTTTCTTTGGTGAAGTAACTGATATATCAAACTCAAAGTCTTCTTTCTTGCCCCCCCCCTTTTGCTTGATCATGTCCATCTATTTTATCCAATTAGAATTTTGGTAGGTGGGCAAAAAATTGGCCAATAGCTACCAAAATTTGAATAAAAAATGCACATCTAAATCTAGAGAAAATAAAATGAAATGAACTCAAATCTTTTCAACTAATCTAGTTCAACACAGATTTGCAACCCTGCAGCCAAAATATATCTCAACATTCAAGAGACCATTTGAATTCAAGGCATTGACAAATAATTAAGAGAAAGCTAATAAATATTAACATAGCTACATAAAAAAAATTTGTAGAATTTCTTAATTAAATTAATTGCTCTAAGAAATACAATTTGCTCAAAATTTTCCCTTTTCAAAAATAAAAATACCACCTTTTATAGAAGAACAAGGTAGTATACCAATCAATTATAAGATACAAAATATTCTAGAGATAAGGATAGTTGTCCTATTTACGAAATTTTAGCATACATTTATTTTTTCAAAGTGGACTGACATATAGGCTAATATGCTAACAAACTCACATATGCCTTTTCAATGAAATATTTTATTTTTAAAAATGTCATAAAATTCTACAAAATAGAATATTATTAACTAGATGGTGGTCTCTATGTTGGTGAAGTCCCTTGCTACTATTTGCACTCCTTGAAAAAAAATGATTGAGTATGAAAAAACATCAAAATATGGCCTGGAAGCTAACTTTAGGTATTTGTAACTTTTGACATGCAGTAGCAAGTGAGTTGAAATTTGGTGTATATGGTTCTAGTATAAATGTGAAAAAAATCATTTGACCATTTCTCTTATAGCTACAACACATGAGAGATATGGCTTCATGAAAATACCTACCAAGCTCTTTTGGACCCAAAAAAACTAACTAAAATGCTTTGAAGGCAAACTTTGCATGCTTTGAAGGCAAACTTTGCATGCTTGGAACTTTTGACGCACTATATCGCATAGGCTAAAACTTAGTGAAAATGGTCCTTGTACAAATGTGAACAAACCCATTTGACCATTTCATCTGAATTTTTAGTATATGAGAGATATGGCCTTGACAATATGCTCACTCGGATATATTTGCACCCTGAAAATTTGGCAAAGTCTGAAAAAATAGCAAAAAATATGTTGCAAGGAAACTTTCCATGTTCATAACTTTTTATACATTATGGTTGATGAGCTAAAATTTAGTGAACATGTTTCTTGAATGTGGGTGAATAAACCCATTCGACCATTCATCCTGAATATATAGTTCATGTGAGATATGACCTCTTGAAAATGCTTACTAGGCTTTGTTTTTACTTCTATTTGACGTTCGCAGGACCGTATTTGACATTCTTAATACCGTCAAATTTAAGCTTATATAAATTTTTAAATTTGACGTCCGATAGACCGTCATTGACATCTCGAAGACCATCAAATTTAAGCTCATATCAATTTTTACATGAAATTAAATTTGATGTCCGTTCGACCATCATCTGTTTTTGGCCAACTTTTTTATTTTTTATCTTGAAGCACATAACTCACTAAGGTACTAAATTTACAAGGAATGGACTTATTAATAAAATAAATCAACCTACCAATCTTTCTGGTCTTGAGAGCTTTCCAAATGCATCTATGAAATGTTGAAATGAACCCCTTTTCATGATTTTGTATGATGGTCATATACTTGTTAGGAAAATAGTCTAAAACTACTTGGGAGCCAACTTTGCATGCTTTTAAATTTTGATGCGCTATGTTGCATGAGCTCAAATTTGATGAACATGTTCCTTGCATGAGGATTAATAAACTAATTTGACTATTTTATCTAAAGTTATAACACATGAGAGATATGGCTTCATGAAAATGATAGATTTTGCTTGAAAGACCAACTTTAAAGGCTAATAATTTTTTATGTGATTATGTGGAGGACCTAAAAATTGGGGCATATAAACTTGGTATAAATGTGAACACATCTATATGATCAATTTTAATTGACCCATCCACATGTGGAAATGGTGATGTTAGCAAAGTACCTACTCAAAAATTTTGACCACTTGACCAGAATATTTAGATGAACACAATGAAGGACTAGATGAAAACAAAGCACTTCCATACTTACTCTTGACACCCCATAGAGTCTCTATAACTTTTCCATAGCCTTTTGATCAATATTTATCAGTGTTATCTCCATGAAACTTATACTTTTCATTCACATGGCAAATCATTAGTAAGATTAGATAAATTAAAGTTTAATAATGAAAAGAGAATAAGTCATTTTATCAAAGAGGATGATCTTAAGATTCAAATAAAATTCAAGCATACCAAATTTTTAGTGTTAAGGTTCAAAGCATCTCAAGGGTCCCAATTTTTAAGAAAATGGAGGTATATTGGCCCCAACAAATGGTGACTCACAGGAGAAACATAACAATATATTAGAACCTAGAGACTCTGGTTTGGATAGATAAATAAGCCATCTATTTCACTTGATTAATGCCATTATCAAGACCCATTCATGATTGAAACAAGATTTGTGTATGTAGAATTAGGATCAAACATTTAAAACATAGTCATGCTATGTGTGTGCTTAGATTCCATTTATTGTTTATCATGGAATTCAAGAAGCAACTTATAGGTTTTATGCCTTTAATCATTAACATTTGATTGGGAGCATGTTTAGATATTCATTAAGAATCATGATTTTATCTTAGAGAAGGCTTGGGCATTGATTTGCTGTCAGTCAGGTGTCTATAGCCCTGATAGAGATGCCTTTGGTTCCACTCAATTGCTCTGCTGCCAGTCAGGTGTCTATAGCCCCAATAGAGATGCCTTTGGTTCCACTCATGATCTTGCTCCACTGCCAACCAAACGCCTATAGCCCCAGTGGAGATTACCAAAATCACCTTTTCTTGGGAAGCTTTTGATTTTACAATAAGCTCTTATTTTTTTATTTTTTAGATCATCATTTTTTGGGCTTCCAGCAAAGGTTGGGAACCAGGTTAGCCAGGTTTAAGGATTTGGTTAAGTGTTTGATTTTCAAACAATTGCCTTTGGTTGTGACCTTTGTCCCAGATAAGGATGTTTATTAAGTGCAATCATGGTTATGTCTCAATAGGTCAATCTTTTCATTCTACACACACAATTCTTCTTAAAATCAAGTTTACGTCAAGATAATGTACAAGTTTCTATGGAATATTTAACTTATTCATCAGTCTTTACCAGTTTCTCTAAATTTTGACATCAAGCTTGTGCTTCACACTATGGCCAACATGAATGTGAGGTTCATACCTTCATTCTTAAATCTTTTAGAATTTTGAGCAAATTCGAACATCTTTGAGCTAGGGTTGTCTCAAAAAGATTTATTAAAAGTAAAAAATAAAACAACAAAAGCAAACACATAATAGGAAGCAATAAAGAAAGAATCAAAAAAGGAGGCAAATAAATATATACATGCTTATGTACAAATAAGGGATATGAAGGAAACAAATGAAAAAAAAGAATAGGAAAGAAACTAATCTATACCCTATACTAACTTCACAAAATACTTACCTTTGAGGTCAAATGGAAAATTATTTAATCTACTATAGCACTTTGAAACTTGAGTGTTTTCTAATGTCATCTTCCTATAGATAAGGACATTTATATGCTTGTGTCTTCCAGATAGTGTGACTTGATCTCCTATCAGCCTCCTCAGATGCATGGATCAAATATATGACTCTAAGACTCAATTATCTTCTTCCAAAATTCTCCTACTTTGTAGGAGGAGTGTCAGTTCTACTTCATCTATAGATAAGTATTGGCCTATATCATCTTCACTCAATAATGGTAGTTTGGCTTGCATCTTCAAACTGATGTCTTCATTAGGTTATTTATGATGTGGAAATGGACTACCAATATTTACATAAAAATATTCTAATTCATCCCAAAATGCATCTTCATCCTAATCAGCTAAATGATGTCCATCCAAAATCTCATCATGAGAAACATTTTGGTCCCATATTGCAGGCCTCTTAATGAAATCATATGACAATTCTTGATTTGATTCACATACCTCATCTTCATCTTCATTGAAGAAAGTTAACTCTGCTACCCAATCAAGCTTTAGCTTGTCTTGGTTGGATTCTTCCCAAATAATATCATCTTCTGGGAGCTCTAGATCATTAGTGAAATTCTAAGATGAAGCATCCATGTGTTGTCCCATTCTATCATCTACTATCTCCAGCTCTTTGATTCCATTCAAAAAATCATAGTATGATTGTTTCCAATGATCAAACTCCTCAAGGGTATTCTCTATTTCAAAAATAAACCTATGTGGATTGCCTCCCTGGCTACCTTCTGAAGAAAGATCATCTTGTATTTGATCCATAGCCACTTCCAACAACTCTTCTTCTTCATCTGTAGGCATATCAATGATGACATCTTGTTGATCTTCAATTGCAATTTATTTTACATTTTCAAGAATATAAGTTGTCTTAGATATAATTTCTTTAATTGGCTCATCTTTGTCTTCATCTTCATCTTCAAATGAAAAATCAATGGCCTGTATGAAACCTTGAGATGTTCTTGCAAATGTAGATGTCCCTACAATAAAGTCTTGATTAGGCACAATTTTAGGGGTTTCAGTAATATTACAATGATCAACCAAAATAATATCATTGAAACTCATGTGTATGTATTCATAAAATACATTATTACTGCTATAAAACTCATCTGGAGGCTTATCTAACCTTTGAGAAGCATAATTTTTGTCATAACTTTCCCTTGTATTTTCTACTTGTTTTTGCAACTGTAAAAAATTAGTGCTCAGTTTTTGGATCACTTCTAATATCAAGTCATTTGAATTTTTTGGTGTCTCAAGCTCATCAATTGAATCATTATTTTTGGCTGTGGGAATTGAAGTTCTATGATTTTGTGGATGAAATCTACTTGTAATGCTATTGAAAAATTCTAGTTTTTGGCCAGGATATGTATGATTTAAGAGAAAATAGTTCTAAACTAATGTTAAATAGGCATATTAGGGATGACATTTTGGATGGGCCAATTCAAATTGATTGTTAGGAACCCGTGGAAGCACAATTGATTACCATATACAAACAACTTAAGATGCGGAATTAACCAGAAGTAACAAGTAACTAGAAACTAGAAACAACACAGAATATGAGAGACAATACACAACTTGTATTAATACTCATCCAAAAAAGAATAAAATAAAGAAGATGCCGCTTCTTCTTCACACCTCTCAGAGGCTTCCCACACCTCAAGTGTACAGTACTTCTTTCCTCAAAGCTCTCTCTCTTACGGTCCCAACACACAACTCAAACACAGAGTTGGTGTTCACCTCCAACCAATCAGTATCCACTATTGCCAGTACACTAGTGCTCCATGCACTTCACAAGTGCTCCACGCACTCCAAGTACACAATCGTACTTCAAGTAGATCTCTCCTGAATTGCAACAACCTACAACCCAATGATCTTACTTATGGAAGGAACTACCTTGCCTTCCTCTTTGCTCTCCAACTGAGTACACACCGTACTCCAAGTAGATCATGCCTGATCCTGCTCATGTTGTGTTGCTGTCACCTTGATTCTTCTGCCACCTACAGATCAACCTAGTTTTGCACACCTACAAACCTTGCACACACATACACCTGCAAATCAATGATCTTACTTACCACATGTAGATCTCCAAATGTGGCCTTGTACACCTGTTGACCAAGATCCTACACACCTGAAGAACCCTTCTGATTCTCCAAAACTAGCACCCACACTTGGCACTGTTGTGGAACTAGGAGGAACACCCTTGCTCACTTCACACACAGAAGGAGCTAACTTCACTCAACTCAAACTAGAACACTTTACAATACAGCCTATGAGTCTCTTAAATAGATCTCATGCAAACAATAATTAGACATCCAATTACAATAATTAGATCCGTAGCTCAAGACTATAATTGGCCTCTCAACATGCAAACACCCAGTTCATTAACAAACTATCTATGAACTAGCAGTTCTAGAACTGCACAGACGACCGATGTCGGTCCCTGTCTGCCTAGAGATGACTGACGTCGACCGATACCTGACTGATGTCGATTGCCTTTCCCACTGTATATGACTGACGTTGGCTGATCAGACTGACGTCGATTTCCCTACAAATTAGCAATCCTCTCAATAACCTCCTCCATGTCTGCAACAGTGAAGCTTTTAGCTCCACAACCTAACAATCTCCCACTTGGAGATAAATAGCTGCACTGTACCTGTACCTATACCCCATCTAATCTATTTCCTAGCTTGTATCCCTCTTTAAGATCAAACCTAAAGACCACCCACCACACAACCTATGGTACACCACCTGTCATCTGAGTAACCTACCACATCCGAACCTACAAACCCATGTAGTGAAGTCCTGACCCTGCATAGCATGAATCCCTGCTGCTGGTCCCTCTCAGATACCTGAGAACCCACTTCCCTGAATTGGCTCCTAACTCTCTTACAGCTCCCACTGCTTGGGAAAACTCAGGTCTATACCAGACCTCATGTGATTTTGGACACTGAACTATCTAGCCCTTGGTGTGCTCCAATTCTGCATCCTGCATATTAAACCTTGCTAATACCTGATTTACATCAACTCCCACTGAAGACAAAATCAACCTGTGATCTTCCATGTCTCTCATGCCAAATAATTTTGCTGCTCCAAATTCCTCATGACATGCCACTGAACTAACCTTATCTTTAGCTTAGCAAAACCCTGTATGTCCGAACCTACTAGCTAGCATACCATCCACATACAGTAACAAGATAATGTAGCTATCATCATCCACCTGGTAAGACAAACACAATGGTTACACTGACATTGACTAAAGCCCTGCTTTGTCATCCACTTGTCAAAACCTGTACCACTATCCTGCAGCTTCCTTAGGACCATATGACCTGGCCTTCCATCTCACATGTCCATTCACTCTATTCTTCAACTAAGGAATCCATTCATCTTTCAGTGCTTTCATACCAGCTGGTAACCCTACCAAATCTTTGGTTCAGTTCTACAACCTGTTCATGCCATGCTCCCACTATTTTCTAGATCCTTCCTGCTCTGCAGTCAGCAACGAGTATAAAGAAGAGGAACAATGAATTTGAGGCTTACTTACACTTTCAGTCCTCCCCATGAGTGTTTGAGACTCCTTGACAGCTTTTTGTCCGCCCAAAATCCATCTCAGTGACCGACCTTAGTCATTACATAGTCTACATCTGACCGACATCGATTCCATGCGACTATGTAGGTCACCAATGCCAGTTATCCTGCTAACATTGGTCCCCACCTGCTCGACACCATCGACTTCTCTGGTTTGCATATGATCAACATCAGCACCTGTCTATTCGACATCGATTACTTTTGACCGACGCCGGTACCTGTGTATGCCTGTGAGTGATGACTTTTTACCCGTGAGCTCCTTTGAATCAATCCCATGTCCAAACTACCCTGCTCAGAGGTATCCAACCCCATCCACTGGTCTCTATCCGTCATCTCCTCCAAGAACACCAAGGCTTTCCAGTTCTTAAGTTTATTAAATACATCAGTCTTTCTTTTCCTGTAATAAACACAATCCTTTCCTGTAGCATCCCATTGCTCACAAAAATCTTAGTCTATGCTCTCCGAAGCTGATCTCTTCCCATCTGACTTAAGAACATCCATTCCCTTCTCACTTATGTGACCAAGCCTATAAAGCCACACTTGTGCAATAGAAGTGGAAACAATAATATAAGTACATAGATAAAGGATACCTACTTTCTTACCACCAGCTAATTCAAGTGCATCCACTGTGAGAGTTCTTGTGCATCTCTCATCACCCAACTTTCCTAAAGCAATTAGTTGCATCTTCAAGACTGGGACCTACATGACCTTCTTCAACACCCATGTGTTGGCTGCCTACAATTTCACCAACACTTCCCCTTTTCCAATATTATGACAAGGCTCACCAACCCCTCTACTTGGGGCTGCATGGAAAGAGGCAACATAATCTATTAACCAAGATTCAACTTTATCCAGAGCATCTTGTGTAACAACACCTGCAATATCTGCTTCTTCATGTTGATCTGCTACCAACCAACAATCTTTATTTACCTATTCTTTCTTTCCATGACACTGTAAGTGACGATTCGTGCTATTCAGTTTTTCCATTCATAGCTTACTTTTTTCTGCCATTGCTATACTCCCACTCAATTAGAAACCCTTGAGAGTGAACTATAACCAAACACAAACCTACTCCCTACAACCTTAGCTCTGATACCAACTGTTAGGAACCCGTGGAAGCACAATTGATTACCATATACAAGCAACTTAAGATGTGGAATTAACCAGAAGTAACAAGTAACTAGAAACTAGAAACAACACAAAATATGAGAGACAATACACAACTTGTATTAATACTCATCAAGAAAAGAATACAATAAATAAGATGCCACTTCTTTTTCACACCTTTTAGAGGCTTCCCACACCTCAAGTGTACAATACTTCTTTCCTCAAAGCTCTCTCTCTTACGGTCCCAACACACAACTCAAACAAAGAGTTGGTGTTCACCTCTAACCAGTCAGTATCCACTACTGCCAGTACACCAATGCTCCACGCACTCCACAAGTGCTTCATGCACTCCAAGTACACAATCATACTTCAAGTATATCTCTCTTGAATTGCAACAACCTGCAACCCAATGATCTTACTTATGGAAGGAATTACCTTGCCTTCCTCTTTGCTCTCTAACTGAGTACACACCGTACTCTAAGTAGATCCTGCCTGATCCTACTCCCTGTTGTGTTGCTGTCACCTTGATTCTACTGCCACCTATAGATCAACCTAGTTTTGCACACCTGCGCACACACATACACCTGTAGATCAATGATCTTACTTACCACATGTAGATCTCCAAACGTGGCCTTGCACACTTGCTGACCAAGATCCTACACACCTGAAGAACCCTTCTAATTATCCAAAACCAGCACCCATACTTAGCACTATTGTGGAACTAGGAGGAACACCCTTGCTCACTTCACACATAGAAGGAGCTAACTTTGCTCAACTCAAACTAGAACACTTTACAATACAACCTATGAGTCTCTTAAATAGATCTCATGCAAATAATAATTAGACATTCAATTACAATAATTAGATCCACAGCTCAAGACTATAATTGGCCTCTCAACATGCAAACACCCAGTTTTTTAACAAACTATCCATGAACTGGCAGTTCTGGAACCACACAGGGGACTGATGTCGGTCCCTGTCTACCTGGAGATGACCGACATCGACCGATACCTAACCGATGTCAGTTGCCTTTCCCACTGTATATGATCGACATCGGCTGATCATATCGACGTCAGTTTCCCTACAGCTTAACAATCCTCTCAACATCCTCCTCCATGTCTGCAACAGTGAAGCTTTTAGCTCCACAACCTAACATTGATATTGGGCATAGATTATGCCATCTGACGTTGGAGTTGTATTTGGTCATTAATGACTACAACTTCAGAATAAACCTGGGTAAATGTGTTTATGACTAGAAGAGATCTTTTTAGGAACATAGAGGTCAAGGGATCTATATCATCCTTATAAATATCTAATACTAAAGCCTCTTCAGGTCTATAAAGGGCTACAATTTTGTTAAACAACTTCTTGAACTTAGCATTAAAGGATCTGATGGTTTCATTAATATCCTTTCTAATGGTGATGAATTGCTGATACAAAATGCATAGACTAACAATTTTGCCAAATTGATCAAAGAATATATTGTTAAAATCATTCCAGCTAGTAATGCAATCTTTTGGAAGGTTAAGAAACAATTCATAACTAACATATTTAAAAGTAAATATAAATAATCTACAGGCTATGTCTTCATGAATTACATTCAACAATCTCATAGTAGCTTTTAATGATTTAATATGTTCTTTAGTAGTAACAATATTATTTGGGCTGAACGAAGGAAAATACCTTTCTATATTTTGAGGAAGATCATGCACTATACCTAATACATTGATTGAAGAGCCACCTAGCCAAGCCATACCTTGAACACATGAGTAACCTGAGCTGGTGAGGTAGATTGGGATCCTAAATATTTTTTCTCACCTCAGTCTTGCTTTGGATAATTTCAGCTCAAAGATTGAATATCCTATTTGAAATACGATGTGTCAAGTAAATATTTATAAAGAACAAGGATTAAACTTGCACATTAATCTAATTTTGTAAATATATATATAAGGAATAATAAAGGGCATCAAATTTTAACTAAGCTAGCCCAAAAATATCCCCAATTACATAAATATGGTTAATATTTACTATTTTAAGTTCAAATGAATCCAAGTTTTTAAAATATATACCAATCTTTGATAAAAACAAGCTATCCTAACCTCAAATACTTACCATATATCTTTAGATAATAATAATCTTTGTCTAAATAAGCACAAAGACTGGTCTGAAACTATGAAGATTAATGACCTTTACACAAATGAGCAAAGAATTACAAAATTACGTAAAGAATACATCGATCTTTGATCAAAACACATAAAATAGAAAAGATCCTACAAATTCACAAAGACTGGCCCTTTTTTTAGTGCCAACAAAGTTGCTCTTGTTAATGCTTCCATTTGCCTCACATGTGCTCTTAGTGTTGAAGAACACTTCTCATTTTAGGATTCTAAGAATCCATGGCATGAGTTTCATTTTGTGACAATTATAATTATCTATGATGGAATAGAATCAAAGTGATGCAAGAGCTGTCCATAATATTTATATGATTTGGGTGGTTAAGAGCCACTTTGGTCCTGAATTTATGTATATCTTTGTTGTTGATGATGGATTATGATCAGAATTTTAACTAAAAACTTTTCTAAATGAATATTTACAATGAAATCTAAGCTAAATTGAATCATTAAAAAAGGGGGCAAAAAAGGAAAGGTAGGGCAGAAAGAACATAGGTGATTGTCAGTTTTTACTTGGAACAAAATGATAAAGTCTCCATTACGCTAAACATACATTAAACCAGTTAATAATGTAAAATAACATGAGCTCAAATTTCATTACTAACCATGAAAACTTATAAAGAGAGTATGAAAGACACAAGTAAAGATCAAATTCACTTTATATATTAGTTACCAAAATTTGAATAACCAATGCACATCCAAATCCAAAGCAAATAAAATGAAATGAACTCAAATCTTTTTAACTAATCTAGTTCAACATAGATTAGCAACCCTATAGCTAAAATATATCTCAACATTCAAGAGATGATTCAAATTCAAGGCATTGATAAATAATTGGGAGAAATCTAATAACTATTAACTCAACCACACAAACAATCTTTGCAAAATTATTTCACTGAATTAATTGCTCCAAGAAATAGAATTTGCTCAAAATACTCCCTTTTCAAAAATAAAAATACTATTTTTATAGAAGAACAAGGCCGTATATTGATCATTTATAAGATACAAAATATCCCAGAGATAAGGACAATTGTCCTTTTTACCAAGTTCCAACATACATTTATTTTTTCAAAGCAGACTGACATATAGGCCAATATGCTAACAAACTCACGTCTTTTCAATGAAATATTCTATTTCAAAAAATGTCACAAAATTATATAAAATATAATATTATTAACTAGATGGTGGTATATGTGTTGGTGAAGTCCCTTGTTGCTTGCACTCCTTGAAAAAAATGAGTACGAAAAAATAGTGAAATATGGCCTAGAGACCAACTTGAGGGATTCATAACTTTTGATGTGTAATAACAAGTGAGCTAAAATTTGGTGTATATGATCTTGACATAAATTTGAAAAAACCTATTTGACTATTTTTATTGCAATTGTATCATGTGAGAGATATGACTTCATGAAAATGCCTACTAGACTCTTTTGGACCCAAAAAACTAGCCAAAATGCTTTGAAGGCCAACTTTCCATGCTTGGATCTTTTGGCGCGCTATTTTACATGGAATAAAACTTAGAAAAAATGGTCCTTGTACAAATGTAAATAAAATAATTTGACCATTTCATTTGAATTTTTATCACATGAGAGATATGGCCTTTACAATATGCTCACTTGGATATGTTTGCACCCTGAAAAATTGGCTGAGTCTGAAAAAACAACAAAAAATGTGTTGGAGGGAAAATTTCCACATCTATAATTTTTGATGCATTATGGAACATGAGCTCAAATTTAGCAAACATGTTCGTTGTATGAGAGCGAAAAAAAATCATTTGACTATTTATCCTAAAGATGCAACACATGTGAGATATGACCTCTTGAAAATTCCTACTAGGCTTTGTTTTCACTTTCATTTGACATTTGTGCAACCATATTTGATGTCCCAAAGATCATCAAATTTAAACGCATGTGATTTTTTACCTAGGTTTAAATTTGATGTCTGTGCAATCATCATTAACATCCCAAAAACTATCAATTTTAAGCTCATATGTATTTTTACATGGGACTAAATTTGGTGTCCATGCGACCATCATCTATTTTTGGCCAATTTTGCAATTTTTTATCTTGAAGTGCAGAACTCACTAAGGCACCAAATTTTCAAGGAATGAACTTAATACCAAAAGGAACCAACCTACTAAACTTGCTGGTCCTGATAGATTTCCAAATGCACCTATGAAATTTTGAAAAGATTCCCTTTTTATGATTTTACATGACGTTCATATACTTGTAAGGAAAATAGTCTAAAATTGTTTGGGAGCCAACTTTGCATACTTATAAATTTTTATGTGTTATGTTACATGAGTTCAAATTTGGTGAACATGTTCCTTGTATGAGGGTTAAGAAACTCATTTGACCATTTTATCTGAATTTATAGAACATGAGAGATATGGCTTCATGAAAATACTTACCAAGTTCTTTTTAGACTCCCTGTAAAAATGGTTATGGGAAAATGACAGATTTTACTTGAAATACCAACTTTGAAGGCTAATAACTTTTGATATGATTATGTGGAGGACCTCAAACTTGGGTTATATAAAATTGGTACAAATGTGAACACATCCATATGACAAATTTTACTTGACCCATCCACATGTGGAAATGGTGATGTCATCAAAGTACCTACTCAATTTTTTCTACCACTAGACCAGAATGTCTAGATGAACACAATGAAGGACAAGATGAAAACCAAGTACTTCCATACTTACTCTAGGCACTCTTGACACCCCATAGAGTTTCTATAACTTGTCCATAGCCTTTTGATCAACATTTATGAATGTTATCTCCATGAAACCTATACTTTCCATTCATAGGGAAAATCATTAGTAAGATTAGGAAAATTAAAGTTCAATAATGAAAAGAGAATAAGCCATTTCATCAAAGAGGATTATCTTCAAATTTGAATAACATTCAAACATGACAAATTTTCAGTGTTAAGGTTTGAAGCATCTCAAGGGTCCCAATTTTCAAGAAAATGGGGGTATATTAGCCCCAACAACTATGTATTTACTCTAGTTCCATGATGTATATCATGTATATATTAAGTATGTGCTTCAATGATATATATTTCTAATGCATGCTTCATATGCAAACTCAATGCTATATTCAATACTACAATGCAATCAATTTTAAATATTCTAAGGGCTACGTTATCAACATATCTTTCACATGTGATTTATTTTGAGATAAATGATTCTATAGGGTATATCTCTCATATCAAAAAGGGGGCATCCAAATAGGCTTACTTAAAACATTTAAGCCTCACGAGCAAAAAAATCATATTTATGACAATATACAATTTTCAAGTGGAAATAAGATCCAACATTTTTAGATTATGGGGACATGTGGCATGCATGTGAATTCATCATCACATTTACAAATTACAAGTTTTAAATAGTTTCAAAAGTTACAAGTTGTAAAATTGTGAGAGCTTCATAGGTTTCCAAAATGGTAAAATTCAAAATTTTCAAAGTTGTAATTACATATTCATAAATAGTGTTTCAATATAATATAGATAAAAGGGGAATTATATTCATTCATGTCCATATTTATACTATGGCATTTTAGAATTCTCATGTTGGTGACACTCAATGTCTATGGTGCATAATATGTAGCAGATCACAGTTCATGGTTCTCCCCTTCAATTTTTTATCAGATTACTATATATAATCAATTCAAACTTGGAACATACAATCCTTCCAAATCAAGAACATTCAAAAAAAAATTTGATCAAGACTTGATCACTCTCAATTCACTGTAGTTCATCACTTTTCCAAAATTTACAACAAGGGGTCATGCACTTCACCATCTCCAAGTTACAAGGAAATTTTATTTCCTTACTCTGTTTTCAACTCACAAGTAGAAAATTTCAAATGTTTAGTTTTCAATATGATCAAATATTACTTTCAATGGCATTGTTGTAGGGTTTTTACATTAAGGCATCTTGCACAATCAAGTTTCACATCCAAAGATAAAGTGTGTATACGCACTCAGGTTCACATCTACTTTAATCTAGTAATTTAACTTTGTACATCACTAAAATAAAGTGGAGGTAAATGTAGACACATTAAATTAATCATTAATTACTTGACAATGTTTATTATTGACATCCTTACCCTTAGTTTATTTGGCATTTCAATAAATCGTAATATATAAAAGAGCCTTCACTATCTTGTAATCATTGTAAATATCATATAAACATCCTTATTTTAGTTGCATTCATCCCTATTCATCTCATAAGCTCTTGTTAGACCTATCCCAACTATCTTTGGTATTTTGAGACAAGATCACACTAGTCAGATAGGGCCACACTTTAACCTTGTCCCCTAGTGTGTCCTTATCTCCCATGCTCCAATAGTCACTTTTTCTAATCAAGACATTACACAACAATTGTCCTGTATGTTTGATAAAGTCATTTAGTGCAATCATTCTAAATATTCTCCTATAAAATCACATCAAGAATACTCATTTCAACCCCAATGGATATTTCTAGAAGTTATACTGAACACTAATTAAAATATCACTATTTCTTCCTATTTCAACTTTACAACATTTTAATATTCATAATCTAAGTCTAAATATTATTTATTATAGGTCAAGAACATCCATTGTCAAGCATTTAAATCAATATTCTAGCTATAGTCATTCTAGTTGCCTCATCACAGATTGCACAATAACTCTAGAAGGGAGAACTACATTGACTTGAGGCCCATTTGGGTTATGTAGACAACACTCAGTTACAAGGTTTTTATAAAGCTAGCTCGACCATCCTTACTAACCCATTTTTATTCCTCCTTTTGTTATCTTATTTATATCTAGTGCATGTACAAGATCTAGGTTTTTTATTTTACAAGCCTTCCACATGACAACACATAACACAATTTTCAATAGTCAACCCTCGTAGGTGATAGTACAGACCCAGATCCAAAAATCAAAAATATAATCAATGAGGATGTGGCTGTAATAGCCAAACAAGGTTGTAGTGAGCCCCTATCCACCTCCCAAGAACTTATCCTAACAAATTTTGAATTATTATTTTTAGCATAACTCTATTTATAGGTTAGTTTCACATAGTTTCTAATTATAATTAGATTACATATTCATTTCTATTTTTGTATTAGGTATCTTTACACATCCTTAGTCCTTTTACTATTTTTTACAATTTTCTTATTTTTATAAAATTATGTAACATACTATATATTGATTGTATTTCATTATCATAGCAGTACATATCAACATTACCACTTCAATATTTTAATACCAATTAGTTTATGTCATCTTAAATAAAAAAGGGTTGAACTATTTCACTGTCTAGTCATATTGTGGTATTTATCATGCATGTTGTATGAAATGAACATTTGATTTTATTTGGTGGTTTATTACTGCTAATATAAAGGTGGAAATAATCATGGGGCTAGGGAGTGATAGAGCCATGGGGTTCTTGTTTGTTTTTAGTTTTTTTATAGAAAACTTCATGAATCTTTTGAGAATATTGGTCGTGCATGTGCCATAATCTACTACACTTTATGTCACAAAGGTTGTGACATCACACAACTCCAATTTTATGTTTGTCCAAACCCAAATACCTTACAATGTATTCATGTATTATGAGTATGTTTTTATGATATAGGCATGGGTCCCTATATATATGTTACTCTCTGTTTCCCTTGATTTTATATAGGCTACAATGCTACAAAGGCATTTTTTAATCTATCTATTTCTGGATAGGATTTTATTTTTTGGTATATAATGGCTAGTTGGTGAGATCCCATGTTATTTTTCATTAAAACACATTGTAATTGGTTTAGCCCCACAAGTTCACAGAGCCATGGGGTCCTTTTTTTCTTAGGTTGATTCTAATGACCTTTATGAATTTGTTGACATTCTTGGATACACATGTGTCACAATCTATTGTCCTTGATATTAGAGAAATTTTAGGGTTGTAAAACCCTATTTTTATGTCTATGTGACAAAGGAAAACACATGTATTATTACAAGAAAACACATGGCAATAATCATCAAGCCATGGGTTGAGGTAGTCAAGGGGTCCTTATTTTATTATTAGGTTATTTTATGCAAATTTTATTAGTACGTTGAGAATTTTGTCATGCTAAAATTAATGCCATAAAGGCTATGGTGTCACCAAAACCTGGTTTTAACTTTGTCCATAGGCAAATACTTTTTCATGTTTTGATTTATTATGGAAAAGTGGTGAAATTTTGTATAATATCAGAAGAAGATATTTTTTTCTTGTATAAAACACACACATGGAAAAAATCAAATAAAATGAATAAAAAATACACCAAATGGTGTATGTTTACTAACTTTTTAACTTGTTACTCTTAAGGATATCTTCTTATTGATATATATTTGTGTTATTTTTAGGTGTTCTTTGTTTCAAACCAGTTGTAGTTAATCTAATCATTATTTTTTTAAGCATATGTATTGACCTTTTTTCTTTGATTATGTTTCATAAATAAGATCCACTTAATTAATGCATTATGCATTGGAATTGAATATTTGTCCATAATTTGCTTTGCTTTTATTTTACATATTTTCCCATGGATTTAATAAAAAATGCCACCTAAAATATATCTTGAAAAGAGAAAAAACATACCAGTCATACACCCATATGGATGTAAAAAAATATAGGCCGTGTAAAATAACACGATAAAAAATTAGCATTGTGCTACTCGAATATCATATTTGTAGATATCTCATATTCTAATACTTTGTCGATGGTAGTTTGTTTGATACCTTTTTTTATTTTGTTGCATTATCGATACACTTCTATCAAAATTTGAAATAGCATGATTAAGCATTTCCTAAATTTCCATCATAAAGGGAAAATTGATGCATATAATTATTTACAATTATATTAATGACACTAAAATATAATTATGATGGATGAGACTTTGTGGAGCTCTTGTGTCAAATGAAAATGAAGAAGGTTTGTGGAGTGATTTTTTTTTGGCATACAATTGTTATCTAAGTGCTTGAACATACCAATATGGCTATGGTTAGTGATAAGGGTGAAAAATTATCTTCATTTCAATATAAAATATGTATTTAACCCTTTTATATGATTGCGTGAGGTTTATAGGGGAAAAATAGCCTAATTAAATGGATGAATAAAACTACTCTAAAGTAGGCCAATTAAATTAATTCATGTAACATAATATACTGAATATGGAAAAATACCAAATATAGAAAATACAATTCCAATAGATATTAAGATAATTGAACACATAAGAGACAATACTTAGTTGGTTTTTAGATGTGTAGTAGATCTGAGTTGTACATGTGTATAAATAGGAAGATTAATACTCAAGACCTCATCATCAAATTTTGGAAATATTATTTATGGACTGGACACTACCATTGACCTGCGAACACTGTCATCAATGCTTTTATCCATGGCTCAATACTTTTATCTTATACAAATAACTATTCATGATATTGAAAATCAACCACCTAGACCTATTAGGGTTTTCTTCCACCTTTTTGTTGATGTGTCTAGATCATGCACATAGGATCTATATGATTGTTTATGTCTCAAACCCTAGTTATTAAATTTAGGTTATGTCACCTTGATAAAAATGGGTTAGTGGGCTCATGAAGTTGAGCTAACCTTAAGAACCCTTTTGTCATTGAACGTTGCATACATATCCAATACTCCAAGGAGGGACTCAAACATATGTAGTTCTCCCCTAAGTGTGGGCTTGTGTGTGCATAATAGTCTGATATACTATATTCAAGGCATGTAATAATATAGATTTTAACTTGAAAAATATTGTTCATGGGTTGTTATTTGAATGCTTCAGACATGTAATATGGCTGCTCTTGTGACTGATATAGAAATAGGAAAGAATAGGGAAATAGAAATCAGTTGTGTAATTAATTAAGTTGGTAGATGAATAATGAGTAGGATCTAATTTGTATTTATACCACACATTTTGATAAATATCTCACTGAAGGATTAGATAAGACAAAATAAAACAACTCATATGTTTTGAAAGATTTGAAATTTAGATGACTTTTGAGGTATAGACACTAGATAAAGAATTTGGACACTAGCGTCGATGCTAGTGACCCTATGGGAATGATAATGTTCAACATGATAGAAAATTTCTGAATGTCTATAACTAAAAGTGAAGGATATAAATCATATTTTTAGCTTGTTGTAGTGTACAGGTGATTTGGGTTATCAAAATGATAGGGTCAGTCTATAAGATAAGTAATTAGGCATAGTGAGATGGTGAATGCAAGCTTTTTGGTAGGAAAAAGATATAAAACTAAATAATAGAACCCTAATTAGTATTTGTCAAGTGTACAAGACTAAGATATTATATATAATAATATTTTAGTATCTATGTTCTAGAAACCATGTTCCAAAAATTTTCACTTTCTTTTTCATTATCATTTTCTCATTCTAGAATCTATGTTCTAAAAAATTTCGAACTACTTAGTGATTGTTGTGAAGGGCTATATGGTGTTCTATTTATATACATCATGGCATGAAGAGGTTACCTCAATACTCATAACCATATAACACTAAACACATAATTTAGTCTCCCCATACCTCATGGTATATCAAAAATTCTTAGGGTCCCTTATTTATACCGTAGGAAGCCTTTTTTATCTATTTGATTTGTGGTGTACTTGAGAGGAACATATTATCTAGGTAAAATACTCTTATCATACTCTTAAAATTGGGGTTATTAGAATATAGGCATTATTCTACCTCTATATTTAGTTCTCTAAAACATTGGGATGACACTAATCAACAAATAAGCAAGTATATTTTAGAGCTTACAAATCATTCAAACCCTTGCCTAGATCACCCTCATACCTTGATTTTTTTATTATACAATACTCCTATTCATTAGAGTTACTTTATTCAAATTGTATTATATTCCTAGTTTTTTATTTGATTGGGTAAAATGCTTTTGAAACTAGAGCTATGAACTAAGAGGGGTGAGGGTTTTGATAGCTGGACCCACATCCAAGTACAACTAAGAGGGAAAATTTCCATAACAACCAAGTATAACAAAGAGGTTTTGAAGGCTCCCCCAACCTTTAACAAGTGAAGTAAAGGTACCCACAACCTTGGTGAGACAAGAGGGTTTTAAGGATCCCTGAATCTAGCAAAATTGAACAAGGAACAACTAGAGGGTTTGAAGGCTCCCACAACCTTGAGGAACATGAGGGTTTTAATGATTCCCACAACTGGGAGTTTTAAGACTCCTATAACCTAAAGTACACAACGATGATATGAAACAGATAATTTTGAAGGGCCACCCTTTGTCATGTGTTCCTTGGGGATACTACAGAATAAAAGTATAACTAAAGAAGGTTTCCACCTACTGGGTCATCTACATAGCTGAGTCACAATAGGTAGGATGAACTTCCCACTGAGATCCATAAAATTTACAAATAATAACAAGGGGTTTTTAAGGCTCTCGTAACCATTGAACATGAAACATGAAGGTTTTAAGGTACCCAAAATTAGGGGTTTTGAGGATCCCACAACCTTGAGTACACAAAGGTGGTATAAAATAGAGAATTTGAAAGGGCTAACACCCTTTGTTATGTCATTCTTAAGGACAATGTTAGACAGAATACCATCCAGAGAAGGTCTTCTGCCACTTGATACTTTTGCCCAACCTTTGCATAACCAAATCACAATGAGTGGGTTTTTCCTCCCACTAAGATTCATAATATTTTCAGAGCATAACAAGGGGGTTTTGAGGCTCCTACAACCATTAAAAAATAAACATGATGGTTTTAAGGTACCCACAAATGGGGGTTTTAAGGGTCTCATAACCTTTAATACTAAAAGATGAAATAGAACAATGAAATTCAAAGGGATGGCATCCTTTGTCAAGTCATTCTGATGGACACTGTAGGGAAAAAGACCATTCATAGAAGGTGGTCTTCTTCCACCTAGGACATCCACCCAACTTCCACACTATGAAATCATAATGAGTGGGATTTTACCCTCTCTAAGATTCATAACTTTTACAGAGCATTTTTCTACCCTCCCTCTATAGTCCCTGTGAGCTATATGAGTGCAAGCATGGCTAAACAAAATCACAACCCCTGAGAATTCTTCATCCATAACCAATATGATTATGTGGGATCTCATAACTTAAAGGAACCAAGGGTGTAATCTTCTAACATCCACTCTTAAACAACAAAATAAGGTAGCATTAAAGCAGGGTCCTCCCAAAATTAGAGACTGGCTTTTCATTGAAATTAGCACTTTAAGGTAGATCAAATAACTTACAGTGCTAAGATGAGATAAATGGATTATTCCATTATCCAAAAGATAATAACATTTTAAAACATGGGCTCCTATAATAACCATGCCAAATAATAGGATATGGGAGTGGGTTCCTCTAACACCCATTTTGCCCCAAAAAGGGATCCTAGGGTCGGATCCTACATCTTCCACCCCATAAAAGAATGTTAGAGGGGCAGTCGAGCTATGTATGACCAAAATACAAAAAGAGGGCCTACATCATCCCCTATATTATTTGTACCCATGCCTACTAGAAACCCCAAATCTATACCAACTTGAAAACTTGACACACATGCCAAACCAATAGCAAAAAAATAGTTCAATATACCAAGTCAGATTCAAACCAAATCCAGAGATCCATGGACTATGTAAGGAGGCTCCATTTTTTTTCCTACTACATGGTTCTTGCCTCTAATAGATCAAAGCCTCTAGGGTATACTATCCAACCAAAATACCATGCCAAATTTGTCATTGATCTCACTAATTTGTTGACCCATCTCTGTCAATACCTATTGTTCAACCATCTTAGGTAATGTTTGGGACATTTTGATGTCCTTACCCATATCCTAGTCACCTCCCTTAATTACCGGATGACTATGCTCAACGTCCTATAATTTTTACACATGTTATGATTCATCATCAAATAAAACTTCCTTTTCCTTGCTCTGTTTAAAGATCTTTGATGCCAAACTCCACATGACTCTCCTCTATCCCGTCACTAGTTCCCCATGGCCTTAGTCATGTCCCCAGTCATCTCCATCTTTGTGTTCCCCACCTCCTCCTTCCTCTCCTATGGTTTCTTTACCACACTTTAATTCAAAATTCCCTCTCATTGAAGACATATTCAAAAATTGTAGGTATTGTATTCAGAGTTATTAGTATTGTTAATTCATATTGCATCCTTTCTATACAGGGTTCAATGAATGAACTCTCTCTCATATGTTACATAGGATTATGTATTTTCTTATAAAAGTTTCTATTACTTTCCAAGATGCTATGCATTTCATTTTTACATGCTTACAATTTTATAATGTTCCAAAACTTAATTTTGAGCAATCTCCATTACATTGTACTTCATATTATTATAAGATTGAAAAAACATGTATGCAATCTTTTAATCAAACTCAAAATGTTAATATTTTATGGGGTAACATTCCTCATGTTGCTCCACCTCTTTCAATACAATTTTTTCAACCTAAAGGATATGATATGATTGACCAATTGCAAAATACTCCTGCCAAAATTTCTATTCTAGAGCTATTAAAAAAGGCACCAAATTACAAAGATATCTTATATGCAATGTTGTGGGATACAACTCTTCCTATGGGTACACAACTAGCTTCATTTGATTCTATTGTGAATACTTTCAAGGATATTATTCATACCATTACTTTTGGTAAAGAAGATGTACCTCCAAAACATATCATTGAACATAATATTCCATTGTTTATTCAAATCCAAATACATGGACAACTAGTTAAACATGCATTGGTCGATAATGGTTCTGGAATAAATATTTATAGTTATGACTTCTTATATATATCAAGCTTCAATAAAGATAATCTTCAAAATTCCAGGCAACCTATAAGGGATTTGATATCTGTAATAAAAAAATATTGGGCACTATTTCAATGGATTTATTAATGGGATCCAAAATGGTCTCTACTAATTTTAATGTTGTCTCTCAACAATTAAAGTATAATTTACTCTTGGGTTAACCTTGGATTAATGCAATGGAATGTATACCATCTACATTTCATAGATGTATCAAGTTTTTATATGACAATCATGAGTATACAATTACAACTAATGATGCACCTTTTTACTATTATAAATCAACATAATCTCCATCGAATAATAAGTTTATTATACCACCTCAAATACCAATTATAAAGGCATAAATGCATAATTATTACGTGGGTGAATTAAGAAATATAAATGATACCTCGTCAAGTTCTCAAAGTCCTAAACAAATACAAAGATATATCAAGGAATATTTACCACAAGTATAAACTCTTAAACAAATGAAAGAGCCTATTGAGGAAATTCTACCATAAGTGACATAATCCAAACAAATAAAGGAATCTATCCAAGAAAGATATAACAAGCACCAATTTCAACATTACTTATTTATGAACTACCATTATTGTTTAATTCACAAAATGCATGCATAATTTAATATTACTATAGATGTGATGATGAGGATGCACAAGAACTTACATGTGAAAAACTAGGTAAGCTAAATTATAATATCAAACCAAATGAAAGCAAAAATGAAACAAAATTTATAGTTAATGATATATCACAACCACCACAAAAGCTCCAATTACAAGCTCCTCCAAAAAGTCAATTTTCAAAATTGCCATCACCTCTTTGTGTTTTTTTGTAAAAGCTCCTAGAATGCAATGTGATCACTCTTCCTCCACCAATGGAGATAGATATGTCTATAAATCAATCATTAAATATTGAACTGAATGCATATTGTGACTATCATAAGTTTATTGATCATTTTACAAATTGTTATTTCAAGATGAAGCATAAGATCTAAGATCTCATGGATGAAAAATATCATAGAAATTGGCACACCTACTGAAGAGTCTAAGCCACAAACAAATGATAATTCAAAGATAAACATGTACAAGGATCCTTTTCCAATCATTAATAAAATAATAAGGATAACTCAAAATTTCATTTTGCACACAATGTTCATCCTCCTCTTTCTACATATGGATATCTACTTGATAACATTATTGGTATAGTTACAAACAATAAAGCATCATTTCCTATGATCACATTTGATGATATTGAAGTTGTTGATGATGATTTAGATAAACAATCACTCTTTATTTGAGTATATGTTAACAAGTAATCCATTCATAGTGTCATGATAGACAATGAATCAAGTGAAAATGTGTACACCATAACACTCCTTTCTTTTGGTTATATAGAACAAGATTTATAGGATAATTCTAGATTTGTCAAAGTATTTTATGGGTATACACAACATACTCTAGGGCATATAGTGTTTTCTTTACAAGTGAGCCCTCTCATAGTGCTTACTCACTTTATAGTTCTACCAAGCACATGGGTATTTTATATGATACTATGATGACCTTGGATGCAAAAGACTAGAGCAATACCTTATATAATAAATAAATCTCTCAAATACATTCATGATAATCAAGTGGTATAACTTCAAAGAATCCAATATGAATATCCTTTGGAACAAATGATGTTTACTTCTTCTATAGAATAGTTACTTGGTATATTTATTGAGAAACATGGCAAGGAAATAATTTACATGACTATTCAAGAACATGATCTACATTTTCCAAAACATATTTAATTTTATAATGATCATGAGCATATTACATAATCAATTTCTCCATATACTTATGAGTTTGATGCAGTTACACATAAGCATATTCAGATTGTTTAACATAGTATAGTACATCCTCATATTAATAAAGTGACACGTATAAAGAGTTACTCATATCCTAAGGCATGATAGGTTGTTACATATTATTCTCTTATGCATGAGAATACATGTTTACATGTGCATATGATAGTGATTTAGAGGGTTATTTTATAACATATGGCTCCTATTTATATTCAAAGGCATATACAATTGGAAATTCTTTCTCACAAGAAATCAATCCTTCATATAATGTAGTTGGGAATACATATGTGCATTCTCTTGATGGGATATTTAATTGTGAAGAGATTCCTTCTTCTTCCTAACACATTACTTGGGATGAGTCTCTTGATTAGTTACTAGCACATTTATTGTACATGGATTTTTTGATTTTACCTTGTTACTTATTCTTATACACCTTATCTAAGAATTCTTATAGCCTTTGGTTTTACCTTTTACTTTGGGTACTTACCCTCTTGATTTGGAAACCAATTTAAATAATCCAAAGTACCTAAATCCATGGAATTCAATTTGCTTACTATTGCATTTATTACACCCTATGGCACTCAAATGATCTCATATTATTAATTATACACGAGCACATTTTGCCTCTTCCCAAATTGAGGAGAATGTACATTCTTAATTATCTTACTCATAATACATTTCTATGAATCAAAATTACATACACTTTGGGTGCACATTATTTGCATTCTTCTTATCATGTTATGCTTATGTACCTTGTTGAGGATTGTTATAATCCCTCCTAGTTCCTTTATTTTCACAACCTTGCTTCTTATCACTTCTATTTTAAATATTGTTTAACATTAAATATTGTTTTTAAATAAAACATGCATATATTTCAAAATATTCAAAAAAAACATGCAAATACTTCAAAAATTAAAAATATTTAAAAAAATTAAAAATCAGGACCTAAAGCATTTTCAAATATTGATATATAAATTCTTTTAATATGTTGTTATTATATGTTAGGTATATAACATATCTCATATTTCAATACACTATGATTCTCATGAGGTAATTGAGTGTAATACATGACATACTTTCACATGATTCTTTGATGTCAGGCTTCCCTTATTACCCAACAAACTTGCTAGGTTGGGGCATCTCTACGTTCTCCTTGAACACTTTAATAGGTTGTATTTATCCACAACCTCTATACCATGTTGAGTTATATATCATAAAAATTTATTTATACATCACTCATATTTTTCACATGTAGTACATGAAATAGGCTACTTTATAACATTCACATTCATACATATGACAGAGTTATACTAGTCTCATTGGCTACATGATATACTTTGCATTCTTATCTTACTACATGATAGGTTAGACTTGATTTTTATAGTGTGTATGGACCTTGGCCTTGTATGATAAATTTTTTTCTTATATGGCATCACTATATCATTCATGCATGACCCTTTTCCTTGTGCGGTATGTGAAATTTTACATGTCCCTTGTTTGTGGCCTCTTAGGACTTATGCGTGACATATTATGTAAATTACATGACATTGTATAAATTAATTCTATGGTTGTTGATTTTACTATGGTTCCATGATTCATATCATGCATTCTATCTACTTTATTATGGTTTCATGATTCATGTCATGCATCACTTATACATTACATCTTGACTCTAGTTCCATGATGTATATCATGTATATATTACTTATGTGCTTTAATGATATATATTTCTAACACATGATTTGTATACAAAATCAAAGTTATATTCAATACTATGATGCAATTGATTTCAAATATTCTAAGGGCTTCTTTATCAACACATTTTTCACATGTGCTTTATTTTGAGATAAATGACTCTATAGGGTATGTCTCTCATCTCAAAAGGGGGCATCCCAATGGGATTTATTAGAACATTCAAGCCTCATGAGCAAAAACATGATATTTATGGAAATATATAGTTTTCAAGTGGCAATATGATTCTATATTTTTAGATTATGGGGGCATGTGGCATGCATGTGCACTCATAATTATAGTTGTCAATTACAAGTTTCAAACACTTTCAAAAGTTACAAGTTGTAAATTTCAAAAGCTTCATTCAAAAGTGGCAAAAGTCAAAAGTTTCAAAGTTGTAATTACATATTCAAAAAAAAGTTTCAATACAATGTAGATACAGGGGGCATGGTATTCATTCATGTCCACGTTTCTACTATGGTGTTTTCAAAATTTTCAAGTTGCAAGTTGCAAAGTTACAAAGTTTCAAATATAACCTAGATCTATCTGTAGTGGTGTAATTCATATCAATTTCAAGTGAACCAAATAATATTTTAGTGACACTCAACATCTATGGTCACACATTTTCAATATGTAGTAGGCCACAACAAGTGGTTCTACCCCTTTAAATAAGTTATAGAGTACTCTATACAGCCAATTGAGACTTGGAGCATACAATCCTTACAACTCAAGAGCATTCAATAGTTTTTCCAATTGAGACTTGATCACTCTCAATTCGTCGCAGCTCATCACTTATCCAAATGTCCCAACAAGGGGGCATGCACTTTGCCATCTCCAAGTTATAAAGAAATTTAATTTCCTTATTTTGTTTTCAACTTAAAAATAAAAAATTTCATTTTTTTAATATTCAATATGAGCAAATATTACTTTCAATGACATTATTGTAGGTTTATTACATTTAGGCATCTTCCAAAATCCTATTTTGCATCCATAGACAAAGTGTGTATACACACTTAGGTTCACATATAATTTAATCTAGTAATTTAACTTTGTTCATCATTAGAATAAAGTGAGGGAAAATTTAGACACATTAAATTAATCATTAAGTGATTTACAAATGTTTATTCTTGACATCCTTACCCTTGGTTTATTCAACATTTCACTAAATAACAATCTATAAGAGAGCCTTTATTATCTTGTAAGCACTATAAATATCATACATACATCCATATTTTAGTTGCAATCATCCCTATTCAACCCATAGACTCCTATTAGACCTATCTCAGTAATCAATATCTTTTAGGACATGTATACACTAGTTGGATAGGGCCATAATGTAACCTTGTCCCCTAGTTCATCCTTGTTTCCCATGCTCCAATAGTCACTTTTTTAAATCGAGACATTGCACAACAGTTCTCCTGCATGTTTGGTAAAGTTGGTTAGTGAAATCATTCTAAATATTCTCCTATAAAATCACATTAATACCACTAATTGAAACCCTAATAGATATCTGTAGTAATTAAACTCCAAATAAGTAAAAGAGCATTAATTCTTCTTATTTCAAATTTGTATTCTAATATTCATAATCTAAATCTAAATATTATTTATTGTAGATCAAAATCATCCATTGTCAAACATTTCAATGAATATTCTAGCGACATTCATTCTATTTGCATCATAACAAGATTAGACAATCAATTTAAGAAGGATAACTACATCTACTTGAGGCCCATTTATGTTATGTAGGCAACATTTAGTTATAAGGGGTTTCTAAATCTAGATTAGCCATCCTTAATAACCCATTTTTATTATTCCTTTTGTTATCTTATTTATATCTAGTGCATGTACAAGATATAGGGTTTTATATTTTACAAGCCTTCCACATGACAACACATAACACAATTTTAAATAGTCAACCCTTGTAGGTGATCGTACAAATCCATATCCAAAAATTAAGAATACAATCAATGAGGACATAGCTGCAAAAACTAGATAAGGTTGCAATGATCCCATGTCTGCCTCCCATGGACATGTCCCAACAAATTGTGAATTACTATTTTTAGCATAACTTTATTTACAGGTCAATTTCACATAGTTCCCTAGTAACTGTCATCTTACATAGTCATATCTATATCTTTATCAGGGAGCCTTACACATCCTTAAGCCTTTTACTATTTTTTACAAGTTTTTTATTTTTGTAAAATTATGTAGAATACTATATATTGACTGTATTTCATTATCATATTAATACATATCAACATTACCATTTCAATAGTTTAATACCAATTAGTTTAAGTCATCTTAAATAAAAAGGGTTAAACTATTTCGCTATCCAGACATACTATGGCATTTATCATCCCTATTGTGTGAAATGAACCTTTGATTTTTTTTGGTGGTTTATTGATGCTAATATAAAGGTGAAAATAAGCATGGGGTTAGGAAGTGATAGAGCCATGGTGTTCTTGTTTTATTCTTAGTTTTTTTATAACAAACTTGATGAATCTTTTGAGAATATTGGTCATGCATATGCCACAATCTTCTACACTTTATGTCACAAAGGTTATGATGTCACATAATTCTAGTTTTATGTTTATCTAGACCCAAATACCTTATAATGTTTTCATATATTATGGGTTGGTTGTTAAATCCCATGATAGTGGAATGGGGTCCCTATATATATATATATGTCACACTTTGTTTCCCTTGATGTTACATGGGTTGTAATGTCGCAAAGGTATTTTTTATCTATCTATTTACGGATAGATTTTTTTTGGTATATGGTGTCTAGTTGGTGAGATCCCATGTTATTTTGCATTAAAAAACATTTGAAATTGCCTAGGCCCACAAGGTCATAGAGCCATGGGGTCCCTATTTTGTTCTTAGGTTGATTCCAACAACCTCTATGAATTCACTGACATCCTTGGTCGTACATGTGTCATAATCTATTGTCCTTGTTATTAAAGAGGTCATGAGGTCATAAAACCTTAGGTTTATGTATATGTGGCCAAGGATATTTTTATGTTTTGGTATATCATGATAAGGTGGTGAAATCCCATGTATTATTACAAGAAAACACCTAGCAATAATTATCAATCCATAGGTTGAAGTAGTCAAGAGCTCTCTATTTTATTATCAGTTTGTTTTTAGAAAACTTCATCAGTACATTGAGAATATTTTCATGTTGACATTGATGCCATAGATGCCAGTGTTTTAAAACCCTAGTTTTACCTCTATCCATAGACAAATAATTTTTCATGTTTTGATGTATTGTGGCAAAGTGGTGAAATTTTGTGTAATATCAAAAGAAGAAATTTTTTCATGAAGTTTTTTTCTATTTTAAAAAAATTAAAAATACCATCAAATAAAATAAATAAAAAATACAATAAATCATATATGTTTACTAATTTATTAACTTGTTACTCTTGAGGATAGCTTTTTATTGATATATTTTTATGTTATTTTTAGGTGTTCTCTATTTCAAACCAACAATAGTTAATCTAATCGTTGGGGTATTTTAATCATAGGTATTGACCTTTTCTCTTTGTCTATGTTTCATAAATAAGACCCACTTAATCAATGCATTCTGCATTAGAATTGACTATTTGTCCATAATTTGCTTTGTTTTTCTTTTAATTATTTTTCTCATGGATTTAATAAAAATTTCCATCTAATAAATATTCTTGAAAAGAGAAAAAAACATACCAATCATGCACCCCTAAGGATATAGATAAATATAGGTTGCATAAAAGAACATGACAAAACATTGACAATGTATTACTCAAATATCATCTTTATAGAGACCCATGTTTAAATAATTTGTCAATGATAGCTTGATTGATACCTTTGTTGTTTTGTTTCATTTTTTATACACTTCTTTTGAAATTTGAAATAACATGATTGAGTATTTCATAAATTTATTGCATAAAGGGAATCTCAATGAATCTAATTATTTGCAATTAAATTAATAACACCAAAACATATTTATGACTGATGAGACTTTATGCAGATCCTATTTTGAATGAACATGGAGAAGGTTTGTGGGGTGATAATTTATGCATACAATTGTTATCTAAGTTCTTGAACATACCAATATGGCTATGGTTGGTGACAAGGGTGAATAAGTATCTTCATCTCAATAGTGAATATGTGTTTAACCCCTTTTTTGATTGGGTGAGGGTTAAAGGGGTAAAATAACCCAATAAAATGGAGGAATAAAACTATTGTAAAGTAGATCAATAAAAAAACTACTTTAAAGCAAGCTAATTAAATTAATTCATGTAACACAATATACCAAATATGGAAAATTACCAAATATAAAAAGTATAATGCCAATAGATATTATGACAATTGAAACAAAAAGAAGAGATAATATTTAGTTGGTTTTTAAAAATGTAGGCAGATCTTAGATGTACATGTGTAGAAACAAAAAGATTGATACTCAAGACCTCATCGTCAAATTATGTAAATATGTTTTATGGAGGACTGGACACTACCGTCAACTTGTGGACACTACTATCAACTTATGGACACTACCATCAACACTTATATCTATGGTTGATGCTTTTATCTTATACAGATAAATATTCACTATATTGAGAAATAACTTCTTAGACCTATTAAAGTTTTCTATCACCTTTTTATTGATGTGTCTGGATCATGTGCATAGGCATTGTATGATTTTTTATGGCTCAAACCCTAGTCATTTACCTTAGGTTATGTCACCTTTCCAAAAATGGGTTAGTGGGAGCATAAAGTTGAGTTAACCTCAAGGAACCTTTATTCAATGAGGCTGTATACATGGCCAATTCTCTAAGGAGAGCCTCAGACATATGTAGTTATCCCCTAAGTGCAGGTTTGTGTATACATAAGGGTACAATATACTATATACTAGGGCATGCAATGATCTATCTTGTAACTTGGAAAATATTATTCATGAGTTATTCTTTGAATGTTTTAGACATGTAATATGACTACTCCTATGATTGTAAGGAAGAATAGGGAAACATAACTCAATTGTGTAACTAATTGAATGAGCTTTAATAAGTGGTTGTTTAGTATTTGGTAGATGAATAATGAGTAGGATTTGATTTATATTTATACCACACATTTTGAACATATCTCACAAAAGGATTAGATAAGACAAAATAGATCGACTGATATGTTTTAATTTTTTTAAAATTTAGATGACTTGAGGTACAAATAATAGATAAGGAATTTAGACACTAACCTCAATTCTAGTGTCCCTATGGGAATGATAGTGTCTAGAATGATAGACAATTATTAAAGGTATATAACTGATAATGAAGGATATGAATCATATTTTGAGCTTGTTTTAGTGTAAAAGTGATCTGGGTCATCAAAATGATAGGGTCAGTCTATAAGATAAGCAATTAGGCATAATGAGATGGCGAATGCAAGCTTTTAGATATTAGGAAGATGTAAAACTAAAAGTAGAGTATGATTGGTATTTTCCAAGTGTATAAAACAAATATGATATATATAATATAATTTTATTATCTTCATTTCCCCCAATTTAGTAATGTATAAAGATGAAATTACTAGGTTAAAATAAATAAATGCATACCTAGGTGTGTTCAATAAACCTTGCCTTTGCTTGAGTCCTGGTAAATTTGCTTCTAGTGTATGACCTGAAATCAAGAGCATGTTATAGTATAAATTAGTGCATGTAATCTAAAATTGAATAATTTAAATGTTTGAAAAATAAAGAGAGTAAGGAAGGAGTACACTTACGTGTCGATGTAACCATGTTTCCTCTTAGCACTTTGCTTCAATAAATACATTACCTTATGACACATTGGAGCTAAGAAAGGTTAAAAAATAAACCCTAAATATATGAAGAGAAAAATTTTAGGGTAATTATCCCCCAATTTAGTGCAATGGTGAGTTATGATATGACCATTAAGATCACTAAATCTCAATCGCAAAACTCAAGTGAATGTATAATGAATCCAAGCGAAGTGGTATAACCAACTCAACTTGAAAAAGGGAAGCAATGCTAAGGCCATCAAGGGTGTAAAATATCAATCAAACCACTCAAAGGAGATAAATTATATAGATAATAAAGGTTCAAAATGGTGCTTCTTGGTAAAAATGATGTTTCTTGGTAAAATTTTTTGAATATGTATTTGTAATTTTTGGTGCATTTGCATGGCATATGCACCTATACTTTTTCTCAAGCTAAAGTATTCATAAAAATGTAACCTATATTCTATAATTATTTATGATATATGTCATAAATCTAAATTAGTTACCCCCAAATCTATAGAAATTAGTGTCAAATATATATGATTCTGACCCAAGTGTATATCTAAATCATTTTTTTTCAATTGTGTATGTGTGGAGTCATATTTCTATGACATGCCCCAACTAATATGCCCCACTTTTGAGGTGAGGAGAGTGGAATATAGTATTCACCTGACCTCAAAATAATAATAGAATTATATTATTTGTGTATTACTCATGAAGCATATAGGAGTAGCATGTCTAAGTAGATATATTAATGAAGCTCCCCTTTTGTGATCACAACAAGCCCTAATATGCATGATATGGATCATGAAAATGTATATGAAGTAATATTACAATTTAATAAAATAATCAATCACACATAAGAGCATTAAATGTCACACAAAAATAGGTCTAATAAGACCATAAACAAGGGGCATGTTCAATGCCACACACTCAAAGGCAGGACATATTCAAATATCCACATAATGGCATAGAAGTGAAACTCTACCCAATTGAAAGGCGAATACTGAGACTTTGAGCTCAGATTGTATTTCATTTCATTTTATCTGAATGAGAAAGCAAGTTGTTTGCAGACTTTGTGTTGTTTTGGCTTGTATCATTTTAGAAGATTATTCTTATGTCTATCTTTTGAATGTGTTCTTATTTATTTAATTTGGCAAGCAGAATTAGTGAAAGTAACAAGGAAGGTGTCCTGAAGCCAACTGTGGGAAGACTTTGTGCTGCCATAGTTGTCTTTAGTGTGTGTTTATTTTATGTTTCTGTGTAAAGGACCTTGGGATGACTTTGTGCCCTCATTGTCCTTCATATCTCACTCCTGGGCAGTTAAGGTGGAGACTTTGTGCTACATCTTAGATTGTTGGTTACTATGCCCTTGGCACCCTATTACCTATCCTACCAGAAAGATTCATGTTGTTTGCAAGAACAAGCACTTCTAAGAGAAGAGAAGTGCCTTCTATTGCTTCACCAAGATTTCTACTATCCAGGAAGGGATCTGGCTCTTGGCTAAATGTTACCTCTGAAAGAAGAGAAGTACCTTCACCAATCACCTAGGATTTCTCCTCTATTTTTTAGCATCATCTCTGAAAAAAGAGATATGGATGGTTTATCCCACCCCTATGTCTTACTTTCTGCTTATATATATAGTAATAGCCTCCATATATTTAATAAGGAACCTCCCCTTGATGAGAGGAGAGATTTTTCCCCTGTTGATGTAGTAAAATTGCACACCTAGATGACCAATCTCCCTATGTTGTGGTGATAGGAACTATTTTGTTCACTAGTTAGTTGGTTGACAAAATATTCACCCAAAAAATATAAGACAAACCCCAAATTTAGTGAAGCACCAACTCCACATGAAGCACTAACCCCAACTAGCTAAGCACCAACTCAGTTAGGCTTTAACAAGAACCAACTTGCAAGGAGGCATCAACCCCCTAGATGATTAGCACTAAATCAACCACTTGAAATACTTGATCACATTCATAATACCTTGTTTCTTATACAATATATGATGATCTCCTTCCTCGGTTCTTCACACACTTATATCCCTCTCAAACTATCATCTAGCCTTCTTCGCTCAACTAGCCCTCTTCTTGACTTGATTAGGTCATATGAATTTGCTATTCATATGCATAACCTCCATCAAAACCTCATAATTGATCTTATATACTCCTTTATTGGTCTATAAAACCTTCTTCTACTCACCAATATGTTATCTTGTTTGCTTCCACTCTATATTTACTAATAAGCCTAAATTTGCCTAGTATTTATACAAATTTCTTGTTCATATACTTCTTAGTCGGCCAAATATCCTTACCCTCTTAGTTCATCCATGAAATGAATCTTAGAACATATCATAAACATGTATCAAACATAATTTGAGTCCCTTTAGGTCTGACCTATCTCAATTAGGCCTTATCTTTTCTTTAGGTCTCATAGAAACCTAATCCCCTTAGGTATGTTCCAGGACACGTTACACTTAACCTTCCTTGGAACACATTAAAAAACTTTACATGATAGTAACATATCATATTAAATTCCAATATACCCATGTTAATATTACTTGGACTCATAACATATTATATCTCAAACCACTACTTGGAGCCCACCATTAATATCATTCATATTAGGCATGTGCATACTTAGAAAGTCTGTCTTGAACAACTGAATTAAAAACATAATTTTTTTACTTCACAAGTTAGGGTAAAAGTACTCAAACCCTTCTCTACATGTAGCCCACTCAGAATTGCCAATAAGCCTCAAAATAGAGTCATGTACAACTTGATCTTCAACACTTGAAAGGTCATAATCAAGGAATTCCAATGCATGAAAAAGGATATCACAAAATCTTCACAACCTTAAACAATAATATCATAAATTCTAGTGGCACATATTGGTCTTGCAGACTAATTTATTGACCTTCTCTCTCACAGACTTCACTCTGCCTAACAAGCCATTTTGGCTTCAACATTTCAACCTCTTATACTAACTTACAAGATTATGCAAAAATGATATAAGTAATTAAATTCCTAAAAAACAACATCATGTGCATTAGATAAATTTGATTATGGCAAAAATCCTCCAACTCATCACTGTAACTTGCTTACCCAAATCTGTCAGTTTACCTTCAAACATAGTCATGGTAATAATGACATTCAAGTAATGAAATTACTCAGATATTTGCAAAGAATGATTTTATATTACATAGAATAAGAAAATATGAGAGATTACATCATGATAATTGACAACAAAATAGAATACTGGATAATATAACAAAGCCACTTTGAGGGGGCAACCTCCACAACAATGCACTAATAGTAGAATACTTAACATGATGATTAAAGACTAACCACTACATCCTATATATAGTCTATTTAACCAAGGTTATTCCATAGGCCGACCTATCTAAGAACATAGAGAAATGTAACAAGTAAATAAAAGAGGTATATAAGCCACAAGTCGGCCACACATATCCCTAGACACACCAATGGTTAAGGGCATAACAAGTCCTTCCCTTTCAAAACAATGTTGTCCTCAACATTGTGGCAACTTAGGATGTTTTTGTATAAATGCTTCATCCTCCCAAATGGCATTTTCACATGGAAAATTCTTCCATTTGATCAGTTATTATGTAATTGCTATAGAATGCAGTTATTTGGTACATCATTAAAGGATCACCTCAGGATCAAGAACAACTCTACCTTCGTCATCTAATTTTGGTAATTATATTTGAATGATAACTCTATATCCAATGACTTTATTTAGGCATGATACATGAAATACTGGATGCATGTGAGTGGATGAAGGAAAATCTAACTTGTAAGCCACACTGCTAATTTTTTGTAAGATTTGATAAGGCCCATAATACTTAGGGGACAACTTGTTATCCTTTTTTTGTTGCTTCAATGACATTTGTTTGTATGATTTTAAGTGAACAAAGACCCAATCACCAATGTCAAAATGCCTCTCACTTCTATGTTGATATGCTTGTTGCTTCATGTGATTCTGGGCCATAGCTAATTTTTTACATAAACTTGCAAGGACCTCCTGTTGATGGTGAATATGTTCTTCAATTGCATGAACTTTAGGATGGACCTTTAAGGTTGAAGTGATGGATGGAGGGTGGTGCCCATATAGTTCCACAAAAGGACATTTTGGAAGAACTATGAACAGAAGTATTATACCACCATTCAGCAAGTGGCAGCCAATGAACCCATTTATCCTATTTATCAAAAACAAAACAATAGAGATATCCTTCTAGACACTTGTTGACTACCTCAGTTTGTTTATTAGATTGAGGATGATAGGATGAACTATGAGCCAATTGGGTACGTAAACATGTAAAAAACTCAATCCAAAAATTACTAGTAAAAATGGGATCTCTATTATTGACAATGATCTTAGGATTCCCATGCAATTTTTGAACTATATTGAGAAAAGTAGAAGCTATTTTACTAGCAACAAATGGCTGGGATAATGATTAAAAATGAGCATACTTACTGAGACAATCTACAACAACCATGATAACATTTTACCATCAGATCTTGGTAACCCTATAATGAAATCCATAGTTACCTCTTCCCAACACTGGCTAGGGATAGATAAACGTTGTAAAAGACTTGGAGTTTTGAAGGTTTTGCCTTTGTTTTGTTGATAGATCATATATTCAACCACATATTTCTAGACATCCTCTTTGAGACCTTCCCAAAAAAAATCTCGCTTGATCCTGTGATAGGTTTTCAAAAATCTTGAATAACCCCCGATTGGAGTTGCATGAAGTTCTTGAAGGATTTTTTTGTTTAAGAAGAGAATTCTTACATAGGTACAATCTATTTTTATACCATAATTTATTACCTATACATGTGAATTTTTCAAATCCACCTAAACCTTGCTAAATATTTTGAATCAAATCATGAGTAGTACTATCAAGTTCTCATTCTGATCGTGCTTCCTCTAGCCAATCTACTTGTAAAATAGTTATGGCACATAGCAATGCCTCAACTAATTCATCTTTTTTGGATAGTGCATCTGCCACAACATTATCCTTACCTTTTTTGTAGACTATTTAAAAATCATAGCCTAGCATCTTATTTACCCATTTTTGTTGTTCTTCAGATGACAATCTTTGTTCTAAAAAATATTTAAGACTATCATGATCAGTTTTTACCTAAAAATGATGACCCATCAAATAAGGTCTCCATTGTTTGACTGCATGCAAAATGGCCATCATTTCCTTCTCATAGATGGCCTTGTGTTGATTTTTACCCTTGAGTGGATGACTTTCAAATGTCAGTGGTCTACCTTCTTGCATGAGTACATCACCCATACCATACCCAGATGCATCACATTCAACCACAAAAGTATTATAAAAATCAGGAGTGGCCAATACTGGAGTAGTGCACATAGCCAATTTCAATTATTTAAATGTTCAAGTAGCTACATCAATCCACTAAAAGGAGTCTTTCTTTAACAAAGAGGTAAGTGGGGCTCCAATACTACCATAATTTTTGACAAATCTACAATAGTAACCAGTAAGCCCCAAAAATCCCTGAAGTTGTTTGAGTGTCTTAGGAATTGGCCAGTCCACTATTGCTTGGATTTTTTTAGGATCTACTTTCACTCCTTTATAAGACACCAAATGACCCAAATATTCAACCCCACCAGCCCCAAAAGTACATTTTGAAGGTTTGGCATACAATTGATTTTGCTTCAAAATGGAGAGTACTTGTTTCTCATGTTACAAATGGTCTGCCAAATTTTTAATAGAAATGAGGATATCATCAAAGAATACCAAAACAACTTTTCTCAAAAATGGCTTAAAAACAGTATTCATCAAACTCTGAAAAGTAGATGGTGCATTTTCTAGGACAAAATGCATAACTAAAAACTCATAATGGCCCTCATGAGTCCTGAAAGTGGTTTTGGGTATATCTTCATCATGAATCCTGATTTGATGATACTTAGAACACATATCTAACTTGGTAAAATAAAGAGCACCATTCAATTCATCTAAAAAATTGTCAATGACAAGAATTGGAAACTTATCTTTAATAGTGTACTTGTTGAGTTCTCTGTAGTCAGGGCACATCCTCTAAGTGTCATCTTTCTTTCTCACCATGACAACTGGTGAAGAGTATTCACTTTGGCTAACGTGAATGATTCCTACATCCAACATCTCTTGTACCATCTTTTCAATTTCACTTTTTTGGACATAGAGATACTTGTATGGCCTGATGTTGGGTGGTGTACTACCAAGAATAAGTGTGATAGCATGATCATGTGTGTGGCTAGGTGGAAGTCCTTTTGGCATGTCTCCAAAAACAATGGAATGAGCATCAATTATTTATTATAGATCGAGAGGTGGAGATGACCGTGTTGGTTGTACTTCCATAGAAAACAAGCGAGCTATAAATCCCTTATCATCCTTATAGAGAATCTTTGTCATTTGATGGGAGCTAACAAGTTAGGGAGATTTAGCCTTTAATCCTCTTATCTCAAATGTCCTTTCTTTAGAATGAAAATGCATGAATAATTCTTGAAATTTCATCTCAATAGTGCCCAAAGTGGTGAGCCACTAGACTCCCAAAATAATATCAGCTCCACCTATCTAAATAGAAAACACAGGAGAATCCAATAAGTAGTTTTTCATAGACAAATTAATACTATGAAATTTTCTTGAATAGCTGATAGTACCACCATCTGCAATCATAACCTAAAATTTTAGAGCTAGATAAATGAAATAGTTCAAATGAGTAGCCAACTTACTTTGGATGAAGTTGTGTGTACTCCTAGAATCAATCAAGATAGTGATCTTGTGTTTCTTAAGGAAACCCATTACCTTTAGAGTTTGAGGAGTACTAATACCTGACAAGGCATGACATGGAATAGTAGGCTAAGAGTCTTTAGATTCCTCCTCAGAAACTTTTGCATCTACATCATGTACTTCTACATCATCTTCATCATCATTGGCCCCTTCAATGTAAAACAACTTCTTTTCAGCACAATGATGGTCTTTGCTCTATTTGTTGTCACAACCATAACACAACCCTTTAGCTTACTTCTCCTCAATTTTTCATTGTGTTAATCTAGTGTGTTGTGGAAATGATGGTGCTAGAAAGTTACGATCATGACCAATAGTGAAAGTTTTCCTTTTGACCATCTCTTTTTCTTCTATCATGTGTGCCTTAGGGATAGCTTCTGATACAAATGTTAGGCTAAACATTCAAACCTCGTATTGGATTTTATCTTTGAGGCCACCCAAAAATAGATCATCAAATTTTTTTTAGTGGTATTTTCCACCTGTAAAGAGAGATTCTAAAATTGATGAATATAATCCTTCACATGTCCTATTTGCCACAACTTGGCTAATTGGATAAAATAGTTCTCAGAGACATTATTCTAATAATGGGTTGTCAACTCCTCAATAAAAATATTCCATGTAACAGGAGCACCATTTTTTTCTTTGGAGCACATAAATAGTGATACCAAATGAATTGCTCAGGTTCCATATACAGGGATGCCACCATCACCCTCTAAGAACTAAGGGTTTGATGCAGCTCAAATAAACTTTCAATTTGGTTAATCTAAGTGAGAGAATCCTTACCATCAAACTTACGTATGTCCACTTTTGGCAACATCAATTTCATACTAGCATGGGAGTTATTGAGAGGAGGATTTGAATGCTGAAGTGGAGGATTGTTAGGTTGAAAATGAGATATGAGGGCAGCCAATTGCGTAGTGATATGTTATAATTCACTATGAACTCCATTAATCTCTATGTGCATCCCTGAAACATCAGTTGGAATATAATAAAGTCATCGTGTCTCACAAGTTTTTTATGTCCTCTTGAAGCTAAGAAATCATCAGATCTAAAGTTCTAAATTCCATGTCATCGGTAGAAGGAGTCTTAGGATTTTTTGGTGCCCCTTTTTTTCCTCAAGTTAAAAGACCTGCCATAAACAAACCCTAGTAGGGTTTTGACCCTAAAAAAAAGTGTACCAGGAAATGGTACCATTGCGATCACCTTGTCAAGATGAATCTAATGATTACCTTTACACACTAGAGTAAAAAATTTTATACCAAAAAAGTGTATTGACAGAATATGCCATTGCGATCATCTCATCAAGATGAACCCAATGACTGCAAGTGTGCAAGGAAAAAAAAATAGACTTTTTTTTAATTTTTTTTTTCAATTTTTTTTAATGTTTTAAGTAATATTACGCTAACGAAAAAAATTAATTCTTTCCAGATTGCAAGTTATGTTTTTTCACTTTCACTACTCCTAGAAGCCACACCTCGCCAGATCCAAAAAAAATGCCGTAAGAAACTTGCCCAAATCGAATCTCTGATATGACTTGTAATTAAATTACTTAGATATTTACAAATAATGATTTTATATTACGTAGAATAATAAAATATGAGAGATTACACCATGATAATTGACATTAGGACAAAATACTAGATAATATAGCAAAACCACTTTGAGGGGGAAATCTCCACAACAATACACTAATAGCAGAATACTTAACATGATGATTAAAGACTAACCACTGCCTCCTATATATTGTCTACTTATCCAAGGTTATTTCATAGGCTAACCTATCTAAGAATATAGATAACTGGAACAAGTAAATAAAATAGGTATGTAAGCCATAAGTCAGCCACACATATCCCTAGACACACCAATGATTAAGGGCATAACACTTCAACACCTACGTAGACACTTTAAAAAACTTATAATGCATGTGGTTATATTATAATATTGTTACTCAATTCTTAGATATATAGATAATATGGTCAAATGACAATATTGGTCTTGCAGACCAATCTCATGAACTTGCACTTTCACTGTTTCATCTGCACTAGATAGGTCAACTTATGAGCAACATTTTTATCATATCCACTAACCTTCAAAACGTATATCCAAAATAAACATGTCTTAAAATTATTTTTAAACCTCTCTTTGCATTTTTATTCATCCATAATCTATAATAATACATCCCTAATCACCTTCTCATTTATGCCTAGTTTTTCTCACTATTTGCACCATTAAGCCTTTTAGAGATAGATCAACTTGTAATATTGGTTTAACATCTTTGAGGGATATAACCTGATAATAAACCACTATGGAAATAAAATACAAGTGTCAAGCTTCAACCTCCATCCATTTATCAACTTTGACTTGGTCAGCCCTGACTGCTACAACAAATCTCTAAGAAATAAGGCCTTTCATGTAGGGTCCTCATTCCCCTGACAAACCAATCACACCTGGAGGTGTCTAGAATATTTTAATAAAACCTTCAATCACTTAACCAAATATACCAATCCATTTTGAACACTTTAGAGTAAGAGCTTTCACATTGGGTCTAAGTTAGGGTTCTTTGAGGGTTTAAACCATCTTCCAGTCTTAATGATTATTCATAAAGCTTAGCCCTTCATTCCAAAAATAAATGCTTGTAAATTTTAGTTAGGACCCTTCTCCATCTACCATGAATATCTTATGTTCCCATGCATCATAGGTTACATATGCCAGTGATCACTTGAATGTTTTTCTCAGGTTGTGAACCCTTCATTATGTGCACACAAGAGACCTCAAAACACTTTTTCTTTCCTTAACCTTAAAATTTTGACCTAAAAATTGGTAAACATACTTGAAAAAATATTAAATACCTCTATAAATTCACACATGTTCACACTTGCCTTATAAATTGATCTCTCTCTTTAATCTCCAGGCCTTTGACCTACAAGTCACATTAGGCCTTGAAACTGACCTTCAAGCCATTGTCCAAGCTATCAACACATCATATACATGTCATAAAACCTATTACCATGCTAAAATACTATCATACATTCTTCATATTCCTTGACAATACCTCATGACACCTCACTAGGTTAGGTAGTGTCTAGAACTAGTTTATTTGCATGTTAGATCTATAGGTCCTACCTCTGTAGGCTCACCTTAAAACTCACCTAAGTGATATAATAACTCATATGCATATCAAAAAAAATTATATAACCTCATATTCATTTGCACATCCATCTCATTAGGACACTAAGCTCATACTTTCTCACAATGTCTCTTCATGTAATGATCAGTGTCATGACTAGGCTTCTTAAGCACTTGGAGCTTAAAAAATGACCTTGAAACACTCCTTGATGATTATACACTTGCTTACATGCATTTCATGCTCTTTATACAACTTCATACCTCTACACATACCTCTTCATGCTCATCATGTGTATGCTCATGTTTATGCTCATGATATGATTATGATTGTTATGACTAGGCTTCTCAAGACAACTTGTTATCAAGGACTAGTACTCAAAATATACTTACCTTGACCCAAGTCTTGACATCAACCTCAAAGGAATCATTAGTTTTCCTTTAAATTATATCTCAACAAAGAGACATTAGGTTTCCTTCAATTTTTTTCTTGTCTCATGGTTCATATCTCATAGACTACTTACCATGCATCTTCACCAGATGCATCTTGACATCTATGACATCAACCTTGACATCAAAAGACATCAGCCTTGACATCAAATGACATCAATGACAGCACTTCTCAACAAAGAGAAAATTAGAAAGTTTAGAATCATAGAAGGCATGAGGATGTGAGAGAATTGAAAATGAGATTCATGTATGCATAAGTCATGTAGGGTGAAGGTAAGTTAAAACTGACATTTGCAAGTATCAATTACCATATTTTAATATCTACATATCCATTGTTTATGTGTTTTGTTCATGTTTCTTTACATTCATGATCCAATTTTAAAATTACATTTTATGTCTTTCAACAACACATTGTATAGATTCTAAGTCAATTGATTCATTTGAATTATCATTTTATAGAAAATTCAACTTATAACAAAAACCATTATTTTGTGAATTCTAGAAAGTATCATACTTGAAATTTTATAGATCATTTTTTTATCATAGAATATTAATCTTTGGGTTGTTGTGGAAAGTTTTTGACTGGGTTGCATAATTGTGACAATATTTAAATAAGAATAAATATTTCCTTGCAATCCTAATATTTCTACAAGAAGGTGGAATTAATAGGTGATAAAAATGTCTGAAGAGGTAGAAGATAATATTGTCAAAAGAGTAGCTACACTGGAATCATGCATGGAAAGCATGATGAAGTCCCAAGACACTATCACTAAATAATAGGCACTCAACACTAGGAAACCAAGAATCCATAGATGTGGTGGTTTGTGTTATGGACAAGAATTTTAGCATTGGAAAGCCCAATGAATAAGTAAATGGAAAATAACTACAGTTCATGGATGAGAACGAGTAGCCTCTAAAAGACAAAGGTAAAGCTAAGGTAATTTATGAACATATTTTTTTCAAATTTGAGACCAAGGTTAGGATTTGATAAAGTGTGTGTGTGTGTGGGCGTGTGCGTGTAATGTATAGTACACACATAGAGGATCTAGATGATAAATAATAAGAAAAAAACATAGTGACACAGATGTAGGTGGGAAAACTTCAAAATGAGGTAAAAAAACTCGCAGTGATTATTCATATAAGAGAAACTTATTTTTCTTTATTCAAATCATCCATTCACACTTCTTTGTATCAATCTTCTTCACAAATCTCTTCACAATAATATTTTCCACACGCTATTATTATTGTCATATATTGATAGATACATTAATATATTTTATCAAAGGGGTAAAACACTATTTATAATAGAAATGAGGGGAGGAGACTATTGTAATTAATGGGTCCAACATTTTCTCGTGGACAATTGATAAATAATAAATAAATATGTTTTATTATTTATTTACATGAGGTTTTCAATCTGTATTAATAAATAATAAATCATTGTTATTTAATTACCTAATATGTATTAAGTGTCTATAATAGCATCACTTAGACATTAAATGTTTTAACACTGTCTTTTAATATTAAGTGGGAATAAATGCCTTAGTCATCTTAATAAAGGAATTATTCTATGTATACATTTAAAAGATTTAAAAACTTTCATCATGCCAAGCATCACCTTTTGAAACAAAATGAATTATAATCCATAAACTATTCAAAATAAGTTAGGCTATCATGATCATGAAACTACATCTCATAGTTTTTCATAAATAATCAATCAAGCATAATTAGAGTCTTTTATAGCATAAAGACCTTCATTACATAGTATGATTTTATGTATTGAATACAAAATTAAAACTTCCATGTGAAGTTTACTAAAATCACATAATATGATATATTATAATACTTTACAATGAGAAGAAATATAGAGAAGAAGAAGGAAACATATGGCCATTAAGAAGTGACATTATCATGCACACTTTCCTTCAATAGTAACTTTGAGAGACTCAACATTGCATGATACTGACAGAACTTGGTAGCACCAAGTGGTTTTGTGAAGATATATGTTATTTATTCTTAGGATAGAACTACAGATCAATATCACTATTAAAGATTTTTTCTTGAATAAAATGCACATGAGCTTCAATATATTTACTTATTTGGTGTTGCATTGAATTTTTTATTAGAATTATACAACTTTGGTTATCACATAAAAGGGTGGTAATGTGAGAACATCCAAATAAATTTCTCCTAACTACCTTCGCAACCACATGACTTCTTTATTAGATTCTATATCACTTATGTACTTTGCTTCAATAGAAGAGATAGAGACAATGTGTTATTTTTTGTTACTCCAAATGATAGCCCCTGCACCAAACTTAAACACATTCAGAAGTAGATTTATGATCTATAATATCATTAGCATGGTCAGCATCATAATTATCATATAATTTCGTTTTATCAATGAAAGAATAAAATAAATCATTTTTTTTTAATATAAAAAAGTATATGCTTAATTAATTTCTAATGATCTAAATATGGATCCTACATGAATCTGGAAGCAACACTTATAGAAAATGAAATATCCGGCCTTGTAATGGTGAGATAAATTAAACTATCAACAAGTTGCTTGTAAAGAATAGTGTTAGCTTTGTCACACACAGGTTTTGAATTAAGCTTAACACCAACTTCAATAGGAGTAGATGTAGGCTTACAATTAAACATATTAAACTTAATAAAAATATTATGTGCATATTCAGATTGTAATATAAAAATTAAATTTTTATCTTGAAATATGTTCATTCCTACAAAATGATGAAGAATGCCTAAATCAGTTATTTCAAACATTTGACTTACTTTATTCTTATATTTATAAATTAAGCTAAGTAGATCGTCAGTAATAATAAAATCAATAACATATAAAATAATTAAAATAATATGACCATTTTCAACTTTTACAAAGAGATTATTAACAAAATAATAGTTAGAGAAACCTAATTTTTTAAAATAACTAGTAATTTTAGAATACCAAACTCGAGGAGTTTGTTATAAACCATACATAGAATTATTTAACTTACAAACATAATGCTCTTTATTAGGGTCAATGAAACCTCTAAGACGAGTCATATAGATTTTTTCTTCTAAATCGTTATTTAGGAATATATTTTTACATTTATTTGGTGTATAATCCAACTATTATGAGCTATAATAACAATGAGTAGTCTAACAGTACTCATTTTTAGTACTCATTATCACTATAAGAGTAAAGGTTTCAACATAGTAAATCCTGAGTTTTTTAATAAAACTATGAGTGACTAATCTTACATTAAATATGTTAATTTATCAATTGAATTATATTTGATTTTATAAAGCCACCTACAACTAACAATATGTGTTTTATGCAGAGGTGGGACAAAATCCCAAGTCTAATTTTTAATTAAGGTATTATACTTAGTCTATATAACAACATTTCATCTATCATTTTAAATAGCTTCCTCAAAATATTGAGGTTTGTATTCATAAATAGTTATTAAAGGATGGTAAGAATGTTGACTCCTAGTCAATTTATTAAGATTATTAAGACTAGAAAATTGAATTAGAGATTCTACTCATTTTGGTCTTTTAGATTGAACATGAAACTCAATACGTTTCTCAGACTCTAAATTATCCAACAAATGATCAACTTCCTCTAGGATATCTCTTTATTTATAAGGAGTAACAAGAGAGTCAGGTTCATCAAATGAAGAACATTGAGGGGGGTCTATAGAGGGCTCACAAAAAGATTTTTCAAGGATAAGAACATTCATAATCTTAATGATTATTTTTTAGACAGATCATACACTCTTTATCTTTTAGTTTTTACCTCTATAACCTATAAAGATGCACAAATAAGAGGTTAGATCAAGTTTCTCTTTTTTAGCTTTAAGAACAAAGATGAAAACATAACTACCAAAATTCTTAAGATGAGTCACATTGGTTTTCTTTTTAAACCATATTTCTAAAAGAGTAAAAAGATGCAAAGCTTTAGTAGAAACTCTATTCAGAATATGCATAGTAGTATTCATGGATTCATCCCATAAGAACTTAAGAACATTTACAAAATGCAATATTGTTCTAACTATTTCAATAATGGTGTATTTTTCCTTTCAACAATATTATTTTGATGTGGAAAATATGGATTTGTTATTTTTTTTTTATCATTATTAATATAAAAAGAATCTAATTCATTATTAATATATTCATCACAGTTATCATATCTTAATCTCTTAATAAAAAATTAGAAGCATTTTCAACAGTAGCTTTAAATTCATTGAATTTAGACAATACTTCGAAATTATTTTTTATAAAATATGACTAAATCATTCTAATAAGATTATCTACAAAAGTAGCAACATATAAATAATTATTAAGATATGTAAGTTCAATAAGTCTTATAACATCACTATGAATTAACTCTAAAGGATGCGAAGAATTCACACCATGGTTCTTGTAAAATGGGTTAGTAAGTTATTTACCACGTAAGCATCCCTCACATGCTTTATGATTGGACAAAATAGAAGGAAGACCAACAACAAGATAATGAGAAGACATATCATATAAACTTCTAAAATTAACATATCCTAATCTTTCATGCCATAATTGTGATTCATTCTTACTATGTGCTCAAAGACATATAGAAAAGTAGTAAATATATATAAACCATTATGTTGAACACCTTCACTAATTAGGGAACTAACTTGATTTATAATAGACTAGTTATGCTTAATCAAAGTTACAACGAAATTATCATTTCTAAGTTGAGAAAATGATAATAGATTTTTCTTAAGTTTAAGTACATAGAAAACATCTTTAATAACATCTGTAAAAAAATTTCTTGCTTGGTAGCTTCTACAAATAAATTATCTCCTAGGTAAATCTTTTTATAAATATCTCTAGTGTCAAACAAAATATGAGATAAACAAGTCATATGATGTGATGCATCACTATCTAAAATATATTCATTCTCATTAGAATCAAACAAGACAGTATATAAAACAACAATATTAGAATTATGTTCTTGATTATTATTCTAATTATTCTGATGGTTTTGGTTAGATTTCTTCTTTTTGTTATTTTTAGAGGTTTTATGATTAACTTTATCTTTGTTTTTATAATAATTTTCTTTTATATGACCAAATTTATCACACATGGCAATTCTCATTAAACTTAGGTTTATGATTCTTATTAAAAAAAACTCTCATTTTTGCTATTTAGAATCATGGTTAAATTTATGATTTTTATTGTTCTCAGAAATAAGATTGAAAGTGAGAAGTGCCTAAGTGACATTCTCTTTAGAATCAAAATTTAGTATCACTTACTCTTCTTAAATCAGAAATGTAGATTAAGTAGTGAGGTCATGGATATCTTATTTTGTTTGACATTATGAGTTAAAAATAGAAATAAAATTATAAAAAATTTCCTGATTGTTAAGTTAAATAATAAAATACAACAATTAATCTTGAATTAAATTACAATTACATCCATCTAGATGAGATTTAATATTCTTAATTTTAGCAAAAAAGTTAACATCTTTTTCATCACCTTTCATAAGTGTAGTTAGCAATTCAAGAATCAATTTGTTTATATTATAGAGATGAGTGTTCTCGTGTATAGAATCAAGGAGTTTTCAAACATTATTGAAAGAATCCTAATTACCAATATGGAGTATGAGTTCATCCTTAACACTCTATAAGATAATCGACATAGCTTCCTATGATTTATGTTGAAACACATTTGGAAGCTCAAGTGTAACATATCGTTAAGATGATTTGTTTTTGTTCTAACACCAATGTTCCACAACTTTCAAACTATAAATTGTGATTTAATATATATTTTTCATATATTAAAGTTAAACCCATTAAACATTTGAGATTTATCAAGCATGAAGTTTGGTGAAGCCATAACTACCTTTTAAACTAAACACTACGACACTAAAAAGACTTTAAAAACAATCCTTTTTTTAATATGAATTTGTAATTTATTTAATAATAAATTAAATGTATAGTGTAAGCAAGAAATAATTTGTTTAATTCTATATTAAACAATGCAAAAAGTTGTAACAAATTGCACTAAAATAAGTGTTTTCAGTGTTGCATAAGGAACAACTATTTAAACACAATTATTAAAAAAATTGCTTAAAAAATCTAATAGAAAGTTTCAAAATAGTAAATGGACACATCAATGTGCCCAAAATATGTCAAAACCTAAGAAATGACTAGTCACACGACTATGCTTGATAAAATATTGTCTAGATCAAATGTCAAAAAAAATCAAAGTTACACTAAGGTTTTATATGTGAGTTACTTAACATGCAAATGAAAAAAGAATCAAATTAATTAGTTATTAAAAAAATTGAAAAAAAAAAACTATTAAAAAAAAAGAAAAGTGCTACTGGGTTTTGAACACTAGACCAGTTCTTTACAAGGCTTTAGCAAAAAGATAACTAGTAATTCATTTAGTAGTTTAGTTAAACTTTTACATGTACTAATTTATTTTAACGGTATTTTTCAAAATTATTTTTATTTTATATATATATATATATATATATATATATATATATATATATATATATATATATATATATATATATATATATATAACATGAATGTAAATTCAAAAGTAAAAACTATGTTGATTTTTTTTACTTTTTGGTGAAACTTAAATAGAGAAGGTGGGGGGCACTTTTTGTTTGAAGGAAATTTGATGATTTTAAAAAATAAATTATTTTTAGAATATTTCATAAACTATGTACTTCCCTGTAGCTATTCATGGCATCCATGGGAGAGTTTGAATCAACATAAAAGTTTGTATAGGCCTCTAAATCCCCTGAAACTTTCCCAAACTCCCTAAAAATGTCTGTAGATATCAATCAACCCTTCAAAATTGAATTTTGATGACCAGATATTATTATTTGAATTTACAGGGAGTACAGAGGTGTCACAAGGGAGAGAATAAAATTTCAAGGGCTTGAAATGGTCTTATTAGAGTCCGAAACTTTGTAAAATGCCTTGAAACTCCATAATGATACAACTGAAGCCTTAAAAAAATTAATTTGAAGCCAAATAGATGATTTTTTAATTTTTTTCAATGTCATAGGGCCATACAACCATGTTTAGGCAACACAAACCTTCAAAAAAATTACTTTTGGTTACTTGAAAGGAGTTTTGAATATCTTGAATGGATATTATAGGCAGATATTTGACTCCACATCATCAAAAAGAAGCAAAATGGATTTCTAACAGAATAATTTATCTCTAAGGTAATACCACTCTTCTTATAGGTCTAAGAAATGTTGACTTGTATCTTTGAATAGGGATTTGAATCTTCACAAATTGTCTTGCCAATCAATACTCATCTCCAGGGTATGATTCCATGATAAAATTCATGTAGTATGTGTGTGTGCACGCATGCACGTAATGTATAGTACATACAGAGAAGATCTAGATGAGAATTAATAAGTAAAGAACACAGTGACACAGATGTAGATGGGAAAACCTCAAAATGAAGTAAAAAACCCCACAATGATTATTCATAAAAGAAAAACTTATTTTTCCCAATATAAATCCTTCCTTCTCACTTCTTTTATGTGTTAATCTTCTTCACAAAGCTCTTCACAGAGAAAATTTGTCACACATAAAAATTATTATCATATATTGATGAATGCACTGATATATTTTACCAAAGGGGTAAAACTCTATTTATAATAGGTTTGAAGGGAGGTGACTGTTGTAACCAATAGGTCCAACTTCTCTCCATGAACAATCAGTAAACAATAAATAAATATGTTTTATTATTTATTTACATGAGGTTTTTAACCCGTGTTAATAAATAATAAATCATTATTAGTTAATTACCTAATATGTACTAAGGGTTTATAATAGCACCACTTAGACATTAAATGTTCTAACAAGATTAAATCATTTGAAGGGAATAGATGCAGAATTGTTAGCCAAGTGGTTGAAACATATAGAGGTGTATATAGGTGTGCATAAAGTTCTAAACAGAGGGGGGCAAGGTTGAGTCCCTATCTAAACAGAGGGGGGCCCCCAAGCCATATCATATAAGGCTCAAAATATCTCTTTTGCATGTCTTAAGATGGAAGGTCATACTCTAGTTTGGTGGGAAAATTATCTATTATATTTTGAAAATAATAATAAATCATTTGTAGTTAAGTGGCATAAGTTCACAGATTTATTGTGTAAATTTTTTATCCTATTAGGAATAAAAGTGATCAAAAAATTAAGTAGTAGTATTAAAAACAAGGAGTGAGTCAAAATGTGTAAGAGTATACCACATAATTTTGTAGACAAGCCATGATCATAAATTTGGACTTGGAAGATTAAGATAACTTGACCAAGTACATAGGAGGTCTCCATACACACCTAAAGAGATAGATCATCTCTGTAGACACATAAATTTGATCACAGGTACTTGATAATGCTGATTCTTGACATATTTTAAATTATGATTTTTGTGCAATTACATTACTTGTATTCACCATTCCTCTAAATCTTTTATCCAAATGTGACCATATCCAATTCAAGACAAGTGTCTATGATATTTCATGACAAGTTTGCCCTAGGTAGACATAGTGTTGTTTCGCTCTTGTCAACTATCCCACACCAAATAACAACTAATTTTTTCAATTCAAAACCTTATTTTGGGTCTTCTTACACCTTTTATAAGGTCGACTAAATAAAATTGTTAAAATATTTATCTATAAATAAATATAAAGAGTCCATTTACCCCACTGGCTATTCACTTGGTTCAATCTTATACACTTTTTCACCTTGAGAAAATATGCATATTCTTCCCAAATTCAAGATCACTCACAAAGAGCAGCCACAAGCCAAGTCCAAAGCACCTCAAAGCAAGTTAAGAGCTATTATTGTTAAATATCAAAGTCATATTTCTAGTTGCATACATATGATCAAGGAACACAATTTCACATTCACTCTAGGTGAGAGAATCATGTGGGCTTGATTTCCTCCTTGGAATATTGGATACATAGTCAATGATGAATCATCAAGGGGGTGATTAAGGTCACCTTAGCCCATTACACTCCCCTCTTTTTTTGCAAGTTTTCAATCTATCAATGCGCCCTTATGATTTTAAATAAAAAATAAAAAAATAGTTAATTTTACACGATATATTTTAGATTGCCATAGCCCATGTTGCTCTATAGACACATGCACAAAAGATGTAATGATCTGTTTCTTGTCATAGTCAACAAGGACAAGTCCATAGTCAACGGGTTTGAGTAGCCTAAACTACCATCCACTTATAGTGATCGCATCCAAGAATATTCTTTAGTTCTACCTCTAATCTGTCATTTTCAAAAAAAAAATTTTTTTTGTATTTTCTTGCTAGTCAATTGGGACAAGTCTACGATCAACGGACAAGAATGGGTTACATTGCAGTCCACTTACAACGTACCTATCCAAAAGTAGTATATGATTATGTTCTTGATCATAAGCATGCACAGTGATTTGTTTACTCAACTTTTATAGCCAAACATCTAAAACACTCAATAAGAATCTTGGTTTGAGCTAAGTTATTTTCCTTCTAAGTGCTTTCCTAAAATTGCATAATTCCATATTTAGCATTTTTCAAAATCAAAATTATTGATTATTGTATATCTTTAGCACTTTGATACTCTCTGGTTTCACACTTATAATCACACTAAACTTTTTTTTTATGTTTTTTAATCAAAATTAAGGTAAAAATATCTCAAGTAAGCCACAAAACTTGATGATGCATGCATACAAGCATACTACATTGAGGAAGAGAGAAAGAAAGGAGAGCGAGATCCCTCAAAGAAAAATATGTCCACAAATTAGTACAAGAAAGAGTAAAACCAAACTTACAAAGCCTTCAAGAAGAGTAAGTGGAAAGTTAAGAGGAATTCCATAGCTTTGCATAGTTATAAGAATCTTAATAACCATCATAGCCATTATGTTCTAGATGGACATATTGACGATAAGTGTTGAAAGCTACATCTAAAATTGCATCCAAAGAATCACTCTGAGGAGGACTCTAAGAGGTTCATGGTATATTTAAAGGAACAATTAGAGGTAGAGATATAGGAAAATTCTAATGTGGATAAGAAGTTAGGTTGCACTACCACCAACACAGAAAACAAGGAACAATAAAGAAAAGAGATGAAGAAGCTTTTTAAAATCAAAATTCATATAAGAAAACCAAGGTAAATACACTTGATATTAGGTCTCAATCTAATTTTATTTCATATGAAGTTGTTAAGAAGCTTGGTTTACATATATACGATCATCCTCATCCACATCCTTTTAGTTAGTGAAGAAGAGTGTAGTGATTCAAGTGACTGATAAATGTTAATTCAAATTTGGGATTAACCCACAAAACATTAAAGATCTAGAAGCATATATGATTCCTCTTGATGCATATGACATGGTGTTTACAAGGCCATACTTATATCTTACAATTATCTAAAGGATAATATATTCATGAGGGGAAGAAGGTACCAATGGGTCAAGGATGGAATCAACTATAATATCAAGGAACATCAAAGCAATCCCAAGCTTGCCCTGGTAAGTGCCAACCAGGAAAAAATACACATTCAATAAAACAATCATTTATTTTTTACTTATTTTGAAGGATAAGCAAGAGGATGGGTTAGATATTTCTAAAATTGATAGTGCTAACAAATTATTGAAGGGATTGGATGATTTGTTGCATTCTTTTCAAAATGTGTTCCAAACTTCTAAAATTTTGCCTCCAAGAATGGAAGTAGAGCATGAGATTTAATAGTTGTCTAAATCTCCTTTACTTAGCATTGGTTTCTATAGGAAATAAATTTTGGAGAGTAATGAAGTTAAGAAAAATCTTCAAGAGTTGTTATAGCAAGGGGTCATTCAACCAAGTATTTCACCATGTGGGTCACCCATTGTGATGGTAAAACATAAAAAAGGATCTTAGAAAATATGATCCACACCACGGGGCACAAAACATGATGCGGTGGACAATGCTACACTTGGGGGCAAGACGCATATTATAAAAATGTGTCAAAGGTAATCTGAACAAGTAGAAACCCAGTCACACAATTGTATATGGAAGTTTGATATGCAGAAATACAACTTATATTAGATATGTATAGTACGAAAAGTACAGATGTGTACAAGATCCAATAAGACCAGGAAATCTAGTTTATATGATTAGAAGGGATGAACATCATTGCTGATTTTTCTAGACTGATATGAAAAAATGCAGGGCTATAGATGTATTTGAAATGCTAGATACGAAAAGCAAGCTAACAAACTCCTTTTTTATTTGTGTGTGGATTCTCTCATCTCGATATCCTTATGGGACAGATGGTTACAATATATATCCAATGATTACAAGAAGTATTTATAACTGCCAACAGTTATAGAAGGTTGTCGATTCATATTTTAGACAATGATGGTTAGACTTCTTATAGGTGCATGGTTTTAATTTCAGTTGTATCGTTACATTGATATATTTTTGAATGTGGTGCAGACCTGGAGGATGCTAGTTGGAAAGCCACATGCAGGAGAATATTAGCATGTGGATGTTGAGTGTGCATGAGATTATGTGTGTGATAAGCCTACGTGATAGTTCCATGGCTCTATAGTAGAACTCAAATATAATGTAATATAATTTTAGTATTGCACGTGTGCCATTGGGGAAGGAGTTGTGTGTAGATTTTAGAAGGCATGAATGGAATAATACTTTTGCACAACAAGTGACAAGACATCATGGTAACTCAAAGAGGCATTGTGAGTTTGTGCACAAACCATAAGATGTTGCATGCATGGGAAATCCAAAGTCTAATTTATAAGTGCATTGACCCACATAGGCATTGTAGATGAATCTTTCACCCTTTCTGAAGGAGCATCACACTTTTGTTCCACTATAAGAACTAAACCTACAATTGTTAGAGTATACCACTCACCTTGATCATTGTATTTCCCTACCTTAACCATTCAGAACAACTGATGTGTTTCTCAATAATTATGCATAGTGGTCACTTCATAATTTGATGCTTTGGTATTAGATTGGCATGTTCAAGATCAAAATCTAAAGGATGTTGCATTATTGTGGGATCAAGAAAAGGAGGCTAGTAGCTTCAAATTTTCCATGTTGAAGACTAGATGCAAATCCAAGTATTGTGATAGGTCGAGATCAAATGTGTTTTCTATAACTACGCATAGGATGGTGCATAGATCATAACACAAAGACTTTATCTTCTGGTCTGGACCCTTTAATCAGTCCTTATAGAGATGTAACTAGACCTTATCACCCACCTTAAACTCATGAGGTGTGTAGTGTGCATCATGGCATTCTTTATAATTCAGTTGCTAGTGTGAGAATATCTATGGACCTTGTTAATAAGTGTTTTGGATGTGTTGTGGAAACTTTTGTGCCTTGTTTGTTTCTTGTTCCTATGTGCATAACTCCATGTTGGATAGTGCATGGTAGGATATTTGTGAGGGTGGTGCTAGTTGGAACCTAATACATGTCTATAAATGTTATGCCTTGTAGAGACATGCACAGATCTATTATAGGCATGCTTAACGTATAACAAGTTATTATCCCATGTGTGTAGAGGTCAACTATTGTATATGCGCAAAAGATGAACAAGTGTGCAGTTGAAAATTTTCATTTGTCTATCGGTTTGGCACTGAAAAGTAGTCAACTAATCCAACTATGTAGCCATCATGTCCCACAAAAGATGTTGGCAATCTAAAATTATCCCAAGCTTGATGGAATTAATAGTGCATAGTTTCTAGCACGTTGATGCTCTTTTTACATGCAACCATGATATCCATTTAAGAGAGCCTATCCACTAAAAGAAACTCTTAATCATTCTAGTGTTTTGTCATAGGAAATCCAATTATGAAATACACGTTGATGGATTCCCATGTCTTAGAAAGAACATGTAGAGGTGTGTATAGTCTTAGCTTCCAATTTACAGTTTTGGTGATGCAACATAGAATTCAAGACTCTATGTGGCACTTAACATCTGTGGATATGCAGTCAGTAGAAGTGTTGATGTAATGATGCCAGTGTATTAGTAACATTGAAGTGTCTTGTTGCCTTGACATAGTGCACTGCCCAAACAAGTCTCAAGTGAGGTGAACCATCATAAACATAGAGATATCCAAGCTTATATATAAGTTTTTTGGACATGTATAACTCTTGAACTTGTTCACCTTATTCAAGGGCACTATAGGCATCTACAAAGTCCTTGTATGTTGAGTAATGAGTTACCCAATCAGAGAAGTTGTAGTCATGTGTATCTAGTATTGTGATGAGGATGTGGATTGGCGGTTGGTTGAGGTAATATACTACCTTATTTTCCTTCCCCATCTTGTGCTTATCACCAAATGGAATTTTTACAAGTAAGTCATCCACTTCATGTGGCATGCATTCTCTAGCTTGCTTTGCATCTAATAGAGTTGAAGTGGCTTATGATTTGAATGAATGAATGATCATCTCCTCACCCAATATGTGGTGTTTCCAATGCTTTAACGTTTATACAATATCATACAACTCTCTCCTTCCCCAAGATATAGTGCTCATGTCCGTTGACATTTTTGCATTAAGATAGATCACCATAGCCCAAAGTACTTCTTGTAATGACATGTATCATCACCAAAGAAACGAAAATGGGTTACTAAACTATTAGGATATTATTATGAGATTCTATACAATAAGGGAAAGGAGAATGTGGTGGTTGATGCCCTATCCCATAAATTTTAAGACCAATGAGCCTTATGTGTTTTATCCTTACCTATTCCAGATCAGATGCTAGAATTTACACAAGAGTGGCAACAAGATGCACAAGTTTAACAATTCATCCATCAACTCACCATGGACCTCACAACTAAATGAAGCTACTCTTGGGATGGTTACTGCTTGTGTTATCAGAGGTTCATTATGCTTTCTGTAAAGTTTGCTCTTTAGGATAAGTTTTTGCAAGCATTACATGCTTCACTATCAGCAATACATTCTAGCTTCTTAAATACACAATAGTCAAACGGACCTTCTTCTGGGGTGGGATGAAATAGGATATGAAAAATCTTGTCACAGAATGTGATGTGTTAACATCATAAGGGAGAGACTACACATACCCCAAGCATACAATCCCTATCGTAGTATGGACCGATATCTCCATGGATATGATTGATAGATTCCCCATGTCAAGCAACAAATTGGTGATCTTTGTGGAGGTTGATTGTTTCTTTAAATAAGCCCATTTTTTTAATGTCCCACCTATACAAAACATCAATAATAACACATGTTTACATGGACTAAATTTTTTTCCTCCATGGTATGCCAATAACTATTGTCTTTGATTGTGATCCCACCTTCACCAGTAACTTTTAACAATGACATATCATATGCAAATTGATGGTAAAATATAAATTATCTACAAGTGTTTTGAGACTTACCTACATTTTTTTGATTCAAAGCAACATACTTACTAGGTTAAATGGCTACCTCTTGTTAAATGGTGGTAGAACACTTCTTATCACACCTCCACCAAGATGACACCATATGAAGTTGTGTATTACCAACCACCACCATCTCTCACATCATACCTTCTAGGAAGCTCTAAAGTTTAGGTAGTGGACTCCACTCTAAGCCAATGAGACACTCTATTTCAAAGTCTAAAACACAACTTGGTACAAACTCAGAACAATATGAAGCAAAAAGAAGATTGACAACATTTAGACCACTCATTCACCATAAGGGACATGGTTTTTCAGCACATCTAACCATATAAGCAAACTTCCTTAAAGCTCAAAGGCAATTAGACATTAGCTCCTTAAGTTTATGGACCATACCAAGTGCTACAACAAATCAATAATGTTGCGTATAAATTGGACCTACCTCCATCTTTTAATATTCATCTCATCTTCCATATCTCATGTTTGAATAAGGTCTTTGGAAAACATGTTCATGTTCAGACGACCCTTGTTGAGTTAGATGAAGAGAGCTCCATCATCCTTAAACCAAAGGCTATTTTGAACATACACGCTCACTAGACTACCAAACCATCATTAATGTTTTGGTCCAATGGCAGGGCATGCAACCAGAAGACACCAATTGGGAACCTCTCCAATAGCTTCAACAATAGTTTCCAAAGAGCAAACTTTGAGGACAGATATTTTTGAAGGGGGAGGGCATGTTAGGACCTCGATGCCCTAACCATATTTTTTTTATTTGCATTGTAAAAGTCTTAGTTAGTCAATTAGTTCGCGCACCCCTTTCTATGTAAGGCCAACCCTTGATTAATAAGAATAGTAAATAAGTAGCTTGGGTGCCCCTTTCTATGTAAAGCCAACCCTTGAATATTAGGATTAGAATTGCAAGAATATTAGGGTTAGAGTTGTAATGCCTATATATTGATATTGTAACGAAAGAAAAGCATCCATCTATATCTTGTTATTTAAGTTGTGCTCTTTAGGGAGGTTTCCCCCTTGAAGAGGCCTATGATATATGAATATAAACAAGGTTTACAGTTAATTCTATGTTCATTGAGTAAATTTTTCATTTTCGCATATTTTTATTCTATTTGATAACATGAGACACGAATAGTGATCAAATCCAGAATGGTGACAATAAAAAAAAAATCAAGATGTTAAATGTAAAGAACCCTCAAAACTGCCAATGGGATAATTATCCCACTAACCTAGATCTCGGAACCCGAAGGTTGTGTGATGGTGTAAGGTTGGAAGGTGTTGATGACCTAGCAGAAGGATGACTAGCAACTCCTTATTTGAATGGATAGATCAAGGGAAACAACAAAGGGCAGCACTGAAAGTAGAGATTAAATAGCTAGATGTAGCTCCTAGACATTAAGAGTGAGATTGCTAAAAGTGATTTGATAAGGTCTATTGGTGTCATTGAGTGATAACGGAAGAGTGCAGAGTTAGCTTTGTAAAACTTATGGATAAAGAGTGTAATAGATTATGTCATCATGTGAACATATATTTTTAAGGGATCAATATATAAGGTAGTCCAGGTTTACATTGGGTAGAAAAATAAATGTCACATTTCTATTGGTCATAGGCCCATATCTAAAAAAATACAAATAAATGTCATTTGGATGCTTTAAGAAAGTAGTGGTGGCATTGCAGAAGTATTAAATGGTCTTGGCAAGGGGACCATGTAGGGAGCATGGGACCTAGAATAATCAAGGCGCCTCTTTATGGTGCCACTATATGAGCTAGTGAACTTGGGCATCACTAAAGGAGTAGTTGGGAGTCATATTGGGATGCGTACAGGTATGAGGAGAAGAGGATGCATACATTAGGGTAAAGGTCCCAGTAGTGGTGCACCTACCAATGGTAGAACAGGGTTTTTATTCAGGTGTGCTCTATTGATGGAACATATTGGTGTGTATAAATATTAAAGTGCACGAGTAGTGGTGCATGTAGTATATAATACTTGTTCAACATTTACTCTATAAAATTAAAAGTAACTAATCACATCTTGACAAGTAAGACTCCAGTATTGATACTCTAATGCACAATTATTGGTACTCCAAAGGTTAAGCTTTGGTCATAGGTTTAAAAAATGCATTTTATGACCTCTTGTGATAAAATTGGTTATATCATAAAATGTATAATGAGTTAGACCTTGAAACCTTAGTTATAAGTAGTTAAGATGACATATTAAAATAGCGAAATTTTTTGGAATATGTTGTGATGTTATGGCACCTTAATTTGCTATCCAAAGTTAGGGTGCACCACCACTAGGACCTTTCCCCTAGTTTTCATAAAAATATGAGAGAAGTATTTGGAAACGGTAAAAAGAATTATATAAATATATATCTAAAATTTAGAATAAAAATTATTATACAGTGTAATGTAGCTTAAGAAAAAAATATTAATAATTTTTTGTCCTTACAAATGTAGGGTACAATAACTTTCATTGGAAGTAAAAGTTTGGTGTACAAAAATTGAAGAATATTCTTTGAGATATTATTGCAAAATATTTCGATTTGTTTTGTAAACTAATTTGACATTGTATACACTTTATTTATAAGTTTCGTTCGCAGTTCCCTCTAGTTGGATATTTATTTTTAATTTGCATTCATTATTTAAGAAAATAATATGTATTATGTTTTTTCTTCCAAAAAAAACTTTTCTTCCTTTCTAATTTTCCACTTTATCCCAAAAAAAATTGTTTAATAAAAATATTTATCATAATTTATAATTTCTACTTACCTATCTACAGAAGGCAATCTTTTTATTTTATTTTTTTACTTTATGTTTTCTATTAGTCTCATAATTAGTAATCATTATTAAAATATTGTGAAGACACGCACTCAAATCAATTAACTTGTAAATGTAAGTCCACATTAAAAATCCAATACTCTAACAACTTACTAGATAAACATTGACAAACACATATAAAGTATAAAACCATTTCAAATGTTACAATTTAATAAAAAATATTTTAATCAAATCTTGTACATATATCAATATGTCTTATGCACAAAATTTAGTTGTCATTATATATATATATGGAAGCTAGAGGATTTTGGAGCCTAAGTTATAGGTTAGTAGAACATAGGTTATTTATTGTAAGGGGGAGTTCCTATCGTTGGCTTGCAATGAACATGCTATGATAGTAGGATGTGCACAAAATTCAATTGTTAAATTATTTTATCTTCCATATATTTTCCAGATTTCACACATTGTCTTAGGTTTGAAAATCGTAACAACATTGACATTATAATTTTTAATACAATTGACACAATAGAGGCAAGGAATAACCAAGATACAAGTGGTTACCTTATAGTATATCCCAAGCAATATTACGAAGATACAAGTGGTTTCCATATAGTACATTGGTCATCATCACAATGTTGTAGGGGCCTCAATTTCAAAACTAATTGTAGAATGAAAATGACTTTACGAGGTTTTTGATACCACACTGTCGATCTACTGCAAATCGAGGCAGGTTTTAGTTTTAGTGTGCATTTATTGCGGATTTTGATTAGTGATTCACCCTCTGGATGGTAGGGTGTACTCCTATTTTAATGTCCACCGCCATTATCTCTGCATCTTTGGATGCAAGGATATTAGGTGCAAGTGAGAGTGATCATGGTGCCGAAACAAGCAAGGAAGTTCATTTTGAAAAAAAATCAACAAGTATTGATGTTAACCCAGACATTCCCCTTCCTGATGTTGTTCTTGATCTACTTGAATTTGATAAAGCTTGTAATTTTTTAGAGAATTACACTATGCTTGCTTGTTTTTTAGGAAGAGTCCTCCCTGAGGGCTTCTTAAAGCAATGGGTTCATAACCATTGGCAAGGCTATGGTGTGAAACTCGAATGACTCCAGAGCCTTACCAATAATTTCTTCTTGTTTTGATTCACTAAACCAAAGCAATATAAAGCCATCATTAGTCATGACCCTTGGTTCATATGCAACACGTTGGTGGTGTTTTCTCACTAGACTCGAGACTTTCAATTTTCGAAGCAAGTGAAACTGAAAATTCTAGTCTAGGTGGAATTTCTTGACTTGCCTCTCTCCCTCTGGGGTTTAATTGACCAAATCATAAAACCCATAAGGTGTTTCATATGCCATGAAGGAAAAAAATTGTGGTCCATTCCCAAAAAAGGGTTTGTGTGAAAGTGGATCTACCCTGGGATCACAAAGAGTCTATTGACATTCAAATTGAAAATAATCAATTTACCCATTGGGTGCTCTATATCAACTTTATCAAATACCTATTTTAGGTGCCAATCCTCGGATCAACTGATCTAGGAATGTCCCTTAATGGTGCATGTGTCTCCTTCTCCTCATGAAAAGGGTGGACTTGAAGTCAAAACCCAGAATGGTAATGCTAATGGTTGGACCACTGTCACAACTAAAAAGAATAATTCAGCAAGAGGTAGTGGTAAGCTTCAGCGTTCTGCTTATTGCCCAGTCATAGCTCCCAGTGCCTTGGCCCTTGATGGCAAATTTGTTGTGCCTAATAAGGCTTCACCTTCGTTTATGCGCACACCACAAACAATGGCTTCTTTTATTGATACTTTGATTTCAGCTCCACAAGCTCAACTTTCACAACCCCCTCCTTAGGTAACTTTGTCAGAAGAAGAACAAAATCTCATTACTTTAGACCATAAAGCAATCCTCCAACACTTAGGAGTCCCTCTCCTCATGAGTAGGAATATATGGCACATAAGCGACAAATTTTTCAGATGGGTGATTTTATAAAACACAAACCGTCTTTCAATCGGTTTGTTGCTCTTAAAAATCTCGTAGAGAAAAATGATATGAACCTTGATGTTTCCCAATGTTAGTCTATTCATGGAATGTTTAGGGCCTTACTAATCTGCCATGTAAGTTTGTAGTCAAGAATAGTTGTTAGCTTTTTAGTAATATGAAAATTCTTTGTTTGCAAGAAGTCAAGATCTATGGCTTCTTCCTATAGAATGCAACACAAATAATTAGTCCTAGGGCCATTTGTCAGAATACCATGCATGACTTTGGTCATTGTGGGGCTATCACTCTTTTAGCTCCAAAGCTTTCTCAACACATTGTTTCTTGGGGATCTGATCCCACTCATCGTGTTGTTTGGACTTTGTTTGACTTTGACAATCGCATCATTGGACTAGTAAATTTATATGCCTCTAATGATGTTGTGGAGTAGGCTTTGCTTTAGAGATGGTTGGGAGACTCACTTCTAGATGCTCACCGGATCCTCTATGGGGATTTTATCATGGTAGAATCTCTTGAGAATAAATATAGTCATCTTCCTATGTGCTGGTGTGTTGATGAACGAGAAGTATGGTTTTATATGCGCAACAAACTCAAAGTGTTGGATCTAAACCACTGTCGGAGGAAGGATTCAGCCTCTCCTTGGTTTACTTGGTCTAATTTTTTAAGAGGAGAAGATTAGGGTCTTCAACAGTTAGATCAGGTTTTGTTAGTTGAACAAGATCTCTTCTTTTTTGTTTATGTTCACGATAGGCCAGCTTTTGTGCTCCTTGACACCTGCTTGTCAAATCATCCTATTTGCTTCAATATTGAGTGATCTACCCCTCAAGTGAGGCATGCTACAACCCAGTTCTATCTCAATATTGCTCACCTTAAACATGAGAGCACTATTGGGCACATAGTCAAGGGAGATTTTGGGTGGATATAGTGGTGGATGGATGCTCTTGCTCACACCACCACCTTTCTTTATGTTTATGGTATGCAAGCCTCTCTTTTTCGTCAGTGTCTTCATAATGCTACAAACCATGAATACCTATGAGGTATCATAGGGGCTTGAAGCCTCTTCTTTTATGTTTATTTACAAAATCTAAATAGTTCGTTGGTGTCACAAGTTACAAGTTGAGAAGGCACACAAGGCCAGGGGGCTCAACTTCGAGCTTGGATGCATTCGTTGAAAATTGAGGACAAGGTCACCACGGATTTCTTTTTCTCTTTTGCATTCTGGAAGCTTTGTTGATAGAATCAAAGTTCAAAGATTTTATGTTTCCACAGTCCATAAAATAACAAATAATCTTTTTTGGAAGAAACTATGTTTGGTTTTGAAGATCGATGCATTTCGGATCCACTACTGTGATCCTTCATTAGGAAAGAAATATATGTAAGAACAACAAAACCTTGCATCTTATAAGAATGCTAAATTTGTTGTTCTCTTGACAAGTTTAATCCGAAGCTTTTCAAAAAGCTTAACCTTTGAATACATATCCCTGTCATGAAGGGTAATTATCAAATATTTTATGTTTCCACAGTCCATAAAATAACAAATAATCTTTTTTGGAAGAAATTATGTTTGATTTTGAAGATCGATGTGTTTTGGATCCAATATTGTGATCTTTCATCAGGAAAGAAACATATGTGAGAACAACAAAACCTTGCATCTTATAAGAATGTTAGATCTATTGTTCTCTTGGCAAGTTTAATCTGAAGCTTTTCAAAAACTTACCGTTTGAATACATATCCCTCCCATGAAGGGTAATTATCAAAGATTTTATGTTTTCACAGTCCATAAAATAACAAATAATCTTTTTTGGAAGAAACTGTGTTTGGTTTTGAGGATCGACGTGTTTCGGATCCACTACTGTGATCCTTCATGCGGAAAGAAACATATGTGAGAACAACAAGACCTTGCATCTTATAAGAATACTAGATTTGTTGTTCTTTTGGCGAGTTTAATCCGAAGCTTTTCAAAAAGCTTAACCTTTGAATACATATCCCTTCCATGAAGGGTTATTATCAAAAAATTTATGTTTCCATAGTCCATAAAATAATAAATAATATTTTCTAGAAGAAACTATGTTTGGTTTTGAAGATCGTTGTGTTTCGGATCCACTACTGTGATCCTTCATCAAGTAAGAAACATATGTGAGAATAGCATAACCTTGCATCTTATAGGAATGTTAGATCTATTGTTCTCTTGGCAAGTTTAATTCAAAGCTTTTCAAAAAGCTTAACCTTTGAATACATATCCCTCCCATGAAGGGTAATTATCAAAGATTTTATGTTTCCATAGTCCATAAAATAATAAATAATCTTTTCTGGAAGAAATTGTGTCAATCTTTTAAAAACCAAACATAGTTTCTTCCAGAAAAGATTATTTGTTAGAATCAAAGTTAAGGAAATATATGTTCAATTTTCTAAACTCCCTAACATTCTGCAAGCTTTTGTTCATCATTATAATGGGGTTTTTTCGGCCTAGCCCAATTCTCCTGAGCATGAAGTTTTTTTCCCAGTGCCTTCAATTTGTCCCTTGTAAAGTTTCTGATGCTTAGCAGGTTGCTTATGATAGGCCTCTAACCCTCAATGATCTTTAAAAAGTAGCTATGCATATGGCTACTGATAAAGTTTTGGGCATTGATGGTTTTCCTTGTGAGTTCTCCCAGACCTTATGGGATATTGTGGGTCCAAATCTTCACAAGGTTTATTCTAAAGCGACATTCAAGAGCTCTTTGGGACCTCTCATAAACCAAGGTAACATCATGTTTATCTTCAAGGTTGGTGACTCTAAGGTTATTACTAATTGGAGACCTATTACCCTTCTCAATGTCTTTTATAAGATAAATGTTAAGGCATTTGCTCTCAGACTTAAACATCTTTCTTTAATTGTTAGAAGTGAACAAACATGATTTATCCAGCACAGATACATCCTAGACAATGTCATCATTGTCTGGGAAGGCATGGAATGGCCTCATGTTTATAGTCAAAAGGCCTTGTTTGTTAAGATTGATTTTGAGAAGGCCTATGATTGCATTGAGTGGCCTTTTATTTTAGCCATTCTCGAAGCTCTCGATTTTGGTCCCAAGTTTGTACAAGTGGTTAATATGTTATTTCATGATGTTGGGGTGTGTATTACTATCAATGGAGCCCAGTCTTCTCGGTTTGAACTTCATAAATCTATCAGGTAAGGGTGTCCTTTAGCCCCTTGACTTTATGTGTTAGCAGCTTAAGGGTTTAGTTATTTGTTAACAAATTATCCTCTCAAAGGCTTGGTGAAAGACATCTCTCTCCCTCATTTTGACCACCAGTTGCTAAATGGTCACTTTGTTGATGACTATTTCCTCACTCTCTAGGAAGAGGAGGAATCGGTAAAGAATGCTATGGATTGTCTTCATATTTTTTGTTTGACCTCTGGATCCTCCAATCAATGGAAAAAAGCGCGGTGTTATTGCCAATCTCTTTCTCCCAAACTTCCCTGACTGTATGGATATCAATTGTAGTGTCTTCTTTCATGGGTTTAGTTTAATTTCCTTAGCATTCCCTTTGTTTTCTAGGCTTCCCCTGTTGAGTTGTGGTTCAAAGGGTTGAGAAAAAAAATCTTTTTTGATCACTAAACCTTTGTCCAAGGGTAAGTTTCAGAGTTGCTCCAAGGTTTTGGCAGCCACTATGTTTATTATTCTTCTTGTTGGGATCCTTCTAAAGTTGCCTATGGTAGACTGGAAAAGCTCCTAAGAGATTTCTTCCGGGCCAATTCTAAAGGGTGGAAAGGCTTTCACAAAGTTTCTTGGGATATTTGTTGTCCGCCTAAAGAAGCAGGTGGTCTGGGTCCCTTGGATATTAAGCTTCAAGGTTTAACTCTCAGCATTAAATGGGAAATCCGTGGAATGGAAGGTGATGAAGCCTAGGAGATCTTGCTTCATCACTATATCTCTCAGGGGGTTCCTTGTGGCAGGGGTGCTTGGCAAGGCCTTGGGCTTCATACTCTTCATTACCAATGTCCCTATTAAAATTAATGGTACTTTTGTCATTCAGAGCATTTGGAAAGCTTGGGAGAAACTCAAACCCCATCTCATCTACATAAGGGAGGGATTCAAGAATGGTCTCTCTTAATTCTCATTCCCCTTGGTGGTCTCCTTGCTGAATTTTCATAATGTTCCATTTGTTTTGGTCCCTTGGATCAAAGGTTTAAGTTTGTTCAAGAAAGGTGTGAAAATCATTGGGGATCTTTTCTATAAAACGAGTTGATCCTAGCTTCCTTGGTAGTAAATTCAGAATAAATTTAATTTAAATAATGCAAATGCTGAGTCTATTGCCGAAATTCAAGGCTTTATACCTGATGAGTATCTTCACAAGATTGGAGTCAATTCTCTTACTCCCTAATGGAAGGATTGGCATTGGCCTACGACCAGTCCTTTTACTCGTTATTCTCCTCATCTAGAGTATAATCTTTTAGACCCCAACATATTCAAGATGATATTCTCAATCACCGATGGAACTTTTGATCCAATTATGCAATCTGGTCCAGAAGATTTCACACCATGTGGGTTGCTTCCATTAAGCCTAAGAATGGTCACTTTCTTTAGTGCATTCTCTATCAGGGTTCGTTGGTGGGTGACCGGCCTAAGCACATGGGGGTTCCAAATCCCATTTGCCTAGCATGTCGTAAACCTAAGACTATTAAGCATCTTTTTTGCTTCTGCTTCCATGCTCAATCTGCATGGCAATGGATTCATACCCTCTTTCAGCAGTTTAGACCAGAGTTTTTTATGTGGAAGATGGCTCTCTTGAGGGACTCTACCCTTCTCCCTGCAAGATACAATAGAATTTAACATATTTTTCATGTTGATATTCTTTTTCAAAACTAGAAAACTATAAATTATGTTTGTTTTAATCATAAAGAAATTAAACATAGTTTTTCTGTTACTAACAAAATTACTGTCATTTCCAATGTTACTCTCCAAATTCAAAGCCAAATTAACAAAATTCGCTTGGAGCTTAACCACCTCCAACATTTGCTTGATCATTGGGGGAATGCCCCGTGTGCAGTCAACCAATAACCTCCGGAGCTACCACGCATGCAGTCGGCTCCTCGTGGGTGAGGGCATGGCTTGCGCCTACAACATTCCAAGAACAGGGACAGGGGCTTCTCTCCTCACCGGTAACCCTTTCACTGGTCATCTCCTCAACGTGGTTGGCCTCGTGGCTTTTCCAAAGGTGGATGTGATGGAAGGGATTAGGGTCCTCCCCCGCAAGACAAGTATCCAAGGCTGGCTCTTGTTATTTCCCCTGATAGACACAAGGAAGACAATAATAATTCTCAATAGGACAATGGATGGGATCCTTTACCTATGGATGATGACCCCCTACTCAAGGGGGATGGGCTGACAAGCTGCAGGATCCACCTCCTCCACCACCTCCTCTAGTCCCCATGTTTGTTTTTGAAGCTTAATTGTTCTCTTTATTGATTTGTGCTTTTATGAGTCTTGTTGGTTGTTGTGCACCTTTATGTGATGTTTTGTTTTGAATGGTCATTATTGACCCTTTGTTGAACTTGATATTCCCAAGGCTTTTTAACCTCAGTTTGACTACTTCTGGGGTGTGACTTTTTCCACCAGCTATTTTATATGACTAGTATTGTAACATTACTTGTTTATATCAATATAGATATGTTTTTCAATTAAAAAAAAAAATACGTTGATTGTAATCAAACTCTTCTAAGTTCTCTCTATTTGGCTCCATTTCAAACCTGATGTGTTGCTATCCAAAGTCGCACACCCATAGAGCACCACTAGGGTGATAAGCAACCCAAACAATTCCCTTCTAGGTTTCCAATTTCCACAATTGTGTACAAATCTAAGGAAATTCAAATGGAACTTCTTCATGTTTAGTGAACTGAATGATTGATTTCTATGTTTGTGCCTTGAAGACATTGCATTATACTTAAGAGTTGAATTATACTCCTACACCAACCTCATCACGAGCTTGGCTTTTGAAGACTGTGCAAGGTACATAGATTTAACGCAGACACCTATGCCAACCTCATTACCAACTTTTTCCTGGCCTCAAATGTTAGGAATATTACAGTTGAGCACAACTTAGCATATCTGTGTAGATTTGGGTATTTAAGATCATCTTTCCTGATGTTGCTTCTGGGTTTTTGTTTCCTTCGACCTTTGGCTTTCTTCGCTTTGTTATATGGATCAAATATCCTTTAATTTATCTTTTTCTGGGCATTCATTTGTGAAGCACTAGTCATTACTAGCTATTATGAACATTGTGTTCTATCCTATCCCTTTGGATGTAATGTTCCCCCCGCTCCCCCCTTTTTGGACATTAGAATAATATTATTACTAAAATAAAAAGTATTTCTAAATACTAAAAATAAAGTAATAATAGTTTAATTTGTTTTTCACTTAAGTTGGGACCTTTTGAGGATCATGAGTTTATTTAAGTTCTTAAGTGATTTTAAAAGTAAATTGTCCTTATAATCCACTAACTCTCCCTTCATAACTAAAAGGTGGATATATAAGGAGGTTGTGGATCTTATTTCAAGGTTATGCATTATATGATATTGTTCATGATAATCAAGTATGTCAAGCTTGGTTGTTGGTGTAGTTGCTTGAAAAATACTACCCTTCAAGTATTGTGAGGTTCTCTAAACGGTGTTTTGCAACACCACCAATTACAAGGAAATTGAGTGAATTATTTGAAGAGTTTTCTAACAAAATTGTAGTTTTTTAGAGGGCTTGATTTGTTTTGGAGGTCATTGTCGAAGTGTTTGCGGGTCTTTGAGGGTGGCGACTTGGCTTGAGGCATTGAAGGTCCCATCAAAGGGTTGAGTGACACTTGTGAAACCCTCTCCTAAGGTTTGTGAATTTATTTGGAACTTATTGCAGTTAGGCGACTTGCCTATTGAGGGTTTTTTAAGGCAGATTTGTGTCCTAGAACATGTTTGTAATTTCTTAATAATTATTATAGTTGTGCACTTGTGTTTTAAAGCTCATTGTGAGGGCCTATGTGATTATTCAAGGCCAATTAATATAAATAATATTCTGCATATTATTTCATGTTGGGCGATCCCCTTGGGAAGGCATTTGGAAGGGTTTTAGTGGCCATTCAAGACCTAATGTGCAATCTAAAATTATATATATTTTCCAGTGATTTATGATTATTTTTCCAACAATTACTCATTGGAAATATTCAGTTATTGAGTCGTTTGGTGGCTAGGATTTATTATACGAATTTCCTAATTTTCAGAATTAATTGAATAATATTTTAGTGGTGATTTGGCCACTTGCAACGATCTGATTTTATTTGCAGCAGTGAGGGTTTCATTAAAATTCAGAATTAATAGATTCTTGCAAGGGTTTGTTAAAAAATCAATTTTTTTACATATTCTTCTCATTTGAGGACATCACAGTGGTATTATAGCCAATTTCTTAGCCATTTGTAGGATGGAGAGGTTATTCAGAAACATGGACCATTTTTGAGAGGTTTGCTCAAACCCAAGAGCGGTTGACGGAAACTTTAGACACACTCCTTCAAACAATAAAGGGCATGAATGGGGACCAGCCCCTTGAAAGGGAGGAAGAACCCTTTATCAATTGGGAATTGATGGAAGATTATGATGAATTGAAACTTTCACCATAGTACAGGAAGGAAAGGAGTTTTGAGTATTGGCTAGATTTGAGGTATGGCAAAGGACGCCATGGGCACATAGCTACGCATATGATGACTTGGGGAGAATTGTTCTTCCAACCTTTGATGGAGATCCAAGTACTTCAATTAGAGCATGGGTAAACAAGGTTAATGAATACTTTGAATTGAGGCATAGAGGTGAGAAGCAAGCTCTAAAATTCATCATCCAACACGTGGATGGAGTTGCCCTTGATTGGTGGCAACTTGAGTTGAGGACACAAGGACATAAATTCATCAAGACTCATGAGGAACTTGGTGAAAGGCTCATCATACAATTTGAAAAAAAGGTGGAAACCCAAAAATCTGAGTTTTTGGAGCAGTAAAGTGGGCTGCAAGTTGATATGAATAAGAAGGGACCAAGTGGGGCGGCCACTTGGAAGAAGGGTGCAAGCACGCTTCAAAAGGGAAGCTTGGAAAGTGACAAGGTAAATATAGAAATCCACAAATCTAACGAACCACAAGGAGGGTTGCAACTAGAGGTCAAAGAGGTGGTTGAACCAAGAGAAATAATCTCAAGGTGCGCCATGGAAATAGAATCAGGTGGGGCAGACATTTGTAGGAGGGAACAAATCATGCAAGAAAAAGGAAAAGAGGGTGGGACAAACCCTCACGAGGATCCCTTGAAGAGGTATGTTATGGATGAGAGTCCTGATTTTTGCATTATTGCTAATAATTATTCATTTTCAGAGCATGAATCTAGAGTTGATAAGGGAAAATGAAAAGAACAATTGCTAGTCACTAAGGAGAAGGAAGTGCAAGTCTTAACAAGGGCGGACAAGCCTCCAACATGGATGTGGGATCCAAGAGCCTTAGGGAGATTGCATCCATATGATATTTCTTCCCAAGGGGACAACAATATTTCAACTTTCAAACATGATTCTTTTGGCAGCTCTAGGATATCTAACACACCTTGTGAGGGCATAATGATGTCGATTGGAGTCATAGTTGTGATGGAGGCAACAAGGGCAACAAATAAGTTGATAACTTCTGATTTTAAACATCCACCACCTTTCGTTTTTTACGAGTTAAGACAATCGCCTCGATGGATGGAAAGGGGTCATACATACGGTGGGGGCAAAGGATCTAAGGTTGGTGAGCGCCATGCTCCCAAGGAAGTGGCAAGAGTGGAGTTAAGGCAGCCACCAAGGTACGATCACTCTATTTCTTCTTCCCTAAGATTCGCCAATTCTGAAAATAGGTACTCAAGACAAAAGTTTGCAAGGGTTGAATTTACACATACAAGGAAGAGGAGAAATTTTGGAAATTGCCATGCAAAAGTGTTGCAACTGAACTCAGAAAATTCTGAGTTTTCCATGACAACTAAGCTAAATATGTATTTTGAAAATGCTATTAACTAGATGCTAAACCAACTAAATAAAGGCACCCCAAGGTCTGAAATTTCCAAGAAAAGAAGGCCAAATATACACTCAGAAAATTCTGAGTTGTTTGTGCTAAACATGAAAGTAACATACTCAGAAAAATCAGAGAAAGAAGGTACAATACAGCCTCCAATTAATGTTGGGAACACATGTGCAAAGTCTGATTTGTGTTTCTCAATGAATTCTGAATTTATGTGATCAATTCAGTTGCTTACTACGGACAAGAAATTGGGATTTTTGGGCATGCTACAGCCCATGTCAAGCTCTAGGAAGGCATGGAAAGTGGGGCACTTATTTTTGGACATGCCTTGTAAATACATGTTGATACCCATTGGAGATCTGATTGTGAAGAGCCCTTCTACATGCAACTTGGTAATGAATAGGTTGCCATTTGGGAGCAATTGTAAGGCTGTAAGGTGTAAATATAGTCTTCAGATCAGCAAGTACAAGTTTCTTGGTGAAGTCTTTCTCTTCAAAGTCATGGAAGGTGTTTTCCATGAATGGATTCCGGTAGAGGCGACAAGGAAGGTTAAAGTTTCGGAGTTGGGGCAGCCACTCCTTATGAAGGAAGTTGGTCGAATACTTGATAAGGCAAGTAAAGCAAAGGTGAGGGGAAGTGGACTTTTAAAAGGGATCAAACACGTGACCAAGGGACAACATCTAAGGTATGCAAAAGAATGCTTATTTCCCTATTTTCTGAGTTTGATAAAATCTGAAAATGAAAATATCACTCAAGGTTTCAAAGAGGATGATTGGTAGTTTGAAAGGGAGGTAGGTCTAAATCTTAGAGGGGGGAAAGACCTAGACTAAACTCAGAAAAATCAGCAAAATTTGTGGAAAATCAAAATTATGCATGGAGATCTCAGGGATGCATAAATAGTTCTAAAGTTGTCTTGACAAATCAAAATTCTGTGCATATGGAAAATCAGGTCCGTGCAAGGTTTGGTGGAGTTGTGAATTGCATAGGAGGAACTTGGTCTTTCGCACAAGGTCATGAGGTGCACAGGGGTAATAGGATAAGTGTAAGGGACAGCGTTAGTAAGTCTTTCTACCATACTATCAAGGACAAGTCCAGTTCTCTTTTGAAGAATTTGAGAGACCCCGAGTATTTAGTAGTCGATGGTTTCCTGTTGGCGCCCAAGAGGATGAGTTGGGAATGACCAAGAATTGTGTAAAGGGTCATGGGAGGTCTGAAAGATGCAAGTACAAAAAATTAACCAAGAGGAAGGTGACTGATTTTACACTCCTTTTGGAGTATACAGATGTATGTTGGTGGTTATGGGGCAAAGGACAAAATCTTGACATGATGAGGGAGTTTCCAGCCCCTGTTGTAGGGAAATTTTTGAGTTGTATGGCAACATGGGAAGGTAAAGAAGTGTGGGCTTTCCAAGCGCAACAAGTTGAAGATTGCTTTGCTGGAATATTTTTTTCCAGCCACCATGCCTTCGTTTCAATAGAAGTCTCTTGCCTCTTCACTTCATTGGTACATCTTTTGTTTGGGACCCTAGAGAGATGAAGAAGAAGACTACCAACTGCTATTTTTTGGTTTCTAAGGTGCACAAACAACCAGTTATATTCATGTGCAACAAATGTATGGATTTGTTCTTGCAAAAGCTCTTTCATTTGAGAGGTACGGGAGCTAGATTATGGGAAGTTACATTTGCTTGGGGTCAAGCAAATTTGGGGAGGGAAGACTCTAATGCCCTACCCCCCACCTTTTTTTTGGATATTAAATTAATATTATTACTAAAATAAAAAGTATTTTTAAATACTTAAAATAAAGTAATAATAGTCTAATTTGTTTTTCATTTGAGTTGAGACTTTTTGAAGGTCATGAGCTTATTTAAGCTCTTAAGTGATTTTAAAAGCAAATTCTCCTTATAATCCACTAACTCTCCCTTCATAACTAAAAGGTGGATATATAAGGAGGTCGTGGATCTCATTTGAGGATTATGCATTATGTGATATTGTTCATGATAATCAAATATGTCAAGCTTGGTTGTTGGCGTAGTTGCTTGAAGAATGTTACCCTTCGAGTACTGCGAGGTTCTTTAAACAGTGTTTTGCAACACCACCAATTACAAGAAAATTGAGTGAATTTTTTGAAGAGTATTCTAACAAAATTGCAGGTCTTTGGAGGGCTGGGCAATTTGCTTTGGAGATCATTGTCGAAGTGTTTGAGGATCTTTGAGGGTGCCGACTTGCCTTGAGGCATTGAAGATCCCATCAAAGGGTTGAGCGACACTTATGAAACCCTCTTCTAGGGTTGGTGAATTTATTTGAAATTTATTGCAGCTAGGAGACTTGCCTATTGAGGGTTTTGATGGCAGATTTGTGTCCTAGAACAGGGCTGTAATTTCTTAATAATTATTACAACTGGGCGTTTGTGATTTGAAGCTTGTTGTGAGAGCCTATGTGATTATTTGAAGTCCAATTAATATAAATAATATTCTGCGTATTATTTCATATTGGGCGATCCCCTTGGGAAGCCATTTGGAAGGGTTTCAGTGGCCATTCAAGACTTAATGTGCAATCTGAAATTATATATATTTTTCCAGTGATTTATTATTATTTTTCTAGCAATTACTCATTGGAAATATTCAGTGATTGAGCCGTTTGTTGGCTAGGATTTATTGTACGAATTTCCTAATTTTCAAAATTAATTGAATAATATTTTAGTGACAATTTGGCCACTTGCAGCAGTCTGATTTTATTTGCAGCAGTGAGGGTTTTATTAAAATTCAGAAATCATAGGTTCTGCAAGGGTTTGTTGGAGAAATCTATTTTTTTGCATATTTTTCTCATTTGAAGACATCGCATTGGCCATTTTTAGCCTATGGTGGTCTGTAATATTTAAATTGAATAAAACTAAAATTAAATCAATCTGTACAGTTTGATATGTACATATAGTTGAGGGAAGTTACAAGAATAATTTCCTTTTTACTCTTGAAAATTGTGTCCAGTCTATATTTTTTATTTCTGATGATTTACATTCCTGTCAAGCGACAATGTTTACTATTTGTTTAAGATTAGCCAATTAACACATTGTCGTAAAGATACAATTGTTATCATCAAATGATTAAGGCAACCAGCTTCTATATCTAGAAGCAAATATGAATAGAGCTCATATTCCATTTGCTCTCCGGTGTATGTAATGATTATTTGATTTTACTTTTATATGGAAAAATCTTATGATAAAATTATATTTCAAGTCTGAATTTACAAGAAGCAAAATAAACATCATGTTGTTGATAAGTATGTTTTCTTAACTGGTTTGCCTATCGCACCCCTCTGTTACTGCAGGCAATTGTGATTGAAGAAGTAGATATCTTTACATTTTGTCCTATAATGTGGGCCTTCAGGCAAGATATCGTGATGTACGCTATGCTCATCATAGTCTTATATTTCTTTCATGAAACAGTGAATCTTTGTTGCAGATAATAGTGGTTAAAATAATGGACTTAAGAGATGTACATGTACTTCAATACCCTAATTAAATCAAAGCCCCTAACCTGCCCTGGAATGTTTGTTATATTTTCTCATTTTATTGAGTTACAAATTTGACAAAAAACACAAAGTTGTCCCCATTCGGTAATTAGATGTGGTTCAGATTCGAGAACAATCTGGGCTATTTCTTTGTCTTCTAATACAAAATATCTATTTTAAAAAGTATGTTACATCATTCACAATATTATCGACTTAACTAAGCCAGCAGATATTTCACTGCCATATCTAAAAGAGCAGTTTTTTGGAAATCAGGATTTATCTCGTGGTAGGGCAGGGAAAGAAAACTATACAGTAGGAGCATCATCTATACTAACGCAAACATTCCCAATATTAGCACTAAACTCAAAGATTGTAGCAGACAAGCAGAACGGAAACTTAAAAAAAAGCTGATATAGCATTGTCCCACGTAACCCTTAGTTCCTGTCTACTGAATCGCTCTCTGCTAGAGCTCCAGTCATACAGCCAACAATATTTTCCCTGTCAATGCATTCATGCAGCAACTCTTGGAAAAGCTACATCTGATCCTCTCCGCCACCCATTCCTTGGTTGACTCTGTTCTTCAGTTCTTATATCTCCTTGCATATGTTAGAATGATCGATTCTAATTTTGGCTTTTTCCATCTTCGTTGCTTTTGAATATGCCATTATTTGGCAGAGTTAGTACTTATTACACTAAGTACTAACTCCTGGAGAATGATTTGAACTTTCTGGAAATAGTTTTTGCCCTATTTGGAAGGCTATGACTCCTCTCCAGGAGTGTGGAAAATTCAACAGCTAGAACTTAACTCTTCAGAAGTTTTTGAGAGTTTCCAAAATCGTTTCCATGAATTTCCAATATTGTTAATAATAGTTTCCATAAGTTTCTCCCGTTTCCAAAACTGTTTTCTTATTAACTAAACCCTAACCTTTCTGTTACTTACTGGTATAGATATCCCCGCTTCAATATTTGTGTTGTCAAAGAATCCAAGTACTCGTTTCTGATACTCATTTTGTGTTGTCAATATTTGGTTATTACTCGCACATAACCAAATTATCACATTACCTCTCAAGTTATCAAGTCCTTCACATACAAGACATATTTTCTTCAGAGTAAAGACTGGTACCATGGGTATCTTCTCAAGGCATAGGTTGAAACTGCTGCTGTTCATAGATATCTCATCCAGATGTTGGGAAGTGAATAGCTAAATTTTCTTCATTTACAAAATGTCTACGTTGCTGGAAAAAAATGTTTATGTCTGCTTCTATAAAGAGGTTGGCATGAAAATACGATGTGTATTTCTTTTTATGATATATTTTGGTTGCATGCGACACTAATGAATTTGCTGAACAAATTTCTGCAGTCAATGTGTGTTCTTACAAATTTACCAAGCTTTCCATAAAACTTTGAAGACATATGAACTGTTTTTCTTTAAAGTGACTGCACATTTTTCCAAATTACACACATTGAAAGAATTAGGATGAACAATCATCCCTTAGAGATTTTGTTAAGAAGGAAATTAAGCATAATTTGTATGATTATTGGTAGCGTGGCCAAACTTCTTGGAATAATAGAAAACATCAAGACCATAGGCTTCTCGTTCAAAAGATTTTCAGCATTTATCCTTACATTCAACATAGACCCACATGGTATCACGTAGGGGTTAATTTGACTTGGGAGCAAATAAAATCTGAAATTAGGGAAAGAATATATGTCACGCATATATCAATTCTATGCAAATCAATGAATCGTCATATTCCTTTCAAATAAGAACAAGGCAACATGCACTATAAAGCAAGTTCAAGACCCTGTATGACTTATTATCTGTTTGGCTTTGCCATTTTTTCATCGTAAAAGTAGAATCAACGTTAGGGTTCCAAGGGTCAATCCCCAGCAGGGATTTCTTTTACAAAACCAGTCTTTTTTCAACAACCTTCTTAGCAATTTTTTATCTTCTGAAATCATAAAAATACCATTGTCTAGAACTTAGAACTTTCAGGGAAAAAAAATCTTATTTTGATTTTTATATTATACCAAAGTATATTTCTAGCAAAATTAGAACGTAAAAGCAGTTAATTTCTTCTGTGCAATGACCAATTACAGGTCCTCGCCTTGTTGCAGCCACATTGATGCGACCTGCAGTGTCCTCCATCAACAAACACATATGCTGAGTTTTCAGAAAAGTCTAGATTCACGAACAGTGTTTGCAGGGACAAAATGAAGTTGTTCAAATAGTTCTCCCCTATTTACTCCAACTTCCTTCCCAGCCAAGTGGTTCTCCCCTATGAAGTTGTTCAAGTAGAATTCAAAATACAAACTATTAAAAATTTAGAGCCCAACAGATAAGAAAATGTAGATAACTAATATTAGTTATATATATTCCAACATTTGTATTAAGGCTTGCATCTCCCTGACAAGATTTGCCATGGCTTCCCTTCTTGGAGGCATTTTGTCACTTTCTCAATTTCCCCACAAACTTTCTAAAGAATTTTACCAGGCTCTGATACCAAAATGATGGAGTAACAGACCTACAAGTCCTAGAATTTGCACACAAAAACATTTTAAAAAATGCTACGACTTGAAAAGCATTAAGAAGAGCACCATTTAGGAATCCAAATCTTGAAAACAAAAGTAAACAGATAGTTTCTGAATTTTACATGCAACATTGAGAAGTATTTCATTTCATTTTCCAACTCCTTTACATTACTAAACAAAACACATATCTCCCACTATCTCAAACAACACGTCTGCTACTATGTTCTGCCTATACTCCTAATCTGCTAGTCTTATGCTGCCTACAGACTGCTGCTACTACTTTTCTAATATGTTACTTATATCTGAAAGCAAACAAAGCATATACATTAATTTTCTACGGTGTTTTTCTTACACCGGTCAGATTTTATGGGACAACTATCAGTAAAATCTGGACTTCATTTTAGTTTCCCAACTCCCTGATCCTGAAGATGATTGAGTCCTTGGACAAGGACCACATTAATTTCCTGTCTTCCCTTTTACTGTAGATTGTCTTTGGGTGCCCATGCATCAAACATTCTTGTTGTCCAAGTAGCATGTAATTGATATAGTCTAGGGCCTTATGCATATCAAACCTTAGCGAAAATACCCACATGAATAATATTTGTAAAATCAGGTAAAACACAGACTACAAATATTTCTTATCCTGCCTAATATAGGATGCATTTGGTTATGCTTTTGGTTGTATTCTTATATGAAGAAGCTACAGAGTGGATCCTGCCTTAAGGGTTCTTGTATATCCCTACCACAAGGGCAATTTGCTATAAAACCATATAATGCAATCATCTCTTGGAGTGGTATGCACTTCTTATATATTTTTTATTTTCAGACTAAATAGAGTGGCAATTGTTCTCCTTCTGGAAGAAGGTTCATAGCTTTAAAGACTTAAAAGTTTAAAAAACACCTACCGTCCAATGCATTCTGGAATCTGTAGACAAAACACTACAAATTACACATGGAATAGAATGATCTACTCTGTGGCACATGAAGCTACACTCCTTAGTCAAAATTGAGATCGCAGTCCAGGACTGATAAGAGTTTGAAAGCAACCATAATATACTATATTACTTTATGAATACAGCAAGTAATGCCTTCTTGGTTCACAATACATAAACTGTCTGTAGCATGGACTACTTTGTACAAGAAAATGGCATTGAAGTCAAACAGTGTTCTCAATACTTCATATCAAATATTATGGTTACGTTTTACAAAAATCATGCAAGATCATGTCCAGATTGCACGTGCAACTTTTGACTGCAAGCTGGAAAAACAGAGGCTATCTATGATATTTCAATTTTCCATGTGTGCAAACATTGATCTCAGATTCGAAGATACTTTCTAGTTTGACAAATATATCCAGATATTCCAAGGAAACCTCTTGTGGTAGATAGCTCGCTCGTCACCTGTGAATCTTCTTATTTCTAAAGAAGTCAATAACTGGAGCGACTCCTGAACATTTGTGGATACCCAGCAGTGGTTAGTCAGAATAGAAACTCTATTGGTTATATTGCGTCCTCAGAGTGTTCTCAGCATTCTTAAGGCCTAATTTATACTTTTATATCTATTTTTCTGTGTTTCTTATTCCTCCATATATTACATACTCCAAAATCTGTTCTGGAACTCTGCAACACTGCTTTCTTTTCAACAACACATAAATTGACAAAATTTTGAATACACAGGTCATTCCAGAAGCCTTGTTCTAGTTGCAGGGACCAGGTAAGCTTAGGAACTCACCACAAAAAAAGACCAAAAAGGAATCTTCCCTTCCAGTTGGAAGGACTCCAGTTACAATTGAAAATGAAGGTCATTCTCTGAAAGTAAAAACAGTAACACATGCACAGATTCAACTCCCCAGATGTAAAAGTACTTTTTGAGATGTGTTAAGGCCATCTTTGGACCTACAAATTAGTCCAAGTAAACTCTGATAAAATTTCAACCCCTACCAAATAAAACATCTAGACTTGTAGAACGGTAATGTTGAGGAAGTTGTGTGCTTTCTCCTACTAATTTTTTTGGAAAGCAATCTTCAGCATTTGTTTCACTTTGATGTCCTGTATATTGCTTAGTGTTCTTCTGGATCCTTGATGCTTTTCTTCTGTTATCCTCCTTTGTTGTTCTTGGCGAAGTTTGCTGTAATCGAAATATTGCAAGCATACTGGCAGCTACAAGTGCAACCTTAGCAACTACACCAGTCATTGCATTCAAATTCTCTGAATTCTTCACAAATTGAACACCAAAATCAAGAAAATATGCAAGTCCACCTTGGCATCTGTTTTGAAGGTGTCTGGTATCGTTACTTTTTTTCTCATTTTTATCAATGGAGAGCATTTTATTTGTTTCTGCCATGGAACAATCTTGGATAACATTAGAATTGAAACGTGCATCCTCTGCCTCACCTCCATCACTAGCAAAAGCCAGGGCTTCTTTTATAACACTCAGATCTCTTCCCCGATGTTCTTTAAGCCTTTTTAGGAGCATCAGCCGACTTTCTTCCAAGTGCATCAAAGCTGCATCCTTTTCTACACGTTGCTGTAGCTGCAGCGTCTGCTCAAACAAATCCAAGCTCAGGCTAGAAGCCTTTAATCATAAAATTAATAATATCAATAGTAGTAGTTATTCATTTCAGAGAACCAAATATGAGGGAAAAGACATTTGAAAAACAGTGACTGAAAAATCTGTTAATAATCATTTTATCTCTATGCATATCGATTTACTTGTTGGGCATGAATTGCCTTAGTTCTTATATGTTGTTGTAATCTTTTGTTTTGCTATGGTGTAGAGCTTGACTTGCTCGTTTGTTTTTGTAGTTTGGGGTTTTACTATGTTCTTGGTTCTATATGCTGTCAGTAGAAAACTCTATTGCGTTTTGTAAACGCTCCGTCAATATTTTAGACAAACAATGGTTGGGAACATAACTCTTTATTTATAAACACTGAACCTCAACCCAATGCGCCAGTTGAAAAGGCAATCTTATCTTAAGAAGACAGGAAAAACAATTTTATATTCAAGAAATGAAAGGCCTGGCTCAGATTGCAAGCCCTAATAAAAACAATCGCTTGTGCTCAGATTTAAACACATAATCAGTGTTGTTGGAAAACAAACCAATTCATTCTTCAGATTTAAATCCCAATTCAAAAAATCTGTGATATTCAAAACTCAATGCTCAAGCACATTCATAATGGACACCGTGTATTATGGAAATATAAGAGAATGAATCATTATGTAAATAGATTCTGTCATTAATCAAAGAACTTTACTGAAATCCTAACGAAAATTCTGGCAGCCCTTGTAATTTCTTCTTTCCTTTCTATTTCAGTTTTTTAACTTTTTTTTTGGCCTGGTTTTACTCGTGACCGTATCCATGAGATTGAGAAGGAAAATGCTCCAGAATAATGAAGGCTTTTGGAAACTTAAAAAAGCCCAGTAAAAAAATTCAATTTACAAACAAATTGAATGCGTAAGGAGAAGGAGAAGAAGAAGACTGACATGTAACAAGTGCAGATGGTTTTCGAGCGTCTCAAGAGCATTTCGGATAGCATTCAAACTCGTTATTTCAGCAAAAAAATGGTCTTCATTAGAGAGGGTTGAGATGGAGCTGAGAAAATGGGATTTGGAGAGGGAATGGATGGCGTCGCTCATCTTGTCGTGCAAATCCCATGCCCGTTCCATCGCTGCTTCCATCTCTTCTCCTTCCATTGAAAACTCCATTCTCCCCAGCATACATGTAAGTTAGAGAAAGGAGTTTTCAAACCCCTCTCCTATCGGGCGAGCACCTAAAGGAGAATCACGGCTAGAATCCAATTCCCGCTGGCCCATGATAAAGAAAAACCACGCCTGCTTTTGTATGTGTCGGTTCGGGAAAGAGCTTAATCGTTAAGAGGGGTCCATTAGTTGAAACGAATTGAATGGCTGAATTAAACATTTTAATAATGTTTATGGGATTAGGCAATATTTTATGGGATTAGGCACTGTAGTAAAGTTGTTTCGTGATATTATAATTTTATATAAGAGTTGTCTTATTAATAATGTAAGGTTTCTAATCTCTTTTTGATATTAATTTTTCTATTATAAATTTTTATTAGAAAACTTTTTGTTTTATGTAACTTTTCCTCTTTAAACAATATGGTTAAGTTGATAACCCTCAAGTTATAAGCTACACATTCCATAATATAGTGGTATTTTGTCTCCACAATTCCTTTATCATAAAATAAATATGTTCTTGTTTCTCATTCTTCTTTGGCATTGTTCATCTATCGGTTTCACACTTAAGATGATGTGAGCTAATCCTCAACTGTGCAATTAACATATTTGCTTTTCATTTACTTTTTGCCCCTATGTATATATTTTCTCTGTGCTTTCATGTGATATTAAATTTTTTGATGTAGTATGCTTTCTTTCGTCCCAGTGTTTTTGTCGATATGATTGCCCTGAATTTCTCTCTCACATACTTTTTGATTTCCTCATTGGTGTTTGGGTATTCTTGCAAGTCGATGCCCCATTTACTCATCCATTTATTGTTTTATTTCATCCATGTATTTTTTTTTTCTACTTAGTTATGCTTCTATTACCATTTTGGGCCATTGATGGTTCTTCATGCTTTGTGTCTTTTTTAAATAACTTAATTTTTGGGTCGTTGTCAATGCTTCCAAAGGAAAAGTACATGTTTCGACTAATAAAACTTCATATGGAACTAAGGCTTTGACTTTGAGGCTAATTATGATTAAATGCTTTTCTATCTTCTGTATCTATCTCCAATTTTGGTCATATACATTGTTGTCTCAAACTTCACATCCATATAAGACCACTGATGTGATAAGTACGTTGAACAAGGTTCTCTTGGTTTTTCAATCTCATAATTATGTATTCTTGCATCTGTTTTACAGTAAGTATAAGGCCTTTCATCCCCCTCAAATTATTTTTGCCCTGTAGGTTTCCCAAATAAGCTTGTTGTGAAAGTCCAGCCCAAGATATTTGTATTTTTCCACTACCTCCAGGAGGCTTCCTTCGAAAAGGAACTCAATTTGTTTCTTTTTTTTTTGTAAAGAAAAGATCATGACTTTTATTTTGCTAGTATTCATTTACATTCCCAATTCTTTGCAGAATATCTCTAGAGATTTCAAATGTTATTACAAACTATGGGTTATTTTTACAATTAGAATAAGATCATCTGTATATAAAAGTAACTTTATAACAAATTAGCTAGGTGGATGCGCTCTCCACCAGCATTATTTATCCAGTCTTCCAGTTTATCGATGTATAGCCCAAAAAAGTTCAGAGATAAAGGACATCCTTATCTAACTCTACTGTCGCTTCCAGAGCATTCTGACATACCTTCACTTGTTTTGATTTTGGCTTTGACTTGCTTATAGAGTCCATGCATTGTCACTTTATATTCATCTGGAACTCCAAGCTCCTTCATTCTACTCCAAAGTTTACTTCTAGGGACCGTGTCAATTGTTTTTTTGAATTTAACAAAGCAACAAAAAGCTTCTTTTCCTGAGTATCCCAAACTCTTTCAATCAAGTGTCTAAGAGTGATGCAGTGGTCGATAGTGAAATGTTTCAGCCAAAACCCTACTTGACCTTTTGCTCTTTTACTTTCTTTTTCTACCCAGCGACTAATTCTTTGCTCTATCATGCTACCATATGTCTTTCCAATGAGGGGATTGACCATAATAGACCAATAATTAGATATATTATTGATATCCCCACTTTTATTACCCTTTGAAATGAAATGAATGGTTTTAATTGTGTTCACCAAGGTATCTTTTAAAACGTTGCCCTATCTCTTTTTGATTTGGGTTAACATCTTCGCCAAACCTTTTATTCTTTTTTCTTCAAATATATCTACCACGAAGCCAACTCCTAAAGTTTCCATATATTTCGATCGTACATCCATGTACTGAGAATATTCAAGGATGAAGTGCTCCTCCGTTTTGACTGTCCCTATAGTGCAGAAAATGCAAACCCTCGCATCCCATAGTTTCTTAAGATCCATTCATCTACCTGTCTCACATTTGAGCCTATGAAAGCTAGTCCTTAGTTAAGTAATGAGGATCTTTTTCCTCCATTTAATTTAGTGCATATATATATGTATATGTGTGTGTATATATATATATGTATGTATATATGTATATGTGTGTGTGTGTGTGTGTGTGTGTATATATGTGTGTGTGTGTGTACACACACACACACACACACACACACACACATATATTCACTATGCTTATAAGTCAAGCTAGACACTAAAAAACAATGTTTTCTTTTTTTGTTTGTTTGCTTCCTCCACATTACCATTCTAAATTTTTTATTTACATATTTTTGTATGTCTTTGTTACAGTTTGGGCATTCACTTAGGTTGATATCCTATTTACTCATCCACTTGTTGTTCTACTCCATCTAAATGTCATTTCTCTTGTGCAACTCTTTGTCTCTTATGGCCCTAGGCCACCTGTTGGTATTCATGTTTCCTATTTTATTCAAGTAACATAATAGTCTAGTCATAGCGGTTACCTCTTAAAATAAAGTACATGGTTTGGCAAAGATGATTTCATGTGGAACTGAGTCCTTAATTTTGAAATTATTTATGATTAGATGCTTTTGGATCTTTTCTATTTTCTTCTATTTCAAACTTGTTGTTCCACTAGCCCACACCTCTCAACCATATAATGCCACTAGTGTGACAAGTAACCCAAATAAGACCTTGGTGGTCTTCTAGTCTCATAACTCAACATTCATGCATTTGTTTTGAAGTGCATAAAAATCTCTTCAGCCACCTTGTATTATTTTCATCCTACAAATATCCCCATTGAGCTTGATATAAAATTTGAGGTTGAGATACTTGTATTCTGACACCACTTCAAGAGACCCTCCTATGAAGTGAAATTGGGAGTGATGTTCCTTCCTTTTCATTGAGAAAAATCTAATTTTGGCTTTCTTGATGTTCACTTGCATCCCTACTTCTTACAAAATATCTCAAGAGCTCAGAGATGGTCTCTTAAATCTTGGATTGTCTTTGCGATGAGAATTAGGTCATCGGCATAAAGTAGAAGTTCCCCACATATTTGGACAAGTTGACCCCCTCCCCTTAGAATTTGTTTATCCAATTTTACAACTTATCAATGTATAGTCCAAATAAAAATTGGGGATATGGGGAAGATTTGTTTGATGCCTATATTACTCCCAAAACATTTGGATAACCTTGCTTATGTTTTAATTTTAACCTTGATTTGTTCACACAATTTGTGAACCATTGCCCTATAATGTGTTGGGACTTGTATTTATTTTATTTTTTGCCATAGTTTACTCCTTGGTACTGTGTCAAATAATTTTTAAAGTCTACAAAATAAAAATATGCACCCCCTTTTTAATCCCAAACCTTTTCAATTGTCTATGTGTAACACAGTGATCAAAATTACACTGTTTGGACCTAAACCCTGCTTGCCCCTTTGCCTTCTTTCCTTTTTCCTTCATCGAACTATTAATTTTGTGTTCTATCATAATCTTAAATAGTTTTACAAAAGGTAGATTAACCATGATAGTTGAGTAATTTGAAAGGTCATTTACATCTCCACTTTTAAACTGATGTATGGTTAGATTGGTTGTCCACTATATCAAAAAGCCATTTTGGATTACCTCATTGAAAATTTATTTGATTTTAGGTGTCAGGATATCTTATCCTCATCTTATATGCTCTACTTGTAGGTTGTCTATGTCTCGAGCTTTACTCATTGCTAACTTTTTAATCCCTTACATGATGTCTTATGCTATGAAAATCTCTTCACTAACACTAATTGTGGGACATGTATCTTGTTCACTTTCACACTCATATAATTATTTTGAGTGCTCCAACCACTATCCTGTTGTTATGATGTTCTCATTTTTTTCATTGCATATTCCCTCCAGAATATTTTTGGTTCATGTTCCTCTAAGTAAATAATATATTCCTTGTGTTCTTGTATATTCTTCATTTGTTTTTTTATTTGCCTTTGTTCTATCTACTATTTCTTTTAGTGATCTTCGTGTTGCCTTGCAATCTTCATCGTACCACAGGTTTTTTATGAAGTTAAATATTTCTTTATTTTTAGTTTTAGCTCTCTTGCATGTTTTTAGTGCATCCTAAATGGTGTTTATTAACCTCTCACTTTTAGTGTATTGTGTACCAATGTCATGTGCTCTCTTATTTTCCCCTTCTTGTATCTTGTTATCCAATGTCGCCCTAAATTATTATTGATTTTCCTTTATTAAGAGGATGTTTTCTTTAAGTGGTGGCTTACTTTAGTTGATCTTGGTGTGCTCATCATGTTGATTGTCTCTTTATATTTGGAGTTTCATAAAAATTAGGTTGTTATCAGACTTAAGTTCCATGGGAGAGTCTTCTACTTTTAGCTCTTCAAATTTAGGTATATAATTTTGTGATCATATAATGCAATCTATTAAACTTTTCCCTTTATGTGTCTTGCACATATAATTTCTTAATTTTTCTCATTTACTCATGCATTTACAAATAATCAAGCTATGTATGCTACATAAACCTAGTAGCTCTTCTCTAGAGTGTGTGATAGCCCCATGCATATCATTTGAAGTCTTGTTTCATTGTTGATTTTCTTCATCTACCATCTGAAGAGGATTCATATCTAGATCCACATTCCTTCTGAGAATGTTGGTGATTTAAATTTTTTGGGTTTATGAAGTTTAAGCCCTAGGTTGTTAAAGGGTCTGAGTATAGTAAATAAGGGTAAAAATATATAATAAATATAACCAATAATTTATAATAGAATTGACATAGTTTGAACTTTTTAAAAATATAAATAAATGACGTAAACAAGTACTTAGATATAATTTTATTGAGACAAGAGATCTAGAGGTTGTAAACTGGGACATGAGCTGATATGAGTGTCGCAAACATGATCCAAGTGTCAAAACCCTTCTTAGATAATAACACCTTAATTGGACAATAGCGCCAATGGCACTAGTGTCTTTATTTTGGTGCTAGTGTCCTCTATGCAAAAATATTATAAGCTTCTAGGTACACCTATGTCTAAGTCTTCCAAGCTTATTTTTATGTGCATGAATTCTAATTCCTTATAAGTGACCTATTTTGATTGATTTTGTATGCAAACTTTAAACCTCCCTATTTCTAGGGCATCTGTTTGGTATAAGAAGCAAAGTGTGATGCTAGTGGGGTAGGCTAGACATCCTAAACACCCCATTATGATGAGAGTTGCCTACATACCAATACTCTGATGAGGAATCAAGCCTGATGTAGTTCTCCCCACCTAAGTGTTGGTGCAAGTGCAAGTAAAGCTAGTATAAATGCTAATTTGAGTGATTTTAAGTGGAGCTTGAGACTAGAAATATGAGTATTTTAAGCTTGGAATGGCTATAGATGGTTGTATGCAAAATTAGGGCAGCATAGGGATTAATAACTTTGATTGTGCATAATTTGTTTTGAGCTAGTTTGTGTTATTTGCATATGATTTCCATCTAGTGAATAATGGGCTAAAAGTCATGTATATAGATATTGTTCTAGTTCTTGTGTGGGTCTTAAAATAGGTTTAAGCTGACCTTAGGTGGTTATTTTTAAAAGATATCCATTAGTGGCCAAAGGTAGGAAAAGGACAATAACACCCAAACTGGGACACTAGTGCCATTGGTGCTACTGTCCAAATTATAGTGTTAGTGTCTAGGTGGCAGAACATGAGGCACTAGGGGCTAGGATGATAAGTGAGGGTTTTAGACTACTTTAGGAATGTTTAGGGATGCATGTGGGCAATAAAAGGCTAGATAAATGTCTAAATAGGCCTTCAGATAGGTCTATGACTAAGTTAGGGATGGGAGGTCTCAAGTAACACTCTTAGCACTCAAGTATAATTTTTAGATGATCATATTTTCCACCCCTTTATTCTAAAAATGTAGCAAAGCAAAATAACTGGGATGAAGGAAAAAGAAGCATACCTCGACTTGCCTAAGAGATGAAACCCATGAATCTAGATTTGAGTATGTGAAGCATGCTCTATTGTGTGTCCTATAAATAGAACATGCATAGATTAGTCCTCAATTAGGATATATCAAAAACAAAGACAACTGAGTAAAGAGATAAGAGAAAGGAAAGGAACAAATACACTTAATTGGGTATGTGAACTAATGCATAAACTTGGTGATAACATGTGTGTGTGTGTGTGTGTGTGTGTGTGTGTGTGTGTGTGTATAGATAGTGATCAATTGGTGAATAACTTAGACTGAGTTGATGGATTACTCAATCCCCATGTGGGTGGCTCAAGAACTCAATCTAGTTTTGACTTCATCATTGCCCACCCATGCTTCGGGGATCATGACCTATGAATATCTTGGATTGGATTGATGGTGTGTCCAACCCTCTTATGTAGGTGGCTAAAGAACTCAAGTAGACTATGATTCCATCATTGGCTACCCATGTGTAGTAGATGCATATGTAACTATATTACACAATGTAGTTGAAGATGTGTAACTATAATTAGAATTGTATATGTTGACTTTATGGCCACTCAAGAATATTAGGTAGATCTATGCCACTTGAGAATGCCAACCACTATAGATGGAGTAAGGTGTTGTCCCCAAACATGTCACTCATTTTTGGGACAACCTATGAACTATTTTGGTTTAACAGACCAAAATCCTCTCTTCCCTTTTTAAAATTTGTTCTGAGCATTCAAGTTCTTCATTTTTCAAAGCTCTTCTAGAAATCTACGGACTCTACAGGCTTGAATCTACGGACTCTGAAAATAGGTTTCTACAGACTCTTTCAAGGTTAGAGGAAACTTAGAGAAAACTACAAACTTAGTTTCTACCAACTCTGTAGGTAGGTTTCTACAGACTCAGTTTCTACGGACTTCAAGGCCTCAAAACTATGAACTCTGCAGGAAAGAGACAAGCTCTCAACACTTAGGTGATTTCAAGGTTGGTTTAATGACTTGGTTCAATAAAAAATGTTCATCGACAAGCTTCTAAGTAAGGATTGAACCATTAAACCATTGAATCGTTGAACCTTGAACCATTTTTGTTCAACGGGTTCAATGGGTTTAAAGGTTCAACGTCATCAACAAGAGTTAAGCGCATTTGTCAAGGTTTAATAGTTCAACTGCTTCAACGTTCAATGGCTTCAATGGCTTCAAAAAACTTATCAAAGAGAAGAAGGTTTGAACCATTAAACCATTGAACCACTTTGGTTCAAAGGTTCAACAAGTTTAGCAGCCATATGGTTCAACGCATTTGGTTTAAGAGATCAAAAAGACCTAGTCAAATAAAGAGATTGAACCAATTGAACCATTGAATCGATTGAACCAAAGTTGGTTCAATCGGTCAGTTCAATCGACAGGTTCAAGGGGTTGCCCCAAAGCCAAAGGAACAAGTGCCCTTACAGAGGGTAGTGAACCAAGCCGAGTGCCCTTGTGGAGGGCAATGAACCAAGCTGAGTGCCCTTGCAGAGGGAAATGAACCAAGCCAAGTGCCCTTGCAGAGGGCAATGAGCAAAGGCAGACAAAGAGAATTCCTTCGAAAAAGTTCTCACGACAAAGTTGTTAAGGACCATTTCCTTCGGACAAAATGTCTGAAGGAATTGACTCGATGGAAAGCAGAAGCAAGCGGGAAGAAACAACTAAGGAAAGTCTAAAGGAATTCCTTCAGACTTTTGTTTGAAGGAAAAACTTGAAGCGAAAGTCCGCCAATGAAGGAAAAACCCACCGAGGAGAAAGAAGCCTTAAGGCCATCCGAAGATAACTCGAAGGGTATGTACCCTTGCGAAGGGCTCTCACTGAGAAAAAGGGACCTTTCTCAAGACCTCAAAGGGTAGGTCCCCTTCGGGAAGGATCAAACAAGAAAGATGAAGGAATTGCCAAGGAATATAATGGACCCACATACGTCAAAGTTAAACACCATGAACTAGCCATTGGGATCCAAAAATTTGGTGACGTCCCTGTAGCCATCAAATTTAGGGAAACAAACTAGCTATTGGTTTCTTAATGATGATGGGCCTGAAGACGTCAAATTCATAGAAATGAAATAGCCGTTGATCTTTGAAAGCTCGAACATTGACCTAAATGTAGAAGGCCAAAATGCCAAAGGAAAGAACCACTGATGGAAGAGCGTAAGGAGCCAACAAGAGTGAAAAGATAGCCCAGGTGCTTAAATCACAAAAAGAAGAGACAAAGAGGAAAATATCTATGCAGTAGTTATTTTAGTAGCTGGAACAGTCTGTAAAGTAGATTTTTGAGCTTGCAAACATTGAAGGCGCGGCCTCTTAGTCTCCTTTGAAAGACAAAATGGATAGTCGTGTAGACATCAGAGGGGATAGACCAGATGATCCAGACCCAGGAAGAGACATATTAGATGAATGGACATGCCATAGTTAAGGCAATGTGTTGTTCCAAGCATGGTCCCTCTAGATAGAACTAAAGGCGCATTGAAGGCGTTGACTGCAACATGGGCCATCCCATGGGAAAGAGCACCAAGCCTTGCTTGGTGGATATACATTGTAATTCCTCTCATTATGCAAAGGAGATCTTCCCAATACAGAAGCAAGATTCTGCCCAAATTGAAAGGCGAATACTGAGACTTTGAGCTCAGATTGTTGTTTATATCATTTTATCTAAATGAGAAAGCAAGTTGTCTGCAAACTTTGTACTGTTATAGCTTGTATCATTTTAGGAGATTGTTCTTATGTCTATCTTTTGAATGTGTTCTTGTTTATTTAATTTGGCAAGCAAAATTAGTGAAAGTAATCAGGAAGGTGTCCTGAAGCCAACTGTGGAGAGACGTTGTGCCCCCACAATTGCCTTTAGAGTGTTTTCTTTCTGTTCTTATGTAAAGGACCCTGGGATGAATTTATGCCCTCATTATCCTTCATATTATATTTCTATGTAAAGGACCTTGGGATGGCTTTGTACCCTCATTGTCCTTTGTATCTCACTCTTGGGTAGTCAAGGTGGAGACTTTGTGCTACATCTCAATCTGTTGGTTACTACGCCCTTGGTTACCATTTACTTGTCACTACCTAGAAGAACTCTTGTTATCCCCTGCAAGATCACTTCTAAAAGAAGAGAAGTGCCTTTAGTGTCTTCACTAGGATTTTCTCCTCTGTTTGTGAACATTATCTCTAAAAAAAGAGAGATGAATGGTGTTATTCTACCCCTGAGTGTTATTTCCTGCATATATATATATAGCATCTCATATTTATAGGGAACCTCCCCTTGATGAGAGGAGAGATTTGTCCCCTGTTGATGTAGTAAACCTACACACCTAGCTGACCAATCTCCTTATGATGTGGTTGAAGAGACCTATTTTGCTCACTAGTTAGCTGGTCGACAAAATATTCACCCAAAAAATTTTGATGACTCCATTGGGGACACAGTAATTTTATGCAATTTGAAGCCTCAAGCTTCAGATTGAAACATCACCTGTGTCTTACCCATTATCATTATAGCCTTATCCATTTATCCTGTTGTGGAAGAATGAGATGCTTTAGTGCTTTCCCATTGTTAATTTTTCCTCCCAGCTAAGCATAACAACTTTTTGGTGACTCTGTTGGGGATTTTGAACAAGCAGTTCCTATCCTTATACATTGTATACTCTGGCGACTCTCATCTAGGTCTTACCTATTATCATTATAGTCTTATCTATTCCCATTATATAATCTGGTCTGCAAACCAAATCCGTTGAGGAAGAATAGTAGTTTGAAGCCTCAAGCTTCAAGCTGAAGTAGGACCAGTTCTTTCTCATTTTTATCCTACAATTTGGTAGCTCCACGCTATACAAGAAGCTAAAAATCTCAAGGTGTTGTTGACCTTATTTTTGAGTTGGTGCAACAGAGCAATTTTGATTTGTTTCCTCCACAACCTCACCTTCAATGAACTAGGAGTCTTCCTCCTACCCATACCAGGTCACCAATACAAGGCAAAGCTTCTAATTCTGTAATTAGCAGAGCTTTGCCTATCCATACTCCACCTAAATTTATGATCCCACTTCTACATAATCAAATCATGGCTCAAGGCCCTTGGGATAACTCTTTTGGTCCACTAAATTTGACCCCACCTCTACATGAGCTTCCATGCACTTCAAGGAAGAATTTCCCCAAATTTTTTGGTGATGGGAAAGTTCACCCTGATGAACATATTGCTTCCTTCAACATAGCCTGTGGTATAATAGGTGTGGAGTATGAAGACATAATAGTCAGGCTATTTGTAGAGACACTACAAGGTGCTACTGCAGACTGGTTCTACCATCTACAAGCTCGGTTAGTGACTGATTGGGACACTCTTAAAGCTAATTTGAAGCTAGGTTCAAGCCTGTAGAAGATGCACATGCCTTGCTGGCCCAGCTCTCACAGATGAAGAAGGAGCCCCATGAACCTATGAGGGATTTCATTGCCAAGTTCAACAAGTTGAGGAACAAGATTCCCATGATCACCCAGCCGACACCTAAGAATTTCAAGTGTTTCTTCATCAACTCACAGCTGCCTGAAGTGAGTTTTTTGCTGAGACAGGCTAGACACATAGACCTTGTTGCTACTCAGGACTTGGCTATTGAGGTAGAAGATGACCTTATCTTGGCAGGAAAGATAAGGAGAGACCCTAATAAAGGTAAATCCTCTTCATCCTCTGAATACTCACTACATTCACCACTGATCAAATGATGCAAAAGCTGGTAAATAAACTGCTAGCCTTAAAAAGACAAGTGGCCCAAGGTATGTCTGCTCCTTATCGAGATATGCCAAGGAGGAAATTTTAGAACCAGTCATATCAAGGCAATGCTGCCAGGAATCAAGGGCAAATAAATCATCTTCCTCCCCCACAGAGGAACCTTGCCCTTGAAGCACCTCCAACCAACTCAGTAGTTGGATATCTAGAAATAGAACATGATTTCTCTTTCCAACCTGAGTTTGATCAAGAAAATGACGCTGATCTCTTTCTAGTAGACCAAGAAGAATTAGCTGGTGACTCCCACATTAGTTACCTGAATTACCAGGATGAACCCAAAGGTGAAGGTAAAGCAGTGGATGGATCATACGCTGTCTTCATACGGTCCAAGAATCAGTCATCCTAGCAAGCTGATAAGGAAAAAATAGGAGAAAGATGTTAGCCTACAATTTCAATTGCTAAGTGTGGAACCACTCTGCCTTTCTATCCTAAGGACCCAGTGATTGCTAAAAAGGTAAGTATTCCAAACATGCCTTCAATGTTAGGATTGTGGAGCTAAAAGCTTCATTGATGCAAACAGGAGAGGAGGTTGCTGAAGGTTGCTGAGTTGCAGGAGAAGTTGGGGTCGGTCTGATCAGCCGACGTCGGCGGGAGAGCACAGAGAAGCAACCGACGTCGGTCATATATCGGCCGACGTCGGTCACCTCCAGGCGAACAGGGACCGGCGTCGGTCGCCTGTGTGGTTCGACTGCGAGCTATTTACGGGCAGTTAGCTAACGAACCAAGTGTTTGCATGATCAGGGCTAATTATAGACTGAGAGCTGTGGATCTAATTATGGTAATTAGATGTCTAATCATTGTTTGGATGAGATCTATATAATAGACTCATGGTTGTATTGTAAAAGTGTGCTAGGGAGTAAGAGAGCATAATTATAAGCTCCTTTTGTGTGTGAGGTAGAGCTATGGTGCGTTCCTCCTAGTGCCACAGTACCAGGGGTGTTGGTGCTGGATTGGAGAGCCAGCTGGGTTCTTCAAGAGTGTAGGATCTTGGTCACAGTTGCATGGCCTATATAGGAGATCTACATGGTAAGTAAGATCGTTGATCTGCAGGTGTATGTGTGTGCAAGGTCGAGGTTCACAGGTGAATAGAACCATTGATTGATTTGCAGGTGTGCAAGGTCATACAGACAGCAACACAACAGGGAGCAGTATCAGGCAGGATCTACTTGGAGTACAGGTGTGTACTCGGATAGAGCAAGAGGAAGGCAAGGGAGTTCCTTCCATAAGTATGGTCTGTTGAATTGCAGGTTGTTGCAGATTCATGGGAGATCTACTTGAAGTACCTTGAGTACTTGTGGAGCACGTGGAGTGCTTGTGGAGTGCGTGGAGCACTTGTGGTGTGCGTGGAGCACGGGAGGTGAACACCAACTCTGTATTTTGAGTTGGGTGTTGGGACCTGTGAGAGGGAGAGCTTTGGGGAGAAGAATTACTGCTCACTTGAGGTGTGGGAAGCCTCTGTAAGGTGGTGGAGAAGAAGTGGCATCTTCTTTATTGTATTCTTTTCTGTATAAAGTGTTAATACAATTTGGTATTGTCTCTCATATCATGTGTTATTCTGAATTCTAGTTACTTGGTGAATCTGGTTAATTTCCGCATATTAAGTTGCTTGGTTTGGTAATCAAATTGTGTGCTTCCGGTGTACATCCTACCAACATTCAACTTCTGCTTCAATTTTGCAGGTTAGTCCTCCCCCTCCCAAAAACTAAAAGGATGAACTCCCATCCTCTGTTCCTAATTCATTTCAGACATTTGACATAATTGACCATGTCAAGAAAACCAAAATTCAAATGTCTGAATTTGAATTCCTACAAACCAACCCTGAGCAGTTGGACAGGTTGGTAGAGTGTGAAGAATAAAGCCATCCTTGTAGGACAAAAGATTAGAAAGGTAACTCATGATCCCCCAAGGAACATGCCCATCCCAAAAAATCTTGTCATTACTCCTCCTACTGCCCCTAGGAAAATAGAGCCTTTTTATGTTTCCCTGTTGATAAATGGTCACAAGCTGAGCAACTACATCATTGATTCCAATGCTTCAGACAATGTCATGCCTGCCAAAGTGGTAGAATCTCTTGGTCTCACACTGACCAAGACATTTGGGAGATGTTTCTCCATGGAGAAAAAATAAGTGCCACTATTGGGACAAATCAAGGATGCCCAATTTGCATTTTTATCATTCCCAAAAAAGAGAATCAAGATGACAGTCCTGGTGGCCGACGTCCTAGCCTCATACGACATTCTACTGGGATGAAATTTTTGTAAGGATGTGGGCAGTGAGTTGATCATGGACCATTCTGAGGCAAGGATCCCTATCAAAGGCATCATGAAGAGGTTGCTCCCTGAAAAGGAAGCAAAATATGTTGTCACTCAGACATCAACACCTGAAGCTCATATTCTATTTGAGTCTTCAGGCAGGGGTAATTTTTTTTGTCCACATAGGATGTTCATGTTTCTATAGATGAAAGTCTTGTAGGTGACAATCCAAAGATTGATTCAAATAAGACATCAAAAGAATTAGTAGGGTGCAGTATAGATGAAAAATGATCTTCCATCTCTAATGAAGAAAAATCTGATAGAAGATCAGTTTTTGATGATGTTTGGATCTAGGAATTCAATGGCAACAATTCCTCTATCGGTGTTGGAGCCGAGATAGTGTTGATATCTCCTCAAGGGGATATTCTTCCTCCTTCACATGAGTTGTAGTTTAGCAACACCAACAACAATGCCAAGTATGAATCATTGCCACCTAAATTGAAAGCTGCTCAGGATGAAGATGTCAAACTCCTTCACGCCAAAGGAGATGTCAAGTCGATGGTTTGTCAAGTGTTTGATGTTGACAATCAAAACATGTGCTGGACTAAACCAACAGAATAGCAAGTTATGGTAGTGGACCATACTGCTACACTCCAAAGTCATCAAGAGGAACTCTTCACTAAGAGAGCAAAGATTTATGTTTTTTAGATTAAAGACCACGTCTTGCCATGGGGCAAGAAGAGATAACCAAAAGGAGTGCACAAAAAATGTGATTCCTGGTGGAGAGTTTCATTCACCCGTCACTGATTCTAGGGACAAAATGGTTTCCTATTAGTTTATTAGGATGGAACACTATTTTTATTGTCTCACAATGGGTAGTGTCTGAATCACTTCAATTCTTGAAGTATCAAATAAGTTCACCTGTACATATGTATATTTATATAGTCTTTATTTCTGCTTTGTCAAGGAACCTAGAACAATAAACATGCTCCGATCCCTACTGAGTCAGGATCTTGATCTACCAATTAGAGCACATATGATTACTTCTTGTATTAGCAACTAAACATGGAATTATACCATAATCAATAAGTAACTATAAATATGAAACAACATAGGAATATGAGAGACAATACACAATTGTATTAATAATCACTCAGAAGAATATACAATAAGGAAGATGCCACTTCTTCCTCCACCTCAAAGGTTCGCCACGCCTTAAGACCTTCTTCCCTCTCTCTCTCGGTCCCAAAAATCAACTCAAATATAGAATTGATGTTCACCTCTCCAACCAGTCAGTAACACGCTGCCAGTTCACCAAGTACACAACCGTACTCCAAGTAGATCTCCTGCTCTCTGCTACTACCTACAAATCACTAGACCTTACTCACCATGTAGATATCTCTACACCCCTAAAGAACCCTTGTTCTTGCCTCACCAAGTCCTTATGATTCTTCAACCAGTACCCTGGTGGATCAGCTCCTTGACCTTGTAGACCTTGTAACTCTCCCTGATCATACACACTCAGCACCCCTTTGGAACTAGGAGGAGCTACACTAGCTCTCTCTAAAAGCTCTATGGATTTCTAGCACACTTTTACAATACATCCCATGAGTCCACATATAGATCTCATGCTTACAATAATTAGACTAACCTAATTACAATAATTAGACACGTAACTCAAGACTAAGACTAGCCTTCAACATGCAAACTAACAGTCCAAAAATAGACTCTCTGGAATCAACATGCAAACTGTCTGTTCATGCACAGGCTACCGACGCTGGCTCCTCCATGACCAATGTCGATCGACTGGTAACCAACGCCGGTTGCTTCTTCACTACCATCTGACCAATGTCGGCTGATCAGACCGATGCCAGTTTCCCTGCAACTGATTCTGCAACTCCTCATAACTCTGCATCCTCCATAACTTCTCTTGTTTGCATCCTGGTGAAGCTTTTAGCTCCACAACCTAACAATCTCCCACTTGGAGATAAATAGCTGCACCTGTACCTATACCTGTACACCATCTAAATTATTCCTTGGCTTGTATCCCTCTTCAAGATCAATCCTGAAGACCAACCACCACACAATATGTGATGCTATACCTGTCATTCAAGTAACCTGCCACATCTGAACCTACATATCCATGTAGTGAAGAACTTGACCCTGCATAACAAGAATCCCTGCTGCTAGTCCCACTGAACTGCCCTCCAGTACTCCTTCCCCGAATTGGCTCCATACTTTCTGACAACCCCAACTGATTGGGAAAAACTCAAGTCTACACTAGACTTCATGTGATTTTGAACCCTGTTTCAAGCTAAGCTTGAACTATCTAGCCATTGGTGTGGTTTTTGATTCTGCAACCTGCATCATGAACTCTGCCAACACCATCTTCACATCAGCTCCCACTGGAGATAAAATCTCCATGTCTCTTATGCCAAAAAATTTTGTTGCTCCAAATTCTTCATGACACTCCTTTGAACTAACCTTACCCTTAGCTCAACAAAAAACCTGTATGTACAAACCTACTAGTAAATCACCCACATACAGTAACAAGATGATGTTGCGACCATCATCTACCTGGTAAGATAAACACAATAGTTACACTGACATTGACTGAAGCCATGCTTAGTCATCCACCTATCAAAACCTGTACCACTGTCCTGCAGCTTCCTCAAGACCTATACCTTGGCCTTCCGTCTCATGTGTCCATCCACTCTCTTCTCTAAAACGGGAATCCATTCCGTCTCTCAGTGCTTTCTTCTAGCTGACAACTCTACCAACAAATACCTGTTTGGTTCTTCTCCAAGGACTCACACTCCTCATCCATGCCAAGCTCCCACTATATCTGGATTCTACCTGCATTGCTTCTTCCATCTTCCTAGTTCTTGACCATCAATAAACAATATAAAGAAGGTGAACAATGAATATGAGGTTCACTTACCCTTTCTGACCTCCACATGAGCGTTTGAGACTTGTTGACAGCTTGCTATCCGCCCAATATCCGTTTCAGTGACCGATCTCGGCTATCTCCCAGTCTACTCCCGACTGATGTCGGTTCCCTGCACTGACCCCGACTGTCGACGTCATTTCCCTGGCTGACGTCGGTATCCTTTTTGCTGACATTAGTTCCTTCATTACCGACATTGGTCTTCCTGTTGCTGACGTCGGTTACTATGTGACCGATGCTGGTACCTGTGTTCGTCTGTGAGTGATAACTTTTTACCTGCGAGCTCTCCATGGATCAAAATCCTAATCAAATCAACATAGCCCGCTCAGAATAATTCAGTTCCCTCACCTGATCTCTATCCATCATCTCCTCCATGAACACCAAGGCTTTCCAGTTCTTTAGCTTGTCAAAAACATCTATCTTCTGCTTCAGAACCTGCATTCTCCTTCTACATATGTGACTAAGCCTATGAAGCCACATCTCTACAACAGAAGGTGAATCAGCAATATAAGTAGATAGATAAAGAATACCTACTTTCTTACCACCATCTAATTCAAGTGTATCCACTGTGAGAGTTACAGTGCATCTCTCATCACCCAAATTTCCTGAAGAAATTAGACTCATCTCCAAGACTGGTACCTGCATGACTTCCTTCAACCACTGTGTGTCGTCCATCTACAATTTCAGCTTCACTTCTCCTTTGCCAATTCTTTGACAAGGCTCACCAGCTCCTCGCCCTGGGGCTGCATGGAAAGAGGCAACATAATCTATTATCCAAGATTCAACTTCATCCAAGAAACCTCCCAAAGCATCCTGTGCAACAACACCTGTAACATCTGCATCTTTAGTTCCTTCATGCTGATCTGCTACCAACCAACAATATCTTTTTCCCTGCTCTTTCTTTTCATCAATCAAATCATTCATGCTATTCAGTTTCTCCATTCGTAGCTTACTTCCTTCTGCCATTGCTATACTCCCACTCAATCAGAAACCCCTGTGAGTAACCTGTAATCAACAAACACTACCAGATTTGAAACCACCTATTAGTAACCCAACTAAAAGCTCTGATACCACTTGTCAAGGAACCTAGAACAATAAACATGCTCTGATCCCTACTGAGTCAGGATCTTGCTCTACCAATTAGAGCACATATGATTACTTCTTGTATCAGCAACTAAACACAAAATTATACCAGAATCAATAAGTAACTAGAAATATGAAACAACACAGGAATATGAGAGACAATACACAATTGTATTAATAATCACTCAGAAGAATATACAATAAGGAAGATGCCACTTCTTCCTCCACCTCAAAGGTTCACCACACCTTAAGACCTTCTTCCCTCTCTCTCTCGGTCCCAACAATCAACTCAAATATAGAATTAATGTTCACCTCTCCAACTAGTCAGTAACACACTGCCAGTTCACCAAGTACACAACTGTACTCCAAGTAGATCTCTTGCTCTCTGCTACTACCTGCAAATCACTAGACCTTACTCACCATGTAGATATCTCTACACCCCTGAAGAACCCTTATCCTTGCCTCACCAAGTCCTTATGATTCTTCAACCAGTACCCCGGTGGATCAGCTCTTTGACCTTGCAGACCTTGCAACTCTCCTTGATCATACACACTCAGCACCCCTTTGGAACTAGGAGGAGCTACACTAGCTCTCTCTAAAAGCTCTATGGCTTTCTAGCACACTTTTACAATACAGCCCATGAGTCCATATATAGATCTCATGCTTACAATAATTAGACTAACCTAATTACAATAATTAGACATGCAACTCAAGACTAAGACTAGCCTTCAACATGCAAACTAACAGTCCAAAAATAGACTCTCCGGAATCAACATGCGAACTGCCTGTTCACGCACAGGCTGCCGACGCCGGCTCCTCCATGACCAATGTCAGTCGACTGGTAACCAACGCCGATTACTTCCTCACTGCCATCTGATCGATGTCGACTGATCAGACCGATGCCGGTTTCCCTGCAACTGATTCTGCAACTCTCCGCAACTCTGCATCCTCCATAACTTCTCCTGTTTGCATCTTGGTGAAGCTTTTAGCTCCACAACCTAACATGCTTTGTGTTGTTTGTTTTCATTTTTGGTGCATTTATTTTTTGGGTAACATGACTCCATAGCCCAATGGCACACTTCAAGGCACTAGAGATTCTAGTTTCTACTCCCCTCAGCTATTTCAAGTTTTCAACTGAAGGAAGTTCCCCAATTGGAGCCAGTTGTTGTCCCCAAAAATGTCACTCATTTTTGGGACAACCTATGAACTATTTTGGTTCAACAAACCAAAATCCTCTCTTCCCTTTTCAAAAATTGTTCTGAGCATTCAAGTTCTTCATTTTTCAAAGCTATTCTAGAAATCTACGGACTCTGCAGGCTTGAATCTATGAACTCTACAGATAGGTTTCTACGGACTCTTTCAAGGTTAGAGGAAACTTAGAGAAAACTATGAACTTAGTTTCTATGGACTCTACAGGTAGTTTCTACAAACTCAATTTTGATGGACTTCAAGGCCTCAAAATTATGGACTCTGCAGGAAAGAGACAAGCTCTCAACACTTAGGCGATTTTAAGGTTGGTTTAATGACTTGGTTCAGTAAAAAATGTTCATCGACAAGCTGCTAAGCAAGGATTGAACCATTGAACCATTGAACCTTGACCCATTTTAGTTCAACGGGTTTAATGGGTTCAAAGGTTCAACATCATCAACAAGAGTTAAGTGCATTTGTCAAGGTTCAATAGTTCAACTACTTCAAGGTTCAACGGCTTCAACAACTTCAAAACACTTATCAAAGAGAAGGCTTGAACCATTGAACCGTTGAACCACTTTGGTTCAAAGGTTTAATGGGTTCAATGGTTTAATAGGTTCAATAGCCATATGGTTCAATGTGTTTGGTGCAAGAGATCAAAAAGACTTAGTCAAATAAAGAGATTGAATCGATTGAACCAAAGTTGGTTCAATCGATCGGTTCAATCAGCAGATTCAAGGCGCTGCCCCAAAGCCAAAGGAACAAGTGCCCTTACGGAGGGCAGTGAACCAAGCCGAGTGCCCTTGCGGAGGGCAATGAACCAAGCCAAGTGCCCTTATGGAGGGTAGCGAGCAAAGGCAAATAAAGAGAATTCCTTCAAAAAAGTCCCCACGACAAAGTTGTTAAGGACCATTTCCTTCGGACAAAATGTTTGAAGGAATTCCTTCAGACTTTTGTTTGAAGGAATTGACCTGACAGAAAGTAGAAGCAAGAAATAAGAAACAACTAAGGAAAGGAACATTTCCTTTGGAAAAAATGTCTGAAGGAAAATCCTGAAGCAAAAGTCCGCTGATGAAGGAAAAACCCGCCGAAGAAAAAGAAGCCCGAAGGCCATCCAAAGACCGCCTGAAGGGTATGTGCCCTTGCAAGGGGCTCTCATCGAGATAAAGGGACCTTTCTCAAGACCTCTAAGGGTATGTCTTGTTTGAGAAGGATCAAATAAGAAAGCTAAAGGAATTGTCAAGGAATATGATGAACCCGCAGACATCAAAGTTAAACACCATGAACTAGCTGTTGGGATCTAGATGTTCAGTGACGTCCCCGTAGCCATAAAATCTAGGGAAACAAACTAACCATTGGTTTCTTAATGATGATGGGCCCGAAGACATCAAATTCATGGAAATGAAATAGTCGTTGATCTTTGAAAGCTTGAACGCTGACCCGAATGCAGAAGTCCAAAATGCCAAAGGGAATAACCATTGATGGAAGAGCGTAAGGAACCAGTAAGACCAAAAAGATAGCTCAGGAGCTCAAATCATAGCAAGAAGAGACAAATAGGAAAATATCTACGTAGTAGTTATTTTAGTAGTTAGAACAGTCTACAAAGTAGATTTTTGAGCTTGCAAACATTGAAGGCGTGGCCTGTTAGTCTCCTTTAGAGTAAAGACAAAATGGACATCTGCACAGATGTTAGAGTGGATAGACCAGATGATCTAGATCCAAGAAGAGACATATTAGATGAATGGACATGCCATAGTTAAGGCAATGCACTATTCTAAGCATGGTCTCTCCAGACAGAACTGAAGGTGCATTGAAGGTGTTGACTGTAGCATGGGCCGTCCCATGGGAAAGAGCACCAAGCCTTTCTTGGTGGATATACATTGTAATTCCTCTCATTATGCAGAGGAGATCTTCCCATTACATAAGCAAACCTCTGCCCAAATTGAAAGGCGAATACTGAGACTTTGAGCTCAGATTATTGTTCATATTATTTTATCTGAATAAGAAAGTAAGTTGTTTGCAGACTTTGTGCTATTATAGCTTGTATCATTTTAGGAGGTTGTTCTTATGTCTGTCTTCTAAATGTGTTCTTATTTATTTAATTTGGCAAGCAGAATCAATGAAATTAATCAGGAAGGTGTCCTGAAGCCAACTGTGGAGAGACTTTGTGCTCCCATAATTGCCTTTAGAGTGTTTTCTTTTTGTTCTTATATAAAGGATCTTGGGATGACTTTATGCCCTCATTATCCTTCGTATTCTATTTCTGTGTAAAGGACCTTGGGATGACTTTGTGCCCTCATTATCCTTTGTATCTCACTCTTGGGAAGTAGAGGTGGAGACTTTGTGCTACATCTCAGTCTGCTGGTTACTACGCCCTTGGTTACCAGTTACTTGTCACTACTTGAAAGAACTCCTATTGTCCCCTGCAAGATCACTTTTGAAAGAAGAGAAGTGCCTTCAGTGTCTTCACCAAGATTTTCTCCTCTATTTTTGAACATCATCTCTGAAAAAAGAGAGATGGATGGTGTTATTCTACCCCTGAGTGTTATTTCCTGCATATATATATATAGTATATAGCACCTCATATTTATAGGGAACCTCTCCTTGATGAGAGGAGAGATTTGTTCCCTGTTGATGTAGTAAACCTGCACACCTAGCTGACCAATCTCCCTATGCTATGGTTGAAGAGACCTATTTTTCTCACCAATTAGCTGGTCAACAAAATATTCACCCAACATAAGGCATCAATATGGTGTGTAACTTAGAACATGGTGTCTAGTGTGTACAATGCATCAAATGACATGGATTTTTTCATTCCATATGATCAACCAGTGCATAAATGAACATATGGAAATAATATGCCATGCACATGCCCCCAAATCTAGTATCTAAGCATATGGATTCTAGATTGAATTGTAATAATCTATATCTAAGTATCTAACACTAAAATGGGAATAATCATGCTATGCATGATGCCCCTAATTTGAGTAAATTGGTATGAATCTATGCTAAACTAAGCCAAAATTAGTAATCTGTAACTAAACCTGTGCAAATATGGATTGTACCTATTGTAATTTTTTTGGCTAATTTGGAATTTATTGAAACTAAGGCTATTAGACAATAGTGCCATATCTTGCACAGTAGATTGGTGGTACTGGTTTCCTAATTTGGTTGCTAATGTCCAACTATATTAATTTTTATGCAACTAAAACTAGTTTATGTGTCTCTGTTTCCCACTATATTTTCTTAAAACTAATTTCTATAATATGTGCTTATGTGTTAAAAATTATACTATGAGTGCATTCAGATAACCTGATCTGTATGACAAACCTATATGAATGTCCCCTCTTTTAATGGGAGTTTTTAAACTTGTGAAAGAACTCTCTACAAAAGAAAAAACTCTATAAAATGTGTATTAGCTGGAGCACATATGATATTTGCATGATAAACCAATATAATGTGTATACATAACAACAGAATGTAAGATAGTCTAAGCATAAGTTTGTAATATATAATGTATGCTAGATATAGCATTCACAAGACTATCAAGATAAATATAACAATGTCTATGAGAAATAAATATGAGTAATAACTAAGTAACTACCGAGGGGGATGGGGTATGATGTCCATCATGGCACCTAAGGAGGAAGGGGAGATGCATAAGGTCCCTCATGGCATCTAAAACTAGAATGTGCTGCAAGCAAGAGACAAGTGTCATGGCCATGATGCAAACATGGAAGCATACATACAACACACATTAGGCATGAAAATTAAGACAAGGGGCCACAATACAAGGGACATGGGCACATGTCCCTAAATCTTAGAAAGAAGACATACAAAAACATATTCAAATGTCTATATATGCAAATAACAAGCAAGTTGGCTTAGAGCCACATGGAAGGACATGTTCAAATGTATATATACACAATTAGGAAGGCACACACAAGGACATGGGCACATGTACAAAGCATACATACTATAAAAATAAATGGCATAGAGACATATATCAATGGAACATTTTTTTGAATCACAACCATTGAGAGGGTATGGAGTGAATTAGTGCCCTTAAAATAATCATTCAATTTCACTTATCATTCATGAAGCATTCATTCAAATACATACATCAACCAAGCATAAACAAGCATGCACATAATCATAAACACATGAACACAAGAGATATGTGGGAAAATCTCATGGTAGATAAAACCCACTGAAACATAGCTTGGACTAAAGTCCTATAAACAATGATTTAGGATTTAGTGAGGTACTAACCCCACACGGATCACCAACCCCTCACTAGTCAAGCACCAACTAAATTAAGCCTTTATCAAGCACCAAATCATCAACCTATAAAATTTTATCACATTTTGACTCTTGTTTCTCACTCAAATGATTATGATCACCTTATTTTTCTCTTCACACTCTTCTATCTCTCCCAAATAGCCTATTAGGCCTCTTTGCTCAACTAGCCCTCTTCTTGATAGATTTAGGTCACATGACATTGATCATCATCTATATAATCAATATTATAAATTCATGAAATATTAAACAACATATTTTATGGTATTTAAATCCCTCTACCTAGTTTCCAAACTTCTATTTCATTCATTCATCCCTTCAATATTGTAATTAATCAAATTAGGCCTATTAGACCTTCTTATACTTGACTCTTGCTTTCAAATACCTTGGTTGGACACAAACCTATCCATACTTGGATCACATTGGAATATATAAAAATAAAAATTCTATAGGATAAAAAACCACTACATAGGTTGGCCATTATTCATAAGGACCAAAACCACCATTAGGCCTAATAGAGACCTAATGCAATTACACCTTCTCAAAGCACACATTTCACCTTGACCTCCTTAGAACATATTGAGTCTCCAAAAATGGATGAAAAACTTAAAAAATGATCAATTATACCCTTTATAATCTCACCTTAGTTCCCTAACACCATTTATCTCATTTCACTCCTTGAACCACACTATTAGGTCTACTCACAATTAGGCCTTCTTACTTCCAGAAAGTCTGCCAACCAAAACTAAAGCATACAACCAATTTGATAAAATAAATATACCATTAAATCATATGAATAAAACCTCCATGACCTTAGGTTAATCACAATGTTCTTGAAACACTACAACATAGGTATTAAATCCTCTAACTCAGTCTTGCAACATGACCACTCAAAACTGCCAACTAGCTTCAAAACTTAGTCATGATCATTTGACCACAAACATTTTTATAGGAAAATTTAATGAATATAAATAAAATAATAAGAACCTAAAATACCCTTATAACATATTCATGTGCATTATACTCTTCAAATCTATGCAAATCACCTCATTCTCATTGTTGCTAGATGACTACTCAGAACTGTTAAAGACTTCAAAACATAGTCATAAAAAAAATGACTTAGAACACCTGTAGAATCACTATAATGAAATTTAAATGGATTTAAATTATTATTAAACATATTTATATCAACTTAAAATAAATATATTATAGTCTCAAATAGTAATATTGGTCTTATAGACCAATCTCATGGCTTCACTATACACAAACCTCACTGTGTTAGACAAGTCAGTTTGAGAGCAACTTTCTACCATACACACACATATAAAAATATTATATCTAATAGGGATATGTGTTAAATGTCTTGAAAAATAACCCATTTCAATTTAATCCATCCCTAATCTATGGCAACACATCCCTAATCTCATTCCCACTTCTTCCTATTTTTCTCATTGTCTTTCTCACTAGGCCTTTTTAGCGATAGGTCAACTTTCATGATCATTTAAACATATTTTAAGTATATAAATTTCTAAAAAACCACATGGGCATAATATATATGTCTCAAGCTTCAACCTCCATCCACTTAGCAACTTTGACTTGGTCAACTCTGCCTACCATAACAAATTTTTGAGAAACATGGCTTTTTCTATAGGGTCCACTCACTCATCTAACAAACCAATGCCACATGGAGGTCCTTGTGAGATTCATCTACATGATCCAATAATAAAAATATTTCATCCAATTCATTTTGATCTATTTCTATCAAGATCTTCCATATTGGGTCATTGTTAGGGTTTTAGAGAGGGCTAAGACCAGCTTACAATCTTAACGATCATTCATAAAGCTTGGGCCCTTAATCCAAAAAACAATGATTGGAAAATTTAAATAGGAACCTTACCAAACTTACATGAACTTATTAATATTTCATGAAAAGTTTTCACATGCCAACGAGCACATGAAAGTCCTTCTCGAGTTCACAACCTTCATTTTATGCACATAAGAAACCTCAAAACCACATTTCATGATTTATTCTTCAATTGAGGACCTCAAACTTCACCAAAACACTTGAAAAAACCTCTAACACCTCTAAAAAATCTCACATGAGATATAAAATCTTGGAAACTAAACTTGACCCCTCATTAGGCCATACTAGGTCTCTTTGCACATAAGGCCTATACTAGTAAGCCACACTTAGATATTGAATACACCTTGAAACCTCTTGAACTACTCTAAAAAGCTCATAATTATGTAATAAAACCTCATACAATTCTCACACACTACCAATATTCTTCTCACAAGCCTTAGTCTGCTCACCTTAACATGATACCAAGCCTATGCCTTCTCACTAGGTCTCTTCATGCAATGACTAAGCCTCAAAGCTAACCTTAGAACTCTTTTGAAGACTTATCTACCTCATTCTCATTATTACACAACTTTATACACTCTCTCATTCTTGTACTAACATAATTCACTATGTTTCACTATGCTTCATGCATACACCTTCTCACAGCGCTAGACTAGACTTCTCAAGACACCTAGTACTCAAAGACTTGAACTCACACAAGCTAACTCTCGATGATATCAACCAAGAAATTTATTCAATCAGTATTCTCTAAATACAACAATAATGTCAATAGGCTTATGATATTATAATGCTCCTCAAGACTAGTGCTCAATAGTAAGCTTACCTTGTATCTTGATCTTGACTTTAAAACATGTCATCAACCTCAAAAAAATTACTAGGTTACCTTCAAATTCTCTCTCAATAGAGAGACAATAGGTTACTTTCAAATTCTCTCTTGTCATTAGACTTCCTATCACATACCACTTTACCATGCATGACATCAAATTTGACCTTAACATTAATGACATCCATCTTGACCTTGACATTAATGACATCCATCTTGACCTTGACATCAATGAAAATATCAATGCCACAACACCAACAATAGGAACATAACTCAATAATCTCCCCATTTGTCATTGATGGAAAATAATCATAAAAAGTTGATCATTCTCATCTCCCCAAGTTGGATCTTCTTCAAACTGACTTTTCTCCCAAAATGGAACTTTCTTCCCTTTTGAGATTAATGACAAAGGGTCATCTCTTGACAACTATTTAATCCTTGGACTTAGAACAATTGGAAACACATATTTTCTCTCTAAACAAGATCATTCTCTCTCTTTGACAAAAAAACTCAACACATAAAAATGCCCCCCCTAAACTCATGGATACCTCAACATATGAACAACATTTAGTTGTTAACAACAGAAGAAACACCCCTCTTGTTTTTTTTGACAAAGCATCTCTAAACCAACATAAACCACTTCTCAACATAGAGATTATTTTTGAACTCATGAAATAATTAAAAATTTCTCCCTCAGACCAAACATCCTCCATGCTTCTGCTCACTAGCTGAGTGCCTCCATGAAGCCTAATGGAGTCACCTCTTCTATAGGGTACTAAAACAACATAAACTTAGGAGATTCCCAGATTTCCATGTCCTCACTAGATTGAACTTTATTCATGATATTCTAGGCTTGAATATCTTATTTGGTTTGGCTTCTTCAATCTCTTTTTGAACAACATTATGACTTGGTCTATTTATCTTGAATCCTTCATCCATAACTTGATCTGATAGGGAGAATTATTGGCACTCCTTTACATCTGAACTATTCTCCACCATGGAAAACAATCCACTTGGACTTGTAGACTGGTCATCATTCACCTTAGCTACCTTTGGTTTCAATTCACTATCTTGTCTTCTTTCTTGCATTCTAGGGTCGTTAACCTTCTTGTTTTGACTTGAGAATCCATGCTAACAAGACTTTGTAATATGACCAACCTTTTGACAATTGAAACACACTATTCCTCTTGATGAAAACACACCATTACCCATACCTTTTGGCTGATGATTTCATCTTTATTTACTAGTACAATATCTTACAGTGTGTCCTATATCATGAAAATTATAACAAATAACCCCATTCATATCCCTTGATTGATAATTTTCCTCATAGTTCCATGCATATTCATTCTTGGAGGGTCTTTTACAATGCCTTGCACTATGATCAAATTAGTTACATGAATAATAATAACCATTAAAAAGATTAACATACCTTATAACATTCAACTTCTTGGTAGGATTAGTATTCATTCTACCAACAACATAATTTCTTGATTAACCATTGACCTTTATGGTTTGATTCTCCTTGATCACATTAATATTCTTCTTTTGGTCTGCATTGAAACCAAGACCTGTTTTGTCATTAACAATCTTTTGAATACTCAAAATGTTATCTAGATCATTGGTACTCTTTTAAAACTTCAAAAAGGAATTCACCTTACTTTATGCCTAATCCAACTCAACTCTCAAGGAATCCACTTCAATTACATATCCAGCACATTCTTCTTCTTTAGCCTTTAGGCTTGTAGTCACAATCTCAATTTGAGTCTCCACTTGTTTGACTATTTCTTCTTGTTCCTTGGAGTTATTTCTCAATATCTCTTCAAAAAAATTAATTTTCTCCTCCTTGTATTTGACAAGAGACCTCATCACCTTATTCTTCTTCTTCACCATCTTCATTTTTTCTAGAGCATTCATTAACTTAATCTCAAAGTCCACCTCATTTTCTTCTTCATTTGAGTCACCAATAGTACATCCAAACCATATGGACTCTTCTTGATTTGAACAACTTACTTCCTCAAACATGAAGAGAAATTCATTTACATCAGGACCAACACCTTCATGGTCACTCTCAGAATCACTTCTCTCACTCTCATCAGATGACTTGCAGTCTTCCTTGTTGTAAAAGCTTCTTTTGTTCTTGAAAGACTTCTTCTTGTCATCATAGTTTCTAAAAAATTTCTTGCTCTTATCAGAACTATATGACTTCTTTCCATCACCATGAACTTCATCATATTATTCATAATCCTTTGTTTTATGCTTATGAGGGCACTTGTTAGCAAGTGTCCAATTTCTTCATAATTAAAGCACTTGAAGGGCAACTTACCCTTGTATTTACTTGAACCAATTTTCAACTTTCTTGCAAACATACCTATCAACTCATCATCATCAATATTAGAATAATCATTATCTTTGACTTTGTCACCTTGTGTCTTCCTCTCCTTTAAATTTTTTTCTACCTTGAATGCAACTTCCTTCTTTGCAATTCTACCTTCACTTGTCCTCATCTCATAGGCTATTAGGGTGCCATGAAGTCCATCCATCTTTAGCTTCTCTAGATCTTGCATCTCTTAAAAAAAAACATCTTAGAATATGAGTTAGATATATCAACACCTTTTGAAAAATAGTAGAATATTTCACTTCTTCACTTAGGCCTCTTATGATGTTGACCACTCCATCAACCCTCAATAGGTAGGCTGCAATGCTCTCATCTTCATTCATCCTTAGGCTTTCAAACTATCTTCTATGGGTTTGCAATTTAGCCAACTTGACCTTAGATTCTCCCTCATGGATAGTATTAAAATTTTTCCACATCTATTTTAAGACACATAGTGCATCATCTTCATAAGCTATGCCTCTGATAGGCCACTAAAAATACCATTCATCGCTTTTGAATTATTGTCATTAGCCTTCTTACCTACTATATTTGTAGGGGAAATAAAGGGTGTAGTATATCCATCCACAACTGATTACCAAACATCATGACCTTGAGACATCAATTATGTTCTTATATTTATACTCCAAAAATCATAATTAGATCCATTGAAAAACAAAGCCTTACTTATAGAGAAACCACCTTGTGCATGACTAGCCATATTCGCTTGTTTAGGGTCTCCTTTAGGCTATTAGGCCTACTTCAAAGGACCTGATCTGATACCAATTTTTGGAAGAAAATCCAATAATTTGGGGTTAATATATGACATTAAAAAAATCATTCAATTTCATTCATCATTTATGAAGCATTCATTCAAACACATACATCAACCAATGCATAAACAAACATCCACATAAGCATACAACATATGAATACAAGAGTTATGAGGGAAACCATCATGGGGGATAAAACCCACTAAAACAAAACTTGGAATAAATTCCTATATTAAATGAATCGATATTTAGTGAGGCACCAACCCCGCAAGGAACACCAACCCCTCACTAGTTAAGCACCAACTCAACTAGGCCTTTAACAAGCACCAACTTGCAAGGAGGCACCAACCCTTAGGTGACTCAGAACTAATTCAGCTACATAGAAAATTTGATAACCTTTGGACACCTTTTTATCACTTAACTGATGATGATCACCTTATTTTTCTCTTCAAATTCTTTTATCTCTCTCAAAGAGCCTATTAGGCCTCTTTGCTCCACTAGCCCTCTTCTTGATAGATTTAGGTCATATGACCTTGCTCATCATCTTTATAATCCTTGTTAAAAATTCATGAAACATTAAACACACCTATTTTATGGTATTTAAATCCCTCTACCTGGTTTCTAAACTTCTATTTCATTCATTCAACCCCTCAATATTCTAACTAGTCAAATTAGGCTTATTAAACCTTCTTCTTATACTTGAATCTTACTTTCACATACCTTGGTCAGACACAAACCTATCCATACTTGTATCACCATTGGAATATATCAAAAAACACATTTCATAGGATGAAAAATAACTATACATGTTTATCATTACTCATAAGGACCAAAACCACCATTAGGCCTAATAGAGACCTAATGCAATTAGGCCTTCTCAAAGCACACATTTCACCTTGACCTCCTTGGAACATATTGATTCTCAAAAAATGGATGAAAAACTTAAAAAATTATTCAATTATACCTATGTTAATCTCACCTTAGGTCCACAACACCATTTATCTCATTTCACTCCTTGAACCACACTATTAGGTCTACTCACAATTAGGCCTTCTTATTACCAGAAAGTTTGCCAACCAAAATCAAAGCATACAAAAAATTTGATAAAAAAATACCATTAAATCATATGGAAACAACATACATGACCTCAGGGTCATCACCATGTGATTTAAACACTACAACACAAGGCTTAAAGCCTCTAACTTGCTTTTGCAACATGACCACTTAGAGCTGCCAACTAGCTTCAAAACTTAGTCATGATCATTTGACCACCAACATTTATACAAGAAAATTTAATGAATCTAAATGATCTGATAATAACATTATATACCCTCATAACATATTCATGTGCATTATAATATTCAACTCTAGGCAAATCACCTTATTCGCATCCCTACTAGATGACTACTCAAGACTGTCAAAGTCTTCAAAACACAGTCATAAAAATAATGACTTAGAACACTTGTAAAATCACTATCTAAACTTAAAATGGATTAAATTACTCTTTATAATCCTTATATAATTTTATAATAAATATTTTATAGGCTTAAATATCAATATCGGTCTTAAAGACCAATCTCATATTTTCACTGTACATAAACCTCACTGTGTTAGACAAGTCAGTTTAAGAGCAACTTTATACCATACACACACATATCCAAATATTATATCTAATATGGATATGTGTTACATGTATTTAGAAACAACCTAGTGTAATTTTATCCATCCCTAATCCATGGCAACACATCCCTAATCTCATTCTCACTTCTTTTTATTTTTCTCATTGTCTTTCTCACTAGCCCTTTTTAGCAATAGGTCAACTTCCATGACTAGTTTAACATATTTTAAATATATAAATTGATAAAAAAATAAAATTGGAATAATATATAGGCCCCAAGCTTAAAACTAAATCCACTTATCAACTTTGACTTAATTAACTCTACCTGCTATAACATGTTTTTGAGAAACATGGCTTTTCCTATAGGATCCACTCACTCATATGACATAACAATGCCCCTTATAGGTACCTAGGAGAGTCATATACATTATAAAATCATAAAAATAGGTCATCCAATTAATTTTGATCCATTTTTATCAATATTTTCCATACTGGGTCATTGTTAGGGTTTTAGAGAGGGTTAAGACCACCTTACTATCTTAATGATCATTCATAAAGCTTGGGCCCTTTATATAGAAAAAAATGCTTGGAACTTGAGATAATATCCTTAACCAACTTCCATAAACTTCTTAGGATCTCATTAAAAGGTTTCATGTGCCAAAAATCACATGAAAGTCTTTTATGGGTTGAAAACCCTTTATTTTGTGCACACATGAAACCTCAAAACCACATTTCATGCTTTATTTTTCAACTCAAGACCTCAAAATTCACCAACACACTTTTAAAAAAATCTAACACCTTTTAAAAATCTCACATGAGCTATATCATCTTGGAAACTAAACTTGACCCCTCATTATGCCACATTAGGTCTCTTTGCACATAAGGCCTATACTAGAAAGCCACACTTAGACCTTGAACACACCTTGAAACCTCTCAAACTAATCTCAAAACCTCATATTTATGTCATAAAACTTGTACCATGATCACACACTACCAATATTATTCTCATAAGCCTCAGACTACTCACCTCAACATGCTACCAAGCCTATGCCTCCTTACTAGGTCTCTTCATGCAATGACTAAGCTTAAACAGTGACCTTGGAACTCTTATAAAGACTTATTTGCCTCATTATCATGCTTACACAAATTTATAAACTCTCTCATGTCTATACTAACATAATTCACCAAGCTTCACTATGCTTCATGTATACACCTTTTCATAGGGCTAAACTAGGATTCTCAAGACACCTAGTACTCAAAGACTTGAATTTACACAAAGTAACTCTCAATGTTATAAAAAAATAACATTATTCAATCATGATTCTATAAATACAATACTACTCTCAATAGGCTCATGATATGATAATGCCCTTCAAGACCATTGCTCAATAGTAATCTTACTTTGTATCTTGATCTTGACCTTGTATCTTGATCTTGACTTTAAAACATGTCATCAACCTTAGAAGAATTATCGGGTTGCCTTAAAATTATATCTCAATAGAGAGAAAATATGTTGCCTTCAAATTCTCTCTTTTCATAAGACTTCCTTGTCACATACCACTTTACCATGTATGACATCAACTTTGACCTTGACATTAATGGCATCCATCTTGACCTTGACATCAATGACAACATCAATGCCACAACACCAATAATGGAACATACCTCAATAATATTCAAATGCCCTAAAATAGAAGAAGCATAGAGACACAATCAAGTCTAAAATAGGAAAGCTAAAAAGAAAAATTATGTATGAATATGTGGTACAAATCTGTATAAGAGCAAAGATGTTCATAAGATGATTCTAGAGGAGTAATAGTCAATAAAAAATTTGATTTTGTGTAGGATGATCAATATCAAGATATAAAAATTCTAAATTTGTGATGTAGAGTTTATAAATATGCAATTTAACAATTGAAACTATGTATGGGATGCCTCCAAATGGGTGAATGTATCAAATGAGGAACCTATGTATTTATGTATATGCCCCTAGTGGGTAGATAGTAGAAAATCTAGATCTGTGTAGTGGACATGAGTCCTGTAAGTATATGTGAACATTCAACAAGAATAAGTGAAGCTTGTATATGAGATAAAAATTGATTATACTAAGATATCTAACATATGTATTACCTGACAAGTATTATAAGTGTAAATATGGCAATGCATACAATCTATCATTTGTATTTTTTGAGTAATATTTGAATGTTTTTGTGTTTTGGCATATTATATTATTTTTGTATTTTCTAGATATAAGTTATGTACAAGTAGCATGAAAATGAAACTATATACAAGGAGTTAAGAAATAAGGAAACTATGTACAAGAAGGGAGGAACATACTAACCCATGAGTCTCATGGGAGACTCACTATCAATGAGGCTTGTGTCAAATAAAGGAATAGTAATCGTGTGTGTTAGGTTGTGGAGCTAAAAGCTTCACTGTTGCAAAAATGGAGGAGGTTGCTGAGTTATAGGGAAACTGACATCAGTAGGTGCAACCGACGTTGGTCATATCTAGTTACAGAGCAACCGACATCGGTCAGGAGTCAGCCGACGTTGGTCATCTCCAGACAGACTGTGACCGACGTCGATCGCTTGTGCGGTTCTGAAACTGTCAGTTTCCTGAAAAGTTTGTTAACAAATCAATTGTTTGCATGTAAAAAGCTAATTTTAGTCTTGAATTACGTGTCTAATTATTGTAATTAGGAGTCTAATTATTGTTTGCATGAGATCTATCTAATAGACTCATGGGGCTGTATTGTAAGCAAGGCAAGGAAGAGATCCTTCCAATTGTAAGATCAGGTTGATCTGCAGGTTGTGCATGATCATGTTAGATCTATGTGGTAAGTAAGATCATTTGATTTCAGGTTGTTTCAAGTTCATGGGAGATCTGCTTGAAGTACTTTGAGTACTTGTGTACTAGCAGTAGTGTTACTGGCTGGTTAGAGGTGAATAACAACTCTGTGTTTGAGTTGATTGTTGTGACCGGAATTAAGAGAGAGAACTCTTGATTGAGAATTAATGGAAGTCCTAGAGGTGTGGGAAGCCTCAGAGGTGTGAGAAGAAGTGGCATCTTCTTTATTGCATTTTCTTTCTGGATGAGTTGAATACAAGATTGTATTGCCTCTCAAATTTTGTGTTGTTTTTGATTTCTTGTTACTTGTTACTTCTGGTTAAATTCCGTGTTTAGTTGCTTATACAAGGTAATCAATTATGCTCCTAATCTTGACAAAGTGGTATCAGAGCTAGGGTTATAGGAGCAGGTTTACTAACACCTTGGTTTTAGAGTGTGTTAAGTGTTTGTTGATACAGGTCACTCTCAGGGGTTTCTGATTGAGTGGGAGTATAACAATGGCAGAAGAAAGTAAGCTTAGAATGGAGAAGTTTAACGACACGAATTATCAATTATGGAGGATGCAGATAGAAGATTATCTGTATCAGAAAGATTTATACTTACCGTTGGGTGGGGTTGCATGCAAACCCACATATATGAAAGATGAAGAATGGAAGGTTCTTGATCGGAAGGCTCTGGGATCTATAAGGTTGAGCCTTGCATCGTCTGTGATTTCCAACTTATCACAGGCAAAGACAATGGTAGAGTTGATGGAATCTTTGGAAAATTTATATGAAAAACCCTCAGCTTCGAATAAGGTATTTCTTATGAAGCAGTTATTTAATTTGCAAATGTTGGAAGGTGGATCTGTACACAGTCATCTTAGTGATTTCCATGGTTTGGTAAACCAGTTAGTTTCAGTCAATATTGTTTTTGATGATGAAATTAAGGATCTCTTAATCTTGTGCTCATTACCTGAAAGTTGGGATAGTTTGGTAATGGTAGTTAGTAATACTGCATCTGCTTCAAATATCTTAAAAGTGGATGATGTTGTTAGTGTAATCTTGAATGAAGAAATTCACAGGAAAAGCACAGGTGAATCATCAGGGAATGCTTTGAGTGTTGAAAGCAGGGGAAGGCAAAGAAAGAAGATCAAGCAAGGGAGATTAAGGTCAAAGATAGGCAGGAGATCCAAATCCAGGTATGGCAAGATTATCTGCTGGAATTGTGGAAAGGCAGGGCACATAAAGAAAGATTGCAGGTCAGTTGAAGATCAACATGAAGGAAATGAAGAAGTAGATGTTGCAGATATTGTTACACAAGATGCTCTTGTATGTTCCTTTGATAAAGTGGAATCTTGGGTGTTAGATTCTGGTGCCTCTTTCCATGCAACCCCAAATAGAGCATCTTTTCATGATTATGTCCAAGGGGACTTTGGAGAGATTTATTTAGGGGATGGTAAGCCTTGTCAAATGGTTGGCAAAGGGAAAGTGAAGTTGAAATTGCAGACGAGCAACACATGGGTGTTGAAGGAGGTCATGCATATCCCAGTCTTGAAGCATAACTTGATTTTTTTTGGAAAGTTGGGTGATGAGGGATGCACAATAACTCTCATAGCGGATTCTTGGAAAGTTTCCAAGGGTGCACTTGTTTTAGCAAGAGGTAAGAAAGTAGGTACTCTTTATCTATCTGCTTGTATTACTGATTCTCCTTCTGGTTTATCTACTTCAACTGTAGATTCAAATATGTGGCTTCATATGCTTGGTCACATGAATAAGAAGGGGATGCATGTTCTTGAGTCAAATGGTAAGAGTTCAAATCCAGAAAGAATAGATCAAGATTTCTGTAAGCAATAGAAGAAAGTAAGGTTTCTTGAAACTCATGCTACAAGAAAGGATCGGGTCTATTGCACAAAGAGGAAATTTGATGTTTTTGACAAGAACAGGAAAGCCTTGGTGTTTAAGGAGAAGATGATGGACAAAAATCAGTCACAGGGGCTGAAAAATTCTGAACAGGGTAGTTTGAACAAGGTTTTGATTTAAAGTAAGCTTGTGGGTAAAAAGTCATCACTCATAGGTAAACACAGATACCAACATCAGTCAGGTAGAATCAATGACATCAGTCAGGTAGAATCGACGTCGAATAGGCAAGTACCGATGTCGGTCATGTGTAGACTAGAGTCGGTGGTGTCAGGCAGGTTAAGACCGATGTCAGTCAAGAAATCAACGTCGGCAGTCAGGTCAGTCATAGGGAACCAATGTTGGTCAGATGCAGACTGGGGGTGACCGACGACGGTCACTATCAGAATGGATTTTGGGTAGACAACAAGCTGTCAAGGAGTCTCAAATGCCCATGAGGAGGACTGAAAGTGTAAGTAACCCTCAAATTTGTTGTTCCCCTTCTTTTGATTACTTGTTGCTCACTGATGGTCAAGAACTAGGAAGTTTTAAAGAAGCAGAGCAGGTAGAATGTAGGAAATAGTGGGAGCATGGCATGAATGAGGAATTTGATTCCCTAGATGAGAACCAAATGGAAGATTTGGTAGAGTTTCCAGTCGGAGAGAAAGCACTGAAAGATGAACAGATTCTCAAGTCAAAGAAGAGAGAGAATGTACATGTGAGACAGAAGGCTAGGGTATATGGTCTTGAGCAAGCTGCAGGATAATGGAGGTTTAACCATTGTGTTTAATTTAACAGGTTGGATAATATTAGCTACATTATCTTGTTACTGTATGTGGTGTGTATGCTTGTTATAGGGTCACACATGCAGGGAGTTGCTGAGCTAAAGGTAAAGTTAGTTCAGAGGTGTGTCATGAGGAATTTGGGAGCAGCAAGATTCTTTGGCATGAGAATGTCTAGAGACATGAAAGGTCACAGGTTGATTTTGTCTCCAGATGATTGTGTGAATAAGGTAGTGGTGAGGTTCAAGATGTGGGATGCAGAACCAGTTTGCACACCTATGGATGGATAGTTCACAAAACGGTGTCCCAATTCACATAATGAGGTTAAGTACATATGTACTAGACCTAAGTTTTCCCAAGTAGTGGGTGTTGTCAGCGAGTTTGGGGTCAATCCAAGAAAGAAGCATTGGAAATTTGTTCAGTGGATTCTCAGGTATCTGAGAGGGACCAATAGTAGGTATACATGCGATGCAGGGTTAAGCACTTCTCTACATGGGTATGTAGAATCGGATGTGGCAGGAGACTTGGATGACAGGCATGGCACCACAAGTTATGTGGTGGTTGGTCTTCAATATTGAGCTTGAAGAGGGATAAAAGCTAGGAAACAAATTAGATGATGTACAGGTACAGGTGCAGCTATTTATCTCCAAGTGGGAGATTGTTAGGTTGTGGAGCTAAAATCTTCACTGTTGTAAACATGGAGGAGGTTGTTGAGTTACAGGGAAACTGACGTTGGCAGGTGCAACCAACATCGGTCATATCTAGTTATAGAGCAACGGACATTGGTTAGGAGTTGACCGACGTTGGTCATCTCTAGATAGACAACGATCGACGTCGATCGCCTATGCGGTTCCAAAATTGTCGGTTTCACGAATAGTTTGTTAACAAACTGATTGTTTGCATGTAAAAGGCTAATTTTAGTCTTGAGTTGCGTGTATAATTATTGTAATTAGGAGTCTAATTATTATTTGCATGAGATCTATATAATAGACTCATGGGGCTGTATTGTAAGCAAGGCAAGGAAGAGATCCTTCCAATTGTAAGATTAGGTTGATCTGCAGGTTGTGCATGATCATGTTAGATCTACGTGGTAAGTAAGATCATTTGATTTCCAGGTTGTTGCAAGTTCATGGGAGATCTACTTGAAGTAATTTGAGTACTTGTGTACTGGAAGTAGTGTTACTGACTGGTTGGAGGTGAACAACAACTCTGTGTTTGAGTTGATTGTTGTGACCATAATTGAGAGAGAGAACTCTTGATTGAGAATTACTGGAAGTCCCAGAGGTGTGGGAAGCCTCAAAGGTGTGAGAAGAAGTGGCATCTTCTTTATTGTATTTTCTTTCTGGATGAGTTGAATACAAGATTGTATTGTCTCTCAAATTTTGTTTTATTTCTGATTTCTTATTACTTGTTACTTCTAGTTAAATTTCGTGTTTAGTTGCTTATAAAAAGTAATCAATTGTGCTCCTAAGCCTAACAATGTGTGTTATATGAAAAGGTAACTGAGGTCCCATAACCTATTATACTGAGTGATCTATAGTTGGCACTACCTATGAAGTGGTGTTAGTAATCTATGAAGCTAACTGGGGTGTCTTGTGAATTGTAGGGGTCTTAAAGACCCATCTAGTAGAAGATGTTGTAGCTAGTATGGGTTTCTTATGTTGAGAACCCTAGGAACTCAATACCACTCATCTCATAAGGAAAGGGGTAGAGGGAGGCCCTCTAAAATTTGTAACATATCTCTAACACAAGGGTCTCTATAATAAGGGTCTCTATGGGAGATTATGTGTACGTGATAACACTATAGTAGACCTCACCTACACTAGTGGCTCAGTTGAGCTCAATGGTGTACTAATGGGAAATTTGCTCAGAACTATAATTGGTAGCTATAGTGTGTCTACTTGTGGGATAAGTAAAGGATACTCATTTGAAATACCCTCAACTATGACCACCTGATCAACATGTATATACTTGATGCATCTATTCATAGTGTATGGAATGGATTATAGTTTTTGTGTCCATGGCCTACCCAATAACATGTTAAATGTGTATTCACTAGGTATTATTAAGAATATAATAGCCAAATGTGTTGGTCTAACCTATAGTGGAAGTATAATTTTCTCAATAGAGATATGAACATGGCCACTAAAACCATAGATAAATATGTCAATCAAAGAAATGTCTTGCTTTAAATAACCCAAATGTCATATAAATGTGATATTACACATGTTAATACTTGACCCATTATCAACCATAACACTCTAAAAATGATGATGAACAATGTAGGCTCATACAAAACATGCATATAAATTTGAATCATCATTAATAATCTCAATCTCTGAGAAAGTGACGAGTGGTCTAGCTGATACTATAGTATGATACACACCAATGATATTACGTAGGGGGTGTGCATCCTTTGTAGTAGTGTGATATGATGTTGATGATGGATGTGTCTGATATGTATAATGAACACCTAAAGTGTTCCATACTTTATTAGCTATGTGTTTTGGAAACATATTTGAAAATATTTTCAATGTCTTAGCTTTCATTTGTTGAACTTTGGTTGTCTTTGTGGGTGTACCAACATCAATGATGTTGGCCTCTATTAAATCTTGTATCTTATGTTTCAAGTTGATGCATCTATTTTTAGTATGTATTGGTGCTCTATGATAGTCATAGTTCTTTGGAAGAGTTCATGTCATATCAACCTCTTTGATGGGAGGGAGAGATATGACATTGCATTCTAAGAGCTAATATAAAAAATGTGTCGATGACTTTGGAAGGTTGGTGAAAAATATCCATGGAGGAGTTGATAAAACCAAACAAGGAGGTAGATTTGAAGTTGCGTTAATTATGGCCTTTGGATCACTCATATTTTCAGTGGCCCTTATTTTGTATGGAGGATTATTATAACTCTTGGTAGTTGATTATAATCCAATTGTATATTTTATTTTTCCCATAAAGAGATGCTTGACTTCCCTTTCTTTAACTGTGTGGCATAAATTTATGGGTATAAGTATAGTAAATTATGGTATAAATATGCAATAAATATAGCCATTGAATTGTAATAGAATTGACCTAGTTTGACCTTTCTAAAAATATAAATAAATGATGTAAACAAGTACTTAGCTAAAATTTGATTGAGATGGGAGATCTGGGGGATGCAAACTAGGACAAGAGTTGATTTGAGTGTCATAGATAGAATCTAGGTGTCAAAACTCTTCTTGGATAGTAGCACCTTAATTGGATATTAGTGTCCTTATTTTGGCACTAGCATCTTTTGTGTAAAATTGGTTTGAGCTTCTGGGTGCACTTGTGTCTAAGTCTGCCAACCCTATTTCAGTGTGCACGAGTTTTGATTCCTTGTAGGTGACTTATTTTGACTCATTTTATATGAAAATACTAAACATCCATATTACTAGGGAATTTAGTTGGCATAAGTAGCAAAGTGTGATGTTAGTGGTGTAGGCTAGACATCCTTAACACCTTGTTGTGATGAGAGTTGCCTACATACCAATACTCTGAGGAGGGATTTGTATGCAATCAGAAATGCATCAGATTTACAAATCAATCCTAGCTCAGATAAGATATATCTTACTTACACTTCCAATTGGAGATATATTAGATGATAGGGAACATGACCAATACAAATCTTCTAGACCCAATTAAGTGATGTCTTACCATAATAAGATCACTAGGGAGGGTTCCAAAGCATTTAATCAAGTAAAACTATGTAATAACCCTAATTGAATCCTATGTTTTCATATTCACTATACTAATAACAAGTAAAGTAAATAAATATAATCTAGTGCTCACTAAAGCTTATGGCACAAAGTGGGAGTAATAAACAACAAAATTAAAAATGTATAGAAGACATATACTCATGTCAACGTATACAAAATTCTAATACATGGAAGATAAGTACAAATTCATATCTATATACTCTTACAAAGGAGGAAAAAAGTTATGAATACTTACCTTTGAAGATGAACCCACCGAGCCTAAATCTCTCCCTTGGCCAAGGTGCTTCCCAAGAGGTTGTTATGGTATGTAAGGATGACAAGGATAAATCACCTCTAGGCTACACAACCTATCAATGCATCCAAAAGACTTCTCCACAAGACAAGATCCATATCTTAAAATAAAGTATGAAACCCTAAGCTTGCTCTTTAAATAGAATGGTGGATATGCAGATGCACAATAAATTTTACTTCTTATTCTCTTCTCTAAATAATGTCAAAATGATTGTGTATATATAGTTGGATTTAATCCTAAGCCCTTCCAAAAAATTTGGCTGACAAGGTCAACCTAGTATCATTATTGACAAAAACTCATTAGGTCATGCGTTAGGTTAGCTGAAAGCTGACCTAGACCCTAAATGAGTTTTACCAATAAGAGCACAAGGTCAACCCAGTCGACCTAGACATGTAAACTATCAAAAGGGGTTTTGGGTTAGGAAAAAGGGTACTGAAGGTGGTAAAATATTGGAGGAGTGTATAAGAGATAAAAACAAACTTAGGGGAATGGTTTTTAGGATATAAATGTGTAGATAACAAGTGGTAAAAGGGACAAAAATCTTGTGAAGCACTAATGGTCTACCTACCCCTTTCCTGGTGCACCCCTTAGGATATATACTGAGAGAGATTGAGACTCGATAGGTTCTTGAAAGAGAGAGAGCATCAGTAATTGATAAAATTTTGAAAATATTATGTGTATACATATGCCCCACTTGAATCTCATCATGTGTCATGTAAGTGTAACATGGGATGGTGCTTTAAGAATGTAACATGATGATACATAATGTTGATGCTATGTAAAATGCAGTAAGAAGAAAATAATATAAATGAAAGGATAGAATTGAAAAACATGTACCTTTACTTACCTTAGTATTGTAGATAAATAAGGAGATGCGAGAGATGTGAAGACATCCAATGTGAGGAAAATTAGGTGAACCTATAAAGATTAGTGTAAAAAAAGAAAAAAAAATCATTTTTTTGCAATATAGGTATATAATAGTGGAAAATATTCTCTACGACATCAGGATTCTAGAAATTTTTACGGTTCAAAAAATGAGTTAGTAAAAACAAAGATATGATCAAAATAAGTAATCTAACAATATATATTTGAAGGGTAAATAATTATGAATAGTAACTTTAAATAGGGTGAAAAAGAATTAGAAAGCCAAAAGAGCCAAGATGGTGAGGTGATGATAATGGAGACGAGGAGGATGCCTAGTGGTTGTAATGAGTGCAACATAGGTAAATAATCAATAATTTCAAATTTGTTTTGAGTATTTTTTTTTGAAATTAAGTGTTTTATATAAATTTGATAATTATATCAATTCTAGAAATCAAAATGAACCCCAAGAAGTTATTAAGGAAATTAGAGGTCAAACGGGGAACTGGGTTTGAAAGGGATTAGAGTAATAAGTGCTAAAGGTAGTTCTTACAAAAGGTCAAAGAGTTGACAATTTGAAAGAATAAGGTCAATGAATTTGACCTAGTAGGTATAAAATTAGGTTATGAAATGGCCGATGTAGTAGGTCTAGGTTGACTTATTTGGATGGAGAAGAGGTTCGACATAGTACCCCTTGGCCGACTTAGTTTGTTAAGTCAAAAGGCTGACTGAGTATTATGGGGAAAAATGAAAGGGCTGATATAGTACTTTTAAGGCACAAGGTACTTGATTGAGTACTAAAATGGCCAATTAGGCTAAAAATAGGTCAAATTGGTAGGAAATGAATAGATTAAGGCAAATTAGGTTTGTTTTTATTAAAATTTAAAAGAATGTATTTTGATTATAAGTGACATAGATGTTTAATACATCTTTTTTTATTTCATTATTGTAGGGGCACCAAAAGTTTTGGAAATTGGTCGACGTATCATAGTGACTAGATTTATTGGATCACCTAGTAGATGTGGATCAAGCTAGATTGGTCATGCTAGGCTTGGGAGGCATCATGGAGATGTGATGAGTTCTACTGAATGTTGATATAGTGTTAATGTTCCTAAAAGCCTAGGAATGTTTGACCAATACTTTTAGATGGGTGGTGGATGGGGATACCATAGAGGTTGATATGTGTATACACCTTAAATTGATCTAGTAAACATACATATTATGTCTTTTCACAGTCCTTTAATAGGAGACTATGATTGGAAAATATGAGTTTTTATTCACATTTAGCTGGGTCCTTTTATATGACTTGTCTTGGTCTTACTACATTACCTAGATCTCTTTGCTTATTCCTAGTCATCCGTAGCTTTTTAGAATTAACCCTTTCAGGACTAGGCACCTCTTTTATACCTAAACCCATTCCCCTAGGTCCCACACCCCCTGGACAACATTTCCCAAATAGGACTAAGCACTAAAACCTAGGGTGTCTAGTTTCTGGCACTATTATCCAAACATAATTATGGTTCTAATGGTCAATTTATTTCATAGGATATCTTACCCCTTTTCTTTGCTTTGGTGCTAAGTTTCCAAATTTTGACCAAATGCAAATAAAACTCCCAAATTTGTAATAATGATTCTCCTATATAAAAGGACTACAGAAGGCATTTTATATCTAACACTTACTATTTTGACACATTAGACATAATAAAATCAATCAATAATATAACTCAATTTATCTACATCACACATAGATTTGCATGCTTGATCAAGGAAGGGCCTAGGCAAAATTCATTCTTGCATCAATTATGTGCATTGATTATGCACAATACCTAAGGGATAACTACATCAGATTTGAGACCCTAGCTTGAGGGCTAATGTAGGCAACAATCAAAACAACAAAGGTTCTTGATTGTGTGATCATTCTTCCCCTAACCCAAATTTTCCCCCTTGTGCTTTTATTTTCTTTGTTATTTCTATGTATGTAGACTAATATAGGTATTTAATATTGAAATAGACCTACAATGAGCTATAGTAACTCCCAAGACCTAAAATTTGGTATGTAGGGCCACACTAAGTAGACAAACATAACCCAAAAAAATTTCAACCTCAGGACAATAGCACCAAGAAAGGATTATAACACCAGACACCAGGGTGTCCTTTTTTTGATGCTCCTGTCCAATTAGAAAACAAAGACTAGATCTAGAATTCAGACATTATCCTAGTCATGCTCCTCCAATTCTAGATTTAGAATCATTAGTTTAGCATAAAAACTATCCAAGTTAATCTTTAGTTATATTCTCTTTCTTATGTAAGTTAAGTTGATCAAATTAGCATAAATTTATATTTTACTACATAAAACTAGAATTCTCCCCATATTTCAAACCTTTATTACTTAGGAATTAAACACTAGATATCCTAAAACAATAAAACCTTTGGTGAACTTGGCTTACTTTGAACAAAACTTAAAACCCTAGATACACTTAGGGTTTTTCCTTCATATTTTATGCAAAAATTTAATTTCCAAAATTTTGATTTTTGTATAAATTTTTGTGCATGATTCCTATTTTAAAATTATTTTTAGAATTTAAAATTATTGCATAATTTTTAAAAATTCTAAAACCCTAGATTTCAAAACTGGGTCATCAAACACCAAGCCTTTCTCCTTGCAAATTTTAGAAAATTATTTTGGAATTTTTACAAATTAATTTCCTTGCCAAAAATTATTTCAAAATAAGTAGTTTGTTGTGCAAAAATTTTAATTTTCAAATTTCTAATTTTTGTATAAATTTTTGTACCTTTATCCTATTTCAAAAAAAATTAGAATTTAAAATTATTGCATAATTTTCAAAAATTCTAAAACCCTAGACTTCCAAACTAAGTCCTAAAACCTCAAATTTCCCTCCCTTATAATTTTTAGAAAAATAATTTGAATTTATTGCAAATTTTGTTTGGACTATCAAAAGTAATTTTCAAATTTTGTTTGGAATATCAAAAGTAATTTTTTGTGCATTTATTTGCTTCTTAGTACTTTTCAAAATTATCTTTGGTGATAAAATGGCCACAAAGACAATTCCTTCTTCTCATCCCTTAAATAAATTGCTCAAATTTTCTTACAATTATGACAATGATTGGACAAATTTACAAAATTACACATTAGCTAAAACTATAGAAAATGATTTCATTTATAGTGAATATGATGACTATTATTGTAATGAATGATATGATGATATACATAATGATGAGGGTGAAGCAAAAATAGATGAATCTTTTGATCTTAAACCCATCTCTTTTATTCCTTCTTCTAATGAATATAATTTTGATAAATGGGAAAGATACTTCGCACCTCATTCTCCTAGGCACAATGCATTAAATGCACAAATTAGTCATGCACTTCCAAGTGAACCTCTTATTGGTGATGATTTGCTTCCATACAAACCTAATCTCTCTCTCCTTTTTTCTACTGCTATGTTCAAAATACAAAAATATAAATTCAATAGAATCAAATTATCAAAGCATAATTCAAATGATGCATTATGTGTTCCTAACTCTACTCTCTCAAAAGAATGTTCAAATGATAACTCTCCTACTCTTACTTCTCATGTTAAAAATGAATAAAATGCATATACTCCATCCATGGATAGCATAGATACACATGAAATCATAAATTCCAATGATAACTTATTGCATATTAGAAAGAAATTAACTCTTTTTCTTACACCTCTCCCTAGCAATGATGGAAGTGTTGATGAATATAATAGTGAACATGCAAATGAATATGAGAATGAAAGTGAATATGAAAATGATACTTCAAATTCTTATATTTCAAATGAACAAAATGTAGATTGTGATAATGCATGGAATAATGATGACTATTATGCATCTAGTGAAGAAGAAAATGCATCTCATGCTTCTAACCCTTCTCTCACTCCTCTCAAACGTAATGAAATTTCAAATAATGTTTCTACTTCTATTCATGATTCTATGTAAAATGATGCACATGTTAATGCTAATACCACATCTTCTACTAAATTATAATGTGATTCACAAAAACATAAAGATACCAATGAATTTCCCAAGCCACCCCTCACTACAGTAGAACCCAGTTCTCACTCCTCACCTAAAGAGAATGGTAGCCCACATCCCTCTAGTAAGGTCCAAGTTACCATTACTCCAAAGGTTCAAGTGAGCACACCCCTCTTTATGATGCACTTGCTAAATGTAGCTTTCACATGGGTAAAATTAACAATCAAATTTAAAGATTAAATAAACCACTTCAAGATCCTAATGTACCATCCTAGGAGATCATCTCTTTGATGCATGTAGCTGGTGAAATACAACACCAAGTACATTTCCTTACCTTGGAAAAGAAAGCTTATAAATCTTGGATGGATGCCAATGATCTACATGGTAACCCTATTTCAAAGACATTCATAAAATCTCATTACCTAGGCATTTTTAGACACCATCATTAGCTCACTTTGATGAAACTGGAGATCCATTCGCACATCTTCAGGTCTTTTGGAAGGCTTTGCCACCTCATGCAAGCCCTTTAATTCTACTCAAGTTGTTTCAACAAACATTAGTGGGGGAAGCACATAATTAGTTCTTTCATCTACTCCCTGTTAGTTCATTACACACATATGATGACTCAGAGGAGGCATTTCTCAGGAACTACATTATAAAGATTGGAATTTGTGTTACATGTGAGAAGCTTGCCACAGTACATCAAAATTACTTAGAGCCAATTAGAGAGTATATCTTAAGATTCAAGGCTCATTTATTAATATTGATATACAAACCAATAGATCTAAAGATTCAACATATCTTCATCAAGGGCCTTTGCCAACCTCTTCTTGAGCATCTAATATATTAGACAAAGCCTTGTTCTAGACATTTGTATTACATAGTTTTAGCTTTGGAAAATAAATTGAGATTGAGGTAGATTCAATTGATCAGATCACTCTAAACTTCACAACAACATATTTAGATACAACTCCTACCACTCAACATCCACCATGTCCTAGACAAGACAGGGAACCACAATAAAAAAAGCAACCAGTCAAGAAAAAAGAGCAAGTTTTCAAAACACAACCTACAGTATGCACTAAAAATAACTACAAAAAACACCACTATAGTTTGATTCAGAGTGAGATAGCCCATCTATCATTTTATCATAACTGCTAGATAGGAGGTTAATCACATTACCTTCTATTCACCGATGAGATCCACATCTTTTACATAGACAACCACATCAACCCTTTTGTAATTATCATCATATCTATGGACATAATGATGATAACTATTTTGGACTCTGCGATTGAATTTTTAGATGTGTTGGTGATGGTCTTATAACATTCACATAGGGGGCACACAGATCTCCTCCATTATGGAACCCTAGACCTCATTCCTCCATGATTGAGTCATCCCAAGACATTCCTTTATAGGAATCATCAGTCACTCATCATGAGCACAATCGAGGTTTTAGGATAAAATCTCATAGGAGATATCCTATTCCAACTATTCAAAAAGTTTGGAAACTAATACAACATAAGCAACACACATATAATAGTGTAGTTTATGGTATACATAATACAGTTCCATATACATATCTAGTAGAGTCATATGCACCATAATAAAGTATTACTCCATATAAATATTCATTATAGTTGAGTTTTCAGGGTCCTATCTCATGTAGTAATCCACTACGATTATGACTAGTTGAACCCAAATTATAGAGTAATACTTTAGAGAGATATTCATTATAGCTAAGTTTTTAGGGTCCTATCTCACATAACAACCCATTATGATTAAGATTAAATGAGCCCTTAGCATAGGTTTCAACTCTATCTCAACATATTACACATTCATATACATCACAATATAAGCCATAGGGTATTCGGTTACAGATAGATGAACATTCTTCATAGTAGACAATATCGGCTATAGAGCACAATCCTACATAGCATGAGCAATATGGCACTTGTTCACTCGGCTAACAGGGTTAAGATATTGATATAGCATAGTGTGATACAACATACATTCATTTCAACATCAGTTCATAGCCTTACTTAACATGACAATGATGGAGCCAAAGGTCTAACTAGCCTTTGTATTCTTAAGCCACTCTCAAGGAAGTAATATGCACATCATGCTATATTACATCCCCACCTACTAACAACTAACATTCCTGATTCCAGATAACCATCCCTAACCAAAACTAGACTATCCAATCTAGATATTACCAAATCAAATTTATTCAAACCCTTTTACCAATCTCAAATCAACTTCTCTAAACAATTTACCAATTACAAAAACTAACAATTTTTTGCTTACATATAATCACAAATCAAACCTAAACAACACATCCAAGCATATCATGAACAATCGAATCATATCCCAAATGCTATCTTTCCAAACATATCAAAATAATCATGTCACATATCCCTTGTACCATTTGCTAAGCATATGTGAATTCAACATTAACATCAAATCAACCATTTAAAAATCAAAATATTACAATACCAATATATTCTAGAATCTCTAACACAAATACACATAAGTTCAAAATCAAACTAACATCCATATATATAACCAAGTTTTCAAGTACATAACATATCAAAATATAATCAATCATAAATAGGAGTCATGCCCTCACTCTCAGTCTTACTCTCTCCTTTAGTACTAGTCCCATAATCTTGTCTAGCACTCAATGACCCTGTGCCTCCTTAAACTCCTGAATGCCTCTTGCATCGATTATCTCACTCTAACAAATGACCATACACCTCACACAAGTCTATATGTTGCCACTAAAGATCCATATAATCATCCATGATCTTTGAACTCACTGATCCATAATCAAGAGGAGGCATCCTATGCCTATTTCATGCAACCCTTAGCTCATATCTCTCTCCCATTGCCTTAACATATGTAGCTATAACTATAGCAGACTGGTTAAATAAATGAGCATAAACACCAACTATAATGATCACTCTCTCTATCAAGCCCTCCTACACAACATCATCAGGAACATGCCGTGTAAGCTTTTATAATGTAAACTCAATGACAGTCTCCCAAAATACATCATCCCTACTTCTAACCCCAACAGGTGCCTCACCCTGTACACCTTGCACCCCACTTGCACACATAAGAAGTACAACATTACATTAGATACATATTTAAAAATCCAAGATAAAGCACAAACATAGGTACAATATAAAATCTAATCACTTATTACCTCCCATCATTTGGATCAGCTCAAGATCCTCATATATAGGAACATCCACTCTATCTACGTGATATAATGGAGCCCACCATGTATTACATCCCACATCATTTACATCAGGAATATCTATCACCACATCTCATGTATCCAAAGGTAACAGTGACAACTCAACCTTAATAGGTCTCCCATGAGCCCCTGGTCTCACTAATACTCATGCATTCCTCAACCATACCCATGCCATAGGAGGAACATCTTGTCAAACTCCAAATTGCCTAGTCATACACTCATATTGAAAGCACTCATAAACTCTAGACTAATGATCATATAACCAACAACTCACTCTCATCTATCGTAGCTTCTCTCCATCCTCTAGCCATCCAGGAAATCCTCTATAAGGCCTCCATCTAATATCGTTATCCACCAATCTATCTATCAACCTCCTATAATGATCTATCCTAGGAGATCATATAGACAAATTGCTCATCCATCACTTAAAAAATGGCTGTGGATATGCCCAACTCACCTTTGACAATCCAATCAGCTACATAACTATTATGTGTTCATAAGCTCAGTAATGAAACAAAGTGGATACACCAACACCACTACTGAATGACTCCAGCATGAATCTATATAAGTCTCTATATAAATGGGCAAGCATAGTCCTCTCCCATGAAAACATAGTATTGTACATCTCAATGCTCTAAACCACTCTATGCATCCTATAAGAAATATATACTCTACTACCATCCACAATAACAAAAGAAGCTAATAATATATCCAATCACTTCCAGAGATGTAGAATGCTCAACTGCATAATAACCGATAATAATATATCATTGTCACTACCTCTCTGATGTACTCTTGTGGACACCCTTGTAAACTATCTAGATGCACGATCAATGACATCCACCCCTATGTCATCCTACAAAGACACTCATCACCACTAATCAGTAAATGTAAAATATGATACACATCCTCCAAGGTCACAATAATCTCCCCTATAAGAATCTAGAATGTTCACATATCAGCATTCCACCTCTCACATAGGGTAGTGATCAAATATCTATCCCATTGCATTGCACCAAGATCACATACATGACCTAACCCATCCCTATCCATAACAACACAATCATCAAATGATAAAATCAACAACCTTAGAGTCTCCATTACTTGGCTTGATGAAACTCTCTCATCTGTACCTCACCCTGTACAAAATAGAACACAACATGTATCAACCAACCAGTCTAATTAAAAGACAAGCTACAAAATAATATATTACAAGTCAAAAAATCCTAGAAAATAACAATTACATTAGTTCATCATGCTAAAAAAAATTTCCAAACAATAGTACACCATCTAAAGCAAGCTTCAACCCCATAAAGCTAGCCTCTAGGATAACATCGCTAGGTACAAGATAGCAGTGTTGGACAGGAGCACTAAAACTTGGACAACAATGATAGATCTTAGATAGCAATACTGGATGTAGGATAAGAGTACTAAACCTAGTAAACTTTCATAAAATTATTAAAAACAACTCAAAATCATGAAAAACAAGTTCCCAAACAAGCCTAAAACATGTGTTTAGCTACTTACCAGAGTAATCTCTCCACCAACCTCAATCTAGGCTGCCAATTGCTCAAATTGAGGTATGATAGGTGCTCATCTCATCGACATGTCTTCCACTCTAGAGATCCAACTCTCAAATTAGTCAATGGACAAATGAATCAAGATTCAATCAAAATTTCTTATGTCAAACCACTTTCTCAATCAAAGCAAAATACTATTTTGCTCATAACTTAAGTTTTGTAGCTCTATTTTACAAACCATTTTATTCTTCAGAATCATGACAATGACACCTTTGACATAACATATGCCTCATTCTTTTTCTAAATCATTTGCCTACCATGTCACACACAATTATCTACCTTTCTTATACCTAGACATACAAATTGGTCCCTACCAATCAACACTAGTTCAAATTTCATACAACTTGGTCCTCACCATTCAACATTCATTTAAAGCATTCAAACAACCCAACCTATTCAATCAATCAACCTTTCACTCCATTTAATGTATTACTATCTCATTTTTCTACCACAACATGAACATATTTATATCTCTACTATGTTTAGATAGAGGCTTCGATCCTAACCAATCAAAGACACTTTTCACTCCTAAGTAATCCCATTCTTAGTCCAAATCAAATCAATCAATAATTAAAAATCTATTCAATAAATGCCACCCAAGTTCATATTCAATCCACCACTTATCTTCACTTTTGGCTCAACATCCTCTATCTCATATTTCATTCCTCTCCCCAAAAGGGGGGCATCATTCCTACTATTCATATTCCTACACCTATCCACTTTCATAGATGGATACACCATGGTTCTCACACCTCCAGTAGTCAAATAATTAGATTCAACTTAGATTGAACAAAACATACAGTGATTCAGACTACATGGGTCACTCAACATGGTTTTTACATATCCAATATTTAGATTATCAACATTACTCAACTCATATTGGTCAATATTATATAGTGGTTTAGACTATATGGGTCACTTATCATTATTCAGCTCAGGATTATACAATGATTCATATTTCAGTGGTTTACTCAACATTACTCAAGACATTCAAAAGGATACACCTTCATTTTATAGATATACAGACTATCCAAATACCAAATTCAAGGGCATGTACATTACTACACATCTCATGCATACAACTTTGTACTACATGACACATTTATAGACCAGATAGTAGATTATAGGCATAGTGCAGAGCACATTATTTTTGATCTCCAATTTTTCATATGGAACATGACACAATAGATCATTTCACATGTGGTTATATATATTTCCAAATTTCTAGATGCATCACTCACATATCAGATTTGGGGGCAGGGCACAAATGTTCATATCCTCCATCTTCTAGTATTATACAGATCAGGATGGTAGGATATACCATATTCTTCTCACAATACCAATATTTTTTGTTTACACCTAGGCAGTATTTAGGTTATCACTAGGTTGGACCATACAATCATCTATAGTGATTGGTTCATAGTATTACTTAGACTTAGACCCATGAGTTTGTGTGGGATAGAGGATAGGCATTTGTTTTGGACCTCTTAGCACTTCTTAAATCCAATTCAAATTATTCAAATTTAGTATAGCGGGCATCTATTACAGGGATTCCTTCTTTCTCCAAGAACTATTCAGATTCAGTACAGGGGGCATCCATTATAGGGATTCCTTCTTTCTCTGAGCATTATTTTAGTTCTTCATCCACTTCCCTGGCTAGGAAGTTAGACCCTTTTCTCTTATCTTCACACATGTAAGTTTAGGTACTCATCTTCTTTCTTTATTTTAATCTAGTACTTCATTTCATTGTATCACTAGATTAAAAGGGGGAAATATATACACCCTAAATTGGTCAATAAAACACACATATAATGTTTTTTCATAGTCCTTTCACAAGAGACTCTGACTGGAAAATATGAGTTTTTATTCATATTTAGCTAGGTCCTTTTATCTAACTTGTCTTGGTCTTACTACATTTCCTAGACATCTCTTTGCTTATTCCCAATTATCTATAGATTTTTAAAATTAACCCTTTCAGTCCCAGGCACCTCTTTTAGACCCAAACACATCCCCCTAAGTCCCACACCCCCTGGACAATAATGCCTAAATAGGACTACAATGCTGAAACCTAGGGTGTATAGTTTTTGGTGTTGTTATCCAAGCACAATTTTGGTTCTGACGACTAGTTTATTTCATAGGATGAGTCTTACCCATTTTATTTTATTCGGTCCTAAGTTTCCCAATGTCGACCAAATGCAAATAAAACTCCCAATTTTGAAATAATGAGTCTTCTATATAAAAGACTACACAAGGCATTTTATATCTAGCACTTACTATTTTGGCACATTAGACATAATAAAATCAATCAATAGTATAACTCATCTTCTCTGTAACACACATAGATTTGCATGCTTAATCAAGGAAGGGCCTAGGCAAAATTTATTCTTGCATGAATCATGTACGTTGATTATGCACATTCCTTAAAGGAGAACTACATCAGATTTGAGACCATAGCTTGAGGGTTAATGTAGGCAGCAATTAGAATAGTAGGGATTCTTGATTATGTGATCATTCTTCGCCTAACCCAAATTTTCCCCCTTGTGCTTTGATTTTATTTATTATTTACATGTATGTAGACTAATATAGGTATTGAAGATTGAAAAAAACCTACAATGATCTCCACTAACTCTCAGGACCTAAAATTTGGTATACAAGGCCACACTTAGTAGATGAATAGAACCTAAAAAGCTTTTAACCTCAAGATAATAGCATCAGGAAAGGACTATAATGTCAAACACTAGGGTGTCCTATTTTTGGTGTTTTGATCCAATTAGAAAATAGAGACTAGATCTAGAATTTAGACATTATCTCAGTCCTGCTCCTCCAATTCTAGATTCAAAATCATCAATTTCAACATAAAAACTAGCTAAGTTAATCTTTCTTTGTCTTCTCTTTCCTATGTAAGTTAAGTTGATCAAATTAACATAAATATGTATTTTACTACATAAAACCAAAGTTCTCCCCATATTCCAAACCTTTATTACTTATGAATTAAACACTAGATTTCCTAAAACAATAAAATAATATCACATTAGAGGATGTCCATGCATTTCTTGGACTTCCTATAGGGGGACACTAATGATCATGAGGATATCAGATGATCAGGTGGAGAGGTGAGCATTACTGATGAGTGATGTGCTCAAATACGATTTACCCAGGACTGAGGGTGAGTAATGTCTATATTGCCCAAATTATGGATATCCATAGGGTTGTGATAGGGCTTATGATAACACAAGTCTTGTGTCACAAATCAGATGGTAAGGTACCACTGTATGTGATAGCCTTGTACTAATTAATATTAGAGTAAGGGAAACTCTATGACTTAGGTTATATCATTTGGGTTCAACTCATACATGATATGTATGGGATGTTGTCTAGAGGGCATAAGACCATGGGGTTAGTGGTATTACTAAGTGCCTAGATATATGAGGGTTTCTTGATGTACCAACCAACTGGGTTGCCCCATGTGGTTGATGATTGATTACCTTAGGTGCTGAGATAGAGATAAGATTAGGTGGCATAGGTCATGCCCCATGTGTCAACACTATAGATGATCACATGAGGAGAGATCATGCGGTAGCCTTATACACACATTATGACATTTTGGTTGTCTTGGGTGATGGTGGTGCCTGAGTTAACATAAGTGCAGATTATGAGCCAATACACTTTATGAGTAGAGCTGCATCTAGTGGCATGCTTGCCAAGATAGTTCAAACTCCCTCACCTGGTAGATCCTATAATGGTTCCCACATTTTGGGCTCAGTATGCAAAAGATCCAAGGGGGTGAGGAGGAGGAGGAGCACCAATCACAAGACTAGAGATCAGATCGTAATATGTGAGATCATAGACTAGTCAAGCATGATAGTTGGCATCTAGAGAGGGCATGGATGTGGATACAAGAGAGAGCTGCACATATGGATACCATTATCTATTTAGGATAGGTATAGGCCTAGGTGGCCAACTTATAGGGATAGGTAGCAGGCTTGAAATCTCAAACATCTTCTTTATAACATATTATTTAGAGGGGACTGTCCAAGGCATCGATGGCCAGTGTGGCTAGGCCATGAGATAGACATGATAGAGCACAACCTTAGAGTTGAAGCAATGTATTTTTGTACTTTGTATAAAAAACACATGATATATATAGAAATATCTTATTTTAATGGTTGAATGTTGGTCTTATGTGTTTAATTGTGGTTATGGTTGTGGATGCATGGATATATTTATTTTTAGCTCATATATTTTTATTTTGTTGTATATGCTATAGGAAATATATGTGTGGTGTTTTATTTTCTAGCATTATGTTATACACATGCATGGTTAAAAATAAATAGGCAAAAAGTACTTGAAAAAGTATAATTAATCAAAAACAAATGTACTACACACTATTTCAGGTTGGAAAATGTGTAATAAAAGATGTTTAAGTATAAGAAACCAAAGAGTGGTAAACAAGAGGGAAAGATGTTTTTAAACCATGAAAAATATTGAATCCAAATTAAAACAAGTAAAATCACACTAAGTCACATTGAAAAGTATGAAAATAATGTAATAAAATAGAAATTACATGAAAAAATAATGGTATAAAAACAAATCAATTAAGTCAATCAATCATATTAAATCATGTTGGGAAGTATAAAAGAGAAATAAAATTGGCAAAAATGGTCTTAAGTTAATCACACTAATTCAATCTGGGAAGTATGAAAAACTTAAGAAAAATGGTTGAATTCTTACATGCAATCAAAAAATAAGAAGATAAAAGACAAGATTAATGAAGCATAAAACATACTAAATCAAGATGGGAGGCATTCTAATGATTTATAACTCATAATCAATCACATCTTATCTCATATTTGACACATGTAATTTTTATTGTGACTTGGATATTGGAAAATTTTGTGAGGAAGGCTAGGTCCTATCCACGATCTTACACTGCAACTCATAAAGGGAACACCAATGATGTGGAAACAATGTGAAAATATAGTTAATGAAGATGTTTGGAATGGTAATATGAAAAGTTGGTAATTTAAGAGAAAGGCTAGGTCCTATCCATGTTCTTATTGGCCATTTTTTGACCCACATAATAAGCTTGTGCTTATATGAATAAGCTGATTAGAATTCTAAAGCTTGAAGGTCAAAAAAAAGTTTCATGAACAAGTCTAAAAGGGCTTACAGACCTTGGAAAATCTAATTACAAAGCCTTTTGGGCTAATTATTTACTTTAGAATTCTTTCAACCTTTTCATTGCTAAGATAGTTTCTTTCGGGACCCTTTTTTTGGCTAAGTGTTGAATTCTTTTAGACAAGTTATCCAAGACAAAGTTTTCAAAGGGGTAATTCTTTTGAATAAAATTTTTGAAGCAAAAGACAAAGACTAAATTATTTTGGGGAAATTTTTCTGCAACTTTTTTCCTAGAAGACTTATTTCTTTTTGGAGATTTGTTTTGGGTCTTTTGGTCTAAGTATCGGGAATTGTTTCAAACATTTTATCCAAAACAAAAGGCTTGAAGGATTTTTCTCTCAAAAAGTGTACTAAGCAAATTTTTTTAAGGATATCTTTTTCAAAGTGAATTGGCCAAGATAATTTTATTGAAGGGATTTTCTTAGGAAAATGGTTTGATATAAAAAACTTGAGGGCACTTACAAAATTTTGAAAAGCACTGAACAAAGGTCTAAAGAAATTGCCCACAGGAAAATAGGTTACAAAAAATTATCTAAGGAAAAAATTTCAAAGGAATTCCTTTAGGAAGAAGTGCCAAAGGAAGAAAACCTGAAGGACCATTTCTCAAATGTTGAAGGGCACATTTCTCAGCAAAAAGGGACCTTTTCAGGTTCTGAAGGGAATTCTCAAATTTTTGAAGGGATTTTTCAAGAATATCGAGAGATACTTTCCTTTTGGAAAGGTACTTTTCAAAAATGTTTAAGGGTATTTTTCTTTCAAGAAGGGCACTTCTCAAAACCCAAAGGGTCCTTCCCTTTTAGGGAGGATGTTTTCAAGATGTTAGAGGGGACATTTCAAAAAACCCAAAGGAAATTGGTTGAAGGAAAAATTCCATGGGAAATTCCCAAAGGATTGAGGCATTCATTCTAGTGTTAAAGTTCAAGCTAAGTAAATAGCCATTGGGAATCAAATATTCCATGAGGGGCATATAAATGTCAAAAACTAAACTCCTGTAAATAGCCATTTGGATTTGAAAACCTTGAGACATTTGAGTAGATGTCAAAGATGGGTCTCATAAAATATGCCTTTTAGACCTAATAAAGATCAAAAGAAGCTACACAATCCTTAGACTTACATCGACATAAATGGATATAGGAAAACCAATGTCCTTAGATTGGTTTTCCATATATAAGAAAGATCTGGTCTAGGTTTCAAAGTAGGAGCTGGTACATAAAATTAATGGAGAGGACCTTATCCTTTGACATGGCCATCATATCTGACAAATAACTGCTTGACACATAAGGAGCATGGCTCAGTCTAGATTCAAAGATATAGGGATTTCATCCTTACACATGTAGGACATGCAAAGTGAAGGAGCATGCCAAGTTTTTAATGTAAATATCAAATCATTCACACTTGGTAGAGACATGTAACTGCCTTTGACATGGCTCTCTCAGCTCCAAAAAAGAGAGACTTGAATGCATGAGGGACTCTATGAGATTTGCAACAATCTTGGATGGTTTATCTCATGGTTAAGGTAGTTTCATGCTTTGAATATAAAAAAGCTCAAGGACAATAGTGGTGGTTATAGCCTTTTATGACCCCCTCTCCATTTTATCACATAAGCCCCCCTCTTCTCTCATCTCTTTATGTTATATATAGAGGCTTTTAAGTCTAAAAAAGATATCCCTTGACTAGTGATAGAGTTACTATGTCAAAACCACCTTGTAACACTATCTTAAAGCAATAAGATGAATTTTATAATTCTAGTTTGAAGTCAAGTGTACATTATTGGAGTTTTAATTTGTAAAATGTATGTCCCTTTTTATCATCTATAAATTCTCCTTGTATCTTGCTTTAATTCTATTGGTTCCTTATAGGTTATGTAAAGTGTTAGACATTAGTGCCTTCTTGAAGTGTCACAAGTTTATAATGTCTCATAAAGACCTATTTCCTTATGTCTTTCAAATTTTAGGGTTTCCCTTCGACCTCCACACAAAATACTGATGCTTGCATCCTTGAGATAGGATCAAATTAGTCTATCTTATTTTAATTCATTAGTAGTCATTAAGGCTCTTGGGTTGAAGTGGATCATTTCATATTTGGTGCAACACCATCCTTAGCTTAGAATCCCCTTTCATGTTATCTTTCTCTCCATTTTCCTTAGTCAACCGTAGGTTTTAGTGTGGGAAACAAGCCAAAGTGAATCATTTAAGGAGCTAGCCTCATTAAAAATCCTAGAGGTTCAACCTCACTACAAGATACCCACAACTTGAGGTTGTTCCAATATTGTAGCTAGAAGGTAGAGAGCCTAAAAGACTCTCTCATAAGGGTGTAAATCTATGCTACAATAGTTTTTTTCACGCATGGTGGGATATATTTCAAAGAATATTGGTCAAGTTTGTTATTGTTTTGATCAATTTTCAATGTTTATAGCTTTCATCTTTCAATATCTAGTGACTCTAAGGAACACTCAACAATCTAGTGGTAGAACAGTAACTATATTTCAAGCCAAAGGTGACTACAAGATTAGATTTTAGAGGTATTCCTTTTAAACATATTGAATTACCTTTAAAATAAGAAAGAAGTTTAAGATTTTATAGCACTCACTCATACATGGAAAAATTTCCTCCTAAACCATTTTCAAAATCCACCTCTGCACGAAGATCTTTGTTGGGTCCTTTCATTGCCATGGAAGCCCCTAGAGATTTCCCTTTTATGGATTTTAATGGTTAGAGGCCTTTAGACCTCCATTAGTATGATCCTATTCCAGTGGTAGCCCTTAAAAGTGTTCCTTATTTCATGGGAGACCAATCTACAACCCCCTTTGAGCACCTTAGGGATAGAAAATGTAGCTATCAGGTTATTAGCCATCTGTTTCAAGGGAAAATCCTTTGAATGGTATATAAACCTTACTCCTAACTCTATCACATCATGGAATCAGTTGGGTGATGTATTGTGTAAGATATTTGAAGACAAGAGTGACCACTTATCACTTGCTGGACAACTAACGACAATCAAGAGGGATCCTCATGATATTATGTAAGATTTTAATACCAGGTTTCAAAAGAAATGGGACATAATTCTAGTCTCTATTAGGCCTACTCCTAACTATGCTTTCCTTTACTATCTGAAAACTCTTAAATATGATATTTCATTAATGATTCAATCTTTGGGAGGAGACACACTACCAAATGCCTATGAGGTGACATTCAAAGTAGAGAACGATCTAGTACAAGCTGGCAAGCCTACTCCTAGACCCCCAATGCTTCTTTTCCTTGAAATTAGACCACCCCCTATGGTTATTCCCCTACTCGATGTTATTCTTCTAACTCTAACAATTGATGTTATATCTTCACCTAAGCAAGAAAAGGCCTCCGCTAGTGGATCAAGTGATTCCCAAGAGTAGAAAAACTACCTTGAACTTAAGAGCATGCTCTAGTCCTTGGGAAATAATGTGGTAAATGTGAATAAATAGTAGACTCAATTCAATAAACCTTATCAAGCTCCATATCAGCCTCAACAATAGTCTTATCAATCAAATAAGCCACCCTACAAAGGAAATATTCAAGGACAAGGTCAAGGACAGGGGCAACCTAACTATGCTAGACAAAATAACTATAATCCAAATGCTATAGGCTCTTCCAAATCCTTGGTTCTTGTTCAAAACAATATGGCTCAAGAGGCTAAAGGGACCATACCTTAGGATCAATATTTTGGGTAATACACTATCCTAACTAATGGTTTTAACTAGGCATTCAATAACTAATGGTAGCAAGTTGTTACTTATGGATACAATCAAGATCTTATGGCTCAAAACATAGAGATCCCCACAATGACAAAACCAAGATAGTCTCCACAAGACCAAGGATTTGATCAGGTACCAAACCATCTAGATGATACAATGGTCATTAGTGAGCATGAATAGTGTTATATACTCAATTAGCAAGCTAGTTCTAGCCAAACATACATTCTAGTGGTAGTTAATACAAGGTTCAAAAGAAGGAATATGGATGGTAATAAAGAGGTGATTAAAGATCCTATTACTATTACTCCATTACAATCAAAGCCAATTGAACCTACTAATAATCTAAAGGTTTTAATAGATCTAAATAATAAGAAATAAGGGACCCATTTTGATCCACAAAACTTGCAAATTTAATAAACAATAGTAGTGTCCCCCAAAGCATAGGTAAAGGTTGGTGGTCCACCAATCAACATTGTTGAGAAAATGAAGAAGTATGGTGTGAGTGTACCGATGTGGGACATTATTTCCATACCCAGTCAAGTGGATATCCTTTAAGAAGGTTTGTCTAAGATAAGTGTTACAACAACTACAGACAAACAACCAAACAAAGAAATTGAGGTCCTCACCAATGCAACCCAAGGTCCTATGGGAGAAGGATCAAGTAAGGTGGTCAAACCTCCTCTGTTCTAAATTTCATTAATCATTGGTGATTCCTTGGTGTATAATTGCTTGGTAGATAGTGGAGATAACTGTTCAATAATGCCAAAGTCTATAGCTAATCAGCTGAACCTCAAATATGAGCCACATACTAAGGGAGTTTTTTAGTTTGATGATTCTTCCACAAAGCCATCTAGTATTATAAAAGGTCTCAGCTTGACCCTGCATGCTTGTACTAGTGTTTTAGCGGCTCAAGATGTGTTGATTCTAGAGGTGCTTCCTTGTTTTGCATTATTCCTTTCTAGAGAGTTCACAAAAAAGATGGGAGGCTATCTCACAACAAATTTGTCCTACATGGATTTCAAAACAAGGTATGGGACTAAGGTATCAATCAAGGTTGAGCCCATGGCATAATTTCACATTGAAACCCATCATCTAGATAACATAAACCTCAATTTTACTATCTTTGATGAGGATGAACTTACAATTAGTCAAGAACTAAATACTTATCCTAAGGAGATTCTGAACTTATTCTTGGATGAGCTATTGGGGATAATTAATTTTTCAACCCTTTGGAAGGTGTTAAAGAAAGAAACATGGGTGTCTATTTGCTACATGAAGAAAATTAACTCATGCCCTCCCTCATTTGACCTAAAGAAGACCTCAATGGTATGTGGAATTTATTATTTAATGGTTCAAGGAGAAAAATTAGAGTAGGTGCATGAGTAATGCCAATTTTCCCTTTAGTTGATAAGTACTTTTATTTTTACAGGTTCCAATTTAGTTGTTCTTGCAATGTAACTGAGTGCAAGGGTATTATCCATGGCCTTCAGTGGGCTAGTAAGAGGGGAATAAAGTAGTTACAAGTATATGGGGATAGTGAGATTATAGTGAACCAAGTTAGGGGCCTGAACATTACAAAGAATCCTTTGATGAAGTCCTACAAAAATAGAGTGTGGGACCTAATTGAATATTTTGAAGCCTTTAACATTCAAGTTGTGCCAAAGAACCAAAATTAGCATGTTAACAAGTTGGTATTTGTGGAAGCCTAGTTTAATATCCCAAATGAAAGTACAACTGCATGTTAAAGTAGTAGTGAAACCCTTAGTGCTAGATAATGAGGCTCATTGGTAGGTCGTTGATAGTGACAATTAGATTGCTTGTTTCTTGTAGTAGGAAGCAGAGTTTTCCTCAATGAACCAAGGTAAATTTCAACATCATTATGAGGATCAAATTGTTTAACTAAGGTCTAATAAAATTCCTAAAGGGTTGGTCACCCTTGAAGGTCTTTTCCATGAGGGAGACCATATGAGGAAAGACAAGGCAGTGATGTCAACTAATGAGGAGAACTATGAAAGAGTCTTTATTTTCAAGGACAAGCTCCTCAAGCTTGGGAAGATAGGAAATGAGGTAGAAAGGGATGCTTTCATTAAACTTTATAAGGAATATTCAAACATCTTTGCTTGGGAATATAGTGATCTGAGAGGCTTTGATCCTAAACTAACCCAACATGTTATAGAACTGGAGGCCAATGCAAAGCCTATGAGTTAAAATCAAAGGCCTATCAATTTAAAAATTTAAGATCTAATGAGGAAAGAATTAACTAAATTGATTTAATCTAATATCATTTTCCCCTTCAAACACTCCTAATGGATAACCAACTTGGTACCTGTGAGGAAGAAGAATGGTGAGATCTGATTGTGTGTTGACTTCAGAGACTTGAATATGGTCTCTTTGAAAGATCACTACCCCTTACCATCTATGGAATATCTTCTTCAAATGGTTGCTAGTTCAAAACACTTCTCTCTTTTGGATGGGTACTCAAGATACAACTAGGTGCTGGTAAGAGAAGAAAATCAATACAAGACTACCTTCACCATAAAGTGGGGCACATATGCTTATCAGAAGATAAAGTTTGGCTTATCAAATGATGGGGCCACTTTTCAAAGAGCAATGGACATGGCCTTCCAAGTATTATTAAATTATATGGTGCTCATCTAATTGGATGACATAATAGTTTTCTCTAAGAGGGCCAGTGATCACTTAGATCACTTGAGATTGATCTTTAAAAGATGCAAGGAATATGGGATCTCTTTAAATCCTCAAAATGTGTGTTTAATGTCTATGAGGTCAAACTCTTGGGATATATTATCTCAAAATATGGATTAGAAATTGATCTTGATAGAATAAGTGCCATCTTGGCCTTATGCTTACCCAAGCATAAGAAGGGACTCTAAAGTTTCCTTAGGAAAATAAAATTTAGGAGAAAGTTTATACCTAGTTTTTCAAACTTGGTCAAACCCATCACTACCATGTGGAAGAAGAACCAAGTGTTCACTTGGTCAAATGAAGGTAAATCAACATTTGAGGCTATCAAGCAAGCCATTGCCTAAGCACCCACACTCATGAATCCTAATTTCTCAAGAGATTTCATATTGTATGCCTTCGCCAATATTGACAATATATCAACTATGCTAATGCAAAAGAATGGTAAAGGACTTGAGCAACTAATAACATTTTTTAGTCAAGGGCTTGAGGGGTATGAGGTGAGGCATACTTTTGTCTAAAAACAAGTCCTTGTAGTGGTAAGAAGCATTAAAATTTTTAGGCCAATGCTCTCTAATAGAAAAATATATCTCATGGTGTCTCATCCCGGAGTGAGATACTTCCTTCTTAATAAATACTTGAACAAAAAGAGAGTTGGTTGGATTACCAAAGTCACAGAGTATGACATGGAAATCAAGGTCATTAAGCTAGTGAGAAGAAAAGGCTTGTGTGAGCATATGGTTGATGACCTTCTTGAAGACAAAGAGGTTATCCTGGTAACACAAGATAACTCACAAACAGATGCACCTCCACCTCACACTAGTTGGCTCCAGGATATGGCATGTTTCTTTATAATAGGTGAGGGCCCATAAGGTATGGATAGGGCAAAGAGAAGGTATTTTAGACTTCAATCCATACCTTATGCATTGGTTGATGGGGTTTTATTCAGAAAGGACCTTAATGGAGTGATCCTTAGGTGCATAGATGATGACCAAGTGATAAGGCTCTTGGAGCAATTCCATGATGGGCCTATAGGTGGTCATTTTACTCCAAGGACTATAGTGGTAAAAGTGATGAGAGCTAGTTATTATTGGCCCAACCTTTTCAAGGATGTGTATGCATTGGTAAGAAAGTGTCAAAAATGTGCTTTCTTTGTGGGTAAGCAAAGATTGGTAGCCCAAGAAAGTGTAAAAAATGTGCTTTCTTTGTGGGTAAGCAAAGATTGGTAGCTCTTCCTCTCAACCCAATTTAGGTAGAGTAACCCTTCATGAAATGGGGACTAGATTTCATAAGAATGATCAACCTCCATCAAGTCTAGGGCATAGATGGGTGATTACTGCAACTGACTACTTCACCAGGTGGGTGGAAGCCATTGCATTGAAATAAGCTAATGAAGGTGCAATCCTAGACTTCTATGACATTATTGTGATCAAATTTGGTATTCCATCCACTATCATTTTTGATAATGCATTAGCATTCCTTGATCTAAAAATGAGTGAATGGGATCTCAATATGGGCATATACCTTAGCACCTCTTCCAACTATTATCCTCAAGGAAATGGTTTGGCTGAGTCCACAAATAAATTTTTTCTAAGAATCATCAGGAGAACTATGGAAGAGAATTAGAAAACATGGCACATTAAACTAGAGATAGCCTTGTAGGATGACAAGGTAGCTCCTGAAGTTACCAATGACAATTCTCCATATGTCTTAGTATATGGAAGGGAGACCAAGTTGCCCATTTCTCTTGAGCTACCTACATTAGAACTAGCCCACCAATTGGAGTTGATGGAAGATGAGCCCATGAATGTGAGATTGGTGGAACTCATGGAGCTTGAAAAAATGAGAGACCTTGTAATGAAAACACAAGAGTCACATCAAGCTCAAGTCAAGAAAGCCTTTGATAAAAGAACCATAGTAAGGGAATTAAAGGAAAGGGATCTAGTCCTCAAGTGAGATTCAAATAAGGCCAAGCCAGGAAACCATACCAAATTTGATAGCTTGTGGAGTGGTCCTTATTTGATCCATGGATGCAAACAACATAATGCTTTTTGACTGGCCCAACTAGATGGAGAGGCACTACCCATCCCAGTCAATGGGATTCATCTAAAGCCTTGCTATTAGAAGAGTTTGCAACCATTGTATATATTGATCATTTTGTATAGTTTTTCATGTTTTATCTTAAGTACCTTATGCACATATTTTTAGTCATGTGTTTCCCTTCCCTAATTGCCTTGGGCATAGTGTTTGGTTTATTCTTATTATCCTTGTTTCTTTAAGAGGAATTTCCAAAAAGTTTCAGCCTTGTATCTAATTTTAAACCGGCTCAGTTGTAGAGGCTAATTCTCTATGCCAAATGGAATAGATAAGGTGAGTGGTCTGGGTTCTCAAGCATAGTAGGCATGCTTCCCTGAGAGTTGCCAAAGATGTTTGCCATTTTTTGGCCCACATACCAAGCTTGTGCCCAAATGAATAAGCTGAGTAGAATTCTAAATCTTGAAGGTCAAAAAATAGTTTCATGAACAATTTTAGAAGGGCTTACAAACCTTGGAAAAGCTAAGTACAAAGCCTTTTGGGCTAAGTCTTTACTTTGGAATTTTTTCGGCCTTTTCATTGCTAAGATAGTTTCTTTTAGGACCCTTTTTTTGGCTAAGTGTTGAATTCTTTCAAACAAGTTGTCTGAGAGAAAGTTTCCAAAGAGGTAATTCTTTTAGATAAAATGTCTGAAGAAAAAGATAAAGACTAAATTCTTTTATGGAAATTGTTTCGAAACAATTTTCTCGAAGACCTATTTCTTTTGGGAGATTTTTTTTTGGTCTTTTGGGCTAAGTATCAGGAATTGTTTCAGACATTTTGTCTGAAAAAAAGGCCTGAAGTATTTTTCTCTCAAAAAGTGTACCAATCAAAAGTTTTGAAGGATATATTTTTCAAAGAAAAGTGGCTAGAATAATTTTCTTGAAGGGATTTTCTTAGGAAAATGGTCTGATACAAAAAACCTGATGACACTTACAAAATTCTGAAAAGCATTGAGCAAAGTCCCAAAGAAATTACCCATGGGAAAATAGGTTGCAAAAAATTATCTAAGGAAAAAATTTCAAAGGAATTCATTTGGGAAGAAGTGCCAAATGAAAAAACCTAAAGGACTATTTCCCAAATGATGAAGGGTACTTTTCTCAGTAAAAAGGGACCTTTTCAGGTTCTGAAGGGAATTCTCAAAGTCCTGAAGGGCTTTTTCAAGAAAACTGAGAGATACTTTCCTTTTGGAAAGATAATTTTCAAAAAATTCCAAACGGTATTTTTCTTTAGAGAAGGGCACTTCTCAAGGAAAACAAGGCACTTCTCAAAACTTGAAGGGTCCTTCACTTTCGGGGAGGATGTTTTCAATATTTTTGAGGGGACATTTCAAAAAACTAGAAGGAAATTGGCTAAAGGAAAAAAACCCATGGGAAAGTGCCTGAAAGGATTGAGATATTCATGCTAGTCTCAAAGTTCAAGCTCAGTAAATAGCCATTGGGATTCAAATATTCCATGACGGGCCCACAAATGTCAAAATCTAAACCCATATAAATAGCCATTTAGATTTGAAAATCCTGAGACATTTATGCAGACATCAAAGATGGGTCTCAAAAATAGGCCTTTTAGACCTAATAAAGATAAAAAAGCTATGTAATTGATAAACTTACATCGACATAAATGGATATAGGAAAACCAATGTCCTTAGATTAGTTTTCCATCTATAAGAAAGATCTAATCTAGGTTTCAAAGCATGAGCTAGTATATGTAATTAATGGAGAGGCCCTCATCCTTTGACATGCCCATCATCTCTAACAAATAGCCACTTCATGCAGAAGGAGCATGGCTCAATCTATATTCAATGATATAGGGATTTATTACTTATACATGTAGGACATGCAAAGTGAAGGAGCATTCCAGGTTTTTAATGCAAAGATCAACTCATTCACACTTGGTAGAGACATGTAGCTACCTTCAACATGGCTCTCTCAACTCCAAAAAAGAGAGACTTGAATACACAAGGGGCTCAAGGACATTTATGGTGATCTTAGATGGTTTATCTCATGGTCAAGGTAGTTTCATGCTTTGAATGCAAAATATCTCAAGGACAATAGTGGTGGTTGTATCCATTTATGACCTCCCTCTCTATTTTCTCACGTAAGTGCCCTTCTTCTCTCAAAAGATATCCCTTGACTGGTGATAGAGTTACTCTGTCAAAATTGCCTTATAACACTCTCTTAAAGCAATAAGATGAATTTTTTGATTCTAGTTTGAAGTCAAGTGTACATTATTGGAGTTTTAATTTATAGAATGTATGTCCCTTTTTATCATCTATAACTTCTCCACGTATATTGATTTAATTCTATTAGTTCCTTACAAGTTATGTGAAGTGTTAGACATTGGTGCCTTCTTTAAGTGTCATAATTTTATAGTGTCTCATACAAACCTATTTCCTTATATCCTTCAAATTATAGGGTTTCCCTTTGACCTCAACATAAAATACTTATGCTTGCGACCTTGAGATAGGATCAGATTAGTCTGTGTCTTATTTGAATTCATTAGTAGTCATTAAGGCTCCCAGGCTGAAGTGGATCATTTCATATTTGGTGCATCACCATCCTTAGCTTAGATTCCCATTTCATGTTATCTTTCTCTCCCTTTTATTTAGTTAGTGGTAGGTTTTAATATGGGAAACAAGTCAAAGTAAAGCATATGAGGAGCTAGCCTCATTAAAAAGCCTAGAGGTTCAACCTCACTATAGGATACCCATAGCCTGAGGTTGTTCTAATATTGTAGTTGGAAGTGAGAGATCCTGAAAAACTCTCCCACAAGGGTGCAACTCTATGCTAAAATAGTTCTTATAATGCAACTCATAAATGGAATCCCTAGGGGAGTGATCAGTGAATAAAATAATATTTCTCAAGGAGAAATATTAGGATTATAGGGAGTGAAGAAGGGAATGTAAGAAGTAGAGCGTAGGCATCATATGAGAATACCTTAGGAGACATGAGGCATATTAAGGACAATAAAAGACACTAAGTAACCCATCAATAAATAAAATTTACTTGTTCTCTATAGACACAAAACTTGTGTAGGAAAATAAGTGTGCTACTAATGTCAACTCATACTAGATATTTTGAACAATAAAAGCAAAATGGACCTAACTTCCCATAATGTGTTCCCCATTCCTTAGGACCCCTTATAGAGCCATCAGTCTACTATAGATATTGGGTACTTGCATGAGAAAGTAGGTAACACTAAAATATTGTTGATATGGTTTTATGTACATTAGCTTATAATGAGGTAGCTTCTAACATTTTAAGATCTCAACAGAGGTGAACTCCACTCTACATGAGTTACAAGTATGTGGTTTTAATAACCAAATGATGGAATAATAGGTAGGGCATGTAGGTTGTTAACAAAGATTATGAGTGAAGGAATTGTCTCTAAAATAAAGTCAAATCTAGATGAGTTAGTGGCTGGATGGTTGATAATCTAGAGAGGGCAGGTGTCAAAATAAACTCAAAAAGGAAGGAAGGGTAAGGAAAAAAAAAGATTCTATGGCTTAATGAACCACCTCTCAGGTTGGTTTTCAAGTGGACAAGTGCTTTCAAAATTAATGTCTGTTGCTAGTAGCTTTTGCACACACACAGTTATATATGGTCAAATACTCTAGGATAATTTTGATATAGGAAACTCAAAGGCCTTAGTAAAAGGTTTCTCCTTTTAGAGCAGCTATTGAATACCCTTACTCAAAAGATTATGATTCAAACCAATGTGGTATTTGAGATAGTTATTATACATACATAGACAACTATATCATCAAAAGAACCTTTACACACTCAAAAATATAAATCAATCAACTTACTTACCAATAATCAATATATGATAATCATTCAATAGCTATTGCACATATAAAACTAACATATCAATGATGACAAAAAAGAATTCCTTGCAACTATTGCACACTAATAATTATTGAATCATACAACCAAAAGAAGATAAGCCTAATTGCAAAAATATTGGAAAGAAAATACATAAGCACATTTGATAAAAATCAGAATTTATTCTACTCTTGTATATTTAAATTATTTGACCCTTTATAATTAAGGGTTACATGTGTTTAAATAGACTTGGGGAGGGGTTGCCTCATCCTCCAAGTACATGCAAAATTGATTACATGGCATAGTTAGAACTCCAGTTTTAATTGTAGTTACAAGACCATATAGAGTTATCTTACATTTGCCAATTAGTTAAAGTCAACCTTTACAATATCATGCAATGTGTGCATGTTTACAAAATAACTAGGAAACTTTTACAATAAGTTTGAATCATGAACTATAAGTACAAAATTGGCACCGCTATTTGAATTTACATGCACAAAATTGGCCCTTAAGGCTGAATAGACATTTGCATGAATGCATTGACTTTACTATGAGTGGTGACTATAGATGTCAGTGTTGAACTAGATGTATCCACTATATGTAATAAAAAATGTGTCATATCTATAAATCAATCCTAACTCAAAGAAGATAGATCCTACTTACACTTCCAATTGGGGATACATTAGATAATAAAAAACATGACTAATATATGGATATGCTAGACCCAATTAGGGGATCTCTTATCATGACAATAATATTAGGGAGGGTTCCAAAGCCTTTAGTCAAGAAGAATCATGCAATAAACCTAACTAAGCCCTATGTTTTCATATTCACTATATTAGTAACAAGTAAAGCAAAAGTCTAATCTAGTGTTCACCAAAGCATGTGAAATAAAGTGGGGGTAATAAATAACAAAAATAAACATGCATAGAAGACATAAAATCATGTTAATTTATACATAATCCTAATGCATGAAAGAGAAGTACAAATGCATATCTATCTACTCTTATAAAGAAAGAACAAAGTTAGAAATACTTACCTTTGAAGATGAACCCATTGAGCCTCAATATCTCCCTTGGCTAAGGTGATTCGTAAGAGGTTATTGTGGTATGTAAGGATGACAAGGATAAATCAAATTTAAGAGACATAACTTATCAATGCATCTAAGAGACTTATCCACAAGATAAGATCCGTATCTCTAAAGAAAGTATGAAACCCTAAGCTTGTTCCTCAAGTAAAATGATGGATAAGTAAATGTGCAATAACTCTTACTTCTTCTGTTCTCTAAATAATGACAAAATGATCTTGTATATATAAGCAAATTTAACCCTAAACCAATCTAAAAGTTTTGACCAACAGGGTCGACCTAGTCGAGTTAGTAATAGCATTGACAAAAATTCACTAGGTCATAGGCTAGGTCATCCAAGAGCCGACCTAGACCCTAAATGGATTTCACTAAGAAGAGTACAAGGTCGACCCAGTCAACCTAGTATTATAAACTATCGAAAGGGGTTTTAGGTTAAGAAAAGGAGGATAAAAGGTGGGAAATGATTAGAGGAGTACACAAGAGAGAAAAACAAGTTTAGGGGAATGTTTTTCAAGAGGCAAGTGTGTAGATAACAAGTGGTAAAAGGGACAACAATCTTGTGAAGCACAAATGGTTTGCCCACCCCTTTCCCAATGCACCCTTTAGGGTGTACACTTAGAGAGATTGAGACTTGATGGGTTCATAAAATTAGAGAGCATTAGTAATTGATAAAAATTTAAAAATATTATGTGTATACATATGTCCCACTTGAAGTTCATCATGTGCCATTTAAGTGTAACATGAGATGGTGCTTTGGGAATAGAACATGATGACACATAATGTTGATGTTAAGTACAATTTAGTTAGGAGAAAATAAGATAAATAAAAGGACAAGATTGAAAAACACATACCTTTACTTACCTTAGTTCTATAGATAAAGGAGATTGCAAGAGAAGTGAAGGTATCCAATGTGAGGAACAATAGGCAAACCTGTAGAGATCAGTGCAAAAAAGAGTGAAAAATTATTTTTTTTGGAATATAGGCATATAGTATTAGAAAATATTCTATATGATTTCATGAATCTATAACTTTTTATGGTTTGAAAAATGAGTTAGTAAAAACAAAGATATGATCAAAACAAGGAATCTGATGGTAAATATTTGAAAGGTAGATAATTGTGAATAGTAACTTTAAATAGGGTGAAAAAAAAGTCATTTGCTATTGTTTGACTTATTTGGAAGGAAAAATATATCTCTAAGATAGCAAAAAAAATCTTGAAAGAGCTAAGATAGTGAGGAGATGACAACTAATATGAAGAGGATGCCTAATAGGTGCAACACAGGTAGGCAACTGAGAATTTCAAACTTGTTTGGAGTATTTTATTGGAAATTAAGTGTTTTATAGAAATTTGTAATTTAAACCATTTATATAAATTGGAATGAACCCCATAAGTTTTCTAAGGGTACTGGAGTCCGAAATGGGAAATGGGTTGAAAGGAATTGGATTAATAAATGTCAAAGGCATCTATTTCAAGCAGGTCAAAGAGTCGGCAATTTGAACCAACTAGGTTGACCTAGTCAACATAGTAGGTTATGAATCTTGATTTGACATTGATGACTTAGTAGGTATGGGTAAACTTAGTTTGTTTAGGTAAAGTAATGACTTAGTACCCTTTTTCCGACTTAGTTTGTTAATACACTCTGCTAACTTAGTATTAAGTAGGAAATAAAAGGGTCGACTTAGTTGAGTAAGTCCATAGGGTTGACCCATTAATATTCAAAGAGAACTATCTAAATCATCTACGGGTAGGATGGATAGGCCATGAGATAGACATGATAGAGACTAGCCTTAGAGCTGGAGCAATGTATTTTTGTACTTTTGTATAAAAAAAACATGATATATTTATAGATTTTATATGTTGATAGTTGGATATTAATCTTATGTGTTTGTATTGTGATTGGGGTTGTGAATGCATGGATACATTTCTTTCTAGAAAATTTATTTTTCTTGTGTTGTATATTTTATAGGAAATATATGTGTTGTGTTTTCTTTTCTAGCATTATGAAGTATACATGCATGGTTAAAAAAAAAATGTGAAAAAAGACTTTGGTAAAATATAATTAATCAAAAATAAATGTACTACACACTAGTTCATGTTGGGAAATGTATAATAACAAAAAATGAATAAGTATAAGAAACCAAAGAGAATGGTAAAAAAGAGGGTAAAAATATGTTTTTAAACCATGAAAAAGATTGGCACCAAATTAAAACAAGAAAAATCACACTAAATCACATTGGGAAGTAAGAAAATAATGAAATAAAATGGAAAGCACGTAAAAGAGCAAATGGTAGAAAAATAAATCAATTAATTCATTCAATCATACTAAATCACGTTGGGAAGTATAAAAGAGAAACAAAATTGGAAAATATGGTTTTAAATTAATCACACTAATTCAAGTTGGGAAGTATGAAAAACTTAAGAAAAATGGTTAGATTCTTACAGGCGATCAAAAAAGAAGAAAATAAAAGATGAAATATTAATGAAGTAAGCATAAAACATAATAAACCAAGATGGGAAACATTTCAATGGTGTGTAACTCATAATTAATCACATATTATCTGAGATTTGACACATGTAATTTTGTTGTGACTTGGATATTGGAATTTTTTTTAGGAAAGCTTGGTCCTATCCATGGTCTTACACTACAACTCACAAAGAGAACACCAATGAGGTGGAATGAATGTAAAAATATGGTTAAAGGGGATGTTTATAATGGTAATGTGAACATTTTGGTAATTTGTGAGGAAGGCTAGGTCTTATCCATGATCTTACAATACAACTCAAAAATTAAATCCCTAAGGGAGTGATCAGTAAAAAAAATAATAATTCACAAGGGGAAATATTAGGGTTGTAGGGAGTGAAAAAGGGAATGTAAAAATAATAATTTAAGCATCTTAGAGAAGACCTTAGGAGACATGAGGCATACTAAGGATTTGAGAAGACACTAAGTGACTAGTGACCATCAATATATAAAGAATACTTGCTTGCTATAGGCACAAAGCTTTGTAGGCAAATAAGTGTGCTACTAAGATCAACTCATGTTGGATATTTCTTACAAGAAAATCAAAATGGACCTAATTTCCCATGACATGTTCCATTTTCCTCACTTATAATAAACTCAACTAGATTAGAAAAGGAGAACAAAAAAATCTTTAGTTGTCCTCACTTAGAATAGACTCAACTAGATTAGAATAGACTCAACTAAAGTGGGTGTAGGAATGGGATCTGAAATGGGCTCTACTAAGGGAGGGGTTGGGTCTACAAAATTCTAAATGAGAGTTGTATGCATCGTAAGGATAAGTAGGCTATAAGGATCATTGTATCTAGTAAAGTGATAGGGACCAATCATATCATGATCCATAATCATAATCCTATGAGGTTCTTAAAAAATTAGAGGTATCCATACCATCTCTACCCTATGATAAAAAATACAAATACTAAAATTAGGAATGATATACAATGAAATATAGGAAGATATACTAAAAGACTGAAGCAAAGAGGAATGATAATAAATGATCTCAGCATCTTGGGCTTGAACAAACCCTCCTAAGAATGAATCATCTAAGGTATAACCATCATCATAATCAGTTGTATGAAGATCAATAACATAGGTAGGGATGACATTGTCATCTCATGTGGTGTGATGAATGGAATTCCAACTCTTAGTTAAGACAATGGGGATGTCATTGCAAGGTGGTTGATGAGAATAAGGTTGTAAAGAAGTGGGAAGTTGAGAGATGAGATGAAGTAAGAGATCAAAAGTTTTAATATTGAGATTGCTCTCATTAATATAATCAACATCAAAATCTATGAGGTTAGGGGAAATATTCCTAATGAGTTTAAGATGACCATTGTAACCTTGAGTAGAATTGATGGGAAAGTTAAATCATTGAGATTCATGAAATGGAATGCTTGACAAGGGTTCAAGGGTAGGAATCTTGAATACACATTAGTCTTAAAATTGTTCAAAATTCTAAGGTTTATTGTCACCTTGAATCCTATAGATTACTCCATTATGAGGAAATTTGATGCATTATCAAGCATAAGAGGCAAATGCTCTCATACGATGAGTCCATGGACTACCAAGTAGAACATTGCAAGATAAAGGAAAGTTAAATATCATCACTTTCACACAAATAGTGATAGGTGGGATGGTAATGGGGATGCACACACAACCTAAAGGAGGCATTTGCCTTTGATCATAACATTGACATGTGCTGCATGTGGATTTAAGATTGCATTTAGAATATCTAAGGCTTTTGATAAAATTGAGAGAAACAACACAAGTGCCTTGACCTTCATAAATCAAGGCATTCTTAACTTAGATATCACCAATTTGAACACTAATGAAAAGAGGAGGATCGTCCATATGAAGTAGAATCTCATCGGGGATCATGGAAGCAATGAGAAAATTGAGGGAAAAAGAAGCGTTCATTATTTCATCAACATGTATGGACATCTCTTCACATTATTTCAAAGTGATATCTTTAGATTCAGATAAGGTGGCTTCACGTCCTACTAGGGGAGGATGAGAGATGTTAATTTAAAATAAAAGCTACATAAGATGATTATGATGACATGGATAAGTCATAAGTTTGAGAAATGGGATTTGGGATGGGAGATTAGTGAGCTCAGTAATAGGATCCCACTCATCATAACCCATAAGAAGATTTTTGAAAAGAGGTGTATAGTGTTGAAGGAGGTCCTCGAAAGGAGGAGCCAAAGTATATGTGAATTTATGTTAAGAAGCAGAAGGTTTAATTGGAAGACAAGTTTGTAGACTATGTTGAGAAGATGGTGTAGTTTATGTAGGTGTGGTTTTAGATAGATTATAAGAGGTGTTAAGAGAAGCTTGAGTGTCATTATTGTTTGGTAAATAAGATGGAGGGATGGTAGAAATAAAATGAGAAGTGTTATCCAAGGGAGGTGTTAGAAATGGTTCATAAAAAGATATAAGGTCATCTTACCCCAACTCATTTAAGTGAGTTGGAGAAGAATCTTGGATAACATGAAATGTGTGAGATAATATAGTAGTGTAAATGGGTTGAGGATCAATGAAATAAACCACCCTTCACATGTTAGTCATATTAATCACATTCTATTCAGGAGTTGGGTTAATAAGACTATCAACATTATTGGTAGAATGGGTGGGCTTGTCTTGGGTATCTTGGTGATTTGGAAGAGGATCTTTATAGATGGCTAAATGAGTGTTAACTTGATTCAAATCTTGAGATTTAGTATGTGTTTCATGGGATTTGAAAGCAATGTCATAAACTTGTTAGAGTTGATGAATGATAGAATCATGATTGAAATTGGGACCAAGAAGGAAATCCATAGCCAAATTATGAAGTTGCCTACAAGTGTCATGAGAATGACCCCAATTAGTATGAAACCAATAAAATTTATTAGGATCATACCAAGATTTCATAGGATGAGTGAGATCAAGTTCTCATGGGAGTGGCCTTAGTAGACGTTTTAGTAATTTAGCCAAGGATAAAGGTTTTTGAACATTAATATTATTGGTTGAAGATAAATGAGGATTGGTGATGTGATTATGAGGGGAAGCTTGTTCTGAAGTTTGGTTAGGAAAAATAGCTTGAATAGTGTGAATGGTATCATAAGAGTCTATGACACCATCATTGGGAACATGATGATTCTTGTTCTTAATTAATATGTGAGTGCTTATAGTATTTTGGGATGGCTTGAATTGATCTATAAGGAAATATTGACATTTAGATTGGTTAATAGCCTCCTCAAAAGTATGTGGTGAGAGAGTCTAGACTCGATAATATAACTTGGGAAAAATAGCATTGGTAAAGATATGGAAAAGGTTGTAATCTACCATATTATGTTCACATTTGTTAGACAAGGTCTTCCATCATTTAACAAAAGCTTGTGTAGTTTTGGTTTCAAGTTACTTACAATTTATAAAATGGGCCAAGGTATTCTCAAGAAGATCACTGGTTTGGAACTCTTGGACTAGAGCATTGACTAAATCTTCCAAACTAGTAATGGAATGAGTTTTAAGTTGGTTGTACCAATCTAAAGCATCACCTGTGAGAGTTTTTGTTAATAGCTTGGTAGTGGAAAATGTATTTAATTTTACCCAGTCTTTATATAGAATTCTAAATGATTTTAAATAAAGAGTAAAATCAGTTGATCCATTTTAATAAATGGTAGGGTTGATACCTCCTATATCAATATTAACAATTTGAGATGTAAGAAGCTCATTTTGAAGATGCTTGATTATCTTTTTGACAAGAGGAGGTTGAGGGATAATATTACCAAGGAAATCCCAAAGAGGAGGTGGGGGCCCATTTTTATAATGCATTCCCCATAGCATTTGTTGAGGGTGGGTTTGAAGATGGATAAGATGATTTTGCATTTGCATCATTTGATTCACATTGTTAGATTGAAAATCATACATTTGACTAAGGATTTGTAATAGGAGTTGATGGCTTTGAGTTGTATTTTTGACACTGGTTTAAGCATTATAATTAGAAGTAGTGGCTTGGGCACCACTATGAGTGTTGGTAGGAGCTTGAGAAGAACTATTGGTAAGTGAGGCACTAGTGGCATAGTTTACTTGTGTGTCAAAAGATGGCCTAGTAAAGGGATGAGAAGAAGTAACACTAGATTCATGATTACCATAGGTATAAAATTATGCACTCATAGAACTATTGAGAAGAGTGGGTCTTGGAAGAGCCCCACTAGATTTAGAACCTACCATGTTAGTAGAAATAATAGGCATGGAGGTAGAGGAAGTCAAAGAAGAAGAAGTCATGGTATAATAAGGGGTCAAAATAGAGGGAAGATGATGAGAAGAAAAGAATATAGTGTCCCCAAATCCATGTGAGAACATGGGAGAAGGTGAATGAGGTTCCTTAGCTTGACCACTTATCATGAGTTGGTTAAATGGTAGAAGGATCTTTTCCTCAATGTTGAGGAAATTCAGAGATGAAGAAAAGCATTTCAAGTGTATACTCTAATTTAGGTTGATATTCAAGTGAGAAGAGAGGATTAAAAAATAAAGAGGAATGAGGAGGGGTCCCATATTTTTTTATGCGAGTGGCTATATGAATATTACTTTCATCTAGGATAGGAGCCATAAGCTGTTTATGGGAGAACCTATTAGGGTTGGTAAGACTCATCATAAATGTTGAATTCAACTCAGTGTTGTCTTCAAACATGAAGTTCATGATGAAGGAGAGGAATTAGAAAAGACAAAGGTGATGCAAAATCAAGGAAATAAAAATGGATAGATAAGAGTACAGAGTCGACTGGGTTAACATAGTACTAAAAATAAGGACTAAAAACTAGGAAAATAAGGATATAGAGTTGATAGGGTCTACCTAGTACTATAATATGGGAAAAAGAGTAGAATGATAAGGATACATAGTCGACCAAGTCAACTTAGTACTATATCTTGAGAGGAAGAAAAGAATATGAGGTCAACCAGGTTAACTCAATACTGTAAGTAGGGAAAATAGATAGTTTGTAAGAGATTGTGTCAACCAAAATGATAGTGTACTAAAATAGGGAAAATTTTTGTAGTATACTTTGAAAGAAAGAAATTGAAGTAAACACACAAGCAATTAGATCAACGAGGATGATCCAATTGAGGAATAACATAAAACCTTATACCAACAATGGTCAATCAATGTTTTTACAATGAGCAAAGAGCAAGTAGTCAACTTGAAAAGTAAATGCTAAGTGGTCATCCTGAATATTGTTAAATTATTAGAGTGTTATTTTAAGTGTGATAGGGAAGTTGGTTGAAATTAGGGAACTATAAAGCAATCTATGGATGGTTTCATGACATTTAGTTTGAAGGGGATCTGTGTTGGCAATGGTACTAGCTTGGTATTGGGGCTTACCCCCTCACTTCACAATATCACAATGATAAGGGTGCCAGGTTATTTGCCAATAGATACTATTAACCACATGTTTATACTTGACTGGAAAACCAAGTTGGCTTCCCCCTTGGTGATGAAATCCAAGTAGATACGCCTTAGGTAGGCAATTGTTTAAATGTATTTTGAAATTATGTGATTTTTTTAGTGTGTGAAAGAAAGAAAAAAATAATATAACTAAATGGTATATTGAAAAACCACCTAATTAGACTATAGGATCTAGTCTAAGCATGCAAACAATTGAAAGTGAAAGTGTGAACTAATTACTAGTATATAGATGTTAATTCCAATTTAAAACATAATACAATTTTAGTTCAAATGATAGTGTATGCAAACATTATAGAATAGAGTTGACAGTGTCACTACTATATTACTAAAGTAAGGGTATTTAAGAACTATGTCGATAGGGTTGACCTAGTCTTTTTAGATAGAAGATATAATACAAAACTAGGCCAACTAGGTCAACCTAGTTTGTTGTATGATGACAATTTTAAAGAATGCAAATTATGCAAAATAGAATTGTAATGAATAACTAAAATGAAAGATAAAGAGAAAAAGGAACCTTGGTGGGTTGGAAGATGCTAAGGAATGTAAGATTTCTATTGAATTTACTTGAATGTTACTTGTAGATTCTACCAACTTTATCGATTGGGTTGACCTAGTTCTATAGTTTTTTGTTTGCTAAAGCCTATGAAGATGACTATACTGGCCTGGTTGACCTAGTATGTTTTTTGGAAGTCTAGAAGATGACTATATCAGCTTGGTTATTATGGTATGTAAGGATGAAAAGGATAAATTATATCTAAGCTACACAACCTATCAATGCATCCAAAATACTTATCCACAAGACAAGATCCATATCTCCAAATAAAGTATGAAACCCTAAGCTTACTCCTTAAGTAGAATGATGGATAAGTAGATGTGAAATAAATCTTACTTATTATTATCTTCTCTAAGTAATGGTGAAATGATCTTGTATATATAAGAAAATTTAACCTAAAGCCCTTCCAAAAGTTTTAGCCAACAAGGTTGACCCAATCATCCTAGTACTGATATTGACAAAAATTCACTAGGTCACAGGCTATGTCAACCAAGAGCTAACCTAGACCCTAAATGAATTTCACCAATAAGAGTACAAGGTCAACCTAGTCGACCTAGTATTATAAATTGTGGAAAGGGGTTTTAGGTTAGGAAAAGGGGGACATAAGGTGTAAAATGACTGGAAGAGTATATAAGAGAGAATAAAAAGCTTAGGGGAATGGTTTTTAGGAGACAAGTGTGTAGATAACAAGTGGAAAAAGGGATAACAATCTTATGAAGCACCAATAGTCTACCCACCCCTTTCTTGGTGTACCCCTTAGGGTATGCACTTAGAGAGATTGAGACTCGAAGGGTTCTTGCATGATAGAGAGTGCCAGTAATTGGTAAAAGTTTTAAAATACTATGTGAATATATCCACTTCTATTTAATTCTTCTTTGCCTTTAGCTCAAGAAAGTCTTTGTGTGTTACATCATGCTACTACTGTATAATATCTAAGTTTAATAGTTAAGGTCTACGTACTCTACCAACTTGCACTAATAGCTTTGCATGTTCTATTTTTGTCATTTGAAAGTTGATTTTAAAATTTTCAAATTTAGTTATCTTTTTCCTTGCAAAACTCAATTCTTATTCAATGTCTTCCAATGTTAGTCCTTGTAAACCCTACTTGAAATTGTCAAAATCTTCTTAGATAAGTTGATCAAACTTAATTCTATTTATCAAAATTTTATAGCATCCTTTGCTTTTGAAAATTTGAAATCATTCAAAATCTACACGAAGAGTGCCTCAAGCTCTTGGTATTTGGGAATCAATACCCAAACTATTATCACCCACTCTTTAGCTTATTGTGTTCTAACAACCACTAGATTGAGGGAATTAGATACCTCTAATGGTGTCATTAGATCTAAATGGCTGTACACCTTATTAATTATGTATAAATTCAATAGATTCAATTTATTTTCATCACCTTTCAAATCACATTGCTTCTAGTGCCTCTAAAGAATTATAATATTTTGATGCATCCTCTTGCACTTCAACTTCAACCCCTAATGGAATATGAATGATCTAATGTTGTTCCTTTATTTGTTTATTTCTACTTCCAACTCTTGTCTTTCCATTTATATCACTTCATGTAATGATACCATGGCATATTTGTGAGCTTCTGCTAAGGACCTAAAATGTTCATTATAGGGGGACTGCCCCAATTATTCGTTCTACCTTTTAGACAAGGCATAGACCTCCTATCTTTCTTCAAGAACCATTTCCCTTTCAGCCTCATCCTCCAACTTCTTTCTCACCCTTTGAATGTTCTAAGAGGGATTATCAAATAAGTTTTTTATTTATGGGAGCTCTATAATCTTGAAGTTAGGCATTTGGGAAGCCTTAGTTTTCAGATCAATTTCTCATGAAGGAATCACTAGCTAGTTAGGGTCTATTTATTGTATGTCTTTAACCACAGCCTCCTCTTCAAGATGTTTTACTTACTATTGATTTTTATCTCCCTTGAGGACTATGTCAGGAAGGTAGGGCCAAATTATCTTAGACCAATCCACACCTACATATTAGGGGAGTGGATGGACCATAATGACTTGATTTACTCTCTTTCATTTCCCTGAGGTCATGACAATGGTATCTTGGAATAAATTGGGGAATGGTATGGGAAAATTTATTTGTGTAGAAGAAACATGAAGTTGGGAAGTGGCCAAAGCTATTTCAACTTCTTGGTGGTCCTTTTCTTCCCCATGGTCTAGACTATGGTAATCCTAAAGGGAATACTAGGAGTAGAGGGAACAATACATGTGTATGGCATTGTGGGTGGAGATGGAGAAATGGTAGTGGCATAATCCTTCTCTACCTTGGGAGTGAGAAGGGGAATGTGAAAGAGAGGAGAGGAGGGTAATGAAACATCAAGGGTGGAGGTGAAAACTTCCACCCTAGGAGTCTTCAAAATAGAGTAAATTAGAACTGAACTAAAAAGAGGAACATATGAAAAAATTAGGGAAGTGGGGTCTAAAGGTTGAGCCTTCTTACCTATTGTATCTTCCATGATTGGTGCCTTCCCTTTATCAGTCATAAGGATTAATGCCTTGGCTCTTTCTAACTCCTCTTCTTCATCAAGTCCTTGCTCTTCTTCCCCCCGCTATTGAGTAATTAAAGGGAGGTCCTATTGTTGATCCATCATTGGACTCTCTGGTAGGGGATCCCTTGGTTTCCTTTTATAGAAAATGGTGATTTTTTCATCCATGGAGGAACTTTGTTGATTTAAGGCAAAAAATTCCTTTGTATCTACCCTTGGAAATGTAGATTCCTATAACAGGGGTGTAGCTATAGGAATTTACAAGTAGTTACAATTAGGTGATCTGTGTCTTCTTCATCAGAAGAATCCAGGTTAAATAGATCCCTTGGAGCTCCCCTGAGATCAGGTTCAGTCAACCTAGGCTCCTTTGTAATGACTTTTAACATAAAAATAAGTTCCTATGAAGGCTCCCCTTATACCTCTATTTGTTTTGGGGGCTGGCTATTCTAAAAATTTGATGTTCTCCATCTTGCAATAGGTGACAACCTATTGTGTATTTCTTTCACTAAAATTGAAGGATCTTGTTGAATTATCCTTAAATGATCTTATTTTAGACCTAAAAATTTCATCCTTTATAGGATGTGGTCATCATATTTTTCATTCAAAAATAGAAAGTCATGGTCATAAGGGACATGTTGGTATGGGATACCAAACCTTGAATATGCCTTTGTATATAACCATGGGGATCCTAATCCTATGTGACATGGTAGGCAAGTGATATCTCTTTATTTTGTTTTCCAACTCTCCAAAATTATTTCTCTATGTGTAAAACATTATGATAATGATCACATGTGACCCATATAATGTACTCTTTTTATTTTTTATCAAGTTCTCCTTGATACTCCACTAGAGTTGATAAGCAATTTCTTGCTCTGCTAGCTTGTATAGTACATATTTTGGGAGGTGAAGGGGGTGGAAATTATGATCAATAATCATAATTACCTTCTAATTAGGATACAAATAGTAGTCACCTATATTAGCTAGTTTTTTTACTATGCTCTCTCTAATTCTGGGTAGTGGAGTCCATAGATTGCCTTCCATACTTAAGGATAGACATCCTCAGTAATTTGGACCATGTGATTTGTGTATGCATAAATATGTATGAAATAATAATAGTCATAAATGTGATTCTTGACATAATCTATTGCTAAGATCCAAAGCTCACCAAGTACCTTATATACTGTGCCCATTACAACATCTAGAAGATAAGACATCATATAGAAGTGGCCAACTGGAGTGGGCAACTTACTCTTATGAAGAATTTGTTATCTTAGTTCGAAGATGATGATTTATCTTAGGGTAAAAGTCTCATCACTCACCATCATCATATGTAGTAATGGCACCCAATCTAAATTGAGAAAATGGATGTTAGGCACGCCATATATCCTGTTCAGTAACACCATCCCAATCTGCACCCCCATTCTGATTTTGTTAATGAGGGTGGGATTCTTTCCTTTATAGGTAATTATCTCCCCAAGGAGAAGCCATAGGATCAGTAAATTATCCATCAAATTTTCTTGTATCCATAAAACTAGTCTATGTTTATCAATAATTACAGCTAGAAATGGTAGTGATCGATACCTTTGAAAGTCATCTTTGGTGATGCAGGCCATAATTGTCTGGTTGTCCATATGGTGTAGAAATTCATCCTATGTAATTTTCCCAACAAAGAATGAATCCTGTAGAATTTTGATGTAGGGTATGACCTCAGGCTTATCCATCATTGAGTGCAGTGCTTGTTTCTTGAGGGAGAGCAAGTTTTTGACAAATTAACATTCTATAGTGGATAGATTTCCTTCAATTGAAAACACATTGATAACATACATAATATCCCATAATTTGGAATAGTTTCCATACCTATTTTCAAAGATAGTTGCATCATATATTGTGTCTATGAACACCATTGAATCCTTAATGGAGAATGGTGATGGAAAAAGTGCTCCTCTAAATCTCTTAGATAATGATGCCATTGTAATTATGTGTAGTTTTTAAAGTCTATTTACATGTTCTATGGAAAAATTCCTCTTCGCTAGTTGCTTTCTTACTTGTAATGGATTCATAGGTAGCTAGGGCTTTCATTTGTAGGATAGCAATGAAGTTTGAATTCATTTATGAGTAATGAATACATTGATAACTTCACATTATGTATATAATATTAACATTCAATTCTAGTTCATGTATTATTAATGTCCAATATTCATATATTTAGTTTTCCTACATAGTTCAAATCTCATTAGTTTAGTTGGCGGGTATCCTTGGCAAGTATCGATAATTATTTTTGAATTATTGGCTAAGTATTGTAGGCTTTTGGTAGTTGAGAATCAAGAGTTGTGTTTTTATTAAGACTGAGCCAAAAAAATGTTTGAACAAATCTTCCAAACATAAATCCCAACATAAAAACCTTAATGAACAAATGTTGAATAAAATGTATGATGACTAAATTCCTCAGAATAAATGTTCTAAACAAGATGTCTAAATTGCATAAAGCTAATGATGACTATTTTGGATAATTTTTCTAAACAAAAATCTTGAACATAAGTTCTGATAAAAGGTCTAAACAAAAAGCCTGATATGAAATGTTTTATAAAAGAAAAGTCATTTAGAATAATTGTTCAGACAAAATGTCTGATGCAAAACTCTAAAAAAATATTGATACAAAAACCCCGATGAACAAATGCCGAATAAGTCCTCTGAACATAAAGTCTGAGAAAAACTTTCAAAGAGTAAGACCCAAACATAAGCCCCATACATCGACCTTATTTCATTTTATGAGCCTTTTAATCTTCTTTAGATACTCTTTTAGCTTTATTGATTGCTTTTTTGAACTCATACTGGTTCTTTTCTTTCTCTCTTTTTTTAATTTTTATATTTGAATAGAAGAATGAGATCCAAAACACCTATGACTTGGTCTAGTTATAAAACAAATGATTTACCAAAACATTCCTACTAACTACATTTGCACCAATGATTATTACCTTCAAACAAGTACTAATGTGAAAAGTGTATTTAATCCAATGGAATAAGGAAACTTTATAAATTCATATGAATTATTTGAGAGTAAATTTCACATACTTGGTAGAAATATTCAATTATGACAAAACCCATAATGATTGTAATTACATACCTAAATCTTGAAGACTCTAAACACATAAGTATACCTAATTTGTGAACAGGTTCCAAGTTGTGAATCTCATTGCAATTTTTTCTTTCTATTATATGTCTATCTAAGCATAAAATAAGGGGATCAGTTGATTGGGTATTAGCTTGGTTATGAAAGAATACAAAAATTTAGATTATCATAGGAAAAAATGAAGCACTTAATCTAGAAAGCAATAAACTAAACTAAAAATCAAGAAACTACACTAGGAAAGCAATAAACTAAAATAGAAAGTAGGAAACCTAACCTAAAAAGCAATAAACTAACCTTATCCTAACTCTACCATGCTCCTTAATCAATTGAGGGTGTCTTTAGATGGTATAACCATGAAGTAATGCTTCAAAAACTATTCATTGACTGGATATGTGAGTTCATTACCCTATAGGTCCCTTAGATAGAATGCATTATTGCCCAAGATATTTGAAATATAATATGGTCCAATCTATAATGAGGAAAATTTATCATGTCGTCATTTATTTTCATGAGATTTATCCCAAATAAGTACTAGATCTGAGATCCTAAATGCTTTGACCTTTGTTTTTTTGGTCAAACTACCTCTTGACTATGTCTTGGTGTTTGCTAAAAGTATGTAGGGCCTCAGTCCTTGAATCTTCCATTTCTATTATATCTAGTAGTGGATATTCTACTTTGTCATTTGGTTTCATGTATTCCTACATGAATTAATAAGATGTTAATTTTAGCATGATTGGGAATAATGGCCTATGTTCATATACCAACAAATAGGGTGAGACTTTGAGGGTTTGCTTATATCTTGTCTGGTCTACCCAAAGGGCATACTTCAGTAGATTATGTCAGTCCTTAGGCTTATCCCTAGTTAGTTTCTTAATTGAATTTATTAGGTCTTTATTCATTGATTCAACCAATCTATTTCCTTGAGGGTAATGGTTAGAAGATCTCTTGATAGTGATCTAATTATTGTGAACCTATTTCGTAAATTTAGCTAATATGAATGTAGACCCATTATCATAAAATAGAGAAATGGGAGTGCCAACTCTAGTTATGATGGGGTCTTCCAAGAATCAAATCACATCTTGTGCTCTAGAATTCTTTGTGGGCACTACCTCAATCCATCAGGTGTAGTAGTCTATCACAGTGAGTACAAAATTATGACCTACTAAGATTTTGGGTTAATGACACCAATGAAGCCTAAACCCCATTGGGTAAATGACCTTCCTTCAATAATAGGTTGTAAGGGCATTGCTACATGTACTTCTCTCTTTGATAAATCTTGGTATTCATGGCATGTCCTTACATGAACATGAGCATCCTTAAAAATTGTTAGCCAATAGTAACCCATTCTTAAGATCTTCTGAGCTATGGTATTTCTAGATGGATGACCATTTCCTATCTTCTGGTGTAGGTTTTCTATAATCTCTTTAGCCTTTTCTATAGATACACATCTAAGATAGATGCTTTCATGGTTTATCCTATAGATAACTCCTTTCTTAATCATGTAGTGAACAACTTTGAGCCTCAAATATATCCTTCATTCTTGATTGAGTTATATGGAATAAGTACCTGAAAGAAAATATTCGATTATGTCGGTATAACATTCCCCTTTGGATACCTGGGATTCACATACCTCTTTAATAGTAATACATAGATCAAGTTTAGTCATGATTTGGACAATGCCTTGACCCCAAATGATTTTATCAATTTTTATTTCTATGTCAAACTCTTATAACTTTGCCATACATTTACCTCTGCATTCTCCCAATTCATTCTGTGGCATGGTGAACTTGACAACAGGATCAAGAATGATAGTAATAGTCTTATTTCTCAAGATATAGTGTTGAAATTTATTTACCACTTTGAAAAGAGAAAATATTTATTTATCAATCATGGAGTACCTAAGTTATGAATCCTTTGAATTTGTGATCATGAACGTAATTGGATGCTTAGTCTCATCTTTCTTCTGTGTTAAGACAACAACAATTATATGCTCTGAAGAAAATGAGTACAAGTAAAAGTCCTTAATAAAATATGGATTGATCAGTATTGGAGCATAAGATATAGCATTTTTAATGTCTTGAAAAGACTTTTAGGACTCAACTATCCATTCTATTTTAGCATCTTGCTTAAGCATTGCATTCATGGGTCTCACAATTTTGCAAATCTTGAGATAAACTTCCTTAAAAAATTAATGTTCTCAAATAATTACTTGAGATCCTTCTTGTTATTTAGTGGTGTAATATTTGAAATTCCCTAGATTCTGTCTTGATCAATGATGATCCCTTCTTTGCTAATGATGTACCCCAAGATCTTTCCTTTAGTTACCCCAAATATGCTCTTTTTTGGGTTTAGTGAGATGCCAAACCTTCTACATCTTTTGAAGATTAACTATAGATGGCCTACATGATCATTCCTATTCTTGGAGAACATAGTAAGATCATCTATATAGATGATTATACATTTATCTATCAATCCTTTAAATGCATGATCTATAGCATGCTAAAATGTGTATCCTACATTTATTAGGACAAAATGCATCCTCTTATATGAATAAGTACCCAAATTCATAGTAAATGTAGTCTTTATTCTATCCTCTGATTGTGTCAGTACTTAGTTATAGCCTAAAAATCCATCTAAGAAGGACATCATTTTAGATCCACTGACTATTTCTATCACCTCATCCAAGGTAGGCAATGGATAGTTATCCTTTTTAGAAGCTTTGTTCAAGTTTTTGAAATCAACACATAACCTGATCTCTCCACTCTTATTTCTAACTGGGAATAAATTAGCCACCCAAGTGAAATGTCTGATTGGGAAGACTATCCTTGTACTTACTAGCTTTTACACTTCTTTTTTAATGAGAGATTCCAAGATAGGATTCACTGGTCTCTATCTTTATTTGAATCACTTATGGTCTAGTTTTAGTGGAATTGTATGAGTGATGACCTTTGGGTCATAAACCTTTGAGCCTTCATATGTCCAAACAATCACATCTATGTATTGGGTGATTAAATCCTTCACCCATTGTCTTTATTTTGGAGTGCATCTGAGGCTAATGTTAACATAGCATGGGTTACACTCATTGCCTAAATTCTCCTTTTTGAAGTCAAAGTCATTAACTTTGGGTTGCCTTTACTATTGAGCTTGGGGATCTATATCAAATGCTATTTCTAAGGAGATAAAACCATTTTGGAGTCGATTATCTTTGAGCTAGAAGATACCTTCCTCATCTAACTAATCTTGGTAGAGATGGCTAACTTCCTTCCCATCAATGATTTAAAACTCAAACTGTCCTGAATTGGTTAGAAATTGAATGATTTATTGGTCATCATCAAAGACTTGAAAAATTTATACATTTTCAAGAACATAAGGATAAGGTAATATCTCAATGGAGAATCTCTTTACCTTGGGTTCTTGGAGAGGCTCCAAATTGGCAATAGTAGTAGCTAGTAAATTTGTAGCTTGATTTTGCTCTCTAGAAACCGTTACTAAGTTGAAAGCTTCAAAGCTCTCAATCAAATCCCATGTTCTGTGTTTTTATATTTTTAGGTAAGACATCTTGCACTGGTATTTGCTTCTAACCTGATGAACCACCAACTTTGAATCCCTAAACACTAGAAAATGCTTGACATTATTATTGAGTGCAAATTGTAATCCTAAAATCAATGCTTCACATTTAACCCTGTTGTTAGTGCAAGGGAATTGTGACGTATATGCTACTAAAAACTTCTTCCCTTGTGGATTAATCCATTCAATTTATATGCCTAATTATTTTTTGGATCTGGCACCATCAAAGTGGAGAGTCCATAAATGATTAGGGCCATTAGATTTTAGTTGTTGTATTTGGTTTTGTGTAATGAAAGTATAAATACCAAGGCTAGGGGATTCATAGCTTACCTATTCATTCTTGAAATTGTATTATGTGATAGGATACTTCATCCTTAGTTCCTTATCAATCTAGATTTGATTTTCAATGCCTCTCCATGGTATATAGATGTGAGATAAATCCATTGAGTGTTTTAGACTAGTCCCTAATTAGCAATAGCCCACATCATTTAGGTATGTCTAACACAAGGATGTCAATAGTCATATAAACTCATGGCTCATATGCCACTTGAATACGTATATTAGTCAATTCTCCTCTCACTAGTACCACCATTTTATCCAATTATGAAACTATTCTCTTTGAATGGATTAGAGTTGGGCCAAAATTTTGACATATAGAATTAGGCATCATAGTTATTAAAGCTCTAGAATCAACTAAATAATTATGAATATTCTTACCAAATACCTTGATAGTAAACAAAAAGGGTGGAACTTCTAGCTTAATCTTATATATGACATTAGTGTTAGTAGTCTTTATTTTATTTATGGATGAATTTATCCTTTCCATAGGGGCTTTCCCTATCATAAAATTCCATAATAGCTCTTTTTGTTTAATTATTTGAGCTAATTCAAAAAGAGTAATGTTTTATTTTATTTTATTCATGTCCTCAATGATGTTATATCCTCCTTTGCTCTTTTCCTCCTTATTTTGACATTGATCATTCCCTTTTGGGGGAGGTGGATTATTGTCAACTTTTGGATTAGGTGGAATGGATGTGCTATTTGGAGGAATAGAAGTTGTCAAGGGTTGCTTGTTCCTCATATTTTAACCACCTTTCTAGAATTTATAGAAAGCATGAATCTCATTGGTGTTATCCTTTGGTACATTGTCATCTTCACTTAGAAAAGGAAACTCTTGAGTCTAAAGGAACATAATAGTACTTAAAGGGCCAAGGTCTTGGTGGGATTTTGGTGGCTCATGCATCTGATCTTGACTTTCTAATTCTCTTTGAAAGATTTCAAATGCTGCACAAAATTCAACATAATCAAGCTCACCATGCTGGGAATTATTTTGGATTCTACACCAATTAGTTAGAGTTATCTATAACATGTTGATTTTTAGAGGCTTTTTGTATTTCTCTACATTATTATCAGGCCTATTGAATGGTTTTTTATACATCTAAAATCCAAAATTTTGATTACCACTTAGGCCATTAACATTCCCTATCTTTCTTTGCATGCCCAAGAAGTCATTACTTAAATTCTAAACCATCTTTTGAATAACATCTATCTATACCTTTGTAGATTTAGTGCCATAGAGAATAATAGTATAAGATGTAGCCTACTATTAATTCTACAGTAACCATTACCTTATGTATGGTTGTTTAAGAAACTATAATTTGGATGTGTTACCTACGTTAGAGAAGGAAACATGTATAATTAATTCTAATTGAATGCATGAATGTTCTTATTCACATGTGGAACTGGATTTAATGTTAGGAAGCCATTTTCGACATTAGGTATGTCAAACACCTAGGGATTAAGCTACCTGTCAATGTTTATAGCCTCTTCATAGGCCAACACCAAGGTGGTGATAGTAGTATCCCTTCTCAAGAAAACTATAATAATTAGATCCATATCATTCTTGTATATTTCTAATGCCAACACTTATTTTTTTAATACCTTAGGTTCAATGAGGTGTAAATCTTCTAAAATATTGTATTGAAAGCATAAATAGGCTCATTAGGCTCCTTCTTCATGCTAGTAAACTAATAGTATACCAAATTATGGTTGGTAACCTATTCGAATTGTGCAATAAATGCAACATGACATGTGTTCCAAGAAGTGATGGAATTCTCTATTAGATTAAGATACCAATCATAAATAACATCCATTACTGTAAAAATGAAAATCCTACATGTAACATCTTCATTAATAACATTCATTAATCTTTAACCAACTTTGAAAGACTTGATATGCTCTTCTATGATTCTTCCTCTTGAAAGAGAGAAGGATGAGAGATACTTTTCAAGATTCTTGGGTAGGTCATGCACATCCCTTAGGATGGAAATAATAGATCCAACCAACCAAGGTGGTTGAGCCATGGGATGATTAATAGGGGAAGTGTTCCTTATTTGGGAAGGTGTCCTAGATCTATTGTGAATGGGGATAGTTGGTACAAATCTAGGCCTCTTATGATTTCACAAGGGTGAGACTAGAAGTCCATCTTAAGAACTAGATCTGGTCACTCTCCATTGTGACTCTAGTATAACTCTATGTAGAAAATAACCTCTTTTATCAGAGGTGCTAAGGCCCTCCTTCTAGTGCTATAAATAATTGCTGATGCAATTTTTATGCACACGACCTCATAATGAGGTAGCCTTTAACATTTTAGAATCTCAATGGAGGTGAACTCCACTCTAGGGCATGCATTGTAGGTATGTAATTTTAACAACTAGTTGATGGAATAACAAGGTATGCAATTTGTTAACAAGGATTATGAATGGAGGAATGGTCTCTAAAAGAAATTTAAATCTATATGAGTTGTTGGTTGGATGGTTGCTAATCTAGAGTGGGCAGGTCTCAAAATAAACTCAAAAGGGAGGGAAGGGTAGGGTATAAAAGAGAGATTATATGGCTTTAAGAACCACCTCTTGATTTTGTTTCCAAGTGTACAAATGATTTCAAAACCAATGTATATTTCTAGTAGCTTTTGCACACACATTGTCAGACATGGTCAAGTAGTCTAGGATAATTTTGATATAGGCAACTCAAAGGCCTTAGTAAAAGGTTTTTCCTTTTAGAGAAGATGTTACAAAACCTTACTCAAGAGATTATGACTAAGACCAATGAGATATATAAGATAGCTATTACACATACACAAATAACTATATCATCAAAATCACCTCTACACACTCAGAAATATGAATCAATCAACTTACTCACCAATAATCAATATAATCTACTAATCATTCAATAAATATTACACATCTAAAACTAGCATATCAATTATGACAAGAAAAAATTCCTCATAGCTATTTCACACTAAGAATTATTGAATCATACAACCAAAAGAAGATAAGCTTAATTATATAAAGATTAGAAAGAAAATATAGATACACATTTACTGGCAATTAGAATTGATTACAATCATATATCTTGAAATTCTTTGACCCTTTACATTTATGGGTTACATGTGTTTAAACAGACTTGAGGATGGGTCACCTCATCCTCCAAGTGCATGAAAAATTTATTACATGGTGTAGTTAGAACTCCAGTTCTAATTATAGTTACAAGACCATATAGAGTTATCTTACATTTGTCAATTAGTTAAAGTCATCCTTTACAATATCATGCAACATGTGCATGTTTATAAAATAAATAAGCAACTTCTATAATAAGTTTAGATCATAAGAGAAATATAAGTATAAAATTGATGCTACTATTTAAATTTATATGCACAAAACTAGCCCTTAAGGCTGAATAGACGTCTGTATGGATACATTGAATTTAGTAGGAGTGGTGACTATAGACATCAACATTGAAATGAATGTAGCCACTTCTATTTGCTTCTTCTTTACCTCTATCTCAGTAAAGTATTTATGTATTACATCATGTTGCTGCTGTATAATATCTAAGTTTAATAGTGAGAGTCTATGTACTCTGCTAACTTTCCCTAATAGCTTTGCATATTCTATCTCTATCATTTTAAATTTGATTTTGAAAATTTCAACTTTAGTTACCTTTTTCTTTGCAAAACTCAATTCTTCTTTAATGTCTTCCAGTCTTAGTCCTTGTAAACTCTACTTGAAATTGTCAGAAGCTTCTTGAATAAGCTGATAAAAGTTAATTCTCTTTATCAATTTTCCTATAGCATTCTTTTATTTTGAAAATTTCAAATCATTCAAAATATTCAAGATGAGTGCCTCATGCTCTTGGTATTTGGGCATCAATGCCCCAACTACTGTCACCCACTATTTAGCTGCTTATGTTCTAACAACCACTAGATTGAGGGCATTAGATTCCTCTAATGGTGCTATTAGATATAAATGGCTATGCACCTTATTAGTTATGTATAAAATTAACAACTTTAATTTATTTTCATCTCCTTTCAAAGAATTAAATAATTGGTGTGTTTGAGCTATGTGAGGGGCTAATTCAGCCCACATTACTTCTAGTGTCTCTAAAGAATTATAACATTTTGATGTAACCTCCTACACTTTAGCTTCAATCCTTGATATAATGTGAACTGTCTGCTATTGTTCCTTTATTTGTTCTAATTCTACTTCCAGCTCCTTTCTTGCTATTTTTGTCCCTTCATGTAGTGCTACCATGGCATATTTGTGAGCTTCAACTAGGGACCTAAAATATCCATTATAGGGGGACTACCCCAATTGTCTACTTTACCTTTTAGACAAGGCATAAACCTCTTGCCTTTCTTGCATTTTGGAAGCCTTAATTCTCAGTTCAATTACCCATGGAGGAATCACTACATGACTAGAATCTATTTCTTGTGTGTCTTTAGCCATAGCCTCATCCTCAAAATGTTCTACTGACTATTGATTTTTATCTCCTTTGAGAACTAAGTTAGGAATGGAGGACCAAATGATCTTGGACCAATCCACACCTCCATATTGGGTGAATGGATGTACTTTAATGACTTGATTCACCCTCTTTCCCTTGTTTGAGGTCATGATAGTGGTCTCTTGGGATAAATTGGGGGATGGCATGGGCAAAGTGATTTGTGTAAAATAAACATGAATTTGGGAAGTGGCCAAGGATGTTTCGAATTTCTTGGTGGTTATTTTCTTCTTCATGGTCTAGACTATGGTAGTCCAAGAGGGATTACTAGGAGTAGAGGGAACAATGGATGTGGATGGCACTGTAGGGAGATATAGAACAATGGTAGTGGTAGAACACTTATCTACCTTGGGAGTGAGTAGGGGATGTGCAAGAGAGGAGGGAAATAAAATATTAGGGGTGGAGGTGATAAATTCCACCTGGGAGTCTTCAAAATAGAGTAATTTGGATCTAAAACAAAAAGAGGAACATATGAAGAAACTAGGGAAGTGGGGTTTGAAGGTTGAGCCTTCTTACCTATTATATCCTCTATGATTGATGCCTTCCCTTTATCAACCTAAGGATTAGTGACTTGGCTCTTTCTATCTCCTCTTCTTCATCAAGTTCTTACTTTTCTTCCCCCTGTTGTTGAGGAACTAAAGGAAAGCCCTATTGTTGATCCACCATTAGGCTCTCTAGTAAGGGAACCCTTGGTTTATTTTTATAACAAATGGTGGTCTTTACCTCCAAGGAGGAACTTTATTGAATTAAGGTAGAAACTTCCTTTGTAGACACCCTTGATAATGTAGATTCTTGCAATTAAGGTATAACTATAGGTGTTTGTAATGTAGATGCAATTAGGTGCTTTGTGTCTTCTTCATCAAAGGAATCCAGATTAATTAGATCCCATAGAGATTCTTTTGGATCAGGTTTAGTTAACCTGGGCTCCTTTTCAATGGATTTTAACATAAAAAGAATTTCTTATGAAGGCTCCCCTTGTACCTTTATTTGTTATGGGGGATGGCTATTCCAAAAATCTGATGTTCTTCATCCTACAAGTGGTAGCATAGTGTGCATTTTCTTCACTAAAATTAAAGGCTCCTAGTGAATTATCCTCAAATGATCTTATTTTAGGCCTAAATTTTTTGTCCTTTTTAGGTCCTGATCATCATCTTTTACATTCAAAAATAGAAAGTCATGGTCTTAAGGGACATCTTGGTATGGGATACCAAACCCTTGAATATGCTTTTATATATGACCTTAGGGATCCTAGTCCTTATGTGGTATGGTGGGAAACTAATAGCTCTTTATTTTATTGCCTACCTCTCCAAAATGCTTCCTTTATGTGTAAGACATTTTGCCAATGATCACATGTGACCCATAGAATGCGATCTTATTATTTTTTTATCAATTCCTCCTTGACACTCCACCAGAGTTGAGCAACAATTTATTGCTCTACTAGCTTATCTAGTAAATATTTGAGGAGGAACAAGGGGTGAACCTTATGATTGACAATCATAATTATTGAATAATCAAGATACAACCAATAGTCACCATTGTTAACTAGTGTTTTTTATGCTTTCTCCAATTTTAGGTAGTGGAATCCCATGGATTACCTACCATACTTAAGGATAAACATCCTAGACAATTCAAGCCATGTGATTTATGTATGCATAAATATGCATGAAATGATAATAGTCCAAAATATGATTCATGACACAATATATGGCTGAGCTCTAAAGCTCACCAAAGACCTTAAATACTATTCCCATTATGACATCTAGGAGATAAGGCATCATATATAAGTGGCCAAATGGAGTGGGCCATTTGCTCTTATGCTTAATTTGTTCTCTTAGTTGGAAGATGATGATTTATTCTAGGGTAAAAGTCACATCACTAGTCATCATCATATGTAGTAATGGCACCTAATCCAAATCAAGAAAATGGATGCTAGGCATGTTATACATCCTGTTCAGTAATACCATCCCATTCTACACCCCCATTTTGAATTTGTTAATGGGGGTGGGATTCTTTCCTTTATAGGTCATTGTATCCCTAGGGATAAGCTATGAGCTCAGTACCTTGTCTATTAAATTTTATTGGTTTCATGAAATTAGTCTATGTTTATCAAAAATTATGTTTGGAATTGGTAGTGATAGATACCTTTGAAATTCATCTCTAGTAATGTAGGCCATAATTGTCTGGTTGTCCATGTGGTGTAGATATGCATCTTATATAATTTTATAAACAAATAATAAATCTCATAGAAGGTTGATGTAGGGAATGACCTCAAGCTTAGCACCACGAAGTGTAGTGGTTATCTCTTTATGGAGAAAAATTCTAAGAAAAATATGCATTCTATGGTAGATAGATTTATTTTAATTGAAAACATGTTAATACCATCCACAACATTCCATAATTTAGAATAGTTTCCATACCTATTTTCAAATATAATTGTATCATATGCTTTTTTTATGAACTCTGTTGAATCCTTGATCGAGAGTGGTGATGGAAAAAGTGATCCTATAAAAATATTAGATGAAAACACCATTATAATTATGTACAATTCTCAAAGTCTATTTATGTGTTCTATGGAAAAATTCCTCTTTGCTAGTCTCTTGCTTACTTACAATGGATTCACAAGTAGATAGGGCTTTCATTCATAAGATAGCAGTCAAGCTTGAATTCATTTGTGAGAAATAAATACATCGATACCTTCACATTGCATATATAATCTTAGCATTCAATTCCAGTTCATGTGTTATTAATGTCTAATGTTCATATATTTATTTTTCTTATACAGTTCAAATCTCATTAGTTTAGTTAGCAGGTGTACTTGGTAAGTATTGAGAAGTATTTTTACTTTATTGGATAAGTCTTGTGGGATTTCAATATTTGAGAATTAGGAGTTGGGTTTATGTTGGGATTGAGCCAAAAAAATCTCCAAATAAGTCTTTTGAACACAAAGCCCAATATAAAAACCATGATGAACAAATACCAAATAAAATGTCTGATGAATGAATTCCTTAGAACAAATGTTCTGAACAAAATGTATGAGTTATATAAAGCTAATGATGACTATTTCAGACAATTTATCTGATCAAAAATACTGAACATAGATTTTGATAAAAGGTTTGAACAAAAAGTTCGAAATGAAATGTCTAATAAAAGATAAGTCATTTGAAATAATTATTCAAATTAGATGTCCAATGCAAAAACTCCAAACAAAAAGTTCCATATACAAAACCCTGATGAACAAATTCCAAATAAGTCCTCAAAACATAAAGTCCAAAAAAAACTTCTAAAGAGTAAGACCCAAACATAAGTCCAGAAGACCAAGTCTCGAATAATTTCTTTGATGAAAAACAAAATACCTTTATAGTATAAAAACTCTCAAAAGGCATTAGCAAGTGAATGCAAAATGTACAATATCAATGCTATGTTATTCTAATTTTAAAAACTAAGGAGTAATCCGATATAACTTGTAAAGCTACATATAAGAAAAGCTCAACAAATAAGGCCAACATCCAACAAAGTGGTTCCCCATTTCTTCAAGAAGAAAAAGGGGGATGGTGGGTATAACAAAGATTTTTTTCATTCTCCTTTTCTAATCTACTAGCCTACCACAACCCAATGGACCTCAAATCTATTATGAGGCCAACTATGAAGTTTTAACTTTAATTAGAAAAAGGAGATGTGTTTAGAATCATGTTTTTTAGTGTGATTTGACTTTTGAGAATTTTTAATGTTGCCTATTAGATCATTACCTTTTGTTAAATGATTTGGATTTTAAATATTTGTATGGCTTATATGATTCCTCCTCCATACAGAAATGGAATGACCAATCATGAGAGATAGAGTGATGCACATGAATGAGATTTAGGCTTTAGATAAAGGAAGCTAAGTACCCAAAAAAAAGACTGACTAGAACACTTAGGCTTAACGATGAACTAACATGTTTTTCCAAGTCTTAACCATGTGTATGATTAGTTTGCGAAAGGGAATAAAAGGGAAAGAAAAGGAGATTCAAAGTGGACCAATAAAAATTGATCACATGGTAAAGAAGGAATGATCAAAGGGAGCAAGGTTTGTATAACCAAGTCACAATAAAAATTATCCATGTTTATAGAGATAAGATATTAAATAATCATGAAAAAAAACAAAGGAGTCATAATAAAATGAACTCGAGAAAAAAAAGGCAATTATGAAAAATAATCTATAAGAGAACATAATTACATCATAAGCAATATAAAGTATGAAACCAAAGTCACCATATAAGATAGATAAAAATTTGACACAATGTCAAATGATTAAAAAAATAGGTAAATATAAAGTTAGAGCACATGTCCAATAAAAATAAAATGTAAGAATGCCATACATGTGTTCATAAGTACTGATATATTTATCCACACACATTATCCATAACATCTGATAAGTCTCTATGAAGTTGAATGTGAATTACAACTAATGTCTCATCTATCTTCAAGGAAAGTTGAGAAAATACTTCACATTGAATCTCCTCGATGGAAAATGTAGTAATGTTTGAAGGATCATGTTAATGAGGAAAATCATGTAGGGGATGCTTAGGATAATGCATGCGAGTCATTTCTATAGGATATAAAGGGGTCATTGATGGGGAAGGTGCCATGGGTGAGGGACTCATGGGTGGATAAGGATCCACAAGTGATGGAAGGCCCACAGGTGAGGGATTCATAGGTAGAGATGGAACCATGGGGGAAGAAGGGGAGCCTTCTTGTGAGAATGACTTGTGGGAAGAATGGTAGAAGGTACATGAATGGTTAGGAGGTGATCCTTAAGATGCTATTGAAGGATGTGACAATGATTAATGTGATGTGTGCCACATTAGTGTCAGAGATAATATACCTCTTTGTACTTAAGAAGATACTTAGGTAATAATTTTAGGGGAAGTATATCATTGTTTGAGGGTTGATGAGTGGTGGGATGTAAGGTGTTGATATATTATCATAGCTTACAACAATGCATGGATGAATGGTTATATGTGTTGTGGAAGAAACATATATGCTTATGATTAGTCTTGGTAGGTATACTCATAGGAGGAGGTGAAATAGAAGTTGAGGGAGCTTGGTATAGGGAATGATAGTGATCAACAATTTTATGAATGTTACAATAATGCTGATCAACCCATTTGGTGGGTGAAGGAGCCAACTGTGATAAATAGAGCAAACCATCACCAAGAAAATGTGGGTTTGGTGGAGATATTAGACAAGGCTTGACTGAAAGAACAATAGGATAAAAAATAGAAAGAGTCTCAACTATAGAGGGAATGGTAATGGGATCCAAACTAGGCTCTATTAAGGGAGGAGCAAGGTCCACAGAAGGCTAAATGATAGTCACAAGAATTTCAGGGATAAGTAGGTTAGAGGGGTCATGGTATCAAGCAAAGTAATAGGGACCAGTCATATCATGATCCATAACCATACTCCTAAGAGGTTATTTAGAAACTGGAGGTGTGTGCACCAACTCTACCTTTCAATAAAGAGGAAAAATTCTAAAATTAGGAAAGATATAGGATGTAATACTAAAAGATATGTTGAAAGACTAAAATAAAGAGGAATGATAATGAATAATTTCAATATCTTAAGCTTAAACTAAACCTCCTAAGAATGGATCATTTAAGGTATAACCATCATCATAATCAAGTGTATGGAGATCAATGGTGTAGGTAGGGATGACCTTGTCATCCAATGTGGTATGTTGAATGAAATACTGAGTCTTAGTTAAGATAATGAGGATGTCATCACAAGGTGGTTAATGAGAATGAGCTTGAAAATTAGTGGGAAGTTGAGAGATGAGATGAGGTGAGAGATTTGAAGTTTTAATCTTGAGATTGATCTCATCAGGTTCATCATCATCAAAAATTAGGAGTTTAAGAGGTATATTCTTGATGAGTTCAGGATGACCATTGTAACCTCAAGCAGAATTGATAGGAAATTTAAATTGTTGAGATTCATGAAATGGAATGCTTGGTAAGGGTTCAAGGGTAGGAATATTGAATACACCATGATCTTGGAATAGTTAAAAATTCCAAGGGTTAGTGTCACCCTAAATCTTATAGATGGATCCATTATGATAAAATTTGATGCATTTGTAAGAGAAAGATGCAATTGCTCTCATATAATGAGTCCATGGCCTACCAAGAAATTTTTTATATAATAGAATAAATTTGAATATCATCACCTTCACATGAATGGTGGTAGTTGGGATGGTAATGGGGAGCCACACACAACCTAAAGGAGGCATTTGCATTTGGTCATAGCCTTGACATGTGTTACATGTGGAATTAATATTACATTCAAAATATCCAAGTGTTTTGGTAAAATTAAGAGAGGCAACACAAGTGCTATAACCCTCATCAATCAAGGCATGCTTGACTTATATATCACCAATTTGGACATTAATAAATAGAGGAGGATCATCTACATGAAGCAAAATCTCATTGGGAATCATAGAAGCAATGGGGAATTTGAGGGAAAGAGAAGTGTCCATTATTTAATCAACATATATGGACATCTCTTTGTATTGTTGTAAACTTATATATTCTAATTTGGATAAGGTGGCTTCACATCCTACTAGGTGAGAATGAGGGATGTTCATTTCAAAAAAAAGTTGCATAAGATAGTTATGATTCTACAAAGAGGTCTGCATAAGTTCAAGAAATGGGATTTGTGATGGGAGATTAGTAAAGTTTTATGATAAGATCCCACTAATCATAACCCATTAGAGAACTATTTAAAAGAGGTGCATAGTGTTGAAGGAGGTCCTCAGAAGGAGGTGTTGAAGTGCATGTCAATTGATGGGGATAGGAGGTAGAAGGTTTAATTAGAGGAAAAGTTTGTAGATCATGTTAAGAAGATGGAGCAGTTGATGCAGGTGTAATTTGAGATTTAATAGGAAGAAGTGTTGATATAAGTTTGAAAATCATTGATGATAGGTAAAGAATTCATAGGGATGGTAGAAATCATATGAGAAGTGTTATCCAAGGGGGGTGTTGGAATTGGTTCATCAAAAGATATTAGGTCTTCTTACCCCAACTCAATTAAGCGAGTGGGAAAAGAATCTTGGATAACATGAAATGTGTGAGACAATTGAGGTGTGAGGATATGTTGAGGATTAATGAAAGCAACCACCATTCGCATATTAGTCATATTGACTACATTATCTTTAGTAGTTGGGTCAAGAAGATTGTCAACATTATTGGTAGAATGGGTAGGCTTGTCTTGGTTATCTTGGTGATTTGGAAGAGGATCTTTATAGATGGCCAAATGAGCATGAGCTTGGTTCAATGCTTGAGATTTAGTTTTTATTTCATGGGATTTTAAAGTGATGTCATAGGCTTGTTGGCATTAAAAAATGATAAAATCATGATAAAAATTGGGACCAAGAAGGAAATCCATAGCCAAATTATGAAGTTGCCTACAAGTCTCATGAGAATGACCCCAACTAGTGTGAAACCAACAAAATTTATTGGGATCATACCAAGATTTCATGGGACAAGTGGGATCAAGTTTTCATGGTAGAGGCCTTGGTAGACACTTTTGTAATTCCTCTAAAGATAGAGGTTTGTGAACACTGATGTTACGTTGAAGATAAATGAGGGTTGGTGATGTGGTTAGGGATGAAAGCTTGTTCTAGAGTTTGCTTGGGAACAATAGCTTAAATGGTATGAATGGTATCATAAGAGTCTGTGACACCATCATTGACAGCATGATGATTTTTATTCTTCAGTAACATGTGAGTACCATTAGAAGGTTAGGATGGCTTAAATTGATGCATAAAAAAATATTGACACTTTGCTTGGTCAGTAGCCTCTTCCAAAGTACGTGGAGAGTCCAAACCCAATGTTACAACTTGGGAAAAAGAGCATTGGTAAATAAATGGAAAATGTTATCATCTACCATATTATGTTCACATTTATTGGACAAATTCTTCCATCATTTAATGAAAGCTTGTGTAGTTTCAGTGTCAAGTTGCTTATAATTGATAAAATAGGCCAAGATATTTTTAGAGAGATCACTAGTTTGGAACTCTTGGACTAGAGCATTAACTAAATCTTCTAAACTAGTAATTATATGAATTTAAGTTGGTTATACCAATCAAAGCATCACCCATGAGATTTTTTTATAATATCTTGGTAGTGACAAAGGTATTTAATTTGACCCAGTCTTTATATAGATTTCCAAATGTTTTTAAATTAAGAGTAGGATTAGTTAACCCATTGTAAGAAATGGTAGGGGTGATACCTCCTATATTTATATTAGCAATTTGGGATGTAAGAGGCTTATTTTGAAGATGCTTAATTATCTTATTAACAAGAGGAAGTTGAGGTATAATATTACCATGGGAATTGATAAGGGGAGGTGGGGGGAATTTTTTATTATGCATGCACCATAAAATCTATTGAGGGTGGGTTTGAAGATGGATAAGGTGATCTTGCATTTGCATCATTTGATTTACATTGTTATCTTGAAAAGCATTCATTTGATTAAGAGTTTGTAATAGGAATTGATGGGTTTAAGTTGTATTATTGGCATTATTTAAAGTATTATAATTGGTAGTAGTGGCTTGGGTACCACTATGGGTGTAAGTAGGAGCTTGAGAAGAACCGTTAGTGAGGCACTAGTAGCATATTTTTATTGTGTGGCAAAAGATGGATTAGTAGAGGGATGAGAAGAAGTGGAACCAGAGGCATGAGTAACATGGGTATTAAATGATGTGCTAGTGGAATAATTGAGAATAATGGGTCTTGAAAGAGGCCTACTAGATGTAGAACCCACCATGTTAGTATAGATACTGTCATGGAGGTAGACGAAATCAAAGAAGAAGAAGTCATAGTATGAGAAGGGGTCAAAATAGAAGGAAGAGGCTGAGAAGTAAAGATACTATTATCCCAAAATCCATGTGAGAACATGGGAGAAGGTGAATGAGGCTCTTCAAATTGACCACTTATCATTAGATGGTAAATAGTAGAAGGGTGTTTTCCTCGATGTTGAAGAAACTCATTGATGAAGAAAAGCATTTCTGGTGTATACTTTAATTCATATTGATCTTCAAGTGAGAAGAGAGGATTGCACAGAGAATAATAATGAGGAGTGGTCCCATAATTTGTCATGTGAGTGGCTATATGAACATTACTCTCATTTAGGATAAGATCTACAAGATACTCATGGGAGAACCTATTAGGGTTGGTAAGACTCATCATATATATTGAAATCAACTCAGTGTTGTCTTCAAAAATTAATTTCATGATGAAGGAGAGATAATAGGTTAGGAAAAGTTGATGAAAAACCAAGGAGATAGGAAGGTGCATATAAGAATATAGAGTCAAGTAGGTCAACCTAGTACTGAAAATAGGGTACAAAAATTGAGCTAACAAGGATATAGAGTTGATAGGGTTAACTTAGTACTATAACCTTAGATAGAGGACAACCTGATAAGGATACAAAGTCAATTAGGTTGACTTATTACTAAAACCTAAGAGGAAAAAATGAGTACTGGGTCAACCAAGTCAACTCAGTACTACAATTAGGGAAATAGATAGTCTTTAAGAGACTGTGTTAAATAGATCGATAGTGTATTAAAAATAGAGAAAAATATTTATAATCTATTTTAAAGGAAGGAATGAAAGCAAACACATAATCAATTGGGTTAATGAGAATGATCCAATTGAGGTACACATCATATAACCTTGCACCAATGTTGGCCAATACAAGTTTTTACAATACAACATACAATGAATAAAGAACAAGTAGACAACTAAAAAGTAAATGCTAACTAAGTGGTCATTCTGAATGTTGTTAGATTATTATAATGTGTTATTTTAAGTGTGATAGGGAAGTTGGTTAAAATTAGGGAACTAAAAAGCAATCTATGGATAGTTATAGGACATTTAGGTTGAAAGGGATCTATGTTGGTAATGGTGCTGGCTTGGTATTGGGGCTTACCCCATTACTTCACAATATCGTAGCGATAAGGATGTTGGGATATTTTAAAATATATACCATTAACCATGTGTTTATACTTGGATATAAAACTAATTTAGCTCCACCCTTGGTGATGGAATCCAAGTAGGTAGGTTTGGGCAGACAAATGTTTAAATATATTTTGAAATAATGTGATTTGGTAGTGTGTGCAAGAAAGAGAAAAATAGTGCAACTACATAGTGTATTGAAAAAGCCACCTAATTAAACTATGTGAGATACTCTAAGCATGCAAACCTCTGGAAATGAAAGTGTGAATTAATTACTAGCATATAGTTATTCATTCCCAATTTAAGCATAATAAAGAGTCAGTTTAGATAATAGTGTATGAAAACATTATAGAATAGAGTCAACAAGGTCACTACTATACTGCAAAAGAGTCATTAAGAACTAAGTCGACCAAGTCAACCAGTCCTTTAAAAAGAAGAAAAAATACATAATTAGGTCAACCAAGTCAACCTAGTTTATTGTATAATTGTAGTTTTGAAGACTGTAAACTTTGCAAAGTAAAATTGTAAGGAAGAAATGAATTAAAAGAGAGAAAGAAAGGAACCTTGGTGGGTTGGAAGATTTTGAGGACTGTGAAATTTTTGTTGAAGTGCTTGAATATTTATTTCAAGTTCATATAACTATGTTGACTAGGTCAACCTCATTTCTATAATTCCCTATTTGCTAAAGCCTATTAAGATGACTATATTGGCCTGGTCGACCTGGTTTGTTATTTGGAAGTTGACTATGATACTAAGTTAGCCTATTCGACCTAGTTTGCTATTTTGGAGATGAATAAGAGACTAAGTCAAGTTTGATATAGTCTAGTATCTAGAAGTGAATAAGAGTATTATGTCAACCTATTTGATCTAGTATCTTGTATTTGATGAATACCTACACAAAAATAACAAAGTCATTTTGAGGAAATTATGTATTAAACATGTGCATAAAAGCTAGAAACTATACTGGCCTTATCAACCTAGTATAAAAAATAAAACAAAATAAAAAAATGAAAGAAATTAAAAGTGTGAATAAAAACCTACAATGGTTAGATTCACGTTGGGTTCACCAGAATGTATGCAATTAGAAATGCATCAGATCTACAAATCAATCCTATATCAAAGAATATAGATCCTACTTACACTTTCGATTGAGGATAAATTAGATAATCAGGAACATGACCAATATGGATCTACTAGACCCAATTAGGGGATGTCTTACCATAAAAAAATCACTAGGGAGGGTTCTAAAGCCTCCAGTCAAGCAAAACTATGCAATAAACCTAACCAAATATTATGTTTTCATATTCACTATATTAATAATAAGTAAAGCAAAGAAATCTAATCTAGTGCTCACCAAAGTTTGTGGCACAAAGTGGGTGTAATAAATAGCAAAAGTAAACATGAATAGAAGACATATACTCACATCAATATATATATAATCCTAATGCATGGAAGAGAAATTCAAATGCATATCTATCTACTCTTAGAAAGGATGAACAAAGTTAGGAATACTTACCTTTGAAGACAAACCCATCGAGCCTTAATATCTCCCTTGGCCAAGGTGATTCACTAGAGTTTGTTGTGGTATGTAAGGATGATAAGGATAAATCATCTCTAGGCTACACAACCTATCAATGCATCTAAAATAATTCTCCAAAAGATAATATTTGTATATCCAAAGAAAGTATAAAACCTTAAGCTTGCTCCTCAAGTAGAATGGTGGATAAGCAGATGCATATTAGCTCTTACTTCTTCTCTTCTCTAAATAATGGCAAAATTATTTTATATATATAGGTGGATTTAACTCTAATCCCTTAAGAAATTTTCAGCTGATAAGGTCAACCTAATCGACCTAGTATCATTATTGATAAAAACTCACAAGGTCACATATTAGGTTGGCTAAGAGCTGACCTAGACCTTAATGAGTTTTACCAATAAGAGTGAAAGTTCAACCCAGTTGACCTAGTCATGTAAACTGTCAAAAGGGGTTTTGGGTTAGGAAAAGGGGTACTAAATGTGGTAAAATATTGGAAGAGTGTGCAAGAGAGAAAAAAAAACTTAGGGGAATGGTTTTCAAGAGACAAGTGTGTAGATAGCAAGTGGCAAAAAAGATAACAATCTTAAGAAGCACCAATGATATGCCCACCCCTTTCTTGATGTACCCCTTAGGGTGTGCACTCAAATATA